>OY804602.1:5382067-5999067 GCA_963680895.1 Fragum sueziense | reverse complement strand
AGATTTTCTTTATTTTTTCTGTACTGATATTTAAATATATGAGAAGTAAAAAAAATGACTTAAAAACTATAGGTCACCAAGCGAATTAAAAAGTTATTGGATTTCAAGGGAGACTACTCTTGCTTAAAATTGCAAAAATGAGGTGTCACTTAAATACCCACAAAAAAGGTGTTCGAAATGACTAGGATTACTTTAATAAGTCTTCATTGTGTTCAAAATGTTTTATTCTGTCTAAATGAGTATCAATTTGGGAAAATTTAGTGATGATTTTGAAATTTTCAGTAAAACATTCTTTCAAAAGTAGCTGAAATTGCTCTTTTTTCGCAACGTTTCTGATAATAAAAAATATTCCAGCGGTAAGAATTTTTTCTTTTTTGGTATAGACATAGTGCTTGGTCATACCTACAAAAACAAAAAAAGAAAAATATATCAAACCAAGCGTTTTCTTAGTTATAAGTAAAATTTGGTTTACTTTTTGCAGCTCTGTCCGAAATTGTTTCACTATTTTTATCCATTTCCTTCCTTATTACCATCTTTAGATAATAAAAAGTGTCATCTGTTGTGTCCATCCGACGCGGACTAGCTCATAAAGACACCACTTTGCTTTTGTTGCTCCGTTTCCTATCGCTAACGCCACATGTTGAACGCGTAACAGAAAGCGAAATGTACCATCCGAGTACTATTACACTTTAATTGGCCAAACAGCGAAAATTGAAATAACCGAAAAGGATATTGTCATTTATCAACCAAACATTAACTTAATGTAAAAAATACATTTGCTGAAAAGGCCAATTACTGAAACAGCTTAATTTCGTTATTTAGTATATGCGCAGTAAGTTGCGCAGTAACAACTGGAGGATCTGTCCTTAATGCATTCTATTTTTGTTTTCAAATGCAAACTGTAGTGGTAACTCGTTTGAATCCTTTCAAAAATACGATTTCAATATGTACACATATTATAGCGTTCGATCAATAACATATCATATTTTGCTTTTTAGACAGTCATTGCCCATATCTGTAGCTCTACATCAGAAATATTCTTGATGTACCCGGTAGCAAAACAAATTGGTGTGGCAAATGATTTTAAAACATGAAAAGATTACTAAACGACATTCTGTCAGTTTGAATTTAGTACACGTTGTGAAGAAGCTTTAAAAGCCAAACATGGGTGTTGATCGGACGGTATTAATGTATGCACTAGCCGATGAGGATCCATTTTTGACTATTTGCTTGCTGATAATGTCTTAAATACTTAAATATTTGTAAGTATAGCATATATTTTGAAGAAAAAAATTCAAGCTCGACCACAAGAAATTTCCATGTCGCTACCGCGACTGCGAAGGCGCCATTCCGCGTTTTATTCTTGTCGCGTGACCATTTGAAACATTCTGGTTTAAACTGATTAAACCATTTCCCAAAAAGCAAAATTTTACGTTAATATAAATTGACGACGATGTGGTTCAACATACCATGGAAATATTTTGGCAAACAGAAAAAATGCTGGTTATCAGCATTTTTTCTTACGCCTAAATTTTTTCCAACCCTTTTTCTTTTATGAAGCTTAAAATCCAAAGCTTGTTTAGAAAAAAATCACTGACATGAGTATAAAATAATCATACCATAGCACTCGATAAAATACAAGATTAAAGTTTACAGGAACTATCATATTTTGAATGCTCACTGAATTTATCATTTCCAGCTGCTGAACTAAATGTTTGTTTCAAAAATAGATGAAAAAAGATATGTAAAAATATATGAAAAAATCAAGCGCTAGCGAGATTTAAACCCATGACATATAAGCTATGATGAAATCTAAGACCTGTGTCACAACCGCTGTATCACTCAAGCTTTCAATTAATATGAATTTTATAAAAGTATTTAAACAAATTGGATTTGTCCCTATCGAAATTGAAAGAATATGAAACAATATACAAATTCATATTTTATGCAGTATATTTCCTCGTGAATGTCGTAAACATGTCAATATAAATATACTTTTAATTTGACAATCCTTATCGCCATACAATTCAACCAATTTCAACAACTAGGTCGAAGATATTGTACAATGATCACATAACAAACTCAACGCGGGCATATCTCATAGCTCATGCCTCGGCTACCAATAAAAAAGTAAAGCGCACTGGACGAATACATGATAATTCTCTTATTGATTTAAAAATATACAAAAAAAAAAAAAGAAAAAAATAATCTAGCGTGAGTGGGTTTGGAACCTATGAAACGAAAGTGTTGATGGCATGTTAAGCCTACCACTCTATAGTCTGGCTTACCTGCCCCTAATACTGCGTTATGGGGTCAGGCACACATCATTCATGGATGCGCCCACTGGGCTGATATTTTACCAAAGGTAAAGAACATAGTTCTTTATTTTTGTGAGCAGGGAAGGGTCATTAGAAGAGTAGATAGGTTTCGGTATATTTTTAACTCTAGCAATAAAAGTTTTACATGACCGCAACGCTAACCCGAATAAAACGGTTTATATTATGTACATGAAAACTATATCAACGCAATTTGGATCCATTTCTTATCAGGAGTCCGATTAGCTCAGTGGTTAGAGCGTCTGTCTTGAGTTCTAGAGGTCCTTGGTTCGAATCCCAAGAGTGATACATATTTTAGCCACACCCCTTTTCTTTTTACATTTTTCATACCAAATGGTTCTACAGATTTCAAAGACGTAATAAAAACACTTTTACCAATTATGTTTTAATTGCATGTTAGTGATTTCTAGAAAAGTTTGGTTTGAGAAAATGTATTAAAACAAAAAGTAGACGAAAAACATTTGCCCAACGTGGAATTCGATCCCTGGACCTCTGGAGTCAAAGTCAGACGCTCTACCACTGAGCTAATCGGACTACTCGTGAATATGCTTCCAAATTACCTTCATATAGTTTTCATGTACATAATTTAAAACCGTATTATTTCGGGTTAGCGTTGATGTCATGTAAAACTTTTATTGCTAGTATTAAAAATATACCAAAACCTATCGACTCTTCTAATGACCCTTCCCTGCTCACAAAATTAAAGAACTTTGCTCTTTATCTTTGTAATTAAATGATACCACTGGAGGCGGCCATGTTTAGTGAGTGCCTGACGTACTAAAATACATAGTACGACAGGGAACCAGACTAACCACTCTACCCATTAGGCCACAGCGCAACGTTATCAACAGATTATTGAAATAAACTTCAAACTATAGTAGTATTTATTAGATTAGACTGGTTACCACCCCTGAGATCAGTCAGTTGGTCCGTAGATGTATTATAGATTCACAATTAAACGAGAATAGATACGTTTGTCTTGCTTTAATTTTACGTGGGTAAAGGTAGTACAGTTGTCGCCACATCGTATGGCACAATGTTTATGTTTTGTTCAAATGTAATTGAACGTTTAAGAAAACATAAACACGTGCCATACGATGTGGCGACAACTATAGTTCTACCTAAAAATAAACCAAAACAACCGTAAAGTATTCTCGTTTAACTTTGAACGTATTATACCGAAACGCATCAGTAAATACCAAAAACACATTTACAGTATAGATTTTAGAACGGATCAGTTGATTGCGAATATATACGAGGGTTATCCCAGAAAAAGTTAGACTTTTTAAATATTTTCTAAATGCGACGTCCGATTGATTTCAAACTTATATAGTATGTAATTCAAACACTCTAACGCTGTCTAACATACAATCGGTACAAAAATAATGGTACTTCTACAAAATATTGAATGAAAAGGAGTGTGTGGTAAGGGTACCCGGCGCACGTCACATTTTAACGTGACAAACGTTCGCAAATTCGATATTTGATTCCGTTTTCGCAGTAATAATGAAATAGCTCATAATACGGTGATATTTTTTTTATATTTTCATGTAGATGACGTCATTAATGTTGGAGCTTTGTAAAAATATGTGACTACACTTTTGTTTAAAATTTAGACGTCGGCGAAATCCGCGGCGCAAAAATATTGCGTCGATGGAGGAATGACATCTTCATAAACGACAGTAAGAAGTGACATATGCAATATAGTAAGATAGGGTAACTCATACACTTGTGTTCAAGTGGCACTAGCATTATGGTGGTGGGCTGCTACTTACAGCGATGGAAAATAGAGCAGGACTTAAGAAGAGTAAATCTACAAATACGAACACAGCGTTCTCTACGTTGGTAGACGTCAAACAGTTTGTGAGCTTTCTGAATAACCGGGAAGCAGTATATCAGTCTGCGTAGCATTAAAGTGTCGACAAGGTACAGAAAGAGAGCATGTGCTGATACAGGTTGGGCACCCGTGGACATAAACTCCCCTGAAATTCAGGGTAAAAGGTGGTTACAAAATGACTTTGCTTCAATGTTCATGCGCATAGATTGGTTGGAAACCCCCTTCCCTTGGGGAACTGCCATTTCGGAACACCTTGCCTTCTTTGGGAAATGCATGGGATCGCCCTTGAATAATGTGCGTCAGCTGTGACTCGACTTTTGAATGAATATGAGATTAAAGGCCTGATTTGGCTGCAAGTCTTGATATTTACTATTTCTCGGCTTTGATTTCAAATTTACATTGTACTTTTTTATAAACTGCGGATGGAATTGGAATTAGAATTTCGTTTAAAAAAGGAAATAAGATTAGAAAATTAAAACAACGTTAGTTCAGAAACGTATATAAAAAGTAGGTTGAGGGTCACAGAAAGTATACTGAACGTACGGTTCTTCGAAAAGAGTAACGTTATGGGCATGACGTTAAACATGACGTTACGTTAACGTACTCCACCACAGTTTCACTAACAACTAAATTTTCCGCATATTTTTGTTAATTTTTGAGATATTCACTCAAAAATTTACATTCGAGTCACAGACACCTTGAATAAAATGATGATTAATTTATAGCAATGTATGTTGACTATTGTATTAAATACAAACATTGTTCCACTTTTTCTGGGACAACCCACGTATATTACTGTTATTTATTCAACACTTCATACAAACGTCTCTTCTTGCTATTATTAAGCATAGACAACAATAGTTAATATGATGCATTTCAGTTCTTCATGTGTTTCGGTATTTCAATGGACCGATCCGGTCACGTGATTGAGCGGTTAGTAATTCGCATCTGGAGGAAATAAAAATAATATACAAATGCATGTTTTATGCATTGTATTTCCTCGTAAGTGGTGTAAGCATGTAAAACAAACATGTTGTTAATGTAACAATTATTATCAACGTACAATTTAAACAGTTTCAACCAAAAGGTCGAACATTTTGTACAAAAATCGCTTCCCAAACTCTGCACGTTCATATTGCAAACTCGTTACACAGGTAGCCGATCTTAAGATCGGCTACCAATTGACCAAACGCCGACTGTCAATCAAAAGCATCGATTAGCCAATGGACGATCAGAAAAATGTCATGCCCCAATTGTTCTTCGTTGCACGTGTTATTGTATCGATTTATCGACTGACAATCAAAACAATCGACATGCCAATGGCAAGGAATTTTGTTCTAACAATAGACTAGGATTACTGTTATGTCTTGATAAACCGTCGATGTTGTTATAAAATCTCGTAACTACGGCTTGATTTTATTACAACACCTACGAAATACTATTTTTTGTCCGAATTTACGTCACGATTAACTGGATAAAATCGCTCCTTATTAACGATCACATTTCCATTGTTTGTCCTAAATTATATGTTGGGCGGAGCGATCTGTCGATTGGCGCTTGGTCAATTACGCCAACCCCGGATAGCTCGGCCCATATCCGTTCTGGCATTTGACAAAAGTCATTGTGTCTCACCAGTGGATGTGAATCCTCTAAGACAGAGAGCAGCTCCCCTTTGAAAATTCTTAAAACAACTCAAGGACATTTCCTATCATGTTTAATAACAAATTGCACGAAGTGTTCTAGAACTATTCAAGTTCACTTTAAAAAATGTTATATTGATTTTTTTTTAAAAATACAGTGTTCTCAATAAGTTCTAGAAAAAAAACTGTTCTTGAACAGTCCAAAAACTAAGTTACATGAACATTACAAGAACTGTTATATCCTTCTCACAGTTCTTAAACTGTTCAGGTAAAATTTTAAGCAACATATTTAGCTAAACTGGCTGAAGGCCAGCGAGGCTTATGCCATGGCCCTCTGTCCGTCCTGTGCCCATCCGTGTGTGCGTCAATGCGTCGATGCGTCAACTTTTTTTTCTTCAAACATCTTCTTGAAAACTACTGGTCCAATTTCAACCAAACTTCACAGGAATCTTCCTTGCGTGGACCTAATCCAAATTCCTTCATAGAACTTTATTCCATGCAGAACTTTAATTTTTATTTGAATTAGTTAAATCAAATTTGAGACAAAAAATCTTTAAAAAACCTTCTCCTCCAAAACGCTTTATTGGATTTCATTGTAGCATGAATGTTCATTGTAACGTTCTCTATTAGATTCCTTGAAAAAAATCGATCGGATGAAAAACATGGCCGCTAGGGGTGGGGCTTAATTTTCTCTATATGAAACATTGTGACTTAACGTCAAAAGTTGGAGCTAATTTGATTTTTAGCGTTGTCGTGAGGTTACAGTACTGAATTTCTCCTTCTGCTTATATCTTATAATATATCATTTTAAAGACGACAAAATGCCTATGAGACTTGCAATAATATTATTTTGCTTCATTTTTGGCGTACATATTTTCCGGTATTAATGTTTTAAACAAAAAAAATCGAACAAGAAAGCGATTCAGAGATTCAACAGTGATTTATTAAAATTGAAATTAAAAATGTGCTCATGAAAAAAGTACATGATCAAAATATAACCATTTGTTGTAGACAAATTTCACTTGGTGCAAGAGTGTAAAATACCGAAATGCCAAATTTTAATGATCTAACACAATATCAATTAATGCAATATTTCTCGTACTAATGAAAAAATGTGTAGAGATTTTTAGGAAATGGTGTAAAAAATAAAATCTTTGATTTTTAAAGGTCAATATCTTTTTTTTATTTTTCAACGTTGTTTAGAGAAAGAAACACTAAAAAATCGGGTTTTTTTTAGTTTTATTTACCAATACCCCCTTTATGTTTTATTAAATGACTTTAAAAAGTAATATTTCAAAAAATGCTTTGTACACAGAAATGTCCCATGACGGCCAAATAACGTCAGTTCAAAATGAATTGAATTTTCTCTTCTCTCATGCAAACAAAATATACTGTTGAACATATTTTCATGAAGATAGAAACTATAGTATTTTCTTAAGTTTTTAAAATATTCATCTTTTCAAAATCGATCGAAAAATGCCGTAGTTATTGAGTAAAAACAAATATTAAGAAAAAACGATAAAATAGTTTATTTCAAACTACACTCCTCAAAAGTTCTAATTGGCCACTTTTTGAACTCGTTTTATTCAAAAATGGCTAAAACATAAAATCTGAAATTTTGACAGTTATTTATCTATTTGATAAAGATTTCGAATAAACAAATTATAACACCGATTGTTTAATTTTACACAAATAATTGGTGAAAAACACGTTTTGGTCAAGCGTGCACGTAAAACACGTGCGCTATTCAAAACTCTTAAATAATAAGCACATTGTGTCCTACACAGCCTAGAACCTACGAAAAACAGAAAACATGATCAAAATCAAGTAATTAGAATACGTTAGAGAGCTTGGCATGATCGAATCTGACAGGTCAAATATGGGGGTATGTTGTCAATAAAGTTTTCGACCATTCCTTCATTTCAATAAAACAAATAATCTTCTAATATGGTTTCTAGTGCCTTTAACAATAATTATCATGTTATTAGAATTTTCAATCGTCACAATCCTGCGTGAGAAGGGCTGTTCCAGGAATTTCGAATGACCGGAAGTGGATATGTTAATATGACGCCGACAAAGCCGATTGACATCGGGTACACTTTCTGTACTTTATATTGTTTGATTCAACCATAATTTACATAGTAAATGTTATCAGCGCAATTTGTACGACATTGGGTAAAATTACCCATTTTTCGGACATTTCCAAGAATATCTAGAAACCATTCTCGTCAAAGATATCATCCATGTGTCATTATTAGATAGGCACCCGCCACATATTGGCTTTAAATCACATTCAAAGCCTTCATTCCCATTCAAAATTTAATTTTAGCACGTATTAAGCATATCGGGCTGGATGATGAAAATTCAGACAACCGCCAGTATAACACAACATTTCGGATGATCTAAATCGTTCTGCCACTCATGAGTGGAGCAAAATTCCAAGGAAATACACCCTTATCTAGAAAGGATCATCAGAATCCAATGACAAGCCGTAATCAATGCTGCTTGGAGAAAATACGCCATTGACCTCTGTTTGTTACTTTTCATTTGTAGGGGTGTTTATCTCATGCCACTTTTTTGATAATGTATTGTAATAAGAAGCTATTGAAATTTTGCATAAATAAAGAGAAATGAATATGTCAGCTTATGATATTAAAATAATTACGTTTTAGACAAAGTTGTAGTCGGTACTCCCCAAAATATGAGGTGGCCAATTAGAACTTTTGAGTAGTGTATGTCTTCATTTTCCCTAATATTTTTCTGTAATAGGTTGTGCTCAAGAAAATAACCTTCGAGTAAAAAATCAAATTCTAAGTCAGTCTGCAAGTCTGCGAAGACCGACTAGGATCGATACTTTTGATGTAGCCAAGAAGGTCCCCTTTAGTGTGACAGGTCACATATGTTACACCAATTGACATGCATAGAAGATTCATTTAGACAAAAAATAGAATCAAAACAAGAGTAAAGATATTTCAAATTATAAACAATATTGTTTGATATATATTAAACAGGATCTGGAAAAATGTTTTTGCTATTTGTATATTATTGTTATACTCTTGTATCAACAAAAAGTTGATTAGAATGAATAAAAGTAGAAACTCGAAACTTGAAAAAACGTCCCTTAAGGCTTTTGAGCCCAACTTAGATCCAGATCAGACTGTGCATACGCATAGTCTGATCAGGATCCATGTTGTTCTCTAATAGCTTCTTTCTTACCTCCAGCATCATGGCTGCATATAAGACTGCATTTGAAAACAGGCTGAACTTGAAATTCAATTATTAAAAATACTATAAGGGACGTTTTCCAGATCCAGGCTCATATAGTTGTTAAAGAAGCAAATGCTGGTCACTTAATCAAAAATGTCTTGAATGTCTTTAAAAGGATGCTTAACCCATTACAAGACCACAAAGTTTTAAGCTTGTCTGAATTGAAAGAAGTTGAAGACGACATGTTCACTTTTTCGATTGAAGATGTGGGAAATGAAAAAACTGCTGGTCACAAGCAATTTCTTCATTTATGTTTTCCAAAGACGTTCTCTTATCGGGTGTCAAAAGATGTCGCTGTGTGGTTACGGGTTAACCATGTGAAGCAATGATCAAATTTCAGCAAAACCGGAATCACAGTATTTAACATTTTCCAAAGGTGTAAAAGCATTTTAATTTTGTTTATTCAAATCCAAACCCTATATTGTGGACACTCATTTGATTGGTCATGACAAAATGATTCTAATTCGTAGCTTCTTTTCCTCAATATTTTCCCAAACCTTTTCAATAAGGGGCATCAAAATGAGCTCTTGTGTGGAAAGGGACAATTGAAACTTGTGTCGAAATCGTAAGGTTCCTTGTGATATCCTGAATTCGACTTATCTGATTTTCATTCAGTTTCAATCAAGGTAGACGTCCCCTAATGAGATTCGCATGATGTCAGAATTTTTCAGGCAACGTCGTAAATATTTGACGGTGGAAACAGCCAGTTTTTACCTCACTTGAGCACGAAGTCCTGGATGTGAGTTATTGTGGTCACTTTTTGTCCGGCGTCCGTCTGTCCGTCCACAATTTAATGTTTCCTTATTAGCATCCACAAAAGTTAGCCAATCTTGATCAAACTTTGTCAAAACAAGTTGGACAAGTTTGATTATGGGCCTGATCGGACCAAAATTGCTTATTAATCTGCCCTTGAAAGAAGAAAAAGCCGTTTTAACTTTGGTTACAATCTAGTATCTACAATTAGTAATCAATCAAGACAAAACTTTGCCATAATGTTGGAGACCATTAGATCTCGAATAAGTTCGATTTTCGGTCTGCTCAAACAAGAATGTCAAGAGTTATGTGCCCTTGAATTTTACAAAATTTGCGTTTCGACTGTTTTCGACCTTGTTTACACTCTAGAATCTACAATTATTGACAAATTATGACAACACTTGGACACAATTTTGGAGACCTCAAGATCTCGGATTAGTATGATTTTCAGTCTGATCGGACAGTTTTGAGTTATGTGCCCTTGAATTTGACAAAATTGCCGTTTTCTACTGTCTCCGACTTTGTTTACACTCTAGCATCTACATTTATCGACTAATCGAGACAAAATTTGACCACAATGCTGGTGATCGTAAGATCTCGGTTGACTTTGTTTTCGGTCTCATTAGACTAGAAAGTCATGAGTTATGTCCCCTTGAATTTGACAAAATTGCCGTTTTCCATTTTTTTTTACTTTGTTTACACTCTAGCATCTACAATTATTGACCAATAATAATGAAATTCAAATTTAATGTTGATGACCTTAAGATCTTTTATGAGTTTCAGTCTAATCGAACTAGAAAGTCATGACTTGTGTGCTCTTGAATTTAACAAAATTACAGTCGACCGTGTTCGACTTTGTTTACAGTCTGGCATCTACAGTTAACGACCATTCAAGGCAAAACTTGACCACAAAATTGGCGACCATAAGATCTCGGATGATATTGATTTTCAGATGGATCAGATTAAAAGGTTTTGAGTTATACAGTGTATGCCATTGAATTTAAAAAAAAATTGCCGTTTTCAACTGTATACGACTTTGTTTACAGTCTAGCATCTACAATTATTGACCGATCAAGTCGATACGTAAACACAATATTGATGACTATAAGACCTTGCAAGAGTTTGAATTTCAGTCAGATCGGATCAAAATGTTGAGAGTTATGTGCAGAGAAGGTAGAAAAAACACCAAGAATAAGTTGGACGTGGTTGATTTTTGAAAAAAAAAAAATAACCGATAAAAAATTATTTTTACGTCGACCAAAATTTTGGTTGATCTTTAATATCGGTAACGCATCGACAAAATGATTGAAGATTTTTTGAATCAGGCGATTTTCCACCGTGATTGTCATAATTAAAGTATGATCTGTCTAACCTATCATGACAATAAGACCCCATGTCACCCATATTCAAACTCTTTCTGAATCAAATTCAGGTTGATTGGGCAAAATTTGTGGTCTCAAGAGTACACACAAGAATTTTCTAATATTTGGCCCCGTGACCTAGTTTTTGACCCTAAATGACCCAAATTCTAACTTCTCCGAAAATTCACCAAAACAACCATTCTGGCCAATTTTCAGGTTGATTGGGCAAAAAATGTGGCCTTTAGAGTGCACACAATGTTTTACTAAAATATGATTCCGTGGCCTAGTTTTTGACACCAGATGACCCACTTTCAAAGTTCTCCTAGATTTTATCAAAACAATAATTCTGGCCAATTTTCTGGTTGATTCGGCAAAAAAGTGGCCTCAAGAGTGCACACAAGGTTTATTTAAGATTTGACCCCGTGACCTAGTTTTTGACCCCAGATGACCCAATTTCGAAGTTGTCCGAGATTTTATCAAGACAACAATTCTGACAAATTTTCAGGTTGATTGGGCAAAAAAGTGGCCTCAAAAGTACACACAAGGTGTTTTTTTAAGATTTGACCCAGTGACCTAGTTTTTGACCCCAGATGACCCAATTTCAAACTTGTCCGAGATTTTATCAAAACAATCATTCTGACCATTTTTCAGGTTGATTGGGCAAAAATGTTGCGATAAGAGTGCACACAAGGTTTTTCTAAGATTTGACCCTATGATCTAGTCTTTGACCCCAGATGACCCAACTTGTCCGAGATTATATCAAGACAATCATTTGACCAAATTTTAGGTTGATCGGACAAAAACTGTGGCATCTAGAGTGCACACAAGGAAAAGTTTGACGCACGACGCACGATACACGACACACGACGGACGCCGGACACAGTGGTACCACAATAGCTCACCATGAGCACTTTCGTGCTCCGGTGAGCTAAAAAGGTACAGCTTATATTTTGGTGGGAACCGGTTGATCATATGTGGACTATATATATTTGAACAAGAGGAACATGATGGCCCTGTATCGTTCCACTGGCTTTTAGACTTTTAGACTACGAAATTCTTCAAGGAACACAATAAAGGTCTATCCAAAGAAAATATATGCTTTACCACAATGAAATCAAATAAGTGGTTATGGAGAAGAAATGTTTTTATTTTTTTCTTAAAATTATACTATGTTTCATATAGCGAAAAATAAACCTAGCCAACAGCGGCCATGTTTTTCATCCGATCGAATTTTTTTCGAAGAATCTAATGGAGATCTCTACATTCAACATTCACGATAAATTACAATGAAATTCAGTGAGGCGTTTTGGAGAAGAAGATTGTTCAAGAATTTTCTAAAAATTTAATTAAATTAAATTAATCAAAATTTAAAAGTTCTACACGGAATATATTTTTTAATAAATTTGGAAAAGATTCATGCAAGGAAGGTTCTTGTGAAGTTTGGTTGAAGTTGGTCCATTAGTTTTGGAGAAAACGATTTTTAAAGATTTTTCGAAATTTGATTTAATTAATTTAATTAATATTCAAGTTCTACACAAAATTTCTTTAAGAATTTAAAAGAGATTCATGCAAGGAAGATTCTTGTGAAGTTTGGTTGAAATTAGTCCAGTAGTTTTGGTAAAGAAGATTTTTCAAGATTTTTCGAATATTTGATTGATTTAAATTAATTAAAATTTAAGGTCTATATGGCATTTTTTAAGGAATTTGGAAGAGATTTAAGCAAGTAAGATTCATGTGAAGTTTGGTTGAATTTGGTCCAGTAGTTTTGGAGAAGCAGATTTTTTAAAGATTTTTCGAAAATTTAATTTAATTAATTCAATGGAAATTTAAGTTCTACACTAATTTAATTTTTTAAAGGAATTTAGAAGAGATTCGTGCAAGGAATTAGATTCCTGTGTAGTTTGGTTGAAACTGGTCCAGTAGTTTTTGAAAAGAAGATTTTTCAAGAATCTTCGAAAATTTAATTGAATTAAATGAATTGAAATTTAAGTTCTACATGGAATGTATTTATAAGGAATTTGGAAGAGATACATGCAAGGAAGATTCCTGTGAAGTTTGGTTGAAATTGGTCCCGACGTTTTGGAGAAAATAATTTTCAAAGATTTTTCGAAAATTTGATTTAATTAATTTTATTGATATTTAATTTCTACACGATTTTTTTTAAGAATTTAGAAGAGATTCATGCAAGGAAGATTCCTGTGAAATTTGGTTGAAATTGGTCCAGTAGTTTTGGAAAAGAAGAGTTTTCAAGATTTTTCGAAAATTTAATTTATTTAAATTAATTAAAATCTAAGTTCTACATGGAATTTAGAAGAGATTCATACAAGGAAGATTACTGTGAAGTTTGGTTGAAATTGGTTCAGTAGTTTTGGAGATGAAGATTTTTTAAAGACTTTTCGAAAATTTAAGTTAATTGAATTAATTGAAATTTAAGTTCTGTACGGAATTTATCTTTTTGAAGAAATTTGGAAGAAATAACTGCGAGGAAGATTCCTGTAAAGTTTGGTTGAAACTGGTCCAGTAATTTTGGAGAAGATGTTTATAAATTGTTTACGCACGCACAGATGGACGCACGCACAGATGGACGCACGGGCGCACGACGGACACAGGGCCATGACATATGCCTCGCTTGCCTTCGGCCTGCGGAGATAAATATGAAGCTTTCCTCGTGCTTCGAACCACTCTCTGCTTATCGCGATACCTGGAGAGATATGAAGGCCAATATTGTATCCAATAGACCATCGTGGATTTGCGACTCTTACGACGACAATGCAAATTAATCCCTAAACTAGAAGACCTGAAGGTCTTGAATCGCTCCACAGGCCTGAGATTCTTTTAATTTTTAATCCAAGTTTTGATTAGATTTTTCTATACATGTGGTTTCTAAGAGCAAGAAGAAAGTAAAGGAAAGGGGAGGAAATTCCAGCTTAGGATGATACTGGCAGTGCAACAGATACAATTACATAGTCCATACTAGAAAGCTGAAAACACCTTCATATAAGATATAATGTTTACCAAGATTTGTATTGATCAGAGTGAATTTGGCTGTTGAGTGAAAACAAAGTCAATATTAGCAATTTTGTCAAATTGAAAGGTGTTAACTTCGCCTACATCTTCTTTAAGTTTTGACCAACTTGTTCAATATTTGTGGATGAAAGAGAGTAAAAACAAAGTCAAAAACAGCAATTTTGTCAAATTCAAGGGCACATAAATCAGGATTTAAGATTCAGATGATGCTGAAAATCACACCCATGCAAGATCTTATGGCCAGTGAGATTGTGTGAAAGTTTCATGTTGATTGGTAGATATTTATGGTTGTTTGAGTAAAAATAAGGTCAAACATTGTAATTTTGTCAATTTCATGGGGACATAAGTGAAGACGTAAAATTCCGATTAAACTTACACTCTGGCAAGACCCTATGGTCACAAATATTGTGTCTATGTCCTGTCTTGATAGGCCAATAGCTGTAAGAGTGAGAACAAAGTCAAAATAAAGCCGAAAATGACAATTTTGTCATTTCAAGGGCACATAACTCATGATATACAATTAAGATCAAGCTGAAAATTGCACTATGGCAAGATCCTATTATTACCAACCTTTTGACCAATTGTAAAGGACAGATAACCCAAGACTTACGAGTTCAACCAAAATTAATTGAAGGAATATGATAGAAGACCACCTAAGAATCATTCTTTTGAAGTTCGATTGAATTTCATCCAGTATAGTAGTTTCTGAGAAGAAGATTATTAAAGAAAAAATTGACGACCGGACGCACGGACGCACCTACGACGGACACAGCGCCATGACAATAACCCGCTGGTCTGAAGGCCATTGGAGCTAAAAACACATTGATAATTAATAACCAGTCTGCCCCTCCTACAGGTAAGTATTGGTTTTCCCAAAAATGTTTACAATAGCGCGTCAGTTATATAATCCAGAATTGCAAGCACTAACCGATATTTCTGTGAACACATTACACGGAATGGATTTAACAAGGTGGATCTTGGTTTTCACAACGTTCATTGGTATGATCTGAATCAAGCGATATCTAAACTTAATTATATAAAGATGGGTCAGGATCGGGAAGAGGGACATTTAAGGTTTAAGATCCCCATGGATCTTAACAAGCTTGTACATTGATAAGTAAAAATATTTCGCCATCTTATTTTTTAAATTTTGTGGATCCATGGGGAGATAACTGGCTTTAAAGTTTGCATTGAATTCAATGAGACAATTTCGATTTTGTCAACACTTTCAAAATTAGGCAAATTTTCAAAATATTTACAAGGTAGAAATCTGCCAATCATTATTTCCCTCCATAAAATGCAATAAAAAATCATGTTTACCATCCGAATTTGTGAGTTTTTGTTATTCAGTGGCATATAATTCAGTCAAATTTAAATTAGGGGGGTGTACAATAGGCTATTTCCAATTCAGAAACATTTACTGATTATTTACTATTCATATCATTACAAATCATTTGATGTTTTGCAATGCATATAAATGATACGATATTAAGCACTATCAGGCATATTTGCATTGCAGCTAATTCTGATTAATTTACAGCCATTATAGTTCCAGAACCTTAACTTAAAAATGCCATTTTGGTCATAGTCTATTCTAATTGACAGGCGTTCGAATTAAGACCACATTTGCTTTTTTTTTCTTTTCTTTTTTTTTTCATTTCCATCTTTTTTAGAAGCAATAAGGTATACGTTGTTAATTCAACTTTTTCTAAATTCAAGATGTGGTCTATGGAAGCACGACCCGAGTGTTCACTCACGACTCAGGCGCATCGAACCTCGTACCTTCAGGCACATCTCCCGTACATGTACGCCGGATAACGGAGTGTGCACGGATCTGCTCCGGCACGACCAGCTGCACTGGCTTCTATTACTCCGACAATCAACGATCATGTGACCTGAATGTAGGACAAAACTTTACAGGATTTGTGGGGGATTCCACAGCAAATTACTATAGATCTACTTATTCTGGTATGATTAGCCTATACATGATCTATATTATACTAAAGGAAAAAAGAAACGCAACAAAAAATAAATATGACCATACGTTTTGTTTTTGTCTTTCTCAAAATCACCCTCATTCGAGTACTTTTTTCAATGCATAGTTAAACTTCATCATTTGACTTCCTAATGTCATAATTCCATCAATGTCATAGGTTGTACGTGCCATGAATATGCGTTTAAATGAGAGGGGTTTGGCGTCAACGTTAAATGCGTTGCTGCACGCAATCCAATTTGACGTCAACGATTCCTGGCTGAAATTTGATTTCTGTACTGTCCATGAATAGCATCAACAGTGTTTCTCGATAAGAGAATTTGTTTCGGTAGGTAAAATAAACGAACGTTATGGTCCTGATGTCGTGACGTTAGACGTTGACAACCGCTTTTCGGGCGACCGTCAGTTGTTCTGTTCGTTTTAAGACGTTATCTCAAGCAATATTTTGTCAACCGATGTACACCAAAGTCAGCAGCAGTTGGGGGTTAAGATGTTCCATTCTTAAACATCCCAATTGCTACCGGAAGGCGTCTTTGAATAAGTCGCAAAATGATATGAGGGATTAAATCCAAACAAAAATCATTGCCTTTTGTCGAGTCGACGTGCATCTACACAAATCAAAACAGTTTTATGTAAAGTTTGGGCGTTTAAAAGTTTGCACGTGCAAAACGTGTAAACGTCTTTTTTGACGTTATCTCACATGTACGACCGGTTCTAACGTAAACACAAAGATCAATATCAAGATAGAGTTCCCTGTAATAATCTGTAACAAGTTTAACTCAATAACTTAAAAGAATTAGGAGAAATAACAAAAAATAGTTGTTGCGTTTCTTCTTTCCTCTAGTATATATTGTACTTTTTTATGTATAATTATCTACATTTAAATACATACTTATACTTCAAATAGCTAAGGTTCAAACTTAGGAACCCTAGAGACCAACATCATGAATGTTACTTTTAATGGCGTCTTTGTAACTTGGTGGGCTTTAAGTAAAAAGGCAGTAAGAAGATCAAGAGTTCACTTGACATTGCTCCCTTGATTTCCTTATGCAGACACCGTTTCACTTCATATCTTTCAGTCTCACTTGAGTCTACACCAGCATCCACACCAACAACCTCGACAGTAACAACATCAACAACAATAACAATAACAACTCCGACAACAGCAGCAGCATCAACAACACCACATACAGCAAAATCGACAGTAACATCAACAACAACAATAACAACGCCGACAACAACATCATCATCAACAACCATAACAACAGCACCACAACCAACAACACAACCCTCGTCAACAGTATCGCCATTTACAACGACATCATCATTCACCGCAGTGTCATCCTCCAACTGTCCAGCCAGTTTTATATCCGACATCCGAATAATAGGATCATACGGAAACTACGCAATTAAGTGTGTTCATCACGCTGGGGACCACACTGACGCACAAACCGGATGTTCCGTACATGGCATGGCGCTGTTTAGACCAAACAACGCGACAAAGGTCAACGAGGTGGCTGCTTTTCTTTCAGTGTGTGCAGGTAATGGCTAACCCTTCTTCTCGATTGAGACGAAATGACATTTTATTCACTTGTTAATAGATCTATCGATCATGTGCCAAAATATCGTGACCGGTCTAGAATATAGGGTTAATTCACATTTTTGAGGTTGATTACATTCGCAGAGGCCCAAGAAATGCGTTAATGCCCGAGTGCGAAGCACGTGGGTCGTCTTCGTATTTTGAGGGTATCTGCGAATGTTAACGACCGAAAAATACGTGAATTGACGCTATTAATGCATAAAAACATAAAATTCCAATGATTACTTACCCCAAACCTATTGATATGTGCGAAAAAGGAACCGAAATGAGAGCAAAAATGTCCGCCATTGTTGTTTTGTTCTGATAAGTCTTTTCCAAAATGTTTTTGTTATGCGTGGCGTCAGCAAAACGACGTTACGTCGTTATTTGGTGCCAAGGGCGGACGTCTCTTATTCAATATAAGACGTTTAGATTTTTGCGGGAAAACGGGAGTTGCTTATTTTGAATTTTCAAATCGAGGATAATTGAGTGCAAAGCAGGTCCGATATCGCACGTGAATCTACCGATTAATGCACGATTTCCCAGGATATCCGCCCGGTTTCTTCTCGTTATTCAGTGCTGATAACGGCCTGAAAACACACATTTTATGCATAAATAAAAAGTATCACATATAGTGGTCCCACGAAATTCTGAATCCCACAAAACAATAAAAACATATTCATTTACTAATTATAGGTTTAACAATTCAAAACGAAACCATATCGATGATAATCACTATTTTGATGTAATACTGACGAGATGATTTGCACGTGCGTCTCTAAAGTAACATATTTTTATAAGTTGAGGTTTGTTTATAAACATCAGATTACCCCTGGATCACTGTACATTAGGTATACTTGCAAGTCTTTCGTACCGACGCAAATATGCATCGGTAGGGTCCCTTTGATAGTTAAGGTAGAACATTTCTAATGCATCTTTAATAATGCCGTACATTTTCGACAAATGTCGATATTTTCCGTATCTATTTTTATCAAAATTTATTACTTCCCTTTATAAATATAGAGTAGATCCAGTACAATTATACCTTTTTCTGGTATGATTTATCCGTTTAACATATTTTCTTTTTCATGTATTTTTATGATTTTGAATGATAACACCAGTTTTTGTGTGATTTGAAAATTTTGATATTTATTGAAAGGGGGTGTTTCAAAATTGCCCACGCACGAATTATCTTTAGACTGTGCATAGTGATAAAGGACCATATACAAGCTATGAAACTGCAATTAGTATCTTAGATAATCAAAACTAGAAACAGAAAAGCCACTTTGACTTATTCCCACTTTGACATGAAACGTGCCCCAATTTTCATGTGTCCCTAAACTTTAGTGTTGTGTATTTTCTAGATCTTTCAAGTAGCTTTGCTCCGAGACACCCTAGGCATTACATTCATACCAGAAAAATATTCGAGGAAATTATTGTGTTTTTTTTTTTATTGAAATAATCACTAAAAAGTGCATATTCTTCTGTGAAATCAGCGAACAGAGCAAAATTGAATTCCAAAGTTAAGTATGTTGGAGTCTTTGTCAAGATACAACATTATTAAAAAAAAAAAACCCATTAAATTACTTGGAAATCCAAAACCAGTAACAGTGCAATTTGGTACATATTATTGATGGAGGTGATATTTTGGTCCAAAACTTGTATTCAGTCAAAATTCGATTTTGCTCAGGACTAAAAACATTTTTGTATTTAGTAAAATAAAATGTAGCATACAGTGCAACCATAAAGCAATATTCATGTTCGAAACAACCATTGAAGAATGTATTGAATAAATATAAATATCACTTTTCTTTGCAAAATTACACATATAGAAGCGAAAATAGGCATGCATGTACACATTACCATTTTTCTTTACTATTTGATCATTTTGCCTATGCGCCATCATTAGTGGCATTACGACATGCACAAATGTTCAAGTCTTATGTTATAAAATGGAAAAGGCTTCTAGAAAATGTACGGCATAGCATCCGATGTTGCCTTTTCAAGTTTTAAATAAAGTAATGTTTTAGCTCTAAGAGCCACTAATGCACTTACAAGATAAAGAAGGATGCATAGGAGAGAATTACAGCATTGTCCTTTTTCAATTTCACAGTTGAAATTGTCCTTGTTTATTTCAAAACATTTCCCTATTGGGGTACAACAGGGTGCAATTATTTCTGAAAATTAATTTTCTATGCATAGCTTAACCTGTGTTGATACACAATTTATACACATTTCTATGATGCCTTATTATTTAAAAGGGGTTTAGCCAATTGTCATTTGAAGTCACTTGGTTGTATGATTATCTATTTCTGGTACATGGCAACAACACTTTCACTTGTGCATGATAAACAGATACAATCAGAGAATTTGGTACTTTTTCTGATTTGCTTTTTCACGTTTTCAAAGATGCCTACAGAACCCTTGTTGTTAACTTTCATGAATCATGGCTGACTAGAATGTTCGAAGAGGATTTTTTAAAAAAGAATTTCCTCTTTTATGTTAACAAGAGTGCCATGGTCACAATATACGCCGCTCCAGAGACTAAGTTTTAAGGGGGCATAACTCAGGCAAAAATCAATGAACCATAAAATCCTTCCTTCATGCACATCTACCAATTGAGGTGATAACATTGACCAAGTTTCAAGAAGATCGAGCCAGAAACTTAGGAGAAGTTGCGTTGACAAGAAAAGTGGACGGACGTACGGACGGACGGACGGATGGACGGATGGACGGACGGACAGACGGAGAAGATGACGCCAATATACGTCCGCCTCCGGCGGCGTATAAAAAGGGTACGCTTGGGACAAGACTAAATGTGACTATGCAAAAATATTTAACCAACATTTTAGTACTCCCCATAGCAAACTTATAAACTAAATTTAAAATCTCGTGGCCATTTATTTTATTTTTTAATTGCCCCTTTTATGCCGCCACAACAACCCCAGTTTTTGACAGAAAGAAATTCTAAGTCGCAGTGTTGTACCGCCTTTACCCAAGGATAATTTCTACCAAGTTTCATAAAGATATACGTACATATTAAATTGGGAGAAAAGACGTTTTTAAAAAATGTCAAAAGACAGACAGACACGAGAACAGACGACTGGAAAAGGCAGAAAACATTTTTTACATCTAGATTTGCCCTTGGGTATACTAAAATTACCAACAAATGTAAACAAAACATTTGGAAAAGACATTTTTGAAAAAATCTTGACTTTGTCCATTCTTGGAAATGCATAACATTCAGACGGAAATTCCAAGAACAACGTGTTACCGGCTTTATTTTTTCTTGATATTCACGATAATCATCAGTATATTTGTGGACAACTTTTACATGGTTTTCTTATCTTGACAAAAACTTGAACTGGGTAAATGTTTTAGCTGAATTTGCTTAAATTACTAAAAAAAAACTGTGAATTTTTGCATTGGCACCTAACATCATCTGATATAAAATAATTCTTTATTTAGTAATATATGTATTTTTGTATCATATGTGTACATGACGAGGGACTACTGGACAACATTTTTAGAATATATTAGGCCATGAAACTAAAAACCAGAACGCGTGCGCACTCTTTTATTGAGGGTACCCTATTTTTTCCGATAAAAACTTAAAATTCTTAAAAAATTGAATTCTGGAATGTTTGATTCCAAACATTTCATAAATATGAACCTTTATCTAGTGTACTAACTTCACGCCATATTTAAAACCGTTTTATTTCGGGTTAGCGTTGCGGTCATGTAAAACTTTTATTGCTAGAGTTAAAATTATACCGAAACCTATCTACTCTTCTAATGACCCTTCCCTGCTCACAAAATTAAAGAACTTTGTTCTTTACCTTTGGTAAAATATCAGCCCAGTGGGCGCAGCTATGATTGAAGTGTGCCTGACCCAATAACGCAGTATTAGGGGCAGGTAAACCAGACTAGAAGATACAGAGGCTTTATTTTCCAAATGCCATTTAATTTCACATCAGACGATGGGTTAACAAGTTTTGATAATAAAAACAAAAATCTAGACACTTTAAATGAGTTCATGTCCAAAATTCAGATACCTTTTTGCTTTTCGTGGCGGCCGCCGCTTTGGAATTTTGAAAGTTGGGGTGGGATAAGGGAAAATCAAATTTCTCATAAACCTCTCCAGGAATTCCTTTCATATTGCACATGTCTAATATAATGTACTATCACACAGAAGTGTTTGCCACCCCAATTTCTAAATTTGCCATGGGGGGAGGGGGTCTACCTTGATAGTTCTTATCAGCTTGAAAGTATCAAGTACACGCTAGTTCGTCCTATCCTTTTTTATTTAGTGTTCGTCCTAGTTTTGGACCAATGAAATTGCAGTATATTTGAAAATTTCGGCGCTATATTTCACATAAACGCACTGCCGGTCAGTGTATGTCACGGATATACATAGCCATGCCCCCTTTCCTGTGCAGTTATGAAAACAAGAGGGCCATTGGCCCTGAAGCGCTCACCTGATATAATATAACTTTTTGTTTACCTCTAGGGTGCACACAAGGTTTAACTAAGATTTGACCTCGTGACCTAGAATTGATCAAGACAATCATTCTGATCAATTTTCAGGTTGATTGCCGAATGATTGGGCAAAAATGTGGCCTCTAGAGTGCACACAAGGTTTTACAAAGATTTTACCTCATGACCTAGTTTATGACCCCAGATGACCCAATTTCGATCTTGTCCGAGAATTGATCAAGACAATCATTCTGATCAATTTTCAGGTTGATTGGGCAAAAAATGTGGCCTCTAGAGTGCACACAAGGTTTTTCTAAGATTTGACCCTATGACCTAGTTTTTGACCCAAGATGACCCAATTTCGAACTTGTCCGAGATTTCATCAATACAATCATTCTGAGCAAATTTCAGGTTGATTGGACAAAAAATGTGGCCTCTAGAGTGCACACAAGGTTTTTCTAAGATTTGACCCCGTGACCTAGTTTTTGACCCCAAATGACCCAATTTCAAACTTGTCCGAGATTTTATCAAGACCATAATTCTGATCAATTTTCAGGTCAATTGGGCAAAAAATGTGGCCTCAAGAGTGCACATAAGGTTTTTCTAAGATTTGACCCCGTGACCTAGTTTTTGACCCCAGATGACCCAATTTCAATGTTCTTCGAAATTTTATAAAGACAATCATTCTGAGCAAATTTCAGGTTGATTGGGCAAAAAATGTGGCCTCTAGAGTGCACACAAGGTTTTTCTAAGATTTGACCCTGTGACCTAGTTTTTGACCCAAGATAACCCAATTTCGATCTTGTCCGAGAATTCATCAATACAATCATTCTGAGCAAATTTCAGGTTGATTGGGCAATAAATGTGGCCTCTAGAGTGCACACAAGGTTTTTCTAAGATTTGACCCCGTGACCTAGTTTTTGACCCCAAATGACCCAATTTCAAACTTGTCCGAGATTTTATCAAGACCATAATTCTGATCAATTTTCAGGTCGATTGGGCAAAAAATGTGGCCTCTAGAGTGCACATAAGGTTTTTCTAAGATTTGACCCCGTGACCTAGTTTTTGACCCCAGATGACCCAATTTAGAACTTGTCCGAGATTTTATCAAGACAATCATTCGGAGCAAATTTCAGGTTGATTGGGCAAAAAATGTGGCCTCTAGAATGCACACAAGGTTTTTCTAAGATTTGACCCTGTGACCTAGTTTTTGACCCAAGATGACCCAATTTCGAACTTGTCCGAGATTTTATCAAGACAATCATTCTGAGCAAATTTCTGGTTGATTGGGCAAAAAATGTGGCCTCTAGAGTGCACACAAGGTTTTTCTAAGATTTGACCCCGTGACCTAGTTTTTGACTCCAGATGACCCAATTTCGTACTTATCCGAGATTTTATCAAGACAATCATTCTGAGCAAATTTCAGGTTGATTGGGCAAAAAATGTGGCCTCTAGAGTGCACACAAGGTTTTTCTAAGATTTGACCCTGTGACCTAGTTTTTGATCCCAGATGACCCAATTTAGAACTTGTCCGAGATTTTATCAAGACAATCATTCTGAGCAAATTTCAGGTTGATTGGGCAAAAAATGTGGCCTCTAGAATGCACACAAGCCAAAGGTTGACGCACGACGGACGACGGACGACGCACGACGGACGACGGACACAGCGGTATCACAATACCTCACCATGAGCACTATCGTGCTCAGGTGAGCTAAAAAGATGTAATTCTTGGGAAAATGGTGCAAGTTTGGGGAAAATGATGTAATTCCAGTACGATCCGCTTGGAAGTAGCTGCGGTCGAAGGCGTGGTTTGAAGAATGACAGTAAAAGCATATGTTTTCATTGGTTGACGAACACAAGTCCGATAGAGTCTGTATAGTAGATTCTACACGACATTAAAGTTCAAAGGCTGCGCCTTTTGAACGTTTATATCGCGTAGAATCTACTGTACAGCCTCTATCTAATTAATACCTAGCGCATCTCATATGGGTCTTGCGGGTAGAATAAGAATCTTTTTATAAGTGTACATAAACTCACCCGAACTTCTGAACGGCAACTTTTATTTTTCGAATACATAATTACATCAATTCACTTGGATTGTGTGTTTGATTTTTTGTAATTAAGGAAGTCACCGGTTGTCTCTTTGAACAAGTTACAGTAGTGGCACGTCAAAAAAGAAGCACTTGGCGTCATTTTGTTCGAAACGTTCAAATTGCACGTGTGTATTTTGAATTGTGTGATAAATATCGATTCTGTTTTGATGATTTATCCATATGGATAGCCCAGTTAGAAAAACATTGAACATGACAAGAATTATCATCGATATGCGAGAATGAAATCTCGTCACTTTTCTCAAAGTGAATGTATTTTATAAAGAACCAAAACACGAGTTTTCATTAGAGATGTTAATTCATAGGTGAAAGAATGAGGTGGCCGTTTAGAATTTCGGGTTAGTGTACTCTCAAAAGTGCCCTAATGGGTTAAAGACAACATAAAGCATATTGAAATATAAAATTTCAAATTACGAATGATATGGTAGTAATATTCCACAAAGAGCTCGAAATACTCGTATTGTACTTGCAGCAATAGAAGTTTCACAGATCGAAGCTGCAACCCACAGAAAAGAAAAAACACAGAAAAGATTGTCAATTTTGCGGCTTCTGGGTGCATCAGAATAAGAAAGAATAGGAGGCATGGTGTAATGTGGGGTTTTGATTAAGCCGACAAACCAGTCCCCTTATGCACAAGCCTAAAATTTGATATGGCATAGTAAAGTGATACAATTAACAGTTTTTTTACACAGATCTTGCATATTTTAGGTCGTCAGGAATCACCAGCCTATATTTAGAGCGTTTTTCAAGCAAACATGTTTTAGCTGTTGCATTTAGCAACCGTTTTCAGTATACATGAGCTTTTTCTTCATATGATAATCTAATATCTGTTTACAAATGATTTTAGTTTAAGAAATTGAACAGTCGTCTGAAACCAGTTTGCAAATGTTACGTATGGAAAGAAGTCAAATTCCAAGAGAACAGAGACCAAGTAAAAATTATAGCCCTAGATCATTCCCTTGCAATAAAATAAACAACCACTAACGTCGATCCTCCCCTGTCAACAAAATTTATTTTAGTTTAAATCCATTAGGTAGCCTGATAAGGCTATCCTTATGTTTAGATCTACTGTTAGTATTTCTTTCGTTCAAGAAATCTAATAACGTCATGATACGCAGATATATAACGTCATCAGATAGGATTAGACTGGGAGACGACCAGATTTTACTATGAATTTATGAAGATGGACAGTGGTTCTTCCATCGAGTAAAGGCGAAATGACAAAATTTGCACTTTTCTGAATCACTCGCCACAATTCCCCCGATTGCTTATGTTTTAGTGCAAAGCCGGAAGTTATCGGCTATAGAATTCACCAATCCACAATGTCCCGATGGATTATAATTGAGTACAAGGCCGAGCGTTATCGCCGAGAGAATTCACCAATCCACAATTTCCAGATTGATTATATTGGAGTACAAAGCCGGGCATTATCGGGTAGATAATTCACCGAATCACAATTTCCTAATTGATTATATTTGAGTAAAAAGCGGAAAGTGAAAAATCTTCGCATTCTAAACATAAACTTCCAAAGTATACGGAATAAAGGTCGTAATATCGATGTCCTAGTAGAGACTACAAATCCTGACATTATTATAGGTACCGAAACGTGGCTCAGTGATGACATCCAGTCGTCATATTTCTTCAACCCCCAACTTGGTTTTACAGTTTACCGGAGAGATAGACCAAAAGATCCTCATGGTGGTGTCCTAATAGCTGTAAAGAGTGACATGGAAGTGTTGGACATACAAAGGAATGAAAAACTAGAAATGATCTCGGGGACAATTAAAATAGGAAATAAGAAATTAGTGATAGTGGCATTCTACCGCCCACCTGATAAGACATCCCAATGCTACCTAGATTCTGTGAAAGAAGAACTTAATAAACTGAAGTGTAAATTTAAGAAATCTGTATTTTTGTTAGGAGGTGACTTTAACCTACCAGATATAAACTGGAACACCAACACTGTGTCTGACTGTCAATATCCCCACCGTGTGAGCAAAACCTTTCTAGACATAACAATGGACCTTAATCTTGAACAGGTTGTGAAATTCCCAACAAGGCAGCAAAATACTTTAGATCTATTATTCATGTCCCATCCCAATTTCAAACTTGGATGTAAACCCCTGCCGCCGATTGGACTGAAGAGTGACCACGAAATTGTGTTGTTAGATACTTCAATTCAACCAGTACGGACACGACTACCCAAAAGGAAAATATTTATTTGGAAAAAATGTGATATTAATGGTATAAAGAGCTACCTAAGTGACTTTTCAAGACAGCTAAACCATGATATTGTGTCAACCCAGTCTGTTGAAGAAATGTGGTTTTCTTTCAAATCAGCCATCTCCTCTGCAGTAGACAGGTATGTTCCTTCAAAAATGTCCAGCACCAGACAAACACACCCATGGGTGAACACAAGTCTACGTAGACTAATGCGAAGAAAACAAAGAGCCCACTGGAAAGCACGCCAAACATCAAAGGAGTCACACTGGAAAAGATACAGAGCCCTTCAGAGAGAGACCCAGTCAGCAACAAGAACTGCTGAGAAACACTACCTCCAGGATATCATCAGTGGAGAGATGAGACAAAATCCAAAGCGCTTCTTCTCCTACATTAAGAGTAGAAAGCAGGACCATGTAGGTGTTTCCTCCCTGTTAGATAAGAATGGCTTCCTACAGAGTGACACAACAGCACGTGCTAACATCCTGAATGACCAGTTCCAATCGGTTTATACGAAAGAGGACCTTCGGAGCATGCCAGATATGGGAAACAGCCCTCACCCTGCAATGCCAAGGATAATCTTCAGAACACAGGGAATAGAGAAACTTCTCCGAAACCTGAATCCATACAAGGCTGCAGGACCTGATTCCATACCGACACATATTCTGAAGATAGCAAGCGCAGAAATAGCTCCCGCACTGGCCAAAATATTCCAAAAGTCCTACGATACAGGAGTGCTACCAAGTGACTGGAAAGATGCTAATATCGTTCCCATCTTCAAAAAGGGTGACAAGCAGCTGGCTTCCAACTACAGACCTGTGTCCCTTACTTCCATCACATGTAAGGTTATGGAGCATGTTGTACACAGTAACGTCATGGACCACTTTGAAAGACACAAGATCCTATGTGACGAACAACACGGCTTCAGGAAGAAGAGATCATGTGAGTCCCAGCTGATTACAACCATACAGGGAATAGCCAGTAAACTTCGCTCTGGAAGGGATCAAGTAGACGTTATTCTCCTTGATTTCTCCAAAGCATTTGACAAAGTTCCCCACCAGCGCCTCCTGCACAAACTTGACTATTATGGAGTGAGAGATGAAAACCTCCAGTGGATCAAGTCATTCCTCACCGACAGGAAACAGTGTGTCTTTCTTGATGGAAAACAATCCACCCAGGCAGATGTAACCTCTGGAGTCCCCCAAGGTACAGTCAATGGACCTCTGTATTTTCTTGCCTTTATAAATGACCTGCCAGAATGTACCTCGTCAGATACACGGTTGTTTGCTGACGATGGACTGCTATACAGAGAAATAAGGTCAGACAAAGACGCTAAAGCTCTGCAGAAAGATCTCCAGGCATTGGAAGAATGGGAAGAAAAGTGGCAGATGAGATTCCACCCAGAGAAATGTCAGGTCATCCATATCTGTACGAATTCTAGATTCCGGAAGAAACGTCAGTATACCCTCCATGGCCATGTCCTTGAGGCCGTTGATAGTGCAAAGTATCTAGGTGTCCATATCAGCCAAAATATGTCATGGGAGTCCCACATCAATTACACTGCCGCGAAAGCAAACAGAACCCTGGGATTTCTCCGTAGGAACCTGTACAACTGTTCCAAAGAGGCCCGAGAGAAAACCTACAACACATTTGTAGTACCAACTGTGAGCTACGCTGCAGCAGCCTGGGACCCATATCAAGCAGCCGATGTCAACCAACTAGAAAAGGTCCAACGCCGAGGAGCAAGGTTTGTGCACAACAACCATAGAGACAGGACACCCGGCTGTGTAACCCAGATGATCAGAGACCTTGGTTGGCTCCCGCTGGTAGACAGGAGGCGTATTCATAGGCTACAGTACCTTTTCCAAATTAAACACCAAGCTGTAGAGATCGACCCTGGTAACCTCCTTCAATCAGGCGATTCCCGCACACGAGGTAAGGGACGACTACGACAACAGGAAGCACACTCTACGGTGTACCACCAATCCTTCTATCCAAGAACGATCAGAGATTGGAATCAGCTCCCGACCCAGATCACAGATATTGAGACGAAAGACGAATTCACAGCTGCCCTCAAAGACCTAGTAAGGAGCGGCTCCTTCGTCTTCAGCGCGTAATTCCACCGACGCATGTATATAGTTTTAATCTGTACATAAGATATGTGTTTTTAACTCTGGAGGATGGAGGCTGTCTCCCCCCCTTCAACACAGGTCAACACTACAGTCAGATATGACTCCTGACCTTACCAAGGAAGACGAAGACGAAGCCGGGCATTTTCGAATAGAGAATTCACGGAACAACAATTTCCCGATTGATTATATTTGAGTACAAAACCGGGCATTATCTGCTAGAGAATTCACCGAACCACAATTTTCCAATTGGATTATATTTGAGTACAAAACCGAGCGTTATCTGCTGGGGAATTCACTGAACCACAATTTTCCGATTGATGATATTTTAGTACAAAGCCGGACATTTTCTGCTAGTGAATTTACGGAATCATTTTATTCCGATTGATTATATTTGAGTACAAAGCCGGATATTATCTGCTAGAGAATTCACTGAACCACAATTTTCTAATTGATTATATTTGAGCACAAAACCGAGCGTTATGTGCTAGGGAATTCACCAAACCACAATTTTCCGATTGATGATATTTTAGTACAAAGCCGGACATTATCGGTTAGAGAATTCACTGAACCACAATTTCCCGATTGATTATATTTTAGTACAAAGCCTGGCGTTATCGGGTAGATAATTCACCGAACCACAATTTCATGATTGATTATATTTGAGTACAAAGCCGGAAATTTTCTGCTATGGAATTAACCAAACCACAATTTTCCGATTGATTATATTTTAGTACAAAGCTGGGCGTTATCGGCTAGAGAATTCACGGAACCACAATTTACCAATTGATTATATTTGAGTAAAAGCCGGGCATTTTCGAATAGAGAATTTACAGAACCACAATTTCCCGATTGATTATATTTGAGTATCAAACCGGGCATTATCGGTTAGAGAATTCACCGAACCACAATTTTCAGATTGATGATATTTTAGTACAAAGCCAGGCACTTTCTGCTAGATAATTCACTGAACCATAATTTCCCGATTGATTATATTTGAGTACAAAGCCGGACATTAACAGCACGAGAATGAACCGAACCACAGTTTACCAGTTGATTATATTTTAGTACAAAGCCGGTGCTATCGGGTAGATAATCCACGGAACCACAATTTACCAATTGATTACATTTTAATACAAAGCTGGACGTTATCTGCTGGATTCACGGCACCACAATTTCCCGATTGATTATATTTGAGTACAAAGCCGGGTGCTATCGGGTAGATAATTCACGGAACCACAATTTCCCGATTGATTATATTTTAGTACATAGCAGGGCGTTATCGGCTTGAGAATTCACGGAAAATCAATTTTCCGATTGATTATATTTTAGTATTAAGCCGGACATTATCTGCTAGGGAATTCACAGAACCATAATTTTTCGATTGATTATATTTGAGTACAAAGCGGGTCCTGCGTGTCCGAAAACATTCTGGAAACATATACGTAGTTTGGTCAAATCTAATAAACAATGTGACACCATTCCGATTTTACAATTATCTGAAAATGGTCAAGACACGTTTCATTATACTGACGACGAAAAGGCCGAATGTCTGAACGATTTTTTCTCTGATATTTCAACAATTAATGATTCAAATGCTATTTTACCTCCATTTTTATACAAAACAAATAGTAGGATTAATCATGTTATTATAAGCCACGAAGAAATAAAAAGTATAATAGAAACTTTACACACAAATAAAGCAGTTGGGTCTGATTGTTTTAGTCACAAACTCCTTAAGCTGAGTAAAGAATCTATTACCAGACCTCTATCTAAACTTTTTAACAAATCCCTCACAGATGCAAAATTACCTAGCAAAAGGAAAGAATCAATTATCAACCCTCTTTTTAAAAAAGGTGATAAATCTTCTGTAACCAATTATCGTCCTATTTCTCTGCTTAGTTGTATAGGTAAACTCATGGAAAGGTGTGTCTACAAACATGTTTACAATTATCTCTTCTCAAACAATATAATTTGTCAGAGGCAGTCGGGATTCTTAAAAGGACACTCAACTGTTTATCAACTGCTCGAGATATATCACCAAATCGTGTCTTCCTTGAATGCAAAACAAAGCACATGTATGGTCTTTTGTGATATATCTAAAGCATTTGACAGGGTTTGGCATAAGGGTCTAATTTTCAAATTACATCAATTGGGAATCAACGATTCCCTCCTCGAATGGTTTAATGACTATCTGTCTGAACGCAGACAATCGTTAATTGTAAAAAGAGCCAGGTCAAGGTCAAGGTCAGTAAATGCAGGAGTACCCCAAGGCTCTGTGCTCGGTCCATTGTTATTTCTAGTCTACGTAAATGACATCATTGATAACTTGTTAAGTATTGCTAGACTATTTGCAGACGACACTTCTTTAGCATGTATAGCAGCACACGTCCCTGACATTGATGGTATTCTCAATCATGATTTACAAATAATTTCTCGGTGGGCTAAACAATGGTTGGTAACATTTAACCCATCAAAAACAGTTGCCATGTTTCTTTCAAATTCGAATGCTCAATCCCCTCAGTTACTATTTAATGATGTCCCAGTCGAATTTGTAAGTAGCCATAAACACCTAGGGTTAACTTTGAGTAGGAATGCTAAATAGGCTGAACATATAGATAACATTCCTAAATCTGCATCCAAGCTTTTAGGTATTATGAGAAACCTTAAATTCAGATTGAAACGAGATTCACTTCATCAAATTTACATTTCTGATTTAAGGCCAATCATTGGATATGCTGCAATAGTATGGGATAACTGCACTGCTCGGGAAAGGGAAACTCTTGAAAAAATCCAAATCGATGCCGCGCGAATAGTAACCGGTATCACCAGATCTGCTTCTCTAATTGCTCTTTACAAAGAAATAGGATGAATGACGCTTGCAGATAGGCGTAAATATCAAAAACTAATATGTATTTACAAAATTATAAACGGTCTAACACCTGATTACTTAAGAGATATATTTCCACATAGAGTAAATCAAAGAACTAATTATCCGTTAGGAAATGCTCATGATATTGATGTTGTCAATTGTAGAACGGAGCTTTTTGCAAAATTATTTATTCCTTCTGCCGTATCCATTTGGAACGAACTTCCTGATAACGTTAAATCCATACCTTCTCTATCACAATTTAAATTAAACGTCTTACAACGTTTCACCGTGACCTCAGTACCTAAATACTACTTCTTAGGAGAAAGGAGACTTTCAGTTTTGCACACGAGACTACGAAACAATTGTAGCAACTTAAACTTTCACCTTTTCTCAAATCATATTTCCCAATCACCCAGATGTAGTTGTGGATACATTGAAGAAGATGTTGATCACTATTTCTTTAAGGTTTACGAACTGAGAATGAAAACACCACTTTCTAGCCATACGAAATGCACCAAATTACACACACTTGTAAATACACCTGACATAAGTTGATTCACCATGCCGGATTTCAAGATTATGCTTCAAGAAGAAAACAATTTACAAATATTATTTTACTCTATATTCATATACAAGGGAGGTAATTTGGAACATTTTTGTCAAATATTTCCATAAGTATGCATGAATTCAAAATTCTAAACCATACAAAATGCTTATTTTTGTATTTGGAATGGAAATGTAACACAGTTTAGGAATTACTGGCACTTTTCAAATTTCGCCTCTGGCACTGCATTTCATTCTCAGTTCGTAAACCTTAAATGCCCAAACTTTGTAGAACCACGTTTTTTATTTCACGGTTTATGCCAATTTCATCCGCTTTCTATAAGAGTACTGCTGTTTGGGTCTGAACACTTGAATTATGAGGAAAAGTCTATCATTTTCAACTTGGTCCAAAAGTTCATTAAAGAAACTAAAAGGTTTGATGGACAATGCTTGGTAGTAGCAAAAGTAAATACAACCCTTATCTCTTTCGAACACTGACTGGCCTAATCCTCCCTTATTTCTTTTTCTAGATTTTGATATTAATTGCCATGTTAGATTTGTATTCTATAACTGGAACAAAACTGTTTTTATGTCTATAACTTGATAACTATAATTAAGAAAATTTGAATACTGATGTTTTTGAAGACTGATTATTGTAAGTTTCAAAAGGGAACGACCGTTTCTAAGTTGTCAGAACTTGTGGCCAAACCCTTTTGCCTAACTGTTTGTAAAAAAATCATAAAAATGTATGTTTTGTAAATATGTGATATGTTTATGGCAATAAAATACCTTTAAATCAATTATCTGCAAGGGAATTCACCGAACCACAATTTCCCGATTGGTTATATTTGAGTACAAAGCCAGGCGTTATCGGATAGAGAATTCACGGAACCACAATTTCCCGATTGATGATATTTTAGTACAAAACCGAGCGTTATCGGCAAGAGAATTCACCGAACCACAATTTTCCGATTGATTATATTTGAATACCAAGCCGGGCATTATCGGCTAGAGAATTCACTGAACCACAATTTCCTGATCGATTATATTTGAGTACAAAGCCAGACATAATCTGCTAGAGAATTCACCGAACCACAATTTACCGATCGATTATATTTGAGTACAAAGCTAAGCGTTATCGGCAAGAGGATTAACCGAATCAAAATTTCCCGATGATTATATTTGAGTACAAAGGCGGGCATTATCGGGTAGATAATCCACGGAACCATAATTTCCCCGTTGATTATATTTTAGTACAAAGCCGGATATTATCTGCTAGGGAATTCACCAAACCAAAATTTCCCGATTGATTATATTTAAGAACAAAGCCGGCCGGGGCGTTACCGGCTAAAGAATTCACGGAACCACAATTTCCCGATTGATTATATTTTAGTACAAAGCCGGACAATATCTGCTAGTGAATTCAAGGAACCACAATTTACCAATTGATTATATTTGAGTAAAAAGCCTGACGTTATCGGATAGAGAATTCACGGAACCACAATTTCCCGATTGATTATACTTGAGTACAAAGCCGGGCATTATCGGGTAGATAATTCATCAAACCACAATTTCCCGATTGATTATATTAGAGTACAAAGCCGAGCATTATCTGCTAGAGAATTCACCGAACCAAAATTTTCCGATTGATTATATTTGAGTACAAAGGCAGACGTTATCGGGTAGATAATTCACCGAACCACAATTTCCCGATTGATTATATTTGAGTACAAAGCCAGACATTATCTGCTAGAGAATTCACCGAACCACTATTTTCCGATTGATTATATTTTAGTACAAAGCCAGACTTTATCTGCTAGAATTCACGGAACCACAATTTCCCGATTGATAGTATTTGAGTACAAAGCCAGACATTATCGGGTAGATAATTCACAGAATCACAATTTCCCGATTGATTATATTTGAGTACAAAGTCGGACATTAACAGCACGAGAATTTACCGAATAATACGTTTTCTACGATAACCGCCCGGTTTCTGTTTGTTAGTGTGTGCCTGTAACGGACCTGAAACACACTTTTAATGCAATAATGTCGTTTAAAGTATGGTGAAGTGAAGAATATGTTTCATTAACGCTTTCCCAAGCGACAACAATTTAGGTTTGTCCAAATTGAAAGCTGCAGAAGACATCAAAACGGAAGTTGATAGACAAAGATATGTGTATAATATATAACACAGAACATATTGAGGCAAAAGGAGAAAATGCTGATTTTCAGCATTTTCTTCGTTTGCCTCAATTTTTTTCCAAAGCATTTTTATAAGATTGGGCGTCAAAATCAGGTCTTGTTTGGGAAAGGGTTAAAATAAGACATACAGTTCTAGATAGGAAGTGACCTTTCGGCTAAAACATGGTATTCGGAAACACAGCGTCTCACCAGGTTAACCCACCCTTCTAGCTTTCTTGGCATAAAATAAGATTCCAATATCAAAAGTTCATTACTTGAATCATCAAAACTGATGTGTGAATAGTTTCTGAAGCCATTAGTGAAAAGAATTTAAACTTGTTTTAAAGTACAAAATTTATCTGAATTTTTTTAATCAGATATTTGGCTGCATTTTTATTTGTGTAGTGTCCGTAACCCTTACAGTGCAATAAAAAGCCCTGAGCTTATGTTAACTCGTAACAGATTATTTCATTTATGCTACCACATTGAGAGCTGTAATATTCTAGACTACTGAAATTTTAATGTAAATGGATCCTTTGAAAAATCACCATTGTAACAGTTGGTTACGGACACTACATATTCAAGCTAGGGTCTACAAATGTCCCATTTTCTGTGACACAACTCTAGAATATGGGTACAATAGACTACCAAAATCTACCTTAGGAACTGTTTTATCAAATCAAAATAAAATTGTTTGGAAACAATCAAATATAACTCATCACATGTACCTTGAATTCTAAAATTATTTTAGTGAGACGGATATAACACCCAACAAGAGTGCCATGGTCACAATATACGCCGCCACTTATAAAACTTGAGACAAAAAAATGACATTGACAAGGATTTATAAATATTCACACAAAAACCTGTAAAAAGTTGTGTTCACAAAAAGGGTTTTATAAATATCCAGTCAAAAACCTGGAAGGAATTGCGTTCATGAGGCTGAAATATCATTAAGCCCCAGAGACTAAGGTTGAAGGGGGCATAACTCTGGAAACTAGATGCCGAAGGGCAACATGTCGAGCCCGCTCATTTTGAAGAAAGAAGACCATACCTATGTCTACAGCTGTCATTACAATGGCGTTGTAAAAGTGGGGACAAAATAAGTTGGAATGATGGGGATCATGGTGAGACAGTTTATTGTTCACAAAATATTACATGTCTATGTATTTATAACGAGATACCAGAATGGATTAATTTGAGTATACATATGTGACCCGTTAAGTTATTTCTGAATCCCTCCATCCATGGTGAAGTTATGGCCCGGACAAGCAAAAATCATCTCATTTTTGACATTTGACCTCCAAGTTTGACCTTGACCTTTGAGCTTGGAATCTGGTTTTTGCACGCGACACTCCGCCTTACTGAGCTTGACATTTGTGCCAAGTTATTTCTGAATCCCTCCATCCATGGTGAAGTTATGGCCCGGACAAGCAAAAATCATCTCATTTTTGACATTTGACCTCAAAGTTTGACCTTGACCTTTGAGCTTGGAATCTGGTTCTTGCACGCGACACTCTGCCTTACTGAGCTTGACATTTGTGCCAAGTTATTTCTGAATCCCTCCATCCATGGTGAAGTTATGGCCCGGACAAGCAAAAATCATCTCATTTTTGACATTTGACCTCCAAGTTTGACCTTGACCTTTGAGCTTGGAATCTGGTTCTTGCACGCGACACTCTGCCTTACTGAGCTTGACATTTGTGCCAAGTTATTTCTGAATCCCTCCATCCATGGTGAAGTTATGGCCCGGACAAGCAAAAATCTTCTCATTTTTGACATTTGACCTCCAAGTTTGACCTTGACCTTTGAGCTTGGAATCTGGTTCTTGCACGCGACACTCCGCCTTACTGAGCTTGACATTTGTGCCAAGTTATTTCTGAATCCCTCCATCCATGGTGAAGTTATGGCCCGGACAAGCTCCATCCGGACGGACGCACGCACTAATGCACTAACGCACGCACTAACGCACGCACTAACGCACTAACGCACATACACCGAACCGCCATTGTGACAACTATGTCGAGCTCACCGCAAGCGGGCTCGACAAAAATCAATGTACCATAAAATCCTTAATTCATGCACATCTACCAATTAAGGTAATAACATCCACCAAGTTTCATTAGGATTCAGTCAGAATCTTAGAAGAAGTTGTGTTGTCAAGGCTGCAATTTCAATCAGCCCCAGAGACTAAGTTTTAAGGGGGCATAACTCTGGAAAACAAGAGCTTCGCAAAGCGGCGCATATACGCCCTAGAGGGGCTTGTCAGTAAAATTGGTCATTTTTTCGATTCAAGGGCAGTTAATTCAAACAAGAAAAGTTATCAAAATTCTGTTTGCACAACAAGACACCATAGAGATTCATTGTGGCTAGTTTGATTAAATTCTGGTTGAAACTATAGCCTATAGGAGTTGCACACAGGAGAAAATGGACATTTTTGATAAAATGGGCATTTTTTCTTAAATTCAAGGGCAGATAATTCAAGAACGAAAACAGTTATCTATATTCTGTAAGCGGTGTGCAAAACTAGACACCATGGAGATTCATTGTGGCAAGTTTGATCGAATTCTGATCAAAACTGTAGGAGGAGTTGCGCACACAAGAAAATGGGCATTTTTTTTAATTCAAGGGCAGATAATTCAAGAACGAAAAGAGTTAATTAAATTCCGTAAGTGGGATGCACAACTAGACACCATAGAGATTCATTGTGGCAAGTTTGATCAAATTCCGATCAAAACTGTAGGAGGAGTTGCGCACACAAGAAATTGCTAACGGACGGACGGACGGACAGACGGACGGACGGACAGACAGACAGACAGACAGACGGACAGACAGACAAGCAGGGCCATAACATAATACGACCCTTCGGGCGTATAAAAATCAATGAACCATAAAATTCTTCCTACATGCACATCTACTAATTGAGGTGATAACATTGACCAATTGTCATTAATATCCAGCCATAAACTTAGGAGGAGTTGCGTTGACAAGGCTGCAATTTCAATAAGCCCCAGAGACTAAGTTTTAAGGGGGCATAACTCTGGCAAAAATCAATGAACCATAAAATCCTTCCTTCATGCACATCTACCAATTGAGGTGATAACATTGACCAAGTTTCATTAAGATCTAGCCAGAAACTTAGGAGGAGTTATGTTGACAAGGCTGCAATTTCAATAAGCCCTAGAGACTAAGTTTTAAAGGGGCATAACTCTGGCAAAAATCAATGAACCATAAAATCCTTCCTTCATGCACATCTACCAATTGAGGTGATAACATTGACCAAGTTTCATTAAGATCCAGCTAGAAACTTAGGAGGAGTTGCGTTGACAAGGCTGCAACTTCAATAAGCCCCAGAGACTAAGTTATTAAGGGGCATAACTCAGGCAAAAATCAACGAACCATAAAATCCTTCCTTCATGCACATCTACCAATTGAGGTGATAACATTGACCAAGTTTCAAGAAGATCCAGCCAGAAACTTAGGAGGAGTTGCGTTGACAAGAAAAGTGGACTGATTCAGTCAGAATCTTAGAAGAAGTTGTGTTGTCAAGGCTGCAATTTCAATCAGCCCCAGAGACTAAGTTTTAAGGGGGCATAACTGTGGAAAAAAATCAATGAACCATAAAATTCTTCCTACATGCACATCTACTAATTGAGGTGATAACATTGACCAATTGTCATTAATATCCAGCCATAAACTTAGGAGGAGTTGCGTTGACAAGGCTGCAATTTCAATAAGCCCCAGAGACTAAGTTTTAAGGGGGCATAACTCTGGCAAAAATCAATGAACCATAAAATCCTTCCTTCATGCACATCTACCAATTGAGGTGATAACATTGACCAAGTTTCATTAAGATCTAGCCAGAAACTTAGGAGGAGTTATGTTGACAAGGCTGCAATTTCAATAAGCCCCAGAGACTAAGTTTTAAAGGGGCATAACTCTGGCAAAAATCAATGAACCATAAAATCCTTCCTTTATGCACATCTACCAATTGAGGTAATAACATTGACCAAGTTTCATTAAGATCCAACTAGAAACTTAGGAGGAGTTGCGTTGACAAGGCTGCAACTTCAATAAGCCCCAGAGACTAAGTTATTAAGGGGCATAACTCAGGCAAAAATCAACGAACCATAAAATCCTTCCTTCATGCACATCTACCAATTGAGGTGATAACATTGACCAAGTTTCAAGAAGATCCAGCCAGAAACTTAGGAGGAGTTGCGTTGACAAGAAAAGTGGACTGATTCAGTCAGAATCTTAGAAGAAGTTGTGTTGTCAAGGCTGCAATTTCAATCAGCCCCAGAGACTAAGTTTTAAGGGGGCATAACTGTGGAAAAAAATCAATGAACCATAAAATTCTTCCTACATGCACATCTACTAATTGAGGTGATAACATTGACCAATTGTCATTAATATCCAGCCATAAACTTAGGAGGAGTTGCGTTGACAAGGCTGCAATTTCAATAAGCCCCAGAGACTAAGTTTTAAGGGGGCATAACTCTGGCAAAAATCAATGAACCATAAAATCCTTCCTTCATGCACATCTACCAATTGAGGTGATAACATTGACCAAGTTTCATTAAGATCTAGCCAGAAACTTAGGAGGAGTTATGTTGACAAGGCTGCAATTTCAATAAGCCCCAGAGACTAAGTTTTAAAGGGGCATAACTCTGGCAAAAATCAATGAACCATAAAATCCTTCCTTTATGCACATCTACCAATTGAGGTAATAACATTGACCAAGTTTCATTAAGATCCAACTAGAAACTTAGGAGGAGTTGCGTTGACAAGGCTGCAACTTCAATAAGCCCCAGAGACTAAGTTATTAAGGGGCATAACTCAGGCAAAAATCAACGAACCATAAAATCCTTCCTTCATGCACATCTACCAATTGAGGTGATAACATTGACCAAGTTTCAAGAAGATCCAGCCAGAAACTTAGGAGGAGTTGCGTTGACAAGAAAAGTGGACTGATTCAGTCAGAATCTTAGAAGAAGTTGTGTTGTCAAGGCTGCAATTTCAATCAGCCCCAGAGACTAAGTTTTAAGGGGGCATAACTCTGGAAAAAATCAATGAACCATAAAATTCTTCCTACATGCACATCTACTAATTGAGGTGATAACATTGACCAATTGTCATTAATATCCAGCCATAAACTTAGGAGGAGTTGCGTTGACAAGGCTGCAATTTCAATAAGCCCCAGAGACTAAGTTTTAAGGGGGCATAACTCTGGCAAAAATCAATGAACCATAAAATCCTTCCTTCATGCACATCTACCAATTGAGGTGATAACATTGACCAAGTTTCATTAAGATCTAGCCAGAAACTTAGGAGGAGTTGCGTTGACAAGGCTGCAATTTCAATAAGCCCCAGAGACTAAGTTTTAAAGGGGCATAACTCTGGCAAAAATCAATGAACCATAAAATCCTTCCTTCATGCTCATCTACCAATTGAGGTAATAACATTGACCAAGTTTCATTAAGATCCAGCTAGAAACTTAGGAGGAGTTGCATTGACAAGGCTGCAACTTCAATAAGCCCCAGAGACTAAGTTATTAAGGGGCATAACTCAGGCAAAAATCAACGAACCATAAAATCCTTCCTTCATGCATATCTACCAATTGAGGTGATAACATTGACCACGTTTCAAGAAGATCCAGCCAGAAACTTAGGAGGAGTTGCGTTGACAAGAAAAGTGGACGTACGTACGTACGTACGGACGGATGGACGGATGGACGGATGGACGGACGGACGGATGGACGGACGGACAGACGGAGAAGATGACGCCAATATACGTCCGCCTCCGGCGGCGTATAAAAATGGCTATATTCTGAGTACATATTCAATCATTTCTCAATGACCATAAAAGATTGACTCATGAAAATTTTTGGACATCAAAAACTAGTCTTGCCTCATAATATGAGCTTTCTGTAGATATATTTTAGGCTATATCTTTTCAGAAAATCAAATATAACATTAAAAAACCCTTTTCCCGAATACCGTGTTTTAGCCGTTTACATTATCTATTGCAGCATACGATGCAGCAGGCTACTGGACGGACGCACAAAGATACATGAGCGAGCCTGGCCAGCCGTGGAAGAACTCTGATGGGTCCAGCGTACCAGACCTGGCGTTCTTTAATGGACACCCCGAGAACCTTAATGGTCAGGTTTGTGCACGCTTGGACGGAATTCGGGGGTATATGTTAAACGATATTGAATGTGATTGTATTAATCCGTCATGGGGATATATTTGTGAATAATTTAATCATTTCCTAAATAGCATAAGCTTTTGAAGATGAGAAACTTTTTTCAAATGACTAAATGTTAAACACAGGAGCCACTTGACCGATGAGACCTGTGTATTCCACGCTCGGACGGTACTCGAGAATATAATCTAAACCACGGCGAGGAAATCGCATGACACTACAATGGCAATGCATTTTATGCTAAAAATAGACTGGGTTCGTCATTATATTTTGATAAACCGTCAGAATTGTTATAAAATCTCATAACTACGGCTTGAATCAAGCCGTAGTTACGAGATTTTATGACAACACCAAAGAAATACTATTTACTTGTCCGAAATTACGTCATGGTTAACCGGATAAAATCGTTCCCTATTTAATTTCGATAGGAGAAGACGGTAAAACGTCTGGCAATAACTGGATGGAGTAGATCTTTTAAAAATCTGCCTATAAAAAAGTTATTGACAACCTAACAAAATGAAATGTTCAGTCAACTGACAAATGGACAAACTGGCATGGTGAAATCAATACACCCTCTACTTAGTAGGTTGGGGTATAATAATGTTGTAAAGTTTCAAGGTCCTAGGTCAGTTCTTAAGATAAGCATGGAAACAAAACAGTCTACAAATGGACAGACATTGTGAAATCAATACATCCTCTACTTAGTAGGTGGGGGTATAATAATGTTGTCAAGTTTCATGGTCCTATGTCAAACTGTTCTTGAGATACAACATGGAAACAAAACAGTCTACAAATGGACAGACATTGTGAAATCAGTACACCCTCTACGTAGTAGGTTGGGGTATAATAATGCTGTAAATTTTCGTGGTTCTGTCAAATAGTTCTTGAGATAGAGCAGGGAAACAAACAGTCTATTGAGAAAAGGACAGACAACCATTGTGAAATCAGTACATCCTCTACGTAGTAGGTTGGGGTATAATAATGTTGTAGAGTTTCGTGGTCCTATGTCAAACAGTTCTTGAGATAGAGCAGGGAAACGAAACAGTCTACAAATGGACAGACAGACATTGTGAAATCAATACACCCTGTACTTTGTAGGTGGGGTATAATAATGTTAAGTTTCTTGGTCCTAGGTCAAACAGTTCTTGAGATAGAGCAGGGAAACAAAACAGTCTACAAATGAACAGACATTGTGAAATCAATACACCCTGTACTTTGTACGTGGGGGTATAATAATGTTGTAAAGTTTCATGGTCCTATGTCAAACAGTTCTTGAGATACAACATGGAAACGAAACAGTGTACAAATGGACAAACATTGTGAAATCAATACATCCTCTACGTAGTAGGTGGGCGTTTAATAATGTTGTAAAGTTTCATGGTCCTATGTCAAACAGTTCTTGAGATACAGCATGGAAACGAAACAGTCTACAAATGGACAGACAGACATTGTGAAATCAAAACACCCTTTACTTTGTAAATGGGGGTATAATAATGTTGTAAAGTTTCAAGGTCCTAGGTCAGTTCTTAAGATAAGCATGGAAACAAAACAGTCTACAAATGGACAGACATTGTGAAATCAATACATCCTCTACTTAGTAGGTGGGCGTTTAATAATGTTGTTAAGTTTCATGGTCCTATGTCAAACAGTTCTTAAGATAAGCATAGAAACGAAACAGTCTACAAATGGACAGACAGACATTGTGAAATCAATATGCCCTGTACTTAGTAGGTGGGGTATAATGTTAAGTTTCTTGGTCCTAGGTCAAACAGTTCTTAAGATAGAGCATGGAAACGAAACGGTCTACAAATGGACAGACAGCCATTGTGAAACCAATTACCACACAATGACTCTTTTTGACTCCACACAAAATTAAGATAATAGCTTTGGAAAACATTGTGGAAAAGGAGGAAATTGCTTGTGACAAGCAATTCCTTCATTCCCACAATGTTTTCTGTCCAAAAAAGAAAACAATTAAAAATTCCATTCACTTGAAGTTGTAGACTGCAGGATCTTTCAATTTGGAAAGCCCTAAAATTTTGTCGTTTGGTAATGGGCTAGTTTGCTGCAAGAAATCTCAAATAAAAAATGACAAAGTAACAATTTATTGCACTTCCAAGATAAAATTAAATCAAATCCATCAACATAATTATATCTATATACACAAACAATTAACAAAGAGGGACATTTAAAGCACATCAGTAATTCTTATTATGTAGCCTCTTTCCCAAACATCAACATTTTTAGACTAGTCCAATTTCAATAGAATGGGTATGCAGATGAAATGATATTTGATACTCTATGTTGGTAGCATGAAAAGCAATGAAGCGATACTTTCCAAAACAATTATATCAAAACAAGGTCTTGATTAGAAAATGTTTTATAAAGTGGATTGGGCAATGAAACATAATCATTCATTTGAAAAGGCAAAAACTTAACTGGTCCAAAAATAAATATAGCATTTGAAGTGCAAAAACTGTTAGATAAATCATGTAGAATATTGAAGGAAAATGATAGGAAAACCCTGATAATCTGTGTTTTCTCTCAATATTTTCATACACCAGTGTTGTTTAATAAAACACTACCAAGATATAATTGTACTTGCCGAAAGAATATCAAATAATTGATCAATTCTTGATTGCTGTAAAGATAACCCTGTAGTTATGTTGTGTTGAAATATATCAAACAAAGGAAAAAAGTAAACAAGAGGACCAAGATGGTCCTATATCGCTCACCTTAGAGCACCTGAGACATACTTTTTAACAAACCTTTTAAATCTCCGAGGATTTTGAAAAGGAGTCATATGACAATGGTACACACTTAATTTCAAAGCACAATTTGGGAAAAGATTGTCAAAGATTTTTCCCTATATCTGTATTTAAACCAGAAAATCCACAACATATTGCTGAATTTCCATTGCACATAGACAAATTGAAGCATTAATCTTGGAAAGATGTCATCGGGCTATAATATTTAGAAACCATAGAAAGTTTGGAAATTCTAAGACAATTTTAAACCTGTTCCCGCTTTTTCAAATCTAGAATACCTCATGGTAGAGCCTATAATTTTCAAAGCGAAATGATAACTTGAACTAATCTGTTGAACAAAACAATATGACACACACAACTTATATGCACTTTTTTCTGTACAAAATGCAAGAGCCTAAAGCATAGGAATAATTCTTAAAGTTCTTAAACGAGGCAAAAAAATTATCTTCAGGCCTTAACAACTTGAAAAGATTGTCAAACATTGCCCTCTATCATTTATATGGAACCCACAACATAGGGGAAATATTCATTGAACAGTAAGGATTTGGTTATGGTTAAACCTTTTCCATACAACATAACATAAGAGCAGACATAATTAAAAGCTGCTGTAGATGATAAAACAGGTGTTGATAAAGACTGCATTCTTTATGTATAAAAATGCAGAGAAAATGATGAGGCAAAATGAGACAACACAGGCTATCAAGTTATCAACATTTTCTTCTTTTACCATATCATTTACAAGCCTTTTCTGTCGGTGAGGCAAACCTGTGTATGGTAGAGAAAGGGCATAATGCTTTCCCATACAGAAAGGTAAAGAAAGGAAATAGACTGTCCCAATTTGAAAGTTCAGAATACAAAATTGACAGCGGTACAAATAGGATTCGTTTACAATAAACTAGCATATAAAATATTGAATAAAATAAAACATTGAGGTAAAAGGAGAATCAGCACTTTCTTCATTTGACTCATTAATTTCCAAAGCCTTTTCTAATAGGGACTTCAAAACAAGGTCTTTCCAGGAAAGGGTTAAAGTATTTAGTTGATCCCTAAACAAACACAAGTGGATTAGGTGCCTCAGGGATACAGGTAAAAGAGGGTAATGGCTTTCAGAATCATAAAATATCTTTTTAATATTTGAACACCTTATGTTGAGGGTATTGATTTGAATTCTTAAATCAAGACTATTCAAATGAGTACCCATAACAAAGCGTTCAGATTTTAAACATCAAATATAGAATGATTTACCTCCTTTTATCTGTAGCTCCATATGCATTCTTTATCAGATATTATGATCTGCATAATCTGATTATAGGGATATGATATCGTCGGTGGGGAGTCAAAACCTCGTAACTCCAGCTTATTCAAGCTGTAGTTACGAGGATTTGACTCCCCACCAACGATATGTGATAAAATCTACCTGGTCAAAACAATTCCTCACTTGAAAATTCCAGAACCCATAACATAGGGCTTCTTTCCTTGCAATATGATGATTTTTAGTATTCTGTTAGAGGTTTATGAGATGTAAAGTCATGCAAAATTTCAAGACTCTAGGCCAAATAGTCCTTGAGAAAACTGTGTTTCAGTGTGAAACCTTAAACCCCACAACATAGGGCCAATTTTTCTATAAGCACAATTATTTGAAGTATTTTGGTAGAGGGCATTGAGACAATACTACATACAAAATTTCAAGGCTTTAGACCTTATAGTTTGGGAGGAGAAGATTTTTTAGTAATTGTGGACAGACAGACAGACAGACGGACGGACAGACGGACGGTGAGCGATCACAATAGCTCACCCTCAGCACTTCGTGCTAAGGTGAGCTAAAAACATGCTATTTACCTCCTTAGTTAAGTTTACTAAATTTCTACAATATTTGTAATTAAAGACTCTTGGACATCAAATGATTAGGGTGGGACCAAATTAACAGAAGTAGTTATTTGAGTAAACCTATGTTGACATAATGCATGTCAACTGTATGCTTAACCCTTTCATTTAAAGTGCAAAAAACTGAAAACAAGGCCTGGTTTTTACATCCTTGGTAAAATTGGCGTGGAGAAACATTGAGGCAAAAGAAGAAAATGCTGATAATCAGCATTTTCTCCTTTGGCCTCAATATTTCCTGGGCTATATTATAACAAGAGCTTCGCAGAGCGGCGCATATACGCCCGAGAGGGGCTTGTCAGTAAAATAGGCCATTTTTTCAATACAAGGGCAGATAATTCAAACATGAAAAGTTATCTAAATTTTGTTTGCACAACAAGACACCATAGAGATTGATTGTGGCTAGTTTGATTAAATTCTGGTTGAAACTGTAGGATTTGCTTACAGGAGAAAATGGGCATTTTTGAGAAATGGGCATTTTTTCTTACATTCAAGGGCAGATAATTCAACAGCTAAAACAGTTATCTAAATTCCGTAAGCAGTGTGCACAACTAGACACCATGGAGATTCATTGTGGCAAGTTTGATCAAATTCTGATCAAAACTTAGGAGGAGTTGCGAACGCAAGAAAATGGGCATTTTTTTAATTCAAGGGCAGATAATTGCGCACACGAGAAATTGCTAACGGACGAACAGACAGACAGACGGATGGACAGACAGATGGAAGAACCTTTGTTAACATCCACTTTGTTGTCTGCAGCAGCTTTGAATTGGACCTAAAATTTTGCAGATTGGGAAAGGATTAGAGACATTACATTCATTTTTTAAAAGTAAGTTTTGAAGCCAATATTGGTTATTCAAATGCATTTAAATGCTGTCGTTTTTCTAAGTTGTTCTTTTTAAGCTGGAAAAAAGCTTTTAAAGTGGGGATGGAAATGACAAATTCCATTTACAAGTGAACTGTAGTTTACGATAAGAAAAAAATCCTATTAAGTAATTGGTAATTGGTGCAATACTTAGTAATTGATGCAATGCTTGGCCATGAAATTTTTAGAATTTTTATAAGAAACCATGCTCTTTCACATAAAAATAAAAGTAAAATTCATGGGAAAATATCTATGTAATGTCTCTTCATGGAATAACATGTTTGCTTTGTTTAACCCTTTCCCAAACGGCAAAATTTTGGGGTGTTCAAATTCAAAAACCTGCCACAAATGACAAAATGGAACGTATTAAAGATAGAATTTGTGTTAAATATGCACAGAAAATATTGAGACAAAAGGAGAAACTGCTGGTTATCAGCAGTTTCTTCTTTTGTTTCAATGTTTTCCCAAGCCATTTCTTCTAGGGACGTCAAAACAAGGTCTTGTTTGGGAAAGGGTTAAACAGGTTATATTTACAAAACATAAACAAAACATTAGCTGTCAACATGTATATTGCTTTCAAAATAAAAAGAGAACCATTACAGTTGTTTTGATTTATCAGAACAACTATAGTTATTCTGGTTTAATTTTGAAAGCATAATGAAAGATATGTAATTGTAACATTTTTGTCCATTTGTTTCTATTTTGTCAAAAAAGAGGGCAAATAGTGGCCCTAAATAGCTCACCTGCCAGGGCATTTAGACTTTGAGAAGAAAGTATGATTTCCTTTGTTTCGTCTCATCCTAAGGCGATTCTATCCAAAATTCCAAACCCCTAGGCCAAACTGTTCAAAAGAAGGAGATTGTATGTAAGATACCCTTCTTAGATTTTATATCTGATACCCACATCACCCAGCCTATTTTCCTTGTACCACAATTATTTGAAGCATTTTGGTACAGTGACTTGAGAAGATTCTACACACACAGACGGCAATCACGTGACTTTGTTATGATATATTTTCCTCACTTATGTAAACAAAAACACTAGGTAAGAACACATTTTCTCAAATTTTGAATTGAATACTTAACACTCGATATTGAGATACCTGCCATTCGATACGTCATACTCTTTGGTCTATTTTGATACCAAGATCTTCTCTCAAATTCCTGTCAAAACTGAGAACATTCGTGCAAAGTATTTTTAAATGCCGTGATATATTTTCTTAAGAAATGTTTGCACTTTGCACGAATGTTCTCAGCTTTGACATGGATTTGAGGGAAGATCTTGCTATCAAAATAAACTGGAGATTACGACGCATCGAACGGCATGTATCTCAATACTGAGACTTAAGTACTTGATTTAAAATTTAACAAAAATGTGTTCTTACCGAGTGTTTTTGTTTACATAAGTGAGGAAAATATATCATAACAAAGTCACGTGATTGCCGCCTGTGACACACAAAATTTCAAAACCCTAAGCCAAATGGTTAAAAAGTAAAAGATTGTACAAGATTTCCTTCCTAGACTCTATATGAAATCTGATACCCCAGCACATACAGCCAATTGTCATTTTACCACAATAATTTGAGGTATACAGGTAGAGGCACTTGATATGATGTTACACACAACATTTCAAGACTCTGGCCATACCATTTTGAAGATTTCTTTTATAATTGGACAGACGATGGAATAGACAAACTGATGATGGACGGAGAGCCATCACAATACCTCACCCTCAGCACTTTGTGCTTAGGTGAGCTTAAAACCCACACGAAATAACAAGATTGTCACAAATAATGACTACATATCAACACAAAAATCACAGAAATAACAATAGAGCAAAGGCAATTCTATACAAGTTGTGACCTGCACAACTAAAACACACAAACATACATCCCCTTTCCAAACAAGCCCTAATTTTGAAGTTCCTAGTTGAAAAAAAATATGAGAAAACAAAAAGGCAACAGAAGTAATTGTTCATAACTGGAACTGTCGCAAACCTGTCAAATACCTTGTCACTTTTTTTAGAAATCCTAGTTCATTTTTTGTTTGTAATTGTGTGCTAGCAATACATTTGAGCCAGGATTCAGCAAAAATATGTCATCAAAGAATACTCTAGGACCAGATCTGCTTGTACCTTACAACAGAGTGTTTTGGACAAAAAGTGATTTTTCATACTTGCTATACTAAATAGAAAAGCTACAAGCCAAGAACATAATCTTGGCCATTCTGTGCAAACTAATATAATTATTATGAGGGGCGTTCATTAAAGATTTCCCCTAACCTACTTCCAATAAGTATAGAGAATTGAAACTTGGCACAAATATCAATCTTTCTCTACATTGCCTCTAGCCAGAGAGACATACTTCTGCCATCGTTTAATGCAGTTTTGGAGACCTGTTCTGTAGAACACCGTAGATTATGCCCGAAACCTTGCATTGACTTTATGGTGGCATCATCAATGACAGACTGGGTGCCCAGGATTCGGGCTGTTTCTACAGACTTACGTCCACACTTGAACTGAGAATACTAGTGTTTGACAAAGTCATATGATGGGACATCATCCCAACAAACTTCTTTCATGTCATCAAATTCCTCCTTTAGAGTGCAACCTTTCAAATACAGGAATCTGATGACTGCTTGTTCCATCACGCTACCTTACTTAACTTCAGCACTCGGAAATGAGAAACAAATTACATTTCAGAGCTGCAATTTTTCATGTGACCTATAGAGGTATATGGTAATGTATGTGTACAATTTCAACTTCCTGCCTTAACTGAAAGTAGGTCAGGGGAAATCTTTAATGAATGCCCCTCGTAGATCCAGGTTGTTCGCAAATACCATAAGGTCCCTTTTTCCTGATCCTGGCTCATTTTTTTTAAATTATTTCTTTCAATTTCTTCAGGCACACTTATAGTATCTTTGGGTAAAACCACTTAAAACATGTGGTTTTGGCACATAAAGCACATACAAATCACACATTATCGAACAAATAGCACAAAATTATACATCTTTTGATCAATACAAGACTTAAAAGCAAGCACACCAATCCCTGAAGATCATGTGACTAGAATTGTCCAATGAGATTCTGTATTTTGTTGACCAATGAGGTTGGATTATTTTGAATCAGTCTGGTACCAGGCCTCCAGGCTGTTCAGATTCTAGCTCCTTCTCATATTGATATAAGGCATGATGTACAAATTCATACTGCTCATGGGTCTGTATCATTCCTCCCCTATAAACAGAACAACAAACTGTCGCTTTTCAACAAAAACCTTGTATATGCAGCTTGTTTTAAGCAGCAGTTACAAGATTTTCGTTGAAAAGCTACAATATACTTAACCCATTACCTCACAATGAGAGGTTTTTATGCCCAAAAAGAAAAACTTTCGGAAAGCATGGTGGGAAATGAAGAAATTGCTTGTGACAAGCAATTTCTTCATTTCCCACGATGTTTTCTCTCCAGACAGACCAACAAAAATTTATTCACTTCAAATTATTGTCTGCACAACCTTTGAATAATGACAATTATAAAATTTTGCCCTCTGGTAAAGGGTTAAGAGACAACAAGAGGACCATGATGGTCCTTAATCGCTCACCTGAACCTAGATAGAAAGAAATTCACAATGTTGTCAAGTTCAAGAGCACATAATTTAAGATGTGAGATTATGATCCAGCTGAAAACTGCTTTCATAATCTTGAATGATCAATATTTGTGACCGTTACAGTAAAAACAAAGTGGAAGAAACCAACAATTTTGTCACAGTCAAGGGAACATAACTGTTCTGATAAAAAATATTCTCATCAACATTATGTCCAATTTTTTTTTATTGGTCAATATATTGTAAGAGTGAAAATAAAGTCGAAAACTGTAATTTTGTGAAATTCAAGGGCCAATAACTCTGGTTTCCTAGTCAAATCAAGCTGAAATTTTCACTCATTCAGGATCTTATGGCCACCAACATTGTGGCCAAGTTTTGTCTTGATTAGTCAATAAATGTAGATGCTACAGTGTAAACAAAGTCGAAAACAGCAATTTTGTCAAATTCAAGGGCACATAACTCCAGACTTCCAACTTCAATCACACTGAAAATTGAAGACATCCAAGATCTTATGGTTACCAACATTGTGGCAAAGATTTGTCTTGATCGGTCAATATTTGCAGATGCTAGAGTGGTAACAAAGTCAAAACTAGCCATTTTTGAGGTTCAAGGGCACATAACTCCAGACTTCCATGTCCGATCTGACAAAAAATCGAAGTCATCTGAGAACTTATAGTTATCAACAATGTTGCAAACTTTTGTTTTGATCGGTCAATATTTGTAGATGCTAGAGTGGTAACAAAGTCAAAACTAGCCATTTTTGACGTTCAAGGGCAAATAACTCCAGACTTCCTGGTCCGATCTGACTCAAAATCGAACTCATTTGAGAACTTATAGTTTGCAACATTGTTGCAAAGTTTTGTTTTGATCGGTCAATACTAGTAGATGCTAGAGTAGTAACAAAGTCAAAACTAGCCATTTTTGACATTTAAGGGCAGATAACTCCAGACTTCCTGGTTCGATCTGACTCAAAATCGAACTCATCTGAGAACTTATAATCATACATATTTTAACTAAGTTTAATTAAGATTGGTCAATATTTGTAGATACTAGAGTGGTAACAAAGTCAAAACTAGCCATTTTTGACGTTCAAGGGCACGTAACTCCAGACTTCCTTGTCCGATCTGACTCAAAATCAAACTCATCCGAGAACTAATGGTCATACATATTTTGACAAAGTTTGATTAAGATTGGTCAATATTTGTAGATACTAGAGTGGTAACAAAGTCAAAACTAGCCATTTTTGACATTCAAGGGCAGATAACTCCGGACTTCCTAGTCCAATCTGACTCAAAATCGAACTCATCCGAGAACTTATGGTCATACATGTTTTGACCAAGTTTTGTTAAGATTGGTCAATATTTGTGGGTGCTAGAGTGGTAACAACAAAATGTGAACAGACGGACGGACAGATGGACAGACGCCGACGGACAAAAAGCGACCACAATAGCTCACCTTGAGCACTTCCTGCTCAGGTGAGCTAATAATGCCCATATAAACAGCAGGTCATTTTTTTCTAAATGTGACCTTCATGTTTGACCTTCACCTTCAAACTTAATACCATAAGAAAGACACAAGGAGTACATATGGGAGCTATTTCAGTAACTGTTTCCATTCAAAAGTAATTGAGTTAAAGTTAAATCCAACATCACAGACAATTTCAGACTCACAGAGTTTGATTGTGAACAAGATATGTTTAAGAAACACTAATGTTCCCGAAATGTCAAATGTTTTTTTAAAAGTTTTCAGGCAGACAGATGGACGGACAGATGGATGGATGGATGGATGGACACAAGTATAACAATATGCCCCCGATCTTTCAATACGAGGGCATAAAAATGTGAGTAATGTAGAAACATACCTATCTATTCTCATACTACATAATGAGCCAAGTATATCTACAGAATGTTCCTCAAATAGCTGTCTCATACCAATACTGATGGCTATAAAGCACCCAGTTCTACCTATACCAGCACTGAAAATAGAAATTTACACATGTTATCCGTCACGCTAAAAGGACCTTATAGGAAGTGTGAAAAATATCAAACCTAGTCAGTCTGCCCAGTCCCCCCAGCCTGACTAGGTTCGATACTTTTCAGTCTAAAATGACTTTCAATCAAGACTGTTTACCCTTTCTTATTATATGTTCATTTTTCCAAATATGACATTTGGTTGACCTCAGTCTGCTGAGCCCCATTTGTTTCTCAAAATTTTGTTTTATGTACTTCTCATAAGGTCCCTTTTAGTGTGACAGGTCACATATTTCAAAGGTGCATCAAACAAAATCATGCAGTCACTTTTCATACTCCAAGGCAAAAAATCTTATCTAAATGGATGAAATTCTGGTAATTAGTTTTTTTTTCTATGCTTTAAATACCATTCTATGTCAAAAGCATCAAAATTTCGGATCAGTTGGAAGAAGACATTAGATAACACCGACAATTGATTAGGTTCAAGAATAACTGAAATGGCCCTGTAGAATGACATTTTCAAAACATTTGAGCCAGGATCTGGAAAAAGGTCCCTTAACCCATTACCACACAGTGACTCCTGTCGTCTGCAAAATCTATGAATTTAGACAAGTCTAAAATTTTGCCGTTTGGTAATGGGTTAAAGCATATGAGAACAACGTGGATCCAGATCAGGCTGTGCATACACATAGTCTGATCAAGATCTATGTTGTTCTCTAATAGCTGCTTTTTGACCTATATAGATAGAAACTTAAAGATAGTAGCATGGATCTTTATTCGACTGTATTTGAAAACAAGCTGGTCTGGAATTTCAGTTTTCTAAACTGCTTTAAAAAATTGGTTACTGACCTACAATGCACAATAACTGGTCCCCTAACATGTAGACTGTTTTCTGCGTATCTTCTCTGTTCCACATCTTTAACCAGCTGCAGTATTTTAGTCGGAGATTCAGGGGGTTTATGGTCGGGCCAGGCGGTATACCAGTAATGTTGTACATACTGACTCTCCCCATTACACTGAAATATTGGCCATTTAGTCTCTTAACCCAATGCCAAATGGCAAAATTTTAGACTCGTCTTGATTCAAAGATGTTGCAGACAACAATTCCAAGTGAATATAATTTTACATTTATTGGACTTTCTGCACAGAAAACATTGTTGGAAATAAAGAAATTGCTTGTGACAAGCAATTTCTTCATTTTCCACAATGTTTACCCAAGCATTTTCTTGTGAGGGAGTCAAAAGGTGTCACTGTACAGTAATGGGTTAAACCATTTCCGGACAACAATTTAGGGTGGTCCAATTTTAAAACTGAAGCAGATGACAAAATGGATGTTGCCCAAGGTAAAGGGGGTGTCTCACGAATAGGAAAAATAACATGGGAGTCTGCCCACGCTCGGAATTGAATGAAATTTGGCGTGAAGTTAGTACACTAGATAACGGTTCATATTCATGAAATGTTTCAAATTGAACATTCCAGAAAACAATTTTCTCAGAATTTTAAGTTTTCACCATGAAAAAACAGGGTACCCTGATTAAAACAGTGTGCAAGCGTTCTGGTTGTTAGTTTCATCGCGTAATTTATTCTAAAAAGATAATGCCCAGTAGTCCGTGATCCTGTATGAAACAAAATTATATTATAATTATGTACAAAAAATTGTTTTATATCAACTGGTGTAAGGGGGTAACCCAAAAATTCATTGTTTTTAAATATTTTAAGCAAATTCTGTTCAAAAATTTTCTTTGTTCCAGTTTTTGTCAAGATTTGAAAATTATGTAAAAGTTGCGCACAAATATACCGATGATTATCGTGAAGTATCGAGAAAAAATAAAACCGGTAAAATGTTGCTTTTGGAATTTCCCCCTGAATAGTGCACATTTCCAAGAATGGACAAAATTAAGATTTTTTAAAAATGACTTTTTTCAAATGTTTTGTTTACTTTTTTGGTTATTTTAGTTTACCCGAGGATAAATCAAGATGCAATGCATTTTTTCGGTTATTTCCTGTCATCTGTCCGTGTGTCTGTCTGTCTGTTGGCATTTTCTCAAAAATTCTTTTTTCTCCCAATCTGATATGTAAATCTTTTTGAAACTTGATAAAAAGTATCCTCGGGTTAAAGGAGTACAACTCTGTGTATTAGAATTTCTTTTTGTCATAAACTTGTTGCTGTGGCAGCATAAAAGGGGAAACATTTCATATAATAAAAATAAGCTCTTTTTGTAAAGCTTTACACAGCCATGAGGTTTTAAATTTTGTATGTAAGTTTGCTTAGGGGTAGACTTCAAAGTTGGTTACAATATTTTTGTCCAGGGTCACATTAGATCTTGTCCCAGGTGTACCTACTTTACAAAAAAGATCGAGAGGAAATTGTCTAAAAAAATCATTTTAAATTATTCAAGTCAGCCGTGATTCATGAAAGCTAATAGCAAGAGTTATTTATAGATCTTTTGAAACATGAGAAAGCAAATAAGAAAAAGCACCGATTTCTCTGATGGCATTTGACAATCGTGCAAAAGTGAAAATATTGTTGTGATGCATAAAAACAGATAATACAGCTCCCATTTGACTATTAAGGGCTATTGATGGCTAAACAACATGTTAATCATATGACATCATTGAAATGTGTATAAATTGTGTATCAATACAGGTTAAGCTATGGTCAGAAAAATAATTTGAGGAAATAATTGCACCCTGTTTTATCCCAATAGGGCCACGTTTTGATATAAACAAGCACATTTTCAACTGTGTAAATGAAAAGATATAATGCTGTAACAGTCTTTTACTGAATCAAAGGGGGCCTTCCATATCATGTTAGTTCATTAGGGGCGCTTAGAGCAAAAATATTTGGTTATGTATTGGTTACCCGGAAGGGCACCTTTGATGCTTTACCGTACCGGTTCTAAGCGTCTTTTCAATTTCATAACATTTGGCTTGACATTTATTGCATGTCATAGTCTCACTAAAAATGCTGCATAGACAATGTGACCAAATAGTAAAGAAAACTTGCAATGTGTATATGTATGCCTATCTTGGCTTCCATACATGTAATTTTGTAAATATAAGTAATATTAATATTATTTCTATGTTTTTTTCCAATGAGTTTTTTGGGCATGAATATTGCTGTAGGTTTGTACTGTATGCTACAGTTGATTTTACTGAATATAAAAATGTTTTTAGGAGCACAATCAAATTTTTACTGAAAACAAGTTTTGGACCAAAACATCACCTTCATCAATAATATGTATTATATGTGATTGTTACCGGTTTTGGATTTCTATATAATTTGGCTCAAAGTAAGAGGAAATATGTAGCATGTTTTTGTGATGATATGGAATCTTGACAAAGACTCCAACATACTAAACTTTGGAATTCAATTTTACTTTTTTACAAAATTTTGCTGAAAAATATGCATTTTTTCATGATTAATTCAATAAAAAACATGCATAATAATTTCCTCAAATACCTTTTCTGGTATGAATGTAATGCCTTATGTGTCTCGGATCAAATTCAATTGACAGATCTTGAAAATACACAAAACTAAAGTTTTGCGACACATGAAAAAGGGGCCATGTTTCATGCCATAGTGGGAATAAGTCAAGGTGGCTTTTTGGAATCCAATTTGGATTATGTAAGAAACTAAATGCATTTTCATAGCTTGTATATGGTCCTCTATCACCATGCAGAATTAAAAGAAAATGCATGCGTGGGCAGATTTGAGACACCCCCTTTGTGAGCAATATAGCATGGAAACTATTGAGGCAGAAGGAGAAAATGCCGATAATCAGTATTTTCTTTTTTTGACTAATGTTTACTAAAGCCTATTCTATTAGGGACATCAAATCCAATGGTCTTGTTTGGGAAAGGGTTACACCACGCCCTCATAATGATATTTTTTTTAAAATCCTAGATAAAGGCTTTGCAAAGTGTTGTGGAAAATGAAGAAATTGCTTTTGACATACTTACTCTCTCCATTACACTGAAGTATCGGGTATGTTGTATTAAACCCTTTCCCAAACAGGTTATTGTACATTTATTACTTTTCTGGGTAAAAAATATTATGGTAAATAAAGTAATTGCTTGTGATACGCAATTCATTCATTTACAACTTTGTTTCCAAAGCATTTATCTTTTGTGGCATCAAAAGGTGTCATTACATGTTTATGGAAATGGGTTAAAATAACTAAAATAACCCATGAGAAATACAATAAGTTTGTGCTTAAAGGAAAGACCTTGTCACAAGCATGACCACTGTGAAATATACAAGCTCCTGTTAGTTACATTTCAAGTTATAAGCAAAGCCAAAAGTCAGACAGACAGGACTACAATAATTTATATGGTTAATGAGTTTCATGCGACATTGAAACCTTTCAGGCAATGTCATTAACATTAAGCTGCGGAAAGTGTCATTTTTTTCTAACTTGTAACATGTCAGTGTATGTACGATATGTTACAAATGTAGAACGATGTCACAAAAAAATATGACTTTGTGTTATTCTTCTTAGAGGTGGAGTATCTTAAGCCTCTCTTACAACCCATCGTGCGTCTTTATAAATCGTACGTTTTAAAACATACGATTTATAAAGACGCACGACGGGTTGTAAGAGAGGCTTAAAGAATTGTCTGGTCAATTCTTTGCTACGTGCTGTCTGCGTCGTGGTTGCGTCCACCAAAAATGTACATTGCACGTGCGTGCATTGCACGACTATGCCCAAGTTTTAGACTCAAACCGCACGCAGGAGCACGTACGACCGGTTGTAAGAGAGGCTTTAATCAATTGATGTATAGACATACAAATATTGGAGATTTAAGAATACACTAGTTACCTTCAATACAAGGTTTCTGACCGTGTATCCATTTTTGCATATAGTTTTTTCTACCTTGACATCAATGTCACCAAATGTTGTGGTACTGTAGTCGTCCGGTAGATAGTTCTCACATTTTGTCTGAAATAGCAATGTACAGTGTGAATATCAAGTTATACATTAAAGAATGACAACTACTGTACACTATTTTGAAAATGTAATCTGCCAACATCTTGCAGTGACCTATTTCAGGAAATGGATGGCCTGTTGTTAACATGTCTCTGCATCATTAAGTCTACTATTGAAGAATAAGACTATGTAAATTGTCTATTAGAGCAACATCAAATAGTTACTCAAGAGTTACAGATTAGAGGAGATATTAAGTGGCTTTTCAAAATGCAATATCCCGTCTATTTATTGTTCATTAAAACAGTTGATAAACCAGTTGATTTTCTGTTTGATAAACATTGATGCGATTATAGATGCTTCTTTAAAATATTGATCATCATTTTTAAGCCATGGTTTTAATATTTTCCTTGTCTTTCTGTTAAAGCTTCATCTCATACATATTGTACTGGAATGTCACAATTTTCACATACCTTATTTTTCTCCTTGAGTTTTGTGCTCATTACAATAATGGGAGACTTCTATTGCGTAAACAATATAACACAGAAAATATTGAGACAAAAGGAGAAAACGCTGTGAGAGCCTACCTTATTTTTCTCCTTGAGTTTTGTTATCATTACAATGATGGGTGACTTCTGTTGCCAGACCATGTGCCAGAAATCCACTATAGAAGCTGGTATAGGACCCTGGGTCGCGATATAGGCTTTTGGCTCTGACTCGTAGCCCTGTAATAATATCATAATATTGTTCTTTATATTAGGACTATTTGAAAATCTTTAGTACAATTACATAAGTAAATCCTTTTCAAGGCAACAAATTCAATCATTGCTCACAATGGAAAGCTGCTAAGAACATAACATTTTTATTCCCATTTCATTTTATTGGCATATCAACGTAAAACAATGTCTTTGGCCATTTAAACATAGTTATGTGAACAAGCTCTGTAGCCCAGGTTGTTCTCAAGCTCTTAATCAGCCCACAAGGAACTGGTGCAGTTTCAAGTAAGCAAGACTTGAGATTAATGTAAGAAGTAAGAACTTGTTTTTTTATTCATTCATAGAATATAAATATGTTCAAAATGAACTACAGAGTATTAGTCTACCTAAGTCTGACCCAAATTGTGACTTGTGTAGGAACATTTTTTTAATGCTCGACATCCATGCCTAAATGAAACTTTGATATGTATGGAAGAGCACTAAGGTGGTGTCGCACATTAGAGGTCCTTTTAAGGTCACTACAAGGTCATAAGTCAACTAGTTGCAAAAATCAATAGTAGGCCTATAGCAAGAAAATGGTATATCTCTATTTACCCTGATGTAGTTAGCATTTATGTACGATGAAAGCGGGTCCCTCTCCATGTCAGGCAGAATTACTCTTGTGTGCTCATCTGAAATAAATCACACATAATACATTCATTGGTATGCTCAAATATCCAGAAAATAACACCTTAGATATGTCAAGTCTGAAATCCTTTGCAAACTTCAATTCGCACATAAAGACGCTTTTTGATGTCTCTCAAGAAAAGTGCTTCCGATACATTGGGGAAAATGAAAGCATTGCTTGTGAAAAGCAATTTCTCCATTTCCCACATCATATTTTCTACTGAGAAAGAACAAAAAAAAAATTATTCTCTTGATATTGTAGTATGCAATTTGGTTGTCTGGTAATATGTTAACCCATTACCAAACAACAAAATTTTAGCCTAGTCCAAACTCATAGGTGTTGCAGACGACAATTTCCATTGAACAAAAATTAACATTTTTTGGTCTTTCTTGGTAGAAAACATTGTGGGAAATGAAGAAATTGCTTGTCGCAAGCAATTTCTTCATTTTCCACAATGTTTTCCAAAGCCTTTATTTTGTGGGGCGTCCAAAAGCGTAAATGTGTGGGAAAGGGTTAAGAAGTCAGTGTTAGTCAAAGCAAACAATTTTTCTTTCAAAGAAAACATGGAGGTAATGCTGAATATGAGTATTCATTCTCTGATGTCTCTCAATATATTCAAAAGCTTTCTCTTCTAAGGTCATCAAATTCAGGTTTTTGTTTTGACAAGAATACATATAGACACTGGCAAGATTAATCATGATTAGTGCATTGTAGATTACAAAATAAAAAGCAATTTTTGAGACAGCTCCACTTTTTTTACACATCAATTTATTTACCTTGAAAAGTAAAGCCTTTTCTTCAAATTTCTGAATCTTGATGATTCATATGCACAGTGAAATTCCCATAAGTTCTCCAACAGTCAGTATGCTCATTATACATGTATTGCTCATGTCATCTACATAAACTGATACGGTACATCAAAACCGACCTATTTATGGATTAAATTGAATGAACGTTTACATCCCACTCAACAGCTAAGGTCATATGGAAACATGACCTCGATTTATAGTCTCATATGAAAGACCGGAGTGACAGGGATCAAACCTGCTACCCCTGTGTTATATTTCCGGCGCGTTACCACTGCACCAAATCCACCCCTCCGACCTATTTATAAATCCATATGACAATACACACTTACTTGGTATGATGGTTCTGTATCTATTCTTCATGCCAGACCCAGCTACAGTGATCTTGTCAGGGTGGTTCATAGGTACCTCCTGCAAGGGTAGAAACATGGAATAATCCGGTGTTCTCCTCAGCCAAATAAGCTGTAGGGATTCCACTACCATTTCAGGTAAATTAGAGTTCTTCTCAGCCCAAAAAGCTGTAGGGGCCCCACTATTTCAAGGTTTACTGATACTTGTATAATTTGCCATATGCTAAAGCTTCAAATTATTCTGCAGAGAACCCGGTAACCAGATAAGCAGACTGATTCGAATGATGTAATTGTGTTTACAGATCTTACTCTATGTAGTCTGAGAAAGGGACCAGAATAATTCATGTTCAGCATCATTTGAGACTTTCCCAAAACAAGATCTTCTTTTCACCTTACTAATTGAAACAAGTTTGGAAAACATTGATAAAAGAAGGAAATTCATCATAAGCAACATTTACATAACTGACCCTTAATTTGTCAAAATGTAATAACAGGTATTCATACAGATGTACAGACAAAGATTGCGCATTCTTAGCAGTATAACCAAAATTTTATATCTTAATCCACTACCAGATGAGGTCCTGCAGAAGAAAATTTCGAGTAACTGTAAATTTACTTTTCTTAGGTCTTCCTATGTAGAAAACATGGTGGAAAAAGAAGAAATTGCTTGTCAAAAGTAATTTCTTCACTTTCAACAATGTTTTTCAAAGCCATTATTTTGAGAGCCATCAAAAGGCCTTGTTGTTTGGGAATGGGTTATATGGCATATTCGCATGATTGTGATTTGATGAATCTTACCCAGAATTCTTGATGTATAGCTCGTGGAGTCTTGACAGACTTTTTGAGATCTTGACAACTCAGCCTATGGCCAGCTGTGAGCAAAAATTCTACACCAGTACTGCAATAAAAATAATAATTCTTTATTCCAAGATCTGGAAAAACGTCTCTTAAGGCTTTTGATCCCAACATAGATCCTGATCAGCCTGTGCATACGCACAGTCTGATCAGGATCCATGTTGTTCTCTAATAGCTTCTTTGTGACCTGTAGTAACTTAAAGAGAGCAGCATGGATGCATATGAGACTGAAATCGACAACATGCTGATCTTGAAACTCAATTTTTGAAAATGCTATAAGGGACGTTTTAATAATATGTATGTTATGTAAGCAAAATTTTTATGATGGCTTTACGAAAGTCTAAAATGTATCAAACATGGTCAGCTTCTACAAATATTTGTATAGACATAATCAATTTTTCAATCCCACAACATTTGTGAAAACAATACTAATAGACATGTATTTCCTTTTCAATTAATTATCAAATGTTTTCATCCATAATTTTCTCTTTCAAAATTACCAATTAACTGCTCACCATTATTTAATGAGTATGAAATCAGGGTTTATGTAGCCGAGACATGTTTCGGATTTTTGTACATGTTTGTTACCAGGGAATAATGACAACATGACCTACCATTCTTTAGGGGGAGTAACTCCGTCCCATCTAGGAGTATCTGGAGTTGTGGGCCCTAGTTTGATTTTCAGTGAAGCACTCGATCCTCGCCTGTCAAAAGTGAGAAAACAAATAAATGGCTGTCAACAATGGGGAAAAAATTAACAAACAACCAAAATGGTTTCATGATAAATGAAACTAGAATCTTTCACTAAAGGTGATAAAATACAACTGACACTACATTTGTCCGGTCCGGACAAGGTTTTTGTCAAAAAACAATGTGCAATAACTCACAGAATAAGCAAGGTAGAGTTATGCTCCTTGTTCACCACACTTCTCCTTAGTGAGATCTATCTACCCATGAAGTTTCATGATCATAGCTACTTTACTTTTAGAAATATGCACTGGACAAGTATTTTGTACAAAGATGGATAGTCAAACAGGCTGATTCCAGTATACACCCCTAAAACGTTCGTTTTGAACTTTTGAAGGGGTATAATAAAACATTCATTTTGCGGTGGTGTAATAAAACATTTGTTTTGTGGTCGTATAATAAAAGTTAGAAGCGAATACAAGATTTTCAAACTCATCAACACGGAATGAAATAAATTTCAAATCAATAATATAAAAGTCACCTTTCTAACAGCCCTTTTCGTTTAAAGGCTCTTACAGGCTGTGCTGGAAGTGGAGCGATACATCCAGTTGGATTAAACACCGGGTCATTTTCTGGCTGTATCATTAGCGGATTCTTCGTATCGGGCTTCACGGAGGGATAAAATATTGTCTGCGAGGCTCGTATCTCGTCATCGGTCTCCTTCAATGTCTTTTCTTTCTTCTTACAACAGCAGTATATCTACAAACCATAAAATAGATACATTGTTAACAATGGCAAGATTTTGGACAGTTCTAATTTGAAAGGTGTTGCGGACGGCATTCCAAGGTGCTAAGTTAAACAAGATTTATTTGTTAAATACCAATGCCCCCGAAAATGCAAATTTTAAGCTTTCACATTAAGTTTTTTTGAATGACAGACAGAGGGATGGACAAACAGACAGACGGACAGACAGGAGTAAAACAATATGCCCTGATCTTTCAATAAAGGGACATAAATATATTCCTATTTTTAATTAGAAAACATTGTACATAATGAAGAAATCGCTTGTCACAGCAATTTCTTCATTATCCACAAAGTTTTTCTAAGTATTTCTCTTTAGGGGCAACAAAAAAAGAGTCACTGTGTGGGAATGGGTTAACCCTTTCCCAACCAAGAATTGGTTTAAACATCTCTTTAGGAGATAGTTTGGGAAAAACATTGAGACAAAAGAAAAAAAGGCAGTTTTCTGTGCTATATAATGTGTACAAATTCCATATCAATTTACATCAATATTTCTATCTGCAAAAGTTTTCAAAGTGGACAATCCTAAACTTTGAATTTCTAATTGTTTATCTGCAACATCTTTGAATATGCATCAGTCTAAATAATTTACTCTATAGCACTAGAGCAGAAAGAAGATTTGGCCTAGAGACCTTCTTTTTTACCCCAATCTGGCCCCGATTCCAATTCTTTGGAGTATTTTAAAACAACATGATTATAAAGATCATATGTATAAAATATGGTTGAATTCTGCCAAGTACTTAAGGAGGAGAAGATTTTTTTGTAAAAAGTTGAGGGACTGACAAGACAGATGGCCGCCGGACAACAAACTGATCACAATACCTAACCTCGAGCACTATGTGCTCAGGTGAGCTAAAAAGTAATGTGATTAACCAACCCATTACCAAACCATAAAATTTTGGACTCTTCCATTTTGAAAGATGTTGCGGCCAATAATTTCAAGTTGATGAAGTTTTAGAATTCTTATCATTTTGGGTTGGAAAACATTGTGGAAAATGAAGAAATTGCTTATCACAAGCAATTTCTTCATTTTCAACAATGTTTTCCAAAGCCATTATCTGGTGGGGAGTCAAAAAGAGTCACTGTGTGGTAATGGGTTAACAGTAAAGACTATTTGACTTACCAATGAGACTGTGAGTACCAACACCACTGCACCACAAGCCCCGAGAACGTAGCGGAACGACATCTGGCTCCATATTGGTTCTGGGTAGGACGTAAACACAACCTCTCTCTGAAAATATAGCAAACAAACCCAGTGTTCTACCCAGCCCAATAAGCTGTATCGGCCCCACTACAGCTTCATGGAAATCAGTGTAATGCCTCTACAGCTTCAAAAGTACCCCACAGCTTAATTTCTTTAAAATGAACACCAAAGAGAGACATTTAGAGGTTTTTCATATCAAAAACTGGTAAATGGGGCATTCTTTTAAACTAAAAAGTACTAATTCTGTATAAAAACATTACAGGAAAAGAAGAAATTGCTCAAATTGAGCAATTTCTTCTTTTCCCAATATGTTTTTTATTCAAAATTACTTGCAAGAACACAATGTGTTGCAAGGATTACCAATGCCACTACCAATGCCACTACGGCTTCAAAATATTCTGCGGAGAACACTGAAACCATAACGTTTAGGTCCTAAATAATTAAGATTGACATGAATACGACACCACCATCAATCTGGATCCATATTCACAGCAGGGAATCACTGAAAACGTAGCAGAATGACATCTGCATTAACACTGCCTTTAACCCTTTCCTAACGACAAAATTTTAGGGTGTTCCAGATCAAAAGCTGATGTAGACAACAATATTGATGTCAAAAAGGAAGGGATTTGTGAAGAATATATTGCAGAAAACATTGAGACAAAAGGAGAAACTGCTGGTTGTCAGCAGTTTCTTCTTTTGTTTCAATGTTTTCCAAAGCCTTTCCTAATAGGGCCGTCAAAACAAGGTCTTGTTTGGGAAAGGGTTAAATACAAATTCAGGTCTACAGATTTTATAAGCTATTTACACAGGTACAATACTATATTGCATTAGGTTTGGAATTTCCAGTCAATTGGAACTAGTTCCAAGGCAAATTGAGGCTGTATGTAAAAGCTAAAAAAAATATGGTTAAAAAGAGTATAAATCAATAGACTAAAATTCTGGTTAAACAAGATGTGCTTTTGAAACATGAATGCCCCCGAAATGGCTATTTTTCTGAAATGTTAAAGTTTTCGTGTAAAGGAATGATAAGGGTTAATAGATGACCTTGAGGAAGGTCATATTACATGGAACAGATAGATATCATTGAAAGAAACTTACATACCAGATTTGAGCAAGGGCGTAGCGCCCATTACGCATAATACGCATGTGCTTAATGTAAAAAAATCGCGAATAGGTCGTAGGTTGCTTTGTATCGTTTTATGGGTCAGTTTTGCCGTTTTTGTGTCTCAAAAATGCACATAGAATGCATGAAAACAAGTCTTATACATCAAATTTTTCTTGGGGGAGACCCCCAAACCCCCTTAAGAGCGGAGATATCCCCTCTTATGCTTTCAACCTCTCAGGCTTACAGCGCTCATGCGTAATGTAAATAAATTTTTGGCTACGCCCATGTTGAGCTTTGTATGTTGAATATTTTTTGAGAAAAGGCAAATGTTAAGTTTTTGGACAGACAGATGGACAAACTGACACTAGTAAACAATATGCCCCCAATCTTTCGTTACGGGGGCATAAAAATAACTTAAAGGGTGGGTTTTATATTATTATAAAATCTGAACAAGCAAATTCGTTGAATTGATATCCCCCGCCGAACATATTTTCATTGTCAATAAAGTAGCGCGGAAACGAATATAACTCTGTATGTATATGGCTTCAACAGAACGAATATCACTCTGTATGTATATGGCTTCAACAGAACGAATATCACTCTGTATGTATATGGCTTAAACAGTCAGGGGCAGTAACTCTAAATTCGACGGTCGAACCGGGTAACCCCGACGATATGCGCATGTCCTCATTGTAGTAAAGCTGTGTGCCAAGTTTCATTGAAATCCGGTGTATAGTTTTCAAGAAATAGCGCGGAAACGAATATCACTGTATGTATATGGCTTAAACAATCAGGGGCAGTAACTCTAAATTCGGCGGTCGAACCGGGTAACCCCGACGATATGCGCATGTCCTCATTGTAGTAAAGCTGTGTGCCAAGTTTCATTGAAATCCGGTTTATAGTTTTCAAGAAATAGCGCGGAAACGAATATCACTCTGTATGTATATGGCTTAAACAGTCAGGGCAGTAACTCTAAATTTGACGGTCGAACCGGGTAACCCCGACGATATGCGCATGTCCTCATTGTAGTAAAGCTGTGTGCCAAGTTTCATTGAAATCCGGTGTATAGTTTTCAAGAAATAGCGCGGAAACGAATATCACTGTATGTATATGGCTTAAACAGTCAGGGGCAGTAACTCTAAATTCTGGGGTCAAACCGGGTAACCCCGACGATATGCGCATGTCCTCATTGTAGTAAAGCTGTGTGCCAAGTTTCATTGAAATCCGGTTTATAGTTTTCAAGAAATAGCGCGGAAACGAATATCACTGTATGTATATGGCTTAAACAGTCAGGGGCAGTAACTCTTAATTCGGCGGTCAAACCGGGTAACCCCGACGATATGCGCATGTCCTCATTGTAGTAAAGCTGTGTGCCAAGTTTCATTGAAATCTGGTTTATAGTTTTCAAGAAATAGCGCGGAAACGAATATCACTGTATGTATATGGCTTAAACAGTCAGGGGCAGTAACTCTAAATTCGGCGGTCAAACCGGGTAACCCCGACGATATGCGCATGTCCTCATTGTAGTAAAGCTGTGTGCCAAGTTTCATCGAAATCAGGTCTATAGTTTTCAAGAAATAGCGCGGAAACGAATATCACTGTATGTATATGGCTAAAACAGTCAGGGGCAGTAACTCTAAATTCGGCGGTCGAACCGGGTAACCCCGATGATATGCGCATGTCCACTTTGTAGTGAAGCTGTGTGCCAAGTTTCATCGAAATCCGGTCTACAGTTTTCAAGAAATAGCGCGGAAACAAATATCACTCTGTATGTATATGGCTTAAACAGTCAGGGGCAGTAACTCTAAATTCAATGGTCGAACCGGGTAACCCCGACGATATGCGCATGTCCTCTTTGTAGTGAAGCTGTGTGCCCCCCCCCCCCCCCCCCCCCCCCCCCCGAAAATTTTTTCTGCGGGGGATAAAAACATTTTCTGTTTTTTCAGCAATGATTTTCCCAAGATAAGTTGCTTAGAGAACTAAAGTTCCACTTTAATTTCTTGGTTTTAAGTCATAAGACAAAATTAGAAATGAGTTTTTACCATCATTTTTCGAGATTAAATCTTTTTTTATTTAAACTCCAAAACACTTGAAACACGAAAATGTAACCACCACAACTACTGTATTTCAAAACTTGTCTTCACTGTGGCTGAATAGCTTATTGAGCCTGGATCTGGAAAAAGGGGTCCTTATAACATTTTAGCCCATTACCACACAGTGACTCTTTTTGACTCCCCACAAGATAATGACTTTGGAAAACATAGTGGAAAATGAAGAAATTGCTTGTGACAAGCAATTTCTTCATTTCCCACAATGTTTTCCATACAAAAAGACCTAAAAATTAAAATTTCCATTCACTTGAAATTGTCGTCTGCATGATCTTTGAATTTGGAACTGTCCAAAAATTGCCATTTGGTAATGGGTTAGAAAACTATGCTTCCAGATCAACCTCTGGTCAAATACTGTCTACATTTAACTTCTTATAGATTACAGTTGCTTCAAAAGAATAAAATTATAAAATGTTTGATATTTTTTTGTTGAAAACATAGTGGGAAATGAAAGAAATTGCTTGCCAGAAGCAATTTCTTCATTTTCCACAATGTTTTCCAAAGCCATTATCTTTTGAGGAGTCAAAAAGAGACATTGCAAGGGTATGGCACCACTTTTATCTTCTTTGGTCATATTGCAGAATAGGTCTGGATCACCTAACCATGAATCCCTGGTATTTCTTTCACCAGTACTACCATCATACATAATGTCCTCTACACCAGCTTTCAAATTATAATTCTAAATTCTTTTTTGCTTGGGAAAGGGTTGACTGAATGAAAACTTTAAAGACAGGGCTTTAAATGATTTGGTGCCACCTCATGTGTTTTTGTTAAAGGCAGAATAACACTTAACATCTTGCAAATTTTCCGAGAACTTCAAACAAAAAAATAAATATATATTATTAAAATATGGTCTTTAAATTGCATATATGCCAAATCTTAGCTTTCTACCTTGTGTATTGGCTTAGATGTCGATGGATTTAAAACCCCATGATTTGTTGTCCCGGGGATAATATTTACAATAATGGAACATATGGGGTTTTAAATCCGTCAACATCCTAGCCAATACACAAGATAGAAAGCTAAGATTTGGCATAGATGCAATTTACAGGCCATATTTTCATAATATATATTTATTTTGTATGAAGTTCTCGGAAAATTTGCATGATTTTAAGTGCCATTGCCCCTTTAAAGGGCAAAGCTGAAAGGTTTTTTATTACAACTTCTTGGGTTTGGACAACATGAGATTGTATTGTTGTACATGATGGCTGATATTTTGATTAAATGTGAGATTATTTTTAATTTTATCCTGTTTGTATTAAGGCAAAAACATTGTAAGATGCATACTTTTATAAAGTATACACAAGTTTTTCCTAAATCCTTAATAAATGTATATCCCATTACCACAAAGCAAAAATTTAAGACTGACCCAATTTCAAAGATGTTGAAGACGGCAATTTAAAGCGCATCAATTGAACCAAATTAGGGTCTCTTGGAGTAGAAAACATTGTGGGAAATAAAGAAATTGCTTGTCACAAGCAATTTCTTCATTTCCCACAACGCTTTCCAAAGCCTTTATCATTTGGGGTTCAAAAAGCCTCAATAAGTTGGAATGGGATATAAATACAAGTTTGTTAATATTTGATGAACGACTACTTTGTAAGTATGTACAGATTTCCGGATCATATCAGTTTCCTGTATTTATACCAAACCCTTTCCGCTTTACCCTTTACCTAACTAGATCTATCCACCTTTTATTGTGTGAAATTAAGGCCACCACTGAGCAAGATTTTGATTTTAAGTTCAGACAACAGGCCATAGTCTCCTTTTTACCTTGATGATTTCTACACTGGAAACAGCAAACATGTTTTAATCTTTTCCCATATGGATCTAGCATAATTTTAGACTATTCCAACTTTCAACCTATTCCCCCACACTGATGTGTTTTGTTGCCTCACATGATTAAGACTTTGGAAAACTTTGTGGAAAGTGAAGAAATTGCTTGTGACAGGCAATTTCTTCATTTCCCACTATGTTTCTACCAAAAAGGACTGAATACTATTCCATTCACTTGAAAATGTCATCTGCAATAACTTTTGGTGAAGTTTAACTTTTTACTGTCTGGTAATGGTTTAATTTCAAGACCAGTTTAAAGCTAGCATATAATTGTTGAGAAGTCAATGCAACACTATTGTAAGTGCCTATATAAATATAGGCACTTACAATAGTGTTGTGCTGACCCCTTGAGTTAACTCCTTACATATGTTATAATAAGGGAGGTAATTTGGTTTCTTTCAAAGATTTATACTGACTGGAGTTATGTTCCTTGTCAGTTCATGTAAAGTTCTGCCTCCTATAGAGTTCAAACTTCTTTATTGCTTTCTCATATCAATTAAACCATTCCCGCATTTTACAACAAGGGCTTTGTAAAACATTGTGTAAAATGAAGAAATAAGCAATTTCTTCATTACCCACCATGTTTTTTTTTTCTACCATGAAAGACCACAAAAATATTAACAAAATTTTCATTTTCTTCGAATTGTCATGTACAACATTTTTTTAATTTAAGTAGGCTATGTCTAAGATTTTGTTGTCTGGTAATGGGTTAATCTACCAAGAAGGTTTTCTGAATAATGCTAATATATTTGCCATGAGCAAATATGACCCATTTCTTTCTTGAGAAATATGGATTTTCAAGGCATTAGCATTAACCCTTTCCTGAACAATTCCAGTTTTGGTATTCCTTATATAGAGACTTTAGTACAGAAGAAATGCTAATAAGAAGCATTCTCCTTTTACCGCTCAATGCTTATTTCTAACATAAACTTACAACTTTTATGTAAATGGTACATTTTACTTATCCATCCAGAGAGGCTTACCATTCAGACTTTCATAATAATCTTGTTGTTTCTGAGTGTGTTAACATCATGGCTTTCAAGATTCTGATTACGGGGTATGATATGAAAGATATTTGAATTACACTTGACAATTCTTAGAGTAATGGTGATATAATTGTATTATCCATTCCAAAACATTGACACTTTCCGACGCCTCTGAAGACTAGACAGCCCTGGCGGTCTGGAAGCGCTCCACAGACCTGAATTGTTTGTCTTGTTGAATGCAATTTCAAAAGTTCAGGCTGTGCAAACAAGCAAAGGCATGACTACTTTTACATCACTGATTTCACAAAGCATGTAATATCTCATGGTCAGTAAGATTCTGTTAAAGTTCTGTATTGATCAATTAATACTTATGGTTGTAATGGAAAGAAAATAAAGCCGAAAATAGCAATTTTGTCAATTTCAAGGGCACATAACTCATGATACAAAATTCAAATTAAGCTGAAAATTATACCCAGGCAAGATCTTATAGTCCCCATCATTTGGTCCAAGTTTTGTCTTGATTGGTCAATATTTGTAGTTGCTAGAGTGAAAAAAAAAGTCAAAATAAAGCCGAAAATGGCAATTTTGTAAATTTCAAGGGGACATTACTCATGATATACAATTCAAATCATGCTGAAAATTATACCCAGGCAAGATCTTATAGTCACCATCATTCGGTCCAAGTTTTGTCTTAATTGATCAATATTTGTAGTTGCTAAAGTGAAAACAAATTCAAAATAAAGCTGAAAATGGCAATTTTGTCAATTTCAAGGACACATAACTCATGATGTGAATTTCAGATCATACTGAAAATTATATCCTGGCAAGATCTTATAGTCACCATCATTCTGTCCAAGTTTTGTCTTAACTGGTCAATATTTGTAGTTGCTAGAGTGAAAACAAAGTGAAAACGGCCTTTTTGATATTCAAGGGCAGATAACTCAAGACCTTCTGCTTCAATCAGAATTCTTTGAAGGAATCTGAGAGAGGGTCACCCAAAGATCATTCCTGTGAAGTTTGGTTGAAATCCATCTGGTAGTTTTTGAGAAGAAGATTTTTAAAGAAAAAGTTTACGGACGCACGCACGCATGGACGCACGACAGACACAACGCCATGACAATAGCCCGCTGGCCTGACGGCCAGTGGAGCTAATAAAGGCTTTGGAAACCATTGTGAACAAGAGTGCCATGGTCACAATATATGTCACCCCTCCCAGAGACTAAGTTTTAACGGGGCATAACTCAGGCAAAAATGAGACATATCACATGCAGAATTAACTCGATCATCAAAATAACCATTTGAAGAAATTTCACAATAATTGAAAGAATACACGATTTCACCCAGTTACATAATTTTTGACAAAGTATGACCCATTTTTTAAAACTCTCTGAACAATTTTTCACAATAATTAAGCCAAAATTGGAAATTCCAGAGTAAGGAGAAGAATTTAATAACATTTGACCTCATGACCTAGTATTTGACCTCACAAGACCCAATTTTTACTGGACCGAAATATCCACAGAAAAAACACTATGAGCCATTTAATCAAGACTTGAGCCAAAATTGGTACTTTTAGACAAACAAATGGGATTTTTACCTTGTGACCTAGTTTTTGCCCAACTTTTTACATGACCTTTAAATCATTGAAAAGGACGTTCTGAGCAATTTTCATGATAATTTAGCCAAAATGGTCACTTCAATAGCAAATAGAAGGATTTTATATCATCTGACCAAGTGATCTAGTTTTTGACCTCACATGACCCAATTTTCAACAGACCTAAATATCCATAAGAGAAAAATTCTGAGCAATTTATACAAGATTTGAGCAAAAATTGGCACTACTAGAGCAAAAAGAATGATTTTATAACATTTGACCTAGTGGCCTAGTTTTTGACCTTGCATAACCCAATTTTTTACCAGACCTAGATATTCACAAGAAAAACATTCTGTGCAATTTTCAAAAAATTTGAGCAAAAATTGGCACTTCTAGAGCAAAAAGAAGGATTTTAAATCTTTTGACCTAGTGACCTAGTTTTTGACCTGACATGACCTACTTTTTATCATGACCTAGATATAATCAAGACAAAAATTCTGGACAATTTTCACAATGTTTGAGCCAATACTCAGACTCCTAGAGCAAAAATAAAATTTGATCTAGTGACCTACTTTTTTACCCCATTATGACCCTGATCCAAATTCTTTGAAGTATTTTGATAAAGGATGACCCAATGATCATACATGTGAAATTTCATCCAATTCTGCCCAGTACTTTAGGAGAAGATTTTTTTATAATTGTGGACGGACGGACGCCGGACAACAGACCGATCACAATACCTCACCTCAAGCACTTCATGCTCAGGTGAGCTAAAAAGTGGATGGACATATGGACAGAAAAGATGACACAAATATACGACCCCCTCCGATGGCGTATAAAAGTGAAGAAATTGCTTGTGACAAACAATTACTTTATTTCACGTAATGTTCTGACACCTGAAAGACAAAAAGCGTGCAATTTATTCACCTGAAATGATCATATGCAATAATATCTTTGAATATTGACCAGACTACAATTTTGCCATCTGTCAATAGGATAACCCCTGAAGCGATATAAACTGCACTATGGCCACATGGCCACATTCTCAAAACTGTGAAGAACAAACTGTCTATGAAAAAATTTGCCAGACAATTTTTCATCGAACAAATAGAAGAAAGAGCTTATGTTGATAACTGAACTCTTATGCAAGCCGCGTTCCCATTGCCGACCAAATCAACCTGTACGAAAAAAAGAGGCGGATTCCGCTTGGAAAACAGGCGTAAATGAGGCGTAAATGAGGCGTAAATGGCAATTTACGCTTGTAACAGTGGCGGAGTTATACTTTACGCCTCAGTCACTGTGCAAAGTAGTGGCGTAAATTAGAGGCGTAAGATGAAATGGAGGCGAAATTTTATCATAACAGGCGTAATTTAAAGCTTTAATTTATGAAAAGGCGTAATTTTTGGACTTAGCCATTTTAACAAGGTGGAATGGCTGTTTCTTAAAGGGGCAAATAACTTAAACTTTCCAGGGAGACGGAATTTTTGGACTTAGCAATTTTATAATGAAGCAATTCCAATATACTAGCCGTTTTCATTTTGCACTGCATAAGATATAGGCAAAGAAAGGGCTTTTGTTAAGAAGGTCAAACTCCAAATTCAAGGTCACAAGGTCAAGTTCAAGATTGATGGTCTTGGTAGGAGGTATGCAAGAGTAAACTATCAAGACTGCATCTGTAATAGTGATTGAAATATAGGCCACGTTAAAGTATATACCTTAAGGTAAAGGTCCTAATGCCAAAGGTCATGATCCCAAATGAAAGGTCTTAACAAGTTCTATCCATATGTGAAATATCAAAGCTCTATATCTCACAGTGTATGAGATGTAGGCCAGGTTAAACAGTAGGTCAAATTTCAAGGTTGAGGTCACAAGGTCTTGATTCCTGAATGAAAGTAAATGTCAGGTAGTATCTTTGTGTGAATTATCAAGACTCTATCTAAACAAGAATTTTTTGTAAAACATATAGGCCCCCTCAAGGGCCCACCTTTAATGTAGGTCAAAGTTGAGATCAAGGTCACAAGGTCCAAGGTCATGATCAAATGTGAAAGGACTTGGTAGGAGGTGTCCATGTGTGAAATATCAAGTATGTATGTGTAAAAGCACATGAAATATAGGCCAGGTTAAAGTTCTTTAAAGTAGGTCAAATGCCAAGGTCAATGTCAAATGCAAAAGGTCTTGGTAGGAGGTGTCCATGGTGATATATCAAGGCTGCACATGTAAAAGGACATGAGATAGAGGCCAGGTTAAAGTTTTTACAAAGTAGGTCAAAGGTCAAGGTCACAAGGTCATGGTCAAATGTGAACAGTCTTGGTGGGAGGTGTCCATGTGTGCAATATCAAGAATGTATGTGTAAAAGGACATGAGATAGAGGTTGGTTTAAATTTTAAAAAAAAGTAGGTCAAATGCCAAGGTCAAGGTCACAAGGTCATGGTCAAATGTGAAAGGTGTTGGTAGGAGGTGTCTATGTGAGAAATATCAAGGCTGTATGTGTAAAAGGGCATGATATATCGGCCAGGTTAAAAAAAATTAAAAATAGGTCAAACTTCAAGGTCAAGGTCACAAGGTCCAAGATCATGATTCCAAATGTAAGGTCTTGGCAGGAGGTATCCATGTGTGAAAAATCAAGGCTCTATCAATAATAGTGCATGAGATATAGGCCAGGTTAAAGCTTTTTAAAAGTAGGTCAAATTCCAAGGTCAAGGTCACTAGGCCAAAGGTAATGGTCCAAAATGAAAGGTACTGGCAGGAAGTATCCATGTGTGAAATATTATGGCTGTATCTCAAATAGTGCCTGAGATATATAGTTCATAAGATAAAGAATTAACTTTGTGAAAATCAGGCCTCCCAGTCTATTTTCTCCTAGTCTATGACCATTTCCTACTTCCTGTTTAGAAAATTGGAGGGAATTTTGCTTCTCTGACTTTTTGCAAAGTTAATGTTTGAGGTATGAATTCAAACATTGATATTGATGAATCCAGTACATTAAGTGGCTCACTAAATGGTAGGAACCAAGGGAGGCAACATTGGTGAGTGTTCTTTTGACTAAATTAAACAAATTCAAATGTTCATTTTTACCATTCCCCACCCACATATTATGTAGTAAATATCTAGGAGGCGGGATTATGAGGCGGATTCCGCCAGTAATTTCTTAAAAAATTCCAAGCGGAATCCGCCTCCTAGCAATTACGCCTGTAAAAAAATCCGCTTCATTTGCATATTCCGTCTCTAAAAATTCCGGTTAATTAACATTTTACGCCTCTAAATTACGCTTGGTTTACGCTTGGTTTCCGTCTCATTCCGTCTCATTCTTATATTTCTTTAAACAAGCTTACTAGCGGAAAATGAGACGGATTCCGTCTCATAATCCAGTCTCATTTACGCCTGTTTTTCGTACAGGAACTCGATCAACTCGATCGCCTAAATTACCCGATCAAGCCCAATTAAACTCGATCAAATGTATTTACACAACTTCTTCTTTACTTCATGTCGATAAATTCCAGATCATTTTTGCCGACCATGCTTGATCGTCCCGATCACTCTTGCCGACCAAGCTCCATCAGTACTCAATCGCTTGATCAACCTTGATCGAGTTGATTTGGTTGGCAGTGGGAACGCCCCTTAATCATCATTAATATTTTCCCAAACAGTGCTCCATTTTGACATCCCTTAGAGAGTAAGCTTGACAAAAAAAAAATAAGCATTTTCTTCTATACCACAATATTCACATTTTCTGTCTTTAATAGCTGCTGTCTTTAACCCATTAACAGACGGCAAAATTTTAGACTGGTTAAAATCAAGATGTTCCAGTAGACAATTTCAAGTGGACAAAACTCCATTTTTTGTCATTTTGGGTAGAAAACATTCTGGGAAATGATGAAATTGTTTGTTTCCAAAGCCTTGTCTTCAAGGGATGTCAAAAGCATCTTTATGTGGGAATAGGGTGAAAAGTACAACTTTTATTGCCAGGAACTTGTATTGAAAGATTTCTAATATGAACAAAACTAGGATTTTTGTCATCTGGGTAAGGGTTAACCCATTACCACACAATGAAATTTTAGACTGATCCAATATAAAAGGTGGTGCAGACGACAACTTAAGCAGGGTTCACCCTGGCTTCAAAAAAGTTGTAGCCATCACTTTCGCCAAGTTCCAAAAGTTGGGGCCAAATATCAAAAGTTGGAGCCAAATCAATGAAAGTAGGGGCCACGCCCCCCCCCCCCCCCCGACGCCTGAAAATCATATTCATTGTCAAAAGACAGTCTTGTCAGTTTGGAAAAGGAGAAAAGAAAATTATCCAGGTACCAATTAAATTTTTATTTGAATAGGAATCATGACGTTACTCGCTAGCTTTTATTGTCTTCCAATGATTAACTTCACCGGGATCCGTATTCTCGCGATAAAAAGCACTAAACATAAGTCTAGTTAATTCCACATATTTTACGCAAATTAACTTACCTGAAACGTCATACTTCAGCGACCGCCGTAACTGCGGCGATCTTAACAAATGATTGCTACAAGTTTGGCTTTGAACAACTCCATGTCGAGTGAAATTTTCGTAAAGTAAAGAATTAACTCGACCTGTCAATCAAGTTAAAACAATATCGAAAGTACACGCCCACTCTATGTAATGTGTTATGCTCTATTCCACACGGCACTAGTAAACTACCCGAGTCTTGTCTACTGTGTATTTATTGATTTTTCCCATCGCTTTGTTATGTCATAATGTGTTTGGATATCGATGCCAATTAAAGGTAATTTAACAGTTAGCGCTATTTGTCGTGCCGCGTGCCGAGATAATATATCGTAGGTAATGTTCGATAAAGCTGTAACTACAGTTTGAACTAACTTGAATAAGCTGTAGTTACGGCATTTTTTAGCGTAACCACCGACATAAAGGCGCTTGATTATAATGGCAAATGCGACGGCGCTCAATAGCTGTTGATATTTTGCAGTCTGGTTATGTATATTCTTATTGGTATTTGATGATCGTGTATTTAGGGCCATTTGATAATTTTTGGGGCCACTTGAATTTTGTTGGCGCCAGGCATTTTCGCCAAATGAAAAATTCTTGCGCCACTTTTAATTTTTTGTCGCATTTGGCAACGATGGCGATCAGCAGCGCCAACCCTGCTTAAGTAAATGAAATATAAATTCTTTTGGTCGCCCAGGGTAGAAAACATCGTGGGAAATGAAGAAATTGCTTGTCACAAGCAATTTTTTCATTTTCCATAATGTTTTCTAAAGCATTTATCTTGTGAGGAGTCAAAAATAGTCATTTGTGTTGTATTGGGTTGAGAGAAAAACAGCATATTTACCTGCATATAAATTGATGTAATGTTCAACATGGGAACTTGATCTTTCACGCTTTCCACAATTTCTGGCGTAACAACTTCCTGCGAGGGTATCAAGTCGTCGAAAGAGAACGTCAGTGGATCGACGTCAGAGCGCACGAAAAACATCTCTATATCATTCCCATGGTACTGTAAAGAATACAAAATAAATGAGCTGGGTTCTAAACGCAGGGTCCTTATAGCATATAATTTCAGAAAACCATGTTTCCAGATCAGCCTGTAGTACAATACATTCTAATATTTCGTTTTAGCTGACTTACAATGAAGGAGCCATTAGAGACCATCATAGCTCTTGATCAGACTTTGTGTATGTTGATCTGGATCCAGGTTAGCCTCAAATGGCCCTTTTTCCAGATCACGACTTTAACCCACTCCCACACATTGACGCTTTTTGACTCCTGTCACCATAAAGGCTTTGGTAAACATTGCAGAAAATGAAGGAATTGCTTGTGCCAAGCAATTTCTTCATTTTCTACAATGTTTTCTAACCAAAAAAGACGTAAAATTTAAAAACTTCATTCACTTAAAATTGTCATCTGTAAGATCTATTAAATTTGGACGGACCAGCCTAAAATTTTGCCGTCTGATAATGGGTTAAAAATTAATTCTCTCACCTTCCATCCCTTCCTCCCACTCTCTACATAGCAACAAAGGAGGTAAAGGCATTCTTATTGTTTTCCTAGTGGCAAAATTTGAAGGTGGCCTGATTTGAAAAATGTTGCAAAATAATATATATATGTTTATAGGCAGTTACAACTGTTTCGCGCTGAGCCATCGAAATGACAAAATAGATATTGATAAGGATAAGATCAGTGTGGATACAGCAAAAAACGTTGATATAAAAGGAGAAAATGCTAATAATCAGCTGGACTTTTCCAATATGAAAGATGTTGAAAATGACCATTTCAAGTGGATGAAATTTTTAAAATCTTTGCATTTTGGGTTAGAAAACATTGTGGGCAATGAAGAAAATTGCTTGCAGCGTTTTTTCTCATAGTTTTGGGAACGGGTCCGAAACCAGGCAAATTGGGAAAAACGAGTTGTTTTGTCAAAAATTGGGAAAATATTTTCATCACATACTCCAACAAAAATTGAGCCCTGTGTATAGTTAACTATATGAAATCAACTGAAGAGACTTCCAGTTTGCTCTGGATACTTTTTTCTCAACATATGAAAGAGAATGATTGAAATTTCATTCTAAAAGAAGGAATAACTTTTGCATTGGGAATTTTCTTTCCAGATTTTGGGAAAAAATTACCCTATTTGGCATTGGGAATGGGTCCTTTTTACGGACCCGTCCAAAGAAGGAGAAAAAACGCTTTGTCACAAGCAATTTCTTCATTTTCCACAATGTTTTACATTTTTCTCAAGGAGCATTAAAAGAGTCATTGTATGGGAATGGATTAATTAAAGTGACATTTCACAATGATTTTCACATAAATTTTACTTTTATTTTATCTGAAAGAGCATATTTTCTTATGAAAATTCTGAAAATTTCAAGCCAAAATATTGAACCGCTTACCAGAAATATTTTTGTGCTAAAATTAAACAAATTGTTGTGGACAACAGTTCAGATTTATATAGAATTTGTCATTTCTGTTTCAACTTTAAAGAAATACTTTTCGCTTATAAATAACAACTTTAAACAAGAGTGCCTGAAAGGCACTGATATCGCTCACCTGAGTTCTTCCTGTATTTGATTGTGTATGATATAAATTTTGCTGTGAACAAATATATAAGTCGTATCAAATTATTGTTAATAAAGTTTCATAATTTCCAATGAATGCAATGAAGTCACATTAGTATTCAATCATATTGCAAGTAGTGACATCTTAAATATTGAATATCATGTGCTGTTCCAGTTTGATTTTTATAACCAAGATTTAACTTTTACAATTAAATTTTGAAACATCAGAATGATACATTACAAGCATTAATATGCTTAATATTTTAAGCCCCTCCTTGCCTCATCAACATTTATTAACCTGTCAAAAATTTATAACAAAGTGTTTGAAAAGAGTAACTCAATAAGCATTTTGCTATACTTGGTTTAAATTGGCCCCATAATTGATTTTTGAAGAATTTCTGTACGACTTTTTTAAGTCTGATAAGCCCTACCCTGCCACACTCATTTTTTTAACAAATCAAAAATTCACAAACAATATTATTGTTGCAAAGAGTCACTCAAGCAACATCCCTGGTACAAATTGGCCCAACAGTTGATTTTTCTTATCATTTCTCCTAGTCGAATAAGTCCCACCCTGCCATGTCCACATTTTTTACGAATCAGAAATTTGTAATAAAAATAAAAAGGGGTACTTAAAGGGACATTTCATTTTGATTTCAATTTTTTAAAGTATGTCTTGGTACTAAAACTGATTATTCTTATGAACATAAATGCAATCGGTTTTTTGAAGTTGTTACTGATAAGCGAGAAACACACATTTAAAGTTGAGACATAATCGATAAATTGCATATAAATCCGAACTGCTGTCCACAACAATTTGTGCAATTTTAACACAAAAATATAAATTTCTTGTAAATGGCACAATATTTTGGCTTGAAATTTTCAGAATTTTCATAAGGAAATATGCTCTTTCAGATAAAAATAAAAGTAAAATTTATGACAAAAAATTCTGAAATGTCACTTTAAGGAACATTCCTGAATAATCTGGTATAATTTGGTCCAACGGTTAAGGAGAAGAAAATTTTCAAAGAATTGTTTAATGATTTCTCCAAGTCTGATAAGCCCCGCCCTGCCATACCTACATTTTTTGACAAATAAAAAAATTCATGAACACACATTGAAATCAGTCACTCAAGAAACAGATCTGCCAAGTTTACTTCAAATTTGACCAATGGTTGATTTTTAAAGATTTTTTTCATGATTTCTCTAAGTCTGATAAGCCCCGCCCTGCCTGCCCACATTTTTTGACGAATCAAAAATTTGAATGAAAACAAGTTTTGCAAAGGGTCACCCAAGGAACATTTCTGCCAAGTTTGGTAAAAATTGACTCATTGGTTAAGGAAAAGAAGATTTTTGAAGAATTATGTAACAATTTCTCTAAGTCTGATAAGCCCCGCCCTGCCATGCCCTCATTTTTTGACGAATCAAAAATTTCTCGACACACAGTGAAGACAGTCACTCAAGAAACATTCCAGCCAATATTGGTACAAATTGGATAAACATTTGATTTTTAAAGAATTATTTAACAATTTCTCAAATTCTGATAAGCCCCGCTCTGCCACGTCCACATTTTTTGACGAATCAAAAATTTGAAAACAAGTTTTGAAAAGGGTCACCAAAGGAACATTTCTGCCAACTTTGGTAAAAATTGACATGATGGTTAAGGAGAAAAAGATTTTTGAAGAATTATTTAATAATTTCTCTAAGTCTGATAAGCCCCGCCCTGCCACGCCCACATTTTTTGACGAATCAAAAATTTGAAAACAAGTTTTGAAAAGGGTCACCAAAGGAATATCTCTGCCAATTTTGGTAAAACTCAACTCAATGGTTAAGGAGAAGAAAATTTTTGAAGAATTATTTAACAATTTCTCTAAGTCTGATAAGCCCCGCCCTGCCACACCCACATTTTTTGACGAATCAAAAATTTGAAAACAAGTTTTGAAAAGGGTCACCCAAGGAACATTTCTGCCAACTTTGGTAGAAATTGACTCAATTGTTAAGGAAAAGAAGATTTTTGAAGAATTATTTAACAATTTCTCTTAGTCTGATAAGCCCCGCCCTGCCACGCCCACATTTTTTGACGAATCAAAAATTTGAAAACAAGTTTTGAAAAGGGTCACCAAAGGAACATTTCTGCCAACTTTGGTAGAAATTGACTCAATTGTTAAGGAAAAGAAGATTTTTGAAGAATTATTTAACAATTTCTCTAAGTCTGATAAGCCCCGCCCTGCCACGCCCACATTTTTTGACGAATCAAAAATTTGAAAACAAATTTTGAAAAGGGTCACCCAAGGAACATTTCTGCCAACTTTGGTAGAAATTGACTCAATGGTTAAGGAGAAGAAGATTTTTGAAGAATTATTTAACAATTTCTCTAAGTCTGATACCCTGCCCTGCCACGCCCACATTTTTTGACGAATCAAAAATCTGAAAACAAGTTTTGAAAAGGGTCACCCAGGGAACATGCCTGCCAAGTTTGGTTAGGATTAGCCCAGCGATTAAGGAGAAGATGTTTAAAGAAATTGTTGACGACTTCCGACGCACGACGCACGCCGGACACAGGGTGATCACAAAAGCTCACCTTGAGCATGTTGCTCAGGTGAGCTAAAAACTGATAGTATTTCTACGCATTAGAATACACAATCTTTGCATCAAGAAATACTTTTAAAAAATGAAATAAATGTGAAATGTCACTTTAAAAGTTTCCCTTTTACATGTAGCTCCGTCTTAAAATGAAAATTTGTTGTGTGGGAAAGAATAAGAATTGATTTGATTATATAGATTAATGAAGAAACTTTAGGTAATGAAATCAGAGACTGCCTTTGAAGTAATTTATTGAATTTTCAAACCAATTTACCCTTTCCCAACTAACATTTATCACATCTGGTCCAAATGCTGGCGATGACTAAGTTGTTGTAACCACAAAAGAAAATGTATGCATTATAGAATAAGAAATGTTGTGAAAACAGGAGAAAATACTACTTGTAAACATTCTGTACTTTTCTCTGAATGCCATCAAAATTCATCTTGACTAGTGACACCAAAGCCAGGCTTTGTTTGAGAAAGGGTTAAGCCTTTCCCAAATAAGGCCTGGCTTGACATCCCTTACAGAAAAGATTTGGCAGAGCATTGACGCAAAAGAAGACAAGAGGACCATGATGGTCCTATATCGCTCACCTGAACCAAAATGATATGAGCAACACTTTCGTTCAATTCACTTAATATTTATGACTTTAAAGCTACTATTTTCCAGATTTGGACCCAAAAATTGTCAAATACAAACGATATGTTCACTTTTTAAGCTTTATATGACCTGATTAAATGATTACGACAAACTATTGAAGTAACGACTCATTTTTTCGCAATTTGATACCAAATTCATGAAGTGATGTCTAAAGTAGGTCAAAACAGTGGGACATGCGACTTTCTTAAATGACGTCACAACATACATGATGACGTCATATTGAAATTCAAGTATGAATCTCGTTTGAATCATGGTCCGCGCTGTATGCGCATGCGCAACAATTTAAAAATAATTCTAACCCCATCTAAGACGGGGTTGAATTTAGGTTTGGATTCTCCCTAAATTCAGCTATCTGTCTTGTAATTTCGGCTCATTCTCTGTCTGAATCGCATATTATTAACCATCCCGAGGTGGTCAACACAAAAGTTTTGCATATTTTTTCAAAAAAAATCAAATTTTTCAAATTTTTGCAATTAGACCATCTGTTACCGTCGCCCTTTAAGACTGAGAACAAACGTATGGTCAAAAGTGTTGTGAAAATCCAACTTATACGAGATCTTATGGTGCCCAACTGTGTCCAAGATTTGTCTTGATTGATAAATAATTGTAGATTCTAGAGTATAAACAATGTCGAAAGCAGCCGAAAAAGCAGTTTTTTTTCAAATTCAAGGGCACATAACTCTCGACTTCCTAATCAGATCAGACTGAAAATCGGACTCATCTGAGATCTTATGATCCCCAACATTGGGTCCAAGTTTTGTCTTGATTGATTAATAATTGTAGATTCTAGAGTGCAAACAAGGTCTAAAACAGCCGAAAATGGCAATTTTATCAAATTCAAGGGCACATAACTCTCGTCTTTCTGGTAAGATCAGACTGAAAATCAAACTAATTAAAGATATTATGGTCTCCAACATTGTGTTCAAAATTTGTCTTGATTAGTCAATAATTGTAGATTCTAGAGTGTAAACAAGGTCGAAAACAGTCAAAACGGCAACTTTGTCAAGTTCAAGGGCACATAACTCTCGACTTTCTGATTAGATCAGACTGAAAATCGAACTCATCCAAGATCTTATAATCCCAAACATTGTGTCCATGTTTTGTCTTGATTGATTAATAATTGTAGATTCTAGAGTGTTAACAAGGTCGAAAACAGTCAAAAACGGCAATTTTGTCAAGTTCAAGGGCACATAACTCTAGACTTTCTGGTCAGATCAGACTGGAAATCGAACTCATCCAAGATCTTATGATACCCAACATTGTAACTAAATTTTGTCTTGATTGATTAATAATTTTAGATTCTAGAGTGTTAACAAGGTCGAAAACTGCCAAAAATGGCAATTCTGTCAAATTCAAGGGCACATAACTCTCATCTTTCTGGTCAGATCAGACTGAAAATTAAACTCATCCGAGATCTTATGGTCTCCAACATTATGTCCAAGTTTTGTCTTGATTGATCAATAATTGTAGATGCTAGAGTGTTAACAAGGTCAAAACTAGCTATTTTTTATGTTCAAGGGCAAATAACTCCAGACTTCCAAATCCGATCAGGCCCATAATCGAACTCATCCGAGAACTTATGACCATACTTGCTTTGACCAAGTTTGATTAAGATTGGCCAACTTTTGTGGATGCTAGAGTGTTAACACCAAATTGTTGACAGACAGACAGACAGACGGACGGACGGACGGACATTGAGTGACCACAATAGCTCACCTTGAGCACTTCGTGCTCAGGTGAGCTAAAAATGCTGATGATCAACATTTTCCATTTGCCTCAATATTTGCCCTTTATCTTATTCTACACAAATATTATCTTTCTTAACATCTATTTTGTTGCAAGTATCAAGTTTGGAATCTGTTCATGGGCGGATTTGGTGCAGTGGGAATGTGCTAGACTTGTAACACAGGGGTTGTAAGCTCAAACCCCCACCCCACCACCCCAGTCTTTCAGATGAAACTTTAAACCATGGTCTCATCTCCATCTGACCTTAGCTATTGGGTGGATGTAAAACTCCTTTCAATCCAATTTAACCCTTTCCCAAACAAGACCTGGTTTTGATATCCCTGTTCAGGAAGGTTTGGGAAAACATTGAGGCAAAAGAAGAAACTGCTGATAACCAGCAGTTTCTCCTTTTGCCTCAATATTTTCTATGCTATACCCTGCACAAATAATATCTTTCATAACATATTTTATGTCATTTGTGGAAGTTTTTGAAGTGGATCACCCTAAAATTTTGGCGTTTGGGAGAGGGTTAATCAGTCCACTTTAGAAAGGGTTAAGCCGCCTACATCTGTGCCTGAAGGATTCAAATGAAAGCAATCAACTCTTTGTGTCAATTTAATGTTCAGTAATTTCTAGAAACATTACAAAGTTTTCTACAAATATGGATACATTAACGAAATAATTGCACAGACAATAGCACATTAATTTTTTGTTTGCAAGAAACAATCTGAACTTCTTTTTTTAAATCAAATGTATAAATTTGTTCAGTTCCCAAATTATGGAAAATATTACATTAACCCTTTCCAAAACGACAATATTTTAAGGTGGTCCAAATCAAAAATTGCGACAAATGGCAAAATGTAAGTTATTAAAGATAGAATTTGTCTAAAATATGGCATAGAAAATATTGAGACAAAAGGAGAAACTGCTGGTTATCAGCAGTTTCTTCTTTTGTTTCAATGTTTTCCGGAGCCTTTTCTATTAGGGACATTAAAACCAGGTCTTGTTTGGGAGAGAGTCAAAGCAAACAGTGAAAATGCTGTTTTTTGTCTCAGTGTTATTCCAAGGTTTTCATATTGGGGGCCACCAGATCTTGTTTGGGAAAGGATTGGATTGAACAGAGTTGTACTTCCCAATAAACAGCTGTGGTCATATGGATATGGGACCTCGTTTTAAAAAATAGTCTCATCAAAAAGACAGGAGCCGCTGGGGATCAAACCTGCTATACCCGAGAGGATAATTTTATAGGCTAAGTCAGGATTCAAACCCAGCCAGAACTACAGTCCACTCGTTGTGTCGAAGTCTGAGGGGTCGTCAAAACACCTCGACATATCCGGAGATCGACTCATCCAATTTTGATCATTTTCGATGAAAATGATATTTAACCATTTTTGATGGGCATCATAATTTATGTTTCCATGATTGAAATATATTAGGAAAAGGAAAGAAATTGCTCTAAACGAGCAATTTCTATCCTTTACCTACTACATTTCAATGGCTGTATTTGTTTCAAAATAATATTGATTAAACTTTTTGATAATCCATTGTTGAGGACGCCCGACGGGACATGACTTTCACTTCGACTAAAGCGGAATTTTGACTTATCCGAAGTCGACATAACGAGTGTCGACTGTAGATACATAATAATTATATTGATAGTCTACGATTGTTATTACTAAATTAAAGTGAAGGATCAAAATTAATGCTGAAAACCGTAATAACTGATTTGTCAAAGCTACAGGTGAGAAAAATTTAAATGATGATAAATAGTACATGTATTGTCTTTTCTCTCAATGTTTTCAAAGCTATTTTTGTTAAGCATTATATCAATTTTGTCTTCTGCAAAATATCTGAATAAAATGGTGCAAGTCTACAATTTTGTTGTTTGGGAAACAAAAAAGTCCATATTTGTTAAATTGTAATCTATATAATTTTTGTCTGTCACAATTTGTAGTGAACAAAATACTAATGAGTAACAAGTAATATTGGTTGCCTAGAGATTTAATCGCAAATTGTTATTTTACATGTAATCAGAAATTCTAGCTTTGTTTTAATTACTTTTCTGTCACCTTGACGTGGCAGGTGATTATTGTGTTGATATTCGTTTTGACAAGAATGCTTTTCAAAATGAATTCCACTTTTTGCTAATAGATCTATCCCCATCTGTAAAGGTTATACCCATTGAAGTATGATGATGATGATGATGAGCTTAATTCCATATTCATTAATGAGCCAGGATCTGGCAAAAGGTCAAATACGGCATTTGAGAACAAGAGCTTTGATGAGCCCAAGAAGAACTTAACAGTAAAATTGACCATTTCTTTTTTCAATTCGAGGGCAGATAATTCAAGACTCCTCTTATTCAAAGGCTTATCTAAAATGCCATTGTGGGCCTTTTGCCAGATCCTGGTTCATTTCTTTTATCTTTTCTTTTAATTTGCATATTGCAGAAGCTGATGGAACAAACTGTGGCTGAAATGGGTACCCATGTGGTACGGGGGTACTTGTCAACCGAATTGAACTGGACCATCACCAAAACTATACCATAAATCACCAGAGCCCCAAGATAAAGACCTGGGCACATACCATTCCGCGTCCATATCGCACAGTGTCACATCCAAAGTTATACTGCATGGATCCCTTCTTTTAGACATGCTCCCGCCGTGATGTGGACACAGAATGGTGTATGTGACCAGGCCTTAAGAGGGTCTAATGGCTTTTCAAAATGTGATATTTCGTTAAATGTTCATCAAGCCCTATGTTGTGAGTACTTATTTATACCGGCTCCTTGAAACAATTCCAATGAGTAACAACAACATAGGATTTGGTGAACATTTGATGAAATATCACATTTTGAAAAATTTAAAAAGCATTTACGCTCTCTTATCTGTAGCTCTAATTCTACTTACCCTAATTTTGTCAATGTTGACATTTTCGAGGGGCAGATCCAGATCGACTGCGAAAGCTGCTCTAAGCTGATATACACTACTTTGATTAAGGCTGTTCACCGGAACTCCTAGTTTCTGAAAATATACATATCAAAATTGTTAACCCAGACCCAAATGGCAAAGTTTTGGACTGCTGCAAACTGAGATAAACTACAGACATTTTCTAGTTGAAAATTAAAGACTTTGTAGGAAGAAAACAATGTAGAAATTTGGGAAATTATTTGTGAAAGCAATTCAATTCTTTATTTTCCAAAATGCTTTTAACAACCATTTTCTTGAGGGGCGTCAAAAAGTGTCAATGTGTGGGAATTATGGGGTAATCCGCTTTTTCATGCCCCACAAGATAAAGGATTTCGAAATTCTGGAAACTAAAGAAATCACTTTCTTGTCACAAGCAATTTCTTCATTTCCCACAATGTTCTCTTCCAAGAAAAATATATTCACCTACACAAAATTCTTTCCATCTTGTAATGGGTTAAAAATGCAGGAAGATCATTCGAAGAATTTTCATTGTAAGCCTAACCTGACAAAAAGACAGACAGACTATGGACACTGATCAGTCACAATAGCTAATCCCAAAGCACTTTGTGCTCAAGAGAGCTGAAATCCTGATTATCAGCATTGTCTTCTTTTTTATTGCTTTCCATGGTGTCTTTATGAGGGACATCAGTCATCACAAGTAGAGCAAACTGTCAATCAATTCTCCAAGTCTAAGCCAGGCAAAATTCTGTAAACCTATTACCATACAACAAAATTTTAGCCTGGCAAGAACTCAGATGTTGCAGACAATTTCAATTCAATGAAATTTTACTTTTTTATTTTTTGGGGTAGAAAATATTGTAGAAAAATGAAGAAATTGCTTGTCACAAGCAATTTCTTTATTTTCAACAATGTTTTCCCAAGGCGTCAACATATGGGATTGGGTAATATAAAATTTTGTTCAAGCTCAAACTTTTATCATACAAAGCAAAAGTATAAAGGATAAATAATTGTAAATCTGACTTTCATCAGACAAAACTAAAGGCTCAAATGATCAAATAATCGGAATATCTATTGATTGAAAACTTCTATAAATTGAAGTTTACATTATAATATATTCCCAGTGGGGAAAACAAAAAAATACATGAATTCAATTGACATAATCGGAGCTACAAATATGAGCTGGAAGTGACTTTTTTTAACCCATTACCAAACGGCAATATTTCAGAATGGTCCAAATTGAAAGATCTTGCAGACTACAATTTGAGGAGAATGAATTTTACATTTTTGGTATTTTTGTGTAGAAAACATTGTGGTAAATGAAGAAATTGCTTGTCACAAGCAATTTCTTCATTTTCCACAACGTTTTCCAAAGCAATTATTTTGTGGGGCGTCCAAAATCAATAATGTGTGGGAAAGGGTTAAACAAAGAATCTCCCTCCAGCCAATTGTTATGGGATCAGTTTGTTAGAATCGTCTTGACATGAAGTTTCTTGTTAGTATTTAGAGCATAGGTATAAATTAGTAAGCATTAAAAAGACAAGAGTGGCCTGGCCATAAAACTCTCCTGACTTTATTTGTTCATATCTGAAAAGTCTGATAATTCCTGCCTTACCATGCCTTCTATTTCTGATAGATCAAAATTTCACTTACAAGCTTTGAAAACAGTCACCCAAGGATAGTTTGTGCCAAACAATTTGGAAAAGGGTCATTCAAAGAACATTCCCTATATATATGCAGCAATGCATTATAGAAAACAGCACTGGTGCATATTGATTATAAGACTTATCTCACGCATAATTAATGATACAAAATAGTAAACCTTGTCAGAAATGTGCAGGAAATATCCAATGCTCTCTCTCCTAGATGATTCATACACACTCATGAGAGACTAATGACTTGTGTCAAATGTCTGAAAGAATATTGACCAAGCCGTTGTTCAAACCAGCAACCCCTAGATTAGCATACTCATATGTTACTGACTATCAGGACTCAACACTGGCGTAGGAAGAGGGAGGGCAAGGGGGGGCCGTCCCCCCCCAATAATTTAGAAGGGGGGCCAGCATATCCTTTACCCCCCCCCCCCCCCAATAATTCACCCATGAAAAAAATATTTTCCTTCAAGAAAGGTCCAGGTATAAAATGCTGTCTGAGAGTCCCCAGACCCCCCTAGCAACAATAGGCTCTGTCGGGTTCCATTCACTTAAACATTTGGCCCCCCAATATAATGAACCTTCCTACGCCTATGCTCTACTTTATAACATTGGAGAAAGGACCTTTATAGCTTTTTGAGACAAATATGGTCATCCTCTCAGTTCTCTACAGGTTATGGTGCAATAATACTGCATCATATTCAAGGTTCTCCACAGAATCTTTTGAAGCCGTAGTGGCAATGGTAAACCTTGAAAATACATTGTGTTCATTCAAATAATTGTGAATAAAAACATAATGGGAAAAGAAGAAATTGCTCGATTTGAGCAATTTCTTCTTTTCCCATAATGTTTTTTATACAGAATTGGTACAATTTATAAGAATGTTCCATTTATCATTTTTTGACATGAAATACCTCTAAATGTCTCTCTTTGGTGACCATTTTGAAGAAATTAAGCTTTAGGGGTACTTTTGAAGCTGTAGCAGTGATTTTTTTACAATTTTAAGACTGTGAGTCCTGAGGACTTGCTGGGTTCCATATCAATGAGTCCAGCTACTAGCTTAGTGAGTCCAATACACTATTTTTAATAGGAAATCTGTTAAAATTGTTGCATCCTGGGACTCGCTAGAATTAAAACTTTGCATCCCAGAGACCAAATTATGAGTAAAAGTAGCAGGATGCGCAGGTAAAAAAATCACTGCTGTAGGGGCATTACACTAATTAATATGAAGCTGCAGTGGGGCCGATACAGCTTATTGGGCTTGGCAGAACACTGATATTAGTAACATTCCTATTATTACACTGTGTGTACGCACAGGCTCATCTAAACACAAAATGCTCCATATCATCATTTTCTTCATTTCCATCAATATTTTACATAGTGAAAATAATTTATTGGTAAACAGTTAAATGATCAAGGGTCCAGGGTCGACATTGAAGAAAAGATTACAGCAGGAAATTAGATATCATTAATTGAGATGCTGGGTTAGACAGGCAGAACTTTTATGACAACAAATAAATGGAAGAATGTAAATAAATGGGGCCTCTAGAATCTGAGAAAATGAGAAAAGCTCATTCATTATTTCAGTCCATTAATTCTCTTTCATTGAATACAGAAAACATTAATTACATTGTGAACATGTAATTTTCTTCATGAATAAAAGTACAGAATTGAATTCAGGACAATGAAAGATTAAAATTGTATCATTTTATACTAAAATGTACAATAAATGATCTGGCAAAGCTTCTCTATCTAACCTAAAGAGATGCTCTGCCAAGTCATTTATCGTGAGCTATACATATGATCATTTTGTTTGTTTTGGAGTTTTTTATTGGGATTTAACGCCTCTTATTATCATTTTGTCAATAATCTATTTAACTTAGATCTTTTATCAAAACAGTGACAAATTATATTTATTAGGCATTCCTCTGTCAAAATGTATTTACTAGACAAAATCGTATTGAGAAGGCCAAAAACTAAATTCACAAAAACACTGTTGGTGAACTCGGCCAAAGCGTGGGACGTTTTTTCGCAATCATAGTATTCCGTCGGTGTCGTTATATAATATCGTAACTATGGCTTCGATAAAGCCGTAGTTACGAGATCTTATAACAACACAGACGGTTTGTCAATACATATCGGTAAACCTGGTCTATTTTTAGAACAAATTCATTGTTATTAGAAAAACTATCCAATCAGATCTTTGAACTCACTATCTGTATTGTTGTAGCGAAAAACGTCCCTCGCTTTGGCCGAGTTCACCACCAGTGAAAAAGAGAACACTATTTTGTGGTCTCCTGGGCGCACATGCCAGTCCTAATAACAATACCAATTGTCTTTCTAATGAGACTTTGATTTTTCCCTAAACATTGAAATTTCAGGGTGTTCCGATTTGAAGCGGCGACAGACGACAAAATTGATGTTAATATAGATTGGCTTAGTGTAAAATAAAGCATAGAAAATATTGAGGAAAAAGGAGAAAATGCTGATTATCAGCATTTTCTTCTTATGCTTCAATGTTTTCCAAAGCACATTGTCCCAGGGACGTCAAAACCAGGTCTTGTTTGGGAGAGGGTTAAACCTTTCCCCAAACATCTAAATTATAGGGTGTCCCAGTTTTAAAGCTGCTGCAGACTACAAAATGGACAACTTCTTCATTTGCCAAAATGTTTTCTAAACAACAAAAATCTTGAATAGCAATGATTATTGTGCTAAAAATAGACTTGGTTCACCGTTATGTTTTGATAACACTTCGGTGTTGTTACAAAATCTCGTAACTACGGCTTGACTCAAGCCGTAATTACAAGATTGTATAACTACACCTACGAAATACTATTTGTTTGTCCGAAATTACGTCACGTTTATCTGGATAAAATCGTTTCCTATTTAATTCACTTCAAATTGTCCTCTGCAAGATCTTTGAACTTGGACCAGTTTAAAATTTAGCCATCAAGTAATTGGTTAATATTAATGCTTGCTATAGGTAAGGATTGTGCAATCGGCAATGCTGCAAGGTGATGTGCCTTTAGAATCAATATAGCATTGAAAATATTGAATCAAAAGGAGAAACTGCTGGTTATAAGCAGTTTCTTCTTTTGTTTCAATGTTATCCAAAGCAATGATTTGTATAAGAAAGTCTAACCCTGATCTTGTTTGGGAAAGTGTTAATATTAATGCTTGCTATAGGTAAGGATTGTGCAATCAGCCTTGCTGCAAGGTGATGTGCCTTTAGAATCAATATAGCATTGAAAATATTGAATCAAAAGGAGAAACTGCTGGTTATCAGCAGTTTCTTCTTTTGTTTCAATGTTTTCCAAAGCAATGATTTGTATAAGGAAAGTCTAACCCGGTGTTGTTTGGGAAAGGATTAATATTAATGCTTGCTATAGGTAAGGATTGTGCAATCGGCAATGCTGCAAGGTGATGTGCCTTTAGAATCAATATAGCATAGAAAATATTGAATCACAAGGAGAAACTGCTGGTTATCAGCAGTTTCTTCTTTTGTTTCAATGTTTTCCAAAGCAATAATTTGTATAAGGAAAGTCTAACCCTGATCTTGTTTGGGAAAGGGTTAATATTAATGCTTGCTATAGGTAAGGATTGTGCAATCGGCATTGGTGCAAGGTGATGTGCCTTTAGAATCAATATAGCATAGAAAATATTGAATCAAAAGGAGAAACTGCTGGTTATCAGCAGTTTCTTCTTTTGTTTCAATGTTTTCCCAAGCAATGATTTGTATAAGGAAAGTCTAACCCGGTCTTGTTTGTGAAAGGGTTAATATTAATGTTTGCTATAGGTAAGGATTGTGCAATCGGCATTGGTGCAAGGTGATGTGCCTTTAGCATCAATATAGCATAGAAAATATTGAATCAAAAGGAGAAACTGCTGGTTATCAGCAGTTTCTTCTTTTGTTTCAATGTTATCCAAAGCAATGATATGTATTAGGAAAGTCTAACCCGGTCTTGTTTGGGAAAGGGTTAATATCAATGCTTGCTATAGGTAAGGATTGTGCAATCGGCATTGCTGCAAGGTGATGTGCCTTTAGAATCAATATAGCATAGAAAATATTGAATCAAAAGGAGAAACTGCTGGTTATCAGCAGTTTCTTCTTTTGTTTCAATGTTATCCAAAGCAATGATATGTATAAGGAAAGTCTAACCCGGTCTTGTTTGGGAAAGGGTTAATATCAATGCTTGCTATAGGTAAGGATTGTGCAATCGGCATTGCTGCAAGGTGATGTGCCTTTAGAATCAATATAGCATAGAAAATATTGAATCAAAAGGAGAAACTGCTGGTAATCAGCAGTTTCTTCTTTTGATTCAATGTTTTCCAAAGCAATGATTTGTATAAGGAAAGTCTTACCCGGTCTTGTTTGTGAAAGGATTAATATTAACGCTTGCTATAGGTAAGGATTGTGCAATCGGCATTTCTGCAAGGTGATGTGCCTTTAGAATCAATACAGAGTTTATGATGCCATAAAAACAGGAATCAAGTCATTGATTTGTTCACTCTTTCTGGGGTATCATATAACAAATTCATTATTTCTGGCTGGCCATGTGAAAAAGAGGTTCAAGGTTGATGTCATGTAAAACTAGAAATCTATCACTGAAGGTATCCAACCCCTCATTAGCACCAACGATCCAGATGCGAAATTGAAAAGTGCCAGTAATTCCTAAACTGTCACATTTCCATTCTAAATACAAACATAAGCATTTTGAATGGTTTAGAATTTTGAATTAATGTATACTAATGGAAATATTTGACAAAAATGTTCAAAATGACCTCCCTTGCATACGAATGTAGAGTAAAATGATATTTGTAAATTAGATTCTTCTCGAGGGCAGGTTTAAAAAAAATGTGACCAAAGTGTGACATTGACATGTAAGAATAGCAGCTATTTTTACAGAATATCATCCAGATTTCATGATTAAGCCCCGTTCCCACTGTCACGGTGTTGGTCCCGGACACCCACGGTACCTCCCGGTGGGGAAAGAGCCGGTATTCCGGGATGATCCGGGATCTTTTCTCTAAAATATTATTCATATTCCCATATTCCCGATATTGCCCCGGTGTACCCCCGGTTTATTACTAGCAGGATCTTCCCGTTCTACCCCAGACTATCCCGATTTGTTCCTGGTTTGCCACGGTGTATTTACGGTGCAGGGGCCGGCGTGATCCCGGTTGATAACGGTACGACCCGGTGTAACCCCGGTCGTCGCCGGTAATGCACCGGTAGCCGCCGGTATCGCCCTTTCATATCACGGTTGTGCGCCGTTGACAAGCCGATGTCTCCTGCTGGTCACTCGTGGATCAGCATCAGTTCTCTTTCGTCTCTTGAAGTTCAGGTTTATGAGATAGTTCATCTTGTTTGCTTGTGCTTGCATCAGAAAATGAAACTACATTATTAAGATTAAGCTGAAAATGTCCATGGATCATCAGGGACTATCACGGTTGAGCCAGGGTAGAGAACCGGACTTGCCCCGGCATATGCCGGTGTTTCCCCGGATAAAGCCGATTCTTGACATCCTCCCGGTGAGTCCCGGTGACTGCCGGTTGTATTAAACATTTTAAAACATCCGGGGTCGGTTGCCAGATCAACAAGGTTCATCCCGGATGGTCCAGGATGTTCACGGTGCCGCCACGGTTGTACTCCCGGTTTGTCACGGTTTCCCCCGGACCACTCATCCGGGACTAACCGGGGGTCCAAACCGTGACAGTGGGAACGGGGCTTTAGGGTGGCTAAAAACTATTCTAAATGGTAAGCAGTGCCCAAATTATATTTTAAATTCATGTTCACTACTTTTTAGCTAAAATTGTGTGCACAATCTTGCAAAATGACAACAAAAAAGTGTTTCACTCCTGACAGCATATATATATATTGCACAATATGAGAAATTGTAACCCACGAATCACTAAAAAGTAGAGTGCAGAATGCCCATAAGGTTGATGGCTTCCTAAGAAAATTTGAGTGGTAGATTTCTGGCTGAATAGACAAAAATGAGAACACATTTTGAACAAGAGGGCCAGAATGGCCCTATATCGCTCACCTGAAAGAAGTTTTAGACACGCCCAATTTTTTTGATGAATCAAAAAATTTGCAAACAAATTTTGAAAAGGGTCACTCAAGGAACATTGTTGCCAAATTTGTTTCAAATTGACCCTATGCTTGATTTTTAAAGAATTTTCTTATGATTTCTCTAAGTCTGATAAGCCATGCCCTGCCACGCCCACTTTTTTACCAATACAAAATTTGCCAACATATTTTGAAAAGGGTCACTCAAGGAACATATCTGTAAAGTTTGCTTCAAATTGGGCCGATGGTTGATTTTTAAAGAATTTTCTTAGGATTTCTGTAAGTCCGATAAGCCACGCCCAATTTTTTCTGACGAATAAAGAATTTGAGAAAAAATTTGAGAAAAAAATTTGAAAAGAGTCACCCAAGGAACATTTCTGCCAAGTGTGGTTCAAATTGGGCCAATGGTTGATTTTTAAAGAGTTTTCTTATGATTTCTCCAAGTCCGGTAAATGCTGACCTGCTACGCCCACAATTTTGGATGAATAAAAAATCTGCGAACAAATCTTAAGAAGGGTCACGCAAGGAACATTCCTGCCAAATCTGGTTTTAATTGGCCCTATGGTTAAGGAGAAGAAGATTTTTGAAGAATTTTTTAACAATTTCTCTTGGTTAGATAAGCCCCGCCCTGCCACACCCACATTTTTTAACGAAACTATAAATTTATGAACAAATGTTGAAAAGGGTCACTCAAGGAACAATTCTGCCAAGTTTGGTTCAAATTGGCCCATTGGTTGATTTTTAAAGAATTTTCTTAGGATTTCTCTAAGGCTGATAAGCCCCTTCCTACCTGCCACGCCCTCATTTTTTGACAAATGTAAAAATTTGTGAATCAATTTTGAAAAGAGAGACTCAAAGAACATTCCTGCAAAGTCTGCTTCAAATAGGCCCAATGGTTAATTTTTAAAGAATTTTCTTATGATTTTTTTAAGTCTGATAAGCCCCTTTCTCCCTGCCACGGCTACGTTTTTTGACGAATCAAAAATTTGAGAAAAAGTTTTGAGAAGGGTCACTCAAGGAACAATTCTGCCAAGTTTGGTTCAAATTGGAACAATGATTGATCTTTAAAGAATTTTCTTATGATTTTTTTAAGTCTGAAAAGCCCCTTTCTCCCTGCCACGGCCACGTTTTTTGACGAATCAAAAATCTGAGAACAAGTTTTGAGAAGGGTCACTCAAGGAACAATTCTGCCAAGTTTGGTTCAAATTGGAACAATGGTTGATTTTTAAAGAATTTTCTTAGGATTTCTCTAAGTGCGATAAGCCCCGCCCTGCCAAGCCCACATTTTTTGACAAATCAAAAATCTGCGAACAAATTTTGAGAAGGGTCACTCAAGGAACATTCCTGCCAAGTTTGGTCAAAATTGGCCTGTTAGTTTTGGAGAAGAAGATGTTTGAAGAAATTGTGGACGGACAGACGGACAGACGGACGGTGAGTGACCACAATAGCTCCCCTCTAGCACTTCGTGCTCAGGTGAGCTAAAAACAAGACCTTCGCAGAGCGGAGCATACACGCCCGAGAGGGGCTTGTCAGTAAAATTGGCCATTTTTTCCATTCAAGGGCAGATAATTCAAACATGAAAAGTTATCAAAATTTTGTTTGCACAACAAGACACCATAGAGATTCATTGTGGCTTGTTTGATTAAATGCTGGTTGAAACTGTAGAAGTAGCGCACAGGAGAAAATGATCATTTTTGAGAAAATGGACATTTTTGCTTAAATTCAAGGGCAGATAATTCAAGAATGAAAACAGTTATCTAAATTCCGTAAGCGGTGTGCACAACAAGACAACATGGAGATTCATTGTGGCAAGTTTGATCAAATTCTGATCAAAACTGTAGGAGGAGTTGCGCACACAAGAAAATTGTAATTTTTTTAATTCAAGGGCAGATAATTCAAGAATGAAAACAGTTATCTAAATTCCGTAAGCGGTGTGCACAACTACACACCATGGAGATTCATTGTGGCAAGTTTGATCAAATTCCGATCAATACTGTAGGAGGAGTTGCGCACACAAGAAATTGCTAACGGACAGATGGACGGACAGACAGACAGACAGACAGACGAGCAGGGCCATAACATAATACGACCCTTCGGGCGTATAATAAAAGTGTTTCACTCCTGACATAAAATTCAGAGGGGTATTGTATAAAACAGGCTCCACATCCTAAACCAATGAAGATAAGATTAAAAAGTAATTTTAAGACGATGATGCACATGTTGTTTAATGAATTACAAGTGCTTATTGTAGTATCCTGTCACTGTCTTTTATTTACCATAGCTTAGAAACTTGGTAAAAGTGTTAAGGGGGAATGTTCCAGTTTTTCAGAACACTCGGTCATTACTGTAGTAAAGTAAACTTTTCGTACCAATATGTTTCGCTACCATATTTTCAATAATATAACACATCATTACAATTTACCATTTACGACGGTAAATGTGTATTTATTATGCGTAACTGATTTCCTCAAGTTGGAAATTGATTATTTAGAGCAAGACAGTCTTAAGTGTGTATGCAGTTACCACTGTTTTGCGTCATTTTATTCATGTGTAGCTGATACAAATTGCTGTAATTCACTAATAAGTGCGCTGACCTATACATTTTCTTTTTGAATTATTACCAGGACATTTTGCTTAATGCAATGAGGGAGTTTTATCAAATTCTATTATGTCGAACTTGAAATATTTCCAAAAATATGCAAATTTTTGACTTAAAACACTCCAGCTTCGTTGATCTAACCGAACACGTGAGCATGCTGTTTTATACATATACGCGTTTATAATGGTACATATTTTGGGTTTTCTGTTCTTATTAAATGTAAGACGTTACTTTAAATCCATTTTCGGGACTAAACGATGAATATATGTAACATTTCATTAGCATTTTAGTGACCTTGCACAGTGCAAGAAATTGTGCATTTTTTCGATGTGGGGGTATGTGATACAAATGCCTATAAAATTCAAACAAGATCGCTGACCATCCACTTTTATTTCATTTTTCAATTGGTAATAACATGTAATTTCAACATACAAAATATAAATAAATTCTATTATTGGGAAAAAATTAGGAAACTGGAGCATTCCCCCTTAAGTGTCACACAAAAACGTTTCACTCCTGACATTTTTGACATGTTTTAATGACATATCTTTTTTATTTGTGAAGCGATTTTCTTTAAACTTGGTACCCAGTATAAAGACACAATAACACATCTTTTTAGCTTTGATTGGGTTGAATATGTTTCTCTGTAAAAGCCGTGGCATGTAAAAAGTGAATGGTCACATTTTTTTTAAACTTGCCCTTGAAGCATAATCTTGAAATATGGCATGGTGAATCAACTCATTTGAAGTGTATTTAGCAGTGTGTGTAATTTGATGCATTTCATATGGCTAGAAAGTGGTGATTTTTTTAAGGGTCTGTAAAGGTGATAAAATACCCCCATCACTTCATTTGTCTAGACAAGGGTTTTTGTCAAAAACAAAGGGCAATAACTAACAAAATAAAAAATGTAGAGTTATGCTCCTTGTACACTGCACTTCTCCTTAGTGAGATTTATCTACCTTTAAAGTTTCATGATCATAGCTACTTTACTTTCAAAGATATGCTCCAGACAAGTATTTTGTACACAGACCGACACATGGACAGGCGGACAGACAAACAGACAGGTTAATTCCAGTATACCCCCCCCCCCCCCCCCAAAAAAAAACATTTGTTTTGCAGGGGTATAATAAATCCTTTTATGAAAGATACTTTTGACACACTAATAAAGAAATCTACAGATAAGTGGGGATGCAGATATTCTTACTTTCCTATTTCAATACCAAACTCTATGCTGTAGTTACTCATTTGAATCATCTCATTGAGACTTTGAATAGCCTGAATGCCTATAAATGCAGTCTGATCATGACATGTACTGTTCTATTACAGAAGATGTCCTTTATCAAGCCACAAAGCTCATACTTTAATAGTCTTTATTTTCGCAAGCTCAACATTTCGCGATTTTGTTGTCTCGAATATATTCGCAAGTTTGTAAATTTGCGAGTGTTTGAAGTAAAGATCATGTATTTCTGACGTTTTCCGAAATTTTTTCGTTTTATTAATTTCTGTAGAGGTCTGTTTTAATTCGATAATTAAACTAGTAATGTTTGTGTGAAATATTTTTCACACCTCTGTTTAATTTATACATTTTTTCTAACCATTGTTCACTGAATAACTTTTTTGTTAAAGAGAATACATGAATTGAAAACTATTGTTCCTGCCTAATATATTTGTTCAAAGTGTAAGACGTCTTAAGGTAGAATACGCCTAATAGCAACTTTAGAAAATGGGGTGACAGACACTTCTGTCTGATAGTACATTATATTAGACATCTATATGTGCAATATGACAGAAATTCGTCCAGAGGTTAACTAGAAATTTGATTTTCCCTTATCCCACCCCCAACTTACAAAATTCAAATAGGGCGTCTACCACTCAAAGCAAAACAAGTATCTGAATTTTGGACATAAACACATTAAATGTGTCTAGATTTTGGTTTTTATTATCAAAAACATGTTTACCCATCGTCTGATGTGAAATGATGTGACCCTTGTGCGCATGTGAGAGATATTTTGTTAAATTACTGCGTGCATATCTAAAAATAAAGCCTCCTTATTTCCTAGTTTGAAATTTATGCCTCTGAAACAAATGGCGACAGTGCCAGAAATAAGTTCATGCACTCTCTTAAACCGATATTAAAATTATTCTTATATGTGTAGGAACACGATAAAATCCACATATGTACATTTTATCCGTCAAAATTTAAAAGTATGTAAAGGTAATTCTTAGTGCCCTCATACTTTCGAACGCACTATTTCTTTCCCAAAAGAAGTCAATGCCCCAAATGAAGGGAACCGTAGCCCATATTTACTTATATGCTTATAACTAAAACCCAAACGTTGAATTAGACTTTCAGAAGTTGGCAAATGATAACATATCAGTTGCGATTTCGTATGACTTTCACCATTTTAACCCTTTACCTAGTAACCAATTGAACATCGCTATTTGTAAAAAGTGATGCAAATTCTAAAGACAAAATTGTACTTAATCTTTTTTATAGTCTATTACAGCTTCCTTATACCACTTCTTCTGGATTGCAAATTAAATATAAGGACTTAAATGGATAAAGAATCTAAAAAAAGGGATCAAATCACGGATCAAACCATGTTACAATTAATTGACAACGAGTTTGCACATTTGAATAAGGATCGCCGGCGAAGAAGTGATGAAAATCGAGTGCAAATGTCTTAACAATGATGATCTCATCCACGCGTCGTCATCAAACGATAGGCGTTTGATCACCACATCATAGATTTCATTAGGATACATGTATGTGTCTTCTATTGTCGGGTGTTTCTGTACATTGAGCAAACCAGTTTCAAGTGAAGAAACGAGAATTATACATACTGCAATTTGTTTCCTAAATAGGAAGTTTCATTAAGTATCAAAGTTTCTAATCACATACAAACTATGTTATCAATCATACACGAAAAAATGTCTTTAAGAAATTGATGTTAAACGGAGAATCATACAGGAAAAAGTTATTCGGGGTGTATTCAGGTAATTTCATTTACAAAGGGAAGTAATATTTAGCAATATTGTTGCTAAATATAGATACTATACTGATACGCAAACTGTCGACATGTGTCGAAAATGTACGACAATAGTAAATATGCATTAGAATTATTCTACCTTAACTCCTTCATGTTTATATAAGCCTTACATTGATTCCTAATTTGTGAAAAGCTACTGTTCTACCAACACTTTTTTTTATCACAACAAATTCAAAAGGACTCTGATATTGTCCATCCAAGTTAAACTTGGACAACTTAATTTCCGTGTGCAAAGTCGGTTAGTTGAGCGTCTTGACATAACATTGCCGAAGTGGGGTCATTACATTATGCAGACGTCCCAGGTTAATCTTGCTGGACAATAGATATCTAGGTTTTATGAGTAAAAGATGAGTATAATCATGAAAATAACCGGAATTGAAGTGCAAGCAACAGCATGTACAATGACATGTACGATTTCGGAAGGTTCCGATATTCGGCCAACCATCGGTAATCTCCGACATTCTGCAGTCTCTTATATTCACGAGAATGATGAATTTACGAGATGACCCATTCGCGATAATTAGCGAAAATTTGGTCCTCATGAATAGACTTTTACAGTACATATGAATTAGAACCTTAACCTAATTCCATTTATATAATATTGACACTTTTTAACACCCCACAAGATAAAGGCTTGGGAGAACATTACATTGGGAAATGAAGAAATTCATTGTATCAACAAGCAATTTCCTCATTTCCAACAATGTTTTCTTTCCACAGAGACATAAGTTTTATCATCTGCATCAGCAGTCAAAGTGGAATAATCTGCATAATTGTCATTTTGGGACAGGGATAAATTAGCACCTTAACCCTTTCCCAAAAAAGACCTGATTTTGACCTCCCTAATTGAAATGGCTTTGGAAAACATTGAGACAAAAGAAGAAACTGGTAATAACCAGCAGTTTTTTTCCTTTTATCTCAATATTTTCTAAGCTATTAGATACATGCTTTCTACTTTTGATAACACTTATTTTGTAGTCTGCAACTCCTTTCATATTGGACTACCCTCATAGTTTGTCGTTTGGAAAAGGGTTAATTGGTGACTGTGATGTGGAATCATATTCAGGTCATGATGGTATAAAATAGGAGCCAATTTATTGATCTGTCAGCTCTTTTTACATTATCATTATTATTCTCTACTTAAAAACCTAAACCTATCTCTGATTTTATTGACCCTTACACTAACAGAAATCATTTTTGTCAAATTTTGGCAAGATTCTCTCTTTTTTTCTGTCTGAAATCTCTAATTAACCCTCTCCCAAACAAGACCTGGTTTTGACGTCCCTAACAGAAAAGGCTTGGGAAAACATTGATACAAAAGAAGAAACTGCTGATAACCAGCAGTTTCTTCTTTTGTATCAATATTTTCTGTGCCATATTTTACACAAATACTATTTTAAACAACATCCATTTTGTCATTTGTTGCAGTTTTTGAAGTGGATTACCTCAAAATTTTGTCGTTTGGGAAAGGGTTAAATGTATACCCGAAATACAAATGCCCCCGAAATGACCAATGCTAAATTTTCCAACAGACAGACAGAAGGGGACAGAGAGATGGACACGAGTAAAACAATATGCCCCCGATCTTTCGATACAGTGGCATAAAAATCTCCCAGCAAAGTGTTCTTGGCCAAATGATTTCTTCCTTAAGATGCTTCTCACTTAAAATTCATCACCTCTCAAAAGTTTTAGGTGAATGAGAAATTTTCTTTCGTGAAATTTGGAGTCAGAAGTATTTCAGCCCTTGCAATTATACAAGATATTGTTTCTTCTTTTTATTCTTTTTTTACATGTTCTTTGCTACTACATTACTTATATTCAACTTTTGCAAATTACATGAATTGATCATTTTTACAACTGAAACTCCGTTCAATTTGGGTAAATCTGTAATTTTGCCATCAGACAAAGTACAATGTATAAAGGGGTCTTGGATCGTTTTGTTAAAGGTTCAGAAAAGACCTTGAATATAAATGTTATTTTCTGGCCGCCTTTCAAAACATTGAGTTCAACAAACAAAGGCATCAAGGGAACATTAATCTAATAACGCCTCCAAACTTTGAACCAATTTTCTTTCTCCCAGAGTCTCAAAAACTATTGTCCCCTTTCCCAAACAGCAAAAGATTAGACTGGTCCAATTTGAAAGCTGCTACTGATGACATTATGATGTTGATACGAAAGATAGAATAGAAAATATTGTGGCAACAGAAGAAAATGAAGATATATTGATTGGCATTTTGTCTAAATGCTCTCAATGCTTTCTAAAGCTTTTTCTATCTGAGGTCTAAGTCAAAACCAGGTCTTGTTTGGGAAAGGGTTAAGCGTTTTTCTCCATAATGATCATACTATATTTTCATTTTGAACTTGACAGAATTTTTGTATCTTAACCTTTCCCCAAACAAGCCCTAATGTTAATGTGCCTAAATGGACAAACTTGGGAACCATTGAGACAATAGATTACATCATTTCTCCTTTTGTCTCAATATTTTCTCTACTAAATTTAAGTAAACAAATTCTTGCTCAATTAGAGGTATCTATCGACGATTTATGGTTTATTCGAATAGGGATTTAGCACAGCCAAAACAGTTTGATTAACATTATAATATTCTGTTATTGAAGAAACAATGAAACAAAGAAAAAGTTCCTTTCATACATTGAAACATTTTAATCTATTACCAGACAGCAAAATTCTAGACTTGCGTAAATTCAAAGATGTTGCAGACAACAATTTTAAGTAAATAAAATTTAACATCTTTAGGTCTCTTTGTATTAATTTTACAGCCAATGTTTCGATAATGAAATCTTGCAGAGTCTGACAGGTTCGGAGAATAGTTGAGAAATAACTTCATGCAAATAGAAGGAAATCATTTTGTGGTAAGGCTCTGTATCCAGGGTGTCCGATCACGTAGAAATGTACGTGAATCACGTAATTTGAACGAAAATCACGTACTACTTTCTCACCCAAAACGTCTAAGAACGTACGCGAAATGAACCCGCATCAATTACAAAAATAAGATGACAATTATCCCCATTATTTACGAAAGAAAAAAGAAGTTTGATAGCCGAGTAATAAAACCGAAACTGCCAAATTCGGTCATTCTGATCCCTCTAATTTTTCCACTAATTGTAGTTGGCCAAGATATTGCGTTTTTGGGGATCTATTCAACCAAACGCTGTATCATTGTGAGCGTCTGCATGATCATGGCATCTACTAAACAAACTGGATTTTTTTTTAACTTCGATCGGTCTTTAATTTCAATCAGAATCAACATAAATATAGGCGAAACGACGAAGAAAACACTCAGTAAGGACCATCATCCATTGTTGAATCTAAAATCAAAATTCATGGCTCTGCCAGTTCGACTGGCTTTGTTCCGACGGAGAAAAGGGAACGATGTAGATATTTATTATTAGAGGCTCAGCTGAAAACGGAAACTGCTTCATAGAACTTACTTTGACATCTGAAAAGATTTCAATCTTTATAACTTTTCAAATTTGATTGATTTGTAATTAAAAGAAAAAATGCTGAACAAAATGCCTCCACCCTTTCCCAATCAATACCTAGAGTGAATAACTGTTTAGATTTAGTGTTAATTTTCTTGTACCCCCAATTTATTTTTTGTACCCCCAACTTTAACCACCAAGAGGTACAAAAACCCCCAGTCAAAATTTTCAGTGGACACACTGTGTATCTATGTCAAAGCAACAGCAGGGTCCTACGCAGAATAATTTGAAGCTGTAGGGGCAAATTAAAATTGTGTCCATGCAAATAATTGTGAATAAAAACAATGAGAAAAGAAGAAATTGCTCAATTTGAGCAATTTCTTTTTTTCCCTTTATGGTTTTTATACAGAATTGTCACATTTTAATGTACAAGAATACATTATTTATCAGTTTTCGATACCAAATACCTCTAAATGGCTCTATATGGTGACCATTTTGGAGAAATTAAAGTAGGGGTAATTTTGAAGCTGTAGGGGCATTACACTGATTTACATGAAGCTGTAGTGGGGCCGATACAGCTTATTAGGCTGCGGAGAACACTGGCAACAGATAAAGGGTAAAGACATTCTAGATTTCTTTTTATTTCAAATCCAAACCCTATGTTATGGGTACTCATTTGAATCGTATCAATGTCATAATTCCAAAGAGTACCCAAAACATAGGGTTTCATGAACAATAATTAAAATATATTGCATTTTGAAGTCATTGCTCCTCTTATCTGTAGCCATCAATCTGTAGTGTTATCCCCAGCCTAGTATTGCGCCTAAAATCCTTTAATCTTCTCTGTAAAACGTTCGGAATGTTGACCAATCAGGATCCTAATTTATCTCTTTTCGACCAATCAAATCGCCGTATCGTTCCGAATGTTGTCCCAAATGTTGGAGACATGCGCAGACGACGTTACCTACTGTCACGTGACTTTCTGTTTACTTTTAGAGCCATGGAGACCGCCATGTTGGATTTGAAGTGAAGCGAAAACTGATTTCTGACTTAGATTTTAGCGATTTTATGTATTTTTTCGTTTGTTTCTTTGCATTCGTACGATTAATTTACACATACCGAACAAATCCTTTAAAGATAATTAATGCAGACGGTTTAGAACTTCGTAATTACGGACAGTCGAAATGGACTTTTATGAGTGCCGGGTGGTTTAGGAATCGGCGAGCATTTCGTGTCGATTTTCAAAGAATATGGCTGTTTCAAGGGTAAATAAAACATGATCGTTACCATAAAAAACAAATAGAGTCGTCCATACGAGCCGTAGGGGTTAATTTGTGACAGATTCTGCATTCAACAAATGTCGGGGGGGGGGGGGGGGGGTAAAGTGTCTTGCTTCTTTCATTTTTTTTTCAAACGATATCTTGCAGGGGTTGCTCATTCACGGGATTGGGGGTACTGCAAAATATCCAGTCACCATGCGTGTGTCGGGGTGTTTTTTTTTTTATTTTTTCCCAGTCTAATTAATCTAATTTTGTGACAGTCATACTGTATCGTAGGACAAGTGTCTCCACACCGTCTCCTGGCTTTCTGCGAGTTTTGTATGATTAGTTACAGCACTGAATATTAATGTCGGTTGGAATCCGCAATGAATTTCATGAATAAGTTAGTCTGCATGCATTTTATAATGGATCTAGTCTACGATAAGCACATGTCACCTAGTCTACTAGCCTGCCCACACTAACAGTTTATGCAATTTATGGAGGACTTGCAAATCTGTAATAAATGTAAGTAACTGGATTCATTTAAGCATATTTTAATGTGAGAATTCATACATCCATTCCTGCAATATCAATGTTCAAAACTAGTTAGTTACTTTGTTGTTGCTGGTCGAGCATATTCGTACTCAAATTTGTTCGTACATAATTTGTAGTGTTGACTCTGTAGCCTCTAGTTTCCCGTTTTCGAGCAAGCTCCCTTATTCGATAACTCGTATTTTACACGTTGTTGTTGTTTTCTTGCAATGGGTCGAATATTTGTAATGTTTCGAGATGGTTAAGTGTGAAATAGAAACTGAAATAGAAATAATATCAGAAATTATATTGTGAAATCGCGTCGCCCATTCGTCAGAACACGGCTGATTTCCGTGAGCCCGACAACACCCGAGTATGCACAACAATATCGGCCATATTGAAACATGTCACGTGCACACACTATCATCACATGATTTTTGTTGTGTCGGAGAAAACCTACCTCTGACGTAATCACTGTTTAGAGGTTGAAAGCATGTGCGACCTTGACCCCGGAAAGTAAATAATACTGGCGCTCGATTAGAGGAAACTTTTTCTGGTGAAAACTGAGCACCTCATGTACAAAGAGCAAAGGAGGTTTTTCTTTCTTATTGCATTGAAAAGGAGTTAGTTTGCAGTACTGGAATTTTACAATTAAATTTGTGTTACTTTCATTTTGGTTATTGACACCGGATGTTGATTATTTTGGTGTGCATGCGCAAAGGTAATGCTTAAGGTGCTCGAATACGGGGTCTACAGGCTACTTTACTGTTTTGTTAGTCTTGCTTCACTGTAAAGGTCCAGAATTATGATATTGAATGGCTGCTAGATTACCAAAATTTCAAAAGGCGTTTATGAGCCTGCAAAGTGACAATTACACCATAGTGGAGCCCAGTGTGATCAGTCAGGTGTGTATATATCCAATTATGTACTGATAAGCGTAATAAGGTTCAATTTTTCACGCAAACCATGACGTAATTTTGGAAAAACAATAGTATTTTGTCATTGTTATGCTAAAACCTCGCAACTACTGCTTGACTGAAGCTGTTATAATGAGATTTTATTAGAACACTGACCATCTCGATAAGTCTTTGGTTCAATACATAACGGTAAAGCCACTGTCTATGTTTAGCTCAAAATTATTTGCTATTGTGTTTTCAATTTACTTGAACTTATGATTTTGTTAAGCTATCAACAATCATTAAATTGGCTGCAGCTGCATAACATTAGCATTCACATACAGTCCTATTTACATTATAACCTGCTTAAAGCTTCTATTGACCCTTTATTTCTTTTTTCAGTGAAGAGGCAGTAAGTTTTACCTCACTGCTACCCAATTTATGTATACAGCTGGGTAGACTGAGGAATTTAGTGTCTTGCCCAAAGACACACCTTACATGAGTGAGGCTCAAACTCGTAACCACCGGGCTACAAGTTGAGTGCGCGAACCACTGCGCCACTTCGGCTTTCTAACGATTAGCATAGTTCGAGTCGCGGCAAGAGTAAGATTGAGAGCTTTTTATTTTCATCACTTTTTAGCTCGACTTTTCGAAGAAAATGAGAGCTTATACTGTAACCCGGGTGTCGGCATTGGCATCGGCGTTGCAACAAAGGTTAAAAGTTTTTCAAACATCAATGACTTCCATACTATCAAAGGGATTCAACCCAAACTTGGAATACTTATTCACCATCACACCCTCTACTTTACTACCAGGGCCCATGACCCTGGCTCCACTATATTTGGAGTTATGTCTCCTTTATACTAAGCAACTTAGAAAGTCGAGCGCGCTGTCTCAGGACAGCTCTTGTTGATATCAATTATTTTCTAGTTTTCATTAACCCTTTCACATGTATAAGGATGCTTTTCATGCCCCACAATATGAAGGCATTTGGAAACAACGTATAAAATGAAGAAATTTTCTACCCATAAAAGACCAATAAATGAAAAATTGACTTAAAGTGTTGTCTGCAATTCCTTTGAATTTGGACCACTCACCAGTCTAAAATTTTACTGTTTTGTAATTGGTTAATGAAATGATAGTTTGAAACTGAAGCATTTATTTAAGGTAGTCCACCCCTAATGAGATTCATGTAACATTGGAAGTTTGTTTGGTGACATGATTGTAAACTTTTTGCAGTGGTAAATATAAAAGTTTTTTTTATTTTTTTTTTTTTTAAACTCATATTATGTACATGTGCTTAAAGATCAGATTTGTTACAAGTATTAACTATGTCACACAAAAAAATCCTACATCACATGAATTTCATCATATGGGTGGTCTACCTTAAGTTAATGTCAAACTGTTAAAGCATTGAGGTAAATGATGAAAGTTTTGAAAACTACCATTTCTCTTTTCCCTTCAATCTTATAGAATCAGGTGATGAAAAGTATGGAAAAGTTAGATTTACATGTTAAAAACTCTGTCCCAAACAAGTCCTCGTTTTGACTTGTCCATTTCAGAACATGGTAGGGAATCACACTGTGACAGGACATAACCAATTCAGAAAATCTTCAATAACTATGTTGATATCCAGTATGAACTTGGTCAGAGGCAGAGCTAAGGTATGAAAATGTGGGAAATTAGCTGCACACAGTAGATCTTTTAAAAATCAGCTGATAAATTTAACCCTTTCCCAAACGGCAATATTTTAGGGTGTTCCAATTCAAAAGCTGCAGTAGGCGACAAAATTGATGCCAAAAAGGAAGGAATTTGTGTACAATATAACAAAGAAAATATTGAGACAAAAGGAGAAACTGCTGGTTATCAGCAGTTTCTTCTTTTTTCTCAATGTTTTCCCAAGCCTTTCCTATTAGGTACGTCAAAACCTGGTCTTGTTTGGGAAAGGGTTAAAAAAGGTCATTGACAACCAATCAAAATTTTGATTGGTTATCAATAACTTTTTAGGTCACCTGACAAAAGGTCATGTTGATTATTGGGACCATGTCTGTCGTCGTGTGTTGTGGATTTTTAACGTTTTTGACTTCTTGAGAACCATTGGATAATTTTCAACCAAACTTAGCAGGAAGCATCCCCATGGAAAGCTGCTTCAGATTTGTACAAATCATGGAGTTGTCTGCTCTTGGGGCCTCCTAAAGGGCCAAAAAGGGGTAAATAGGGTACATCTTAAAAATCTTCTCATGAACCGGCTTATGGATTGGATTCAAATTTGGTTTTTAGAGTCTTTAGGGCGAGGAATACAAAGTTTGTGCAAGAGGAAAAGCTCCGTTCAGAATTGGCTATATGTGTGTATGTGTGGGAGGAGGGGGGGGGGGGGGGGGGGGGAGATAGGGGGGGGGGGGGGGGGGGGTCACTCACATTATTAGTTAACTGTAACATTTACAACTTCTTCTTCAGAACCATTGAATGGATTTCAACCAAACTTGACAGGAAGCCTTGCCATAGGAAGCCCCTTCAGATTTGTACAAATCATGGAGATATCTCCCATAAGGGACCAAAAGGAGGTAAATTGGATGAAAGTTAATAGTATAATGACCTTGGAGTATCTCATATTTTGTATTAAGGTAGTCCACGCCTTATAAGAATTATGCAACTTTGGAATTTTTTGTGTGACATCTTTAACATTCCTTAAGTTTAAGTATCTGAACCTTTACGAGCGATGTCATAAACATTCGGTAGACCCACTGGAAAGTTCAAACATGGAATGGTTATGATCAGTGATTTTTTCACAGTTTAAAGACTGTGAGTCCTGTGAACTCACTAGATTCCATATCATTGAGTCCAGGTACTAACTTAGTGAGTCCAATACACTATTTTTGATAGGAAATCTGTAAAAATTGTTGCATCCTGGGACTCGCTGGAATTTAAACTTTGCATCCCAGAGACCAAATTATGAGTAAAAGTTGCAGGATGCGCGGGTAAAAAAATCACTGTATGATGTCGCCCAAATGATTCTGATGTTGCATGAATTCTCATCAGGATTGGACTACGTTTTAAATCCTCAATTAATATAGAGTTATTACCAACCTTTTTTAGCTCACCTGAGCATGAAGTGCTCAAGGTGAGCTATTGTGATCGCTTTTTGGCCGTCGTCCGTCCGTCTGTCAGAAATTTGGTGTTTACATTCTAGCGTCTACAAATATAAGCCAATCTTGACCAAACTGGGTCAAAATATGTATGACCATGAGCTCTTGTATGAGATAGATTATGGGTCAGATCGGACCAGAAAGTGTGGAGTTATCTGCCCTTGAATGTAAAAATTGGCAACTTTTGACATTGTTTACACTCAAGCATCTACAAATATTGACCAATTAAGACAAAAATTGTACATAATGTTGATGACCATTAGATCCAGATGACTTTGAATTTCAGTGTGATTGGATGAGAAAGTCCTGAGTTATATGCCCTTGAATTTGACAAATTTGTTGTAATCGACTGTTTTTCAACTTTCTTTAAGCTGTGGTCACACGCAGCCGGTTTTATGATACGCGTCCACACGGAATTAAAACCGTATCGACCCGTTTCAATCCTTATTGACCAGTATCACCACCCATTTAGATTCCGTATGAGGTTTGTGAGAACGATACGGCAGCGAACATGTTTTGACTATATTCAAAAATTCGACACAGATTTCAATTCCGTGTATGGCAATCAGTTTCATATCACATCGACCCTTTTCAACCCGTATCTACCCATATCTCATTCTTGTACGCAATAATGACCTCATGTCTAGTGGTTCAATGCACATGAACTGCATGGAGTCACATACACACTCCATTGCACAGGCGGTACGGTATGGACCGGTTTTGGTAGTTTTGACGAGATACGTCGTCCATATATCGACGCATCGGCCGATGTAAAAGCGATCTTTGTATGATTGGCGGGTTTTGGTACACCGGGAAAATTTTCAGCGATTAGTTGGACAGTCATTGTTGATTGATCAACAACTTTGCCGACGAAAGTAGTATTTTAGTATGGTCCGTGATGTGTTAGCCATTCAAGGTATAATCAACCGATCAATCAGTGGCTTTCTCACATTTGAAGATGTCGGTAAAGTGTCGATTATTACTGGACTTTTTAAATATGGTCGAAATGTCTTGACTCATTTCCCCTGTCAGAAATTATGTCGTTGACATCTTGCAGAGCCTAATTTGATATACTGCATAGTATATCCTGCCGGGTCTCGTTCGACGTCGTGCATACCACCTGCTTATTTGCATATGAAAAGAAATAACCTTCTGTAATGGCCTCACTTTTGTGTGACTGATTGACAAACAGTTTGATTTGAAATATTCCGACAGAGCTAATGATAATGCGGAATCGTCAACATTTTGACAATTTTTAGCTCGGTGCACAATCTTATATCACCGGCATAACAATGTCTTAACATCAAATTGTATTTAGTGATAAAAGTGCTGTAAATCAAGGTCAAAAATAGCAAGGATCAATGCTTCACTTTTAGTAGCCGCTTGACAAAAATATCTCTCTTACAAAATAACATCGACAGTGGTCTACTCTTCATCGCAAACAAAAATTAAGAATAAAATAAATAGAGGAAATAATAATAAAATAATAATAATGATAATAATAACAAAAATAATAATAATGATAATCAGGGTTTTCTGTAGAATATTTTGAATCTGTAGTGGCATTGGTAAACCTTGACACACATTGTGTTCATGCAAAAAACTGTGAAAAAAAACATAATGGGAAAAGAAGAAATTGCTCAATTTTAGCAATTTCTTCTTTTCTTATGTTTTTATACAGAATTAGTACATTTTAGTATATAAGAATGCACCATTTATCAGTATTTGACATGAAATACCTCTAAATGTCTCTCTTTGGTGACCATTTTGAAGAAATTAAGCTGTGGGGTACTTTTGAAGCTGTAGGGCATTACACAGATTAACATGAAGCTGTAGTGGGGCCGATACAGCTTATTTGGATGGGAAGAACACTGATAATAACAATGATAATAATAAAAATTATAATAAAGGCAATACTACACACGAAAAGGGTAGATACGGCTTTTGTATAGATCTATCTGAAAGGAGTCCATGCGGGTTAATACGGTGAGACACGGGTCCACATGGGCAGTGATACGGTATTTTAACAAGACAAAAAACTTTATATATTCGTATCATCGCCCCGAAATTCTCGAAGAATTGATACGGGTTACGATACGTGTCAACAAGGGGTGAAAGGGGTCGACATGTTTTTTTATACGCCACAGGAGGCGGCCATATATTGGCATCATCTTCTCCGTCTGTCCGTCCATCCATCCGTACGTCCATCCGTCTGTCCGTATGTCTGTCCACTTTTCTTGTCAACTCAACTCCTCCTAAGTTTCTGGCTGGATCTTTTTGAAACTTGGTCAATGTTATCATCTCAATTGGTAGATGTGCATGAAGGAAGGATTTTATGGTTCATTGATTTTTGCCTGAGTTATGCCCCCTAAGTACTTAGTCTTTGGAGAGGTGTATATTGTGACCATGGCACTCTTGAAATTCCGTGTGGACCCGTGTCAAAAACTGGCTGTGTGTGACTGCGATTTTTGTAATTTTGCCACCATGTTGATTTCAATATCCATGCACGGAAGTGCCATATTCCGTGTTGACCCATGTATCATATCCGTACCGACCCTTATTGACCCGCAGCTGCATATATTTATAATATTCAGTCCTACCCGTGTTTACCCATATCGAACCTTATCAACTTGCGCCTTGCTTTCTGAATTCAGTATTGAAAAACGTTATCTTGCTGTATCAACCCAACGAATATGCAAATCACCCCCGAATTCCGTAGCAAAACCATGTGCGATTTATGAGAACTAAAACCAGTTCGTCACCCAGCTATGTGTGACCACAGCATTACTCTCTGGCATTTACAATTATTGACCAATCAAGACTTACAAATAGTGTTGGTGACCATGAGATCTTAGATGACTTTGAATTTCAGTCTGATTGGATGAGAAAGTCGTGAGTTATATGCCCTTGAATTTGACAAAACTGCTGTTTCGACTTTATTTTTACTCTAACAACCACAAATTGTGACAAGCGCATCTGCCTCTCATTCGAGAGGTCCCAGGTTTGATACCCGATGATGACCATAAGTTTTTTTTCAGTCTTGAAGTCACAAATATTAATTGATTCAAGCATAACTGTGGCTCATATCATCTTGATTCAGGTGAGTGATTTAGGACCATCATGGTCCTCTTGTAATATAAACAGCTTCATTCTGAATTGCATTTCAAGTAAAGTAATATTTTCTTGTGACAAACACTTACTCGGGAAGCACAACATGTCTCTGACAGGGATTGTTTGTTTTAATTTGATATACATAGCATAGGAAGCTGTTAAACCATTGTTAAAGGGACATTTCATTCCAATTTCAATTTTTTAAAGTATGTCTGGATGCCAAGATTGTTTATTCTAATAAGTATAAATACTATTAGTTCTTTAAAGTTGTTGCCAATAAGCGAGAAACACGCATTTAAAGTTGAGACATAGTCGATAAATTGCATATAAATCTGAACTGTTGTCCACAACAATTTGTTCAATTTTAACACAAAAATATAAATTTCTCGTAAACGGCGCAATATTTTGGCTTGAAATTCTCAGAATTTTCATAAGGAAATATGCTCTTTCAGATAAAAATAAAAGTAAAATTTATGACAAAAAATTCTGAAATGTCTCTTTAAAGCATGGAGGAAATATGAGTATTTACAGATAAATTGTAACCAGCAATTTCTCTTGTTCCTTCAATGTTATAGGATGAAGTGATGAAAATGAAATAATTTTTTGTCTATTTTGTTAAGCAATATCTCTGTTTCCTTAATGTTTAAGGATGATTTACAGGAAGATGTGAAAACTTTTAGAGAAAAGTAAAAAATGCCACTTATCATTAATTCATATTATTTTCATCATTGTATGAATAATTGATAGAAATAGAAATATTTGCTTGGTCTGATTTGATATATGTCCAAAACAGGAAGATGAAACATTGAGGGAAAAGTAGAAGAAAGTTTAGCTAATAATTTCTCTTTTTCTTTCAGTGCTATAGGACCAGTTGATAAAAAGGGAATGTGTTACAAAGTCTGATTTGATTTGCTCAACACAGAAAGTTGATGAAACACTGAATAAAAAGAAGAAATGTTACTAATAATCATTTTCTTTTTTTTTCTCTCTCTCAGTGTAATAGGACCAAATGATAAAATTGGGAATGGCTTCTTGATCTGATTTGATTTACTCAACACAGAAAGATAATGAAACATTGAAGGTAAAGAAGAAAGTTCAGTAAGTAATATATTTCTCTTTTTCTCTCAGTGTTATAGGACCAGATGATAAAAAAAGAAATGTTTCCTTTGGACTGGTTAGGAAGCTGATGAAACAATGAGGGAAGATAAGAAAATGCTACTAATAATCAATTTCTCCTTTTCCTTCAGTGTTGTAGGACCAGTTGATTAAAAAGGGAATGTCTTCTTGGTCTAATTTGATTTTCCCAACACAAGAAGCTGTTGAAACATTGAGTGAAAAGAAGAACATTTTACTAATACTCTATTTCTCCTTTTCCTTCAGAGTTATAGGGCCAGTTGATTAAAAATAAAATGTTTTCTTGGTTTGATTTGATTTGCATCCCCAGTCGTTTTCTTCTTTGTATTCTTGTTTTCTTGATCTAAAATGAAGGTGTTGATGCTTGTTTGGTCAACTGGTTGAAACCTGGCGGTTGTTACTTGGCTATTTGGTGGTAGTAGTTCATCTAAATCAGATTGTGTTAGCAGGAAATTTATTTCATTCCATGTTTCTTCATCTAGATAGTCAGTCATCTTGTTTTGCTGTCAGAAACTGATGCAGACGACAACATTTGGATATCCTCTTTTCAAAGAAACAGAGCCGATATTTACAAAAAAGATACAGAATTACAGAAAAGGAAAAGTGGAAAATCTCTTGAAGATGGAAGAAATCAAAATAAAAGCAGTTAGCGGTATTATAACTTGGTATTAGGTGCATGTTATATAATCTATGCATTTATTACTGGGGGAAATATAGCTTCTGTTACTCATCATACCAGTATCATCAGAAAATAAAGATGGAAAAGGAAAAATATCAAATAGACAGAAAAGGAGGAATAGGAATATTTTAAGGTAAGACTTATGTTGATATTAATTTTGTAAATTGTAGAATTTGAAATTGATTGTTGAAACATTTTTGTTTTCAGATTTTGTTCTTTGCATGAACTTTTTTAGTGCTCTGTATCAATGTGGGAAAAGGAATTTTTGTAAATTCTCTTTTTCACACTATTTTTTCTTATTTTATTTATTTCAACATGCACTGCCATTACTAGTATTGTTTTATTTTGATATTTGAACTGTTCATTTTAACTTTTACATGAAATCTGTTAAGGATAATGAATTAATGGGGAAAAAGAATAAAAAAAAGTAGTTCCGGCAGGAGTGAAATATTTCACTGAAAATCCAGGATTTCACTGCTAGGAATGTAATAAAATGTTTTCTTGGTTTGATTTGATTTGCTCAACACAGGAAGCTGGTGAAAGACAGAGGAAAAAAGAAGTAAATGTCACTAATAACTTATAACTAATTTCTCTTTTCCTTCAGTGTTATAGGACCATTGGATAAAAAATGAATGTCTTCTTGGTCTAATTTGATTTGCTCAACACAGAAAGATGATGAAACATTGAAGGAAAAGAAGAAAGTTCAGCTAATAATCATTTCTTTTTTTTTCTTACAGTGTTATAGGACCAAATGATTAGAAAGGGGATGTCTTCTTGGTTTTAATTGATTAGTCCAACACAGGAAGATGATGAAACATATAAGAAAAAGAAGAAACTGTAACTAATAATCAATTTTTCCTTTACCTTCAGTATAATAGGACCAGTTGATTAAAAGGGGATGTCTTCTTGGTCTGCTTTGAATTGCTCAACACAGAAAAATGGTGAAACATTGGGGGGAAAAGAAGAAAATGTCACTAATAATCAATATATCTTGTTCCTTCAATGTTAGAAGAATAGTTGATAAAAAAGGAAATGTCTTCTTGGTCTAATTTGAATTTTCCAACACAAGAAGCTGATGAAAAAATGATTGAAAAGAAGAAAATTTCACTAATAACCAATTTCTCTTTTTCCTTCAGAGTTATAGGGCCAGTTGGTTAAATTTGAAATGTTTTCTTTGTTTGATTTGATTTGCTCAACACAGAAGGCTGGTGAAAAACAGAGGAAAAAGGAAGAAAATTTCACTACAAAGTTAAAAACCAATTCCTTTTTTCCTCTAGTATTAAAGGAACAGTGGATAAAAAGAGAATGTTTTCTTGGTTTGATTTAGTTTGCCTAACACAGGAAGATGTTAAAGCATTGGGGGAAAAGAAGAAAATTGAACCTTGCATTAATATCTCTTGTTTCTTTAATGTTTCAGGATGAGGTGATAAAAGGGGAATACTGTCTTGGTCTGATTAATTTTGATATATTTCATACATCAAGATGTAAACACATTTGGCTGGAACAAAGTCTATGAGGATAGTCAGTGATTTCTCTTTTCCTCAGGATGAGTTGATGAAAAGGGAATATTGTCTTGGTCTGATTTGGCATGCCTATTACAGAAAGATGTTAATCACTGTGGTAAAATAAGTTTATGTGGATAATCAGCTATTTCTCTCCTTTCAACATCAATGTAGAATCATATGATTTAAATCGAACATGTTCTATGTCTCCATTGACATGCCTACATGTAACTTGGGGAGTTGTGAAAATGTTGAGGAAAGAGAAGAAATGTGGATGGTAATTATTTTATCTTTTTCTATCATTGTAGTAGGATCTAATGATGAAAGGGGGTATTTTTATATGGTTTACACAGGCAGCTGTTAAAGCATTAAGGTAAAAGAAGTTTGTGTAGAAAACCAGAAATTGCGTGGTTGCCTAATTTGTCTTGTTCCGTCAATATTGTGGGATCATGTGATGAAAAAGAAATATTGTCTTCATCTTATTTGACATATGCATGCCTAACACAGGAAGATGTTGAGAAAAGGAAGAAATAGCTTAAGACCAACAATTTATCTTTATCCATCAATGTTGTTGGATCAGGTATTCAGGTAATTAAAATATGAAAATATTTTCATGGCTGATTTTATGAAGCTTTGGAGAAAAAGAAATACAAATGATAGGAATTTACTGCTTTTCCATACATTTTTTGCCTTACAATATTAACCCATTTTCAAATGTTTTCACCTTATTTCCATTTATTCTGTAGTCTGTTAGAACACACATTGTGAATTTGGATTAGACAATGATTACATCAATGAGAACAATCGTCCACTGATCACTTAGATGACTCAATGATTGTCAAGAGGGCACCATCTCCTAATGCTGCCTAGTCTATATTCACATTTTTGCAAAGGTATATGCATTTACCATTGCTTGTTGTAACTAGACACTTGTAGAAATTAAGAATATTTCTATCAAGTAAAGTATGCATTAGACTAGAAGGTCCCAAGCCCTTAAAAAGCAGAGGGGGGATTGGATTATCATCCAAATACTAAAAGAATGAACAAATAAGAGATTTTTCCTCCTGGATTTCATTACGATAACAACTGCTCGGATTAACTGTTAAATAATTTTGATTTTTTTTGTATATTTCTTGTTAAACAAACCTGGTAATGCCGTTCCTGGTGGAAAACATCGAGTCAATGGAAGAAATTGCTGACAATCAGCAATTTCTCTTGTTCTGAAAATAGTTTCTAATTTTCTAGATAAACTTTATGAAAAAAAAAAGACATAAAAAACTCGACAATTTCTAAGTTTTTCAGATATTGTACTATTTTTCAATTCCTTTAGCAGCATTTCTAATCCCAGCATTGCATGGAATTTGCCTTTTATTTCAAAATCAGAAAATGTAATAATAGCATTTTCATATGGCGGATCTTTCCCAAACAATAACTGGTCAAGTCCTATAAGAAAAATCTTGAAAAAAAAAAAAAAAAACAACAATACAAAATTGTTGTTAGAAATAATGTTGATGTTTTTGTATGTAGCACTTTCAACCCTTTCACAAATAGCAAAATATTATACTATTTCAATTTCAATGGAGTTACTGACCACAAAATGGTTAATGTGAAAAGTAGAAAATGTGTACATGAATTTATTTTATTCAAGTATTTATTCAAATAAAGGGGAAAGGGAGAAAATGCTTATTTTCACAAATTCTCATTTCATCTGAGATACAGTTCAAAATTTTGCCAGTCTATGATTTTGTGCCAGTCTATGTCTATGACGTCATCCAAATTTGGAACAGCTTAACCTGAAAGATTGCGTGGTTGCCTTTGCGCTGTCGGCTCACTACAGCTTCATGTAAATCACTTTGATGCCCATACAGCTTCAAAATTACCCCTACAGCTTAATTTCTCCAAAATGATCATCAAATAGAGACATTTAGAGGTATAGATGTACTTCGTGTCAAAAACTGATATATATTCTTACACATTAAAATGTGACAATTCTGTATAAAAACAATAAAGGGAAAAGAAGAAATTGCTCAATTTGAGCAATTTCTTCTTTTCCCATCATGTTTTACCATAATTAACAATTAACTGCATGTACACAATTTCGATGTGGAGAACCCTGGTCTGCATCTATTATAAGGAACAAAACTTACCACCACAACAATGTATTCTGTAGGAATCATGAGGGACAAATCAAGTCCATTTGATTTCTGACTTCGACTTTGAACATCCCTTTTCAATCTTCCTTTCTTCACACTAGAAAAGTCATTCAAAAGTTGCCGCACCAGGGCTATTGATTTAATGTTGTCCAACTTTTCCGCCCCAGGTTCAAAGTCAATTTCCATTTTTACGGATTTGATGATTTTGTCCGCAGGTGAGCTGGATTGATTGCTGTTTGACAGGCGTCCCAGAAGGAGCTTTGATAATGATGATGCCACTTTATTTTTGATCTTGGCTTCATTTTGGATTCCAACATCTAAAATGAAAAATGATGTGAGTTTCATACCGGGATTATACAGCTTAAAATATTGGGAAACAAGAGATGTTTGTAAAACACATTTCATGACCCTTAACCCTTTCCCAAACAAGACCTGGTTTTGACGTCCCTATTAGAATTGGCTTGGGAAAACATTGAAACAAAAGAAGGAACTGCTGATAACCAGCAGTTTCTCCTTTTGTCTCAATATTTTCTATGCCATATTTTACACAACTCATATCTTTAATAACATACATTTTGTCATTTGTGACAGTTTTTTAATTGAATCACCCTAAAATTTTGCTGTTTGGAAAAGGGTTAAACTTTGATGTAGCAATCTAACAATTGAAGCAATCAAATGGTAGTATCACATCAAGTAAGAAAAATCAACAAAGGGCAATAACTCCATAAAAATGATCGTCAGAGTTGCATTTTTGTGTACTGCACTTCCCATAATGAGTTCTATCCACCAGTTAAGTTAAGTATCATGATAATAGATTCTACCCAACATACTTTTTGAGTTTTGCTGTGGACAAAAATTTGATATGAAAATAGACAAAGGGCAATAACTCTTAAAATATGATCGACATAGTTATGGTTATTGTCAACTGCACTTATTCCTGATGAGTTCTATCACCATATGATTGAAATTTCATGATTTCCCCTTGCATACTCATAATCCAACCTTAAAAACTTTTGGAGTTATGTTCTGGACAAGGCTTGGTCTACCGACTGACCACCCCATCGACTGACCGAAATATTGACTGACGCTTGCAAAACAATATTATACCCTCATTTTCTTCAAAAGCGGGGCATAAAAATGTTTTGTTAATGTGCTCTTTCTGATAAAAACGAAAGTAAAAACTTGTAACAGAAGATTTTGGGATGTCTCCAAGGTTTTCCCTAGCACACAAAATTGTGCCTTTTGGACTGCCCCATGAAGAAACAATTTACAGCAGACAGACCCCATAATTTGAAGACCAGTGGGACATAACGACCCCCCTGTCGAAAAAGGCAAGGGAAAGCCTGTCTCTTAAAGCTTAGATGCAATATCATAGCCAAAAACTTGATGATAGGTACTGTATTGGTTTGAAAACAGATCAAGAGTCAAAAAGGTTTCAGTTCAGTGATTTTTTTTCTTAAAAAAACGGTCGTTATTGGGCCCCTTTCCCCTCTCTGAGGAATATACTTTTTTCCCCCATTTCAGAGAAATTTTCCCCTCCTGGAACTAGATTTATATGTTGCAAAGAAAAATCCAAATCATATTTACATTCTAGGCATCTCTAACAGTTCTAATGGTTGTTTAAATGTCCCATTATGATATACAAGCAAGTTAAATGCATTTATAACACTGTATTTGAGAGTATAAGCATGTATTGGAATTTCCCCTTTTTGGGCGTTCACGCGCAAATTTTCCCCCAACTATGGGCCCTGACCGCCTTCCCCCAAATTAAAAATAAACACTGCAGTTACATTACTGCAACTACTTTAAGCTTAAAGAAATGTTTCAAAATTAAGACATGCCAACTACTGAGAGGAAATTATATCAGTGCTCTCAATAAGCGGATGTCGACGTATATTACGTCCAATTTTCGCGAAGAAACGTCCGGAATTTCGAAGTTGGACGGCCGTCAGACGTCTTATATTTTTTACTGACTTCCACAAATTTAACCTCGGACGTCTGTAAAAAAAATGTAAAGGGTAAAAATCGATATAATTACCCAATAACCAGACTGAAAAATATCAACAGCTATCAAAGCGCCGTCGCATTTGCCAGCCCCTTCATATCTGTGGTTACGCTAAAAATGCCGTAACTACAGCTAATTCAAGTTAGTTCAAACCTGTATTTACAGCTTTATCGAACATTACCTATGATACATGATCTCGGCACGCGACACGACAAATAGCACTAACTGTTAAATTACCTTTAATAGCCATCGATATCCAAACACATATGACATAACAAAGCGATGGGAAAAATCAATAATTTAAACAGTAGACAAGATTCGGGTAGTTTACTAGTGCCGTGTGCAATAGAGCATATCACATTACATATAGTGGGCATGTACTTTCGATATTGTTTTAACTTGATTGACAGTCCAGTTCCTCCAGTTAAATTCTTTACTTACGACAAATTTCACTCGACATGGAGTTGTTCAAAGCCAAACTTGTAGATCTAGCAAACAATTGTTAAGATCGCCATATTTACGGCGGTTGCTGAAGTACGATGTTACCAACTTTTGGAATTTGGCAAAGGTGATGGGGACAACTTTTTTAAGCCAGGGTGAAATTGACCTGATATTTGAAAACATTGAGTGAAAAAGAAGAAACTCTGAGTCTCATAGATCAATATTTTTATGGCAATACACATGACATAGAGTCTTTGTATCATGAATGTTGAACCATTTCATATGGTTATCTTAAGGTCATATCTTGCAGATATTATGAAGTAACTACATAAAAGGGTTAAAATCAGACTGCCAACATGACAATTTATGACTGGTCAAGCTTTAACCGGATTGCCACAAGGAGAAGAGTTGCAAATTGGAGCATACAATATAACTGATATTGAAAAAAGAAAGAGATATGTTTGTACAGTCAAACCTCGATCTCTCGGGCACGGGCCCTTTCGAACACCGCAGAAAATTCGAAAAAGAATCTCGGTCCCAACACAATTTGTTCTTTATTCTTTATTTTCAAGCGCGGATAACTCGCACACCTCAGGATCGAACTTTCGAACACGTTTTCCGGTCCCGTGCATTGATTTACTATATATTTCACCACATAAAGTCGAACAAAGGGTTTTCCAATAAATCTACCTGGCTTCTATTGTTTGTTTTCACACATATCGCCGGGTAATCTCTTTTTGACAGTTTCTTGTTTATAAATCAAACCTGTGCGTAACTATCACTTGTCATGAAAAATACACGTCTTTAATTACCATTTATTGGTTTTAATTGTATCATTATTGGGTCTTAATTGCAACCAAAGGTTAATTGATTGGGTCTTCAGTCTGATTTTAACATTTGAAAACATCGTAACTACAGCTTAGCCAAGCTGCACTTACAGCATTCACAAACGTAGGCAGCTAGATCGTATAAACGAAGGAGTTTTGTAGAGAATTTGCTATCATGTACGTACATTATTTTGAAAGATTAATAATACGAAAATTTATTCTTTGTGATGAAAGATGTCCTTAGTTACACGAATAAAGATATCTCGTGAAAACATTTTTGTTCGTCATGTGAGTATTCCATATGTGTTTAAGTGTATCAAAAGTCGGATATAACCTATTTTCGGACGGAACACATTTCCCCTTCTATACGGCGTCGTCATGTCGAATTTTGGATGAGTCGAACTTCCGATATCTCGAACAAATTAAGGGGTCCCGTGGGTGTTCGAGAAACTGAAGTTTGACTGTATTTAACTATTTCTTCTTTTCCTTCATTACTTCATATAATTCGAAATTGCGAAAACGTGCTGAAAATTCCTGATTTTCTGGAAAAATTCCTAAAATTTGGACATGGAAGTCCAAGACTTCCTGATATTGGTCCTTATTGAGAGCACTGTAATATATCATTGAAGGAAAATAAAAAATAGTTTTTCCCCAAACATTCTGAGTTAAGTGCATTGAAAATCATCATTATCTGGGAAGAGTTCAATTAAATTAGTACCAGAAAACATTGAGAGAAAATGATAGAGTAACTAGCCTGTCCTCCTTTTCTCTCAATGTTTTTAGTGAAATCATTTCACAAAATCCGATTTTATTTTCCGAAATATTGAAGTCTGCATCATCTTTATTAAAATAACACCCTAAAGAAACTGTTGCATCAAAAAAGAGTTATAATCCTTTTCCAAATGGCAGAATTTTAGGGTGGTCCACTTCAAATATTGCCACAAATGACAGAATAGATGTTATCAATGGAAAATATTGAGACAAAAGCAGCAGTTTCTTCTTTTGTTTTAATGTTTTCCCAAGCCTTTTCTATTATGGGCGTCAAAACCAGGTCTTGTTTGGGAGAGGGTTAAACTCCCTTTTTTCAGACATTTCCAGGAAAGTTACCTGCAATTTTTGACACACGATTTCTTACTTTCAGTGTACATTTTCAAGAAATAAAACATCACAAAATATTTCTAAAATATAGCTCTAATACTTGCCTGTCAATGTCGCAGATGTGGAGAAGCCAAATATCACGAAAACTGCGAGAAATAATTCAGATGCATTCTTTCCCAGAACCATCTTCCAGCTTCCATCACAAGAGACCGAATAACATCTCAATTACAGGTACAAATAAGACGGAGGAAAATAGTTCGCGTTTAAAACAGATATTGCACATTACTTGACGACAGTTTATACGTATTCCTGCTAGTTTTGGTCAAACTTTTATATTTAGTATCAGAAAATTTTAGTAATTTTATACTCAATAACGAAATAATTTTCCAATAAAAAGTGTCAATTAACTACAGTATTGTTGCGCGATGACGTTTGTAAACAGAAGCACAATGTCAAAATCGCTGCATAACATTAAACAATGCGTAACTTTACACAGATCAAGTGTAGTGGGGGTCATTCATAATTGTTGCTTTTCTGCAAAAGCAGAAATAAAGTTGTCGCGACTAGATTTGACATTCAAATAGATCTATATAAGCCCCATTCATCTTATTAATGCTAATTTAGTGTATGGTGGCTCAGAAATGCCAACTCACAAATGGGGAAAACCCTTAGAAGTTTCTGCCTCGAAGCATCCTTATAATGACATCTAGATACAAAATCTTTTCTGTTCCATTTTTTGTTCTTTTTCTTTCTAATCTTCTTTTATTATATAGTCCATACGCATTTCAACTTAACATTTTCATTCTCTTTTTTATGAAAAACATAGGTCTAGATCACATAATATTATGTTCTACAGTTCTAGAACAAATAATAACAGTGTAATTCAAATATTTTTTAACCTATCAAAATAACAGAACCTACCAAAATAACAGAATGTGTTTTAGGACAGCTTTGAGATGGGTACAAAATATCATCTGCAATATAGACGAGATATTTTAAAAATCACAATGTTTGAAATACAAAATTGCAAGAAAAATGTGTTACAGTCTCCCTCAATCTGATTCAAATCCGAGGTTAACTGACAACATTTGAGCTGGGATCTGGAAAAATGTCCGCTAAAGCATTTTTTAAAAATTGAGTTCCAAGTGCAGGCTGATGTCAAAAGCAGTCCAATATGCATCCATGCTGCTTTCTTTCCGTTACTACACGTCATGAAGAAGCTATTAGAGAATAACATGGATCCTGATCAGACTATGCGTATACACAGGCTGATCTTGATCTATGTCGGGTTCAAAAGCTTTAAGGGGCGTTTTTCCAGATCCCGGCTCATTTATATTCGACAGATGTGATAAATCTTCTTAGAAGTTGGAAAACTCGAAATCGGCTATACTAACTCTAATCCAACCTCTTGTTGAATACAATGTTCTATCACAAGCATGTGCAAATACATTCTGCACTGAAATGATATATCCTCGTGTAGGACGAAATCTTAAAAGTGTTTATTGAATTGGTCAGAGGAAAGTGCCATAGACGAAGACCCCTTGCTGGTGCCTGTCCGATGTTACTGTCAGGTAGCACTGTATTTTAATCAGATCCATCATCGGCATATGCATTCAGAATCTTTTACTTTTAGAAAAATGTACACAAATACCACCTACTTGAAATAGTTTTCCCCTTACACATTTGTAATTTAGAACAGCCTACCACAAACAATCGTACAGCAACCTGACTTTGCAGCTTTCAAAAATAATCTTGATTCCTTCAGAAGTGATGTTTTCACCAATTCTTTAATTTAAAAGTCATAACACTTTTAGAACTTTGTGAAAATGTCTTTATCAGCTTTGTTCTTATGTATTCTTGAAAATGGTCTTTCTTTGCTTAGCTTTATATAGTGTACGTCATATTATACTACTAATTTAGTTCTGTATTCAGTCTAAGGAACAATGGGTCTTCTCCAGAAATACTCCCTAATACTTTATAGAGGTTATATGGTTCACAAATGAGCTAAATGGTAGGCTTGTACTAGATACACTGTTCGTAATAAAAGGTTACCTGAACCTGAAGAATATGACGCAGTAATCGTCTATCAGAGGAGATAGTTTCCGTAAGCATTGTGACTTTGTATTCTGCACGTGGTCTTCGTGTCAATATAGGCCTACGACGGACAGACTCGAAGATATACGAGGGCCCATCAATAATTTCGAGAGCTAAATCTACGATTCAATTACCCGTTGACGTATGTTCACGAAAATTAGTATGCTGAAAGCTCATTCGTTTTCCAACCGACTTATCTTATTTTTAAACGATGACGTCGAAACAATGTGAAGTCATGGCAGAATTATGACGTCATGTCAATAGCGTTTGTTTAAAAATGACGTCACTGTGCATTTTTGAGCAACCCCTTATGATAAAGTTTTATGTACGTCTCAATAATTCCTGTACGGACGTCCGTGAAATTTTACATGTATTGTAAAGAGACATATGTTTATCGAATAACGTTATTTGAAAGCGGATACAACGCTTCAGAGATGGTAGAGAGATGAGATAAAATAAGTGATTTTACAAGCTGACAGGTGACTATAAAGCTAATGAAAGGCTGCTAAAATTCTAGAATCTATTATTGAAAATTGGAAATTAGGGGTTGAAACAGTAGTAAGACACTCGAATAATTTGTATGATACAGCTAAGGACAGTATGACCAGTAATCTCGGAATGCTCCGTGCATCGTCAAGATGGGTACCGCGCTGGCCGCTTCCTGGCCGAATGGGGCAGGGGTCAAAAGGTGTCGTAAAAATTAATAACACCAAAGTTATAAGGAAGACCGTCATAACTTTGCTAATCAAATAAATTCCCGTGACGTGCCATCGGTGCATCATTTTTGATTCGGAAAGTAAAGAACAAATATCAATTTTGGAAGCATTATTCTTCGTTCTCACCCGCAAAAGCATTGATTTCCAGATGTGCCGGTGAGATAAATGTCATAATTTTCGAGGCAAAAGGAAAGGAATGGTTAATGAAAACGTGTTTTGCATTATAATTTCGCAGAAGTATTCAAATTTTAATCTGGGCCTGTTTCATCAAAACATTTAAGACGTGTTTTTGACTAACCGATGGCTTACGAAACGCTTAAAACAACAATCGGATAGCTCATGTCTTGATTGAATGGGCGATATATGCGACACTTATCCTAAACGTGTAGTAAGACATTGGTAAATCAAAAATACGTCTTAAATCTTTTTGATGAAACTGGCCCCTGGTCTGCCAATTGTTTTTATGAGACCGCGCGCAAATATTATATGGTCCGGAAATCTGCCGCGCTATGACAGCGCGTCGCGCCATAGCTGACGCGTTTTAAAAAGGCCGGCATTGTGAAACTGGTAATAGAAATATTACCAAACCCTCCGCACCACACAAATTATGCAATTTGCGACTTCTAGTTATTTCCAAACCTTAGAAATACATCACGGGATGAATATAATAAGTAAAACGAAGAGTTGGGGTGTGTCATTTACACAAGTTTGCGAGAAATGTCACGTGACGAGCTGTAGCACGTGCCACAGGCGTGGATCAAGCGGTGGAATTAATGCAAACTATTCAAGGGATGTTACTTTTATCAGAAATTGGCAATGTTTTTAAGTTTATCTACATATTTTTCTGATACATCTAAAAGATTATTGGTGGACCCTCGAATTTAAAAAAAAACTTTTATCGTGAAATTTTTTATAAGGTTGGGTTCATGCGAAATTTTATTACCAACAATTCCAAAGAAATAACTCAGTCATTTTCCCTATATATTGGGCTGTTGATAATGTCAAAAAGCTACTTTCAGATAATTATGTTGATATTGAACCGAAATGCCATATTGGGCGATAAACCATACAATGGGAGTTGCTTGGACGTAAAACCACAAATTATTAATCAATACGGTGTCTCCTTCAAAACCGAATCGACCTTTTTCTATATGATTTCTTTCTTACTTCATGTGGGGCAAATTTGTGAATGAAGGGTTTTGTTGAAATTTTGCTATACTGTGGAATGTCTCTTAGGAGTAACAGTGTAATAAACCCATCACCAAACTGTAAAACCTTATCTGGTCAGAATTCATATATGACGCACACGATAGTTTCAAGCACATGAAATTTGTTATATTTTTTTCAATCTTTTAGCATAAACAACAATGCGGGAAATGAAGAAATTGCTTTTCACAAGCAATTTCTTCATTTTCCACAATATTTTCGAAAGCATTTGGGGGGGGGGGGTCAAAAATAATTAATATGTGGCAGTGCTGTTAAAGATAGAAAATGAAAGATTAGCCATGCACCATTTTATATGTACCACATTTTATTTCTCTTGAACTCCTTTTTTTTGGAAAGAGGGGGGGATTCGTGAACCAGTTGGTCAATATATTTATAAACACAGATCATCAAGTTTTCGTGAACGTTTTATGACTAAGGTGTTTGGGATGAGACAAATACTTTTCTACTTTCCTTAACCCCGACTTAAAGCCCCATTTCTTTTAAATGGAGCTTAAAGTGTGCTTTACCTTCAGTTGACTACATAATGTCCTAACTCTTTATGTGAGGATAGTGGTACCTAAATACTTTGATTTCTAGGTCTGAATTTACTGCTAATGTATTACATACAGAAAATAATACTGGTGATCAGTTGCTACAACTTTTATGACAATGTTTTCAACTTGTTTATGGATGTACAAACTAGATCATGACTTTAACGTAGACCTAATTGTGTCATAACTTCTTCTCGTATCCTCGGATACCCTGTGGTCTGCTACGCTATGTAGCGTAGCATACCCCTGGGTATCCGAGGATGTTTTACTCGCTGATAAATGTAAATCATGCCGATTACCATCTTGATTAGGCCAACAAGAATGGAAATATTTTGAACAAATTCTGGACAGAATTAACTTTTGCAAAGTAGGAATTTCATTTCACATGTCGCAGCTTTAGATTTTATTATCATGAATAACACGCCTGGGCTTTTTCTAAATAACAATGCAGTAAAATTTTCATGTACTTCTATTATATCTGTATTCTATGATACACGTCTTTTTGAAAAATGTTACACAATATGCGAAATGTGAACACATTTTGAATAAAATTCAGTGTCAGGTCAAATGCAATCCGCAATAACAGGATGAAAAACCATTTATCAATGCAATAATGGTTATCTTAATATCATACATATCTTAATATTATACATATGAAACTGTCAATTGTGTATAATTGTAAACCGTGAGAATCATGTTTTTACACTTACAAATTATCGTAATTTAAATTCGTGTTCTTGTTGTTGTTCAAACCTTTCCCAAACAACAAAAATTTATGGTGGCCCAATTTCAAAGCTGACAACAATATTTTATCAATGAGATAGCATTTGTATTTACATGCAGTGTGCCTCAGAAAATTCTGGCTTCTCTTGTCTCAATATTTCTCCAAACCTTTTATATTAGGGACGCCAATACAAGGAATTGTTTTGGAATGGCTGGGTTAATGGCTTATCTATGTGAAATAGTGGAGATGCCTTCAACTTTGCTTAGAATGTTGGAAAGATCTAGAAAACGATCTGGAAGCAAGGTTCACCAAATTGACCATATCGTCCCTTGATTGCCAGAAGGGGCTATCAGCACTTTTGGGCGAAAATGATATTTTAACATTTTTTTAGTCAGTCGAGTGGTTTCTACCTATGGAAAAAATTTGGTACTGATATTCCAATTAGAAATGATAAAAAAATGCATAACATGATTGGGGTCTATCAGCAACTAGCCAGATTGTTTCCGACCAGAAGGGGCTATCAACACCAACTGGGCTGCCAGAAGGGTCTATCAGCATAGCCCCCTCACTGATAAACGGGACTCTGGTTAGCAATTAGCCGGTCATTTTATCTGCGTAATTGTCCCATAACTCTTTCCTAAACAAGACCCGGTTTTGGGGTTCCTTATAGAAAAGGCCTTTGAAACATTGAAGAAAAAGAAGAAGATGCCAATAAGCGACATTTTATTCATTTGTCTGAACATTTTCTAGGCTATAATGTTGTCAAGTTTTGATTCATTAATATTTATTTTGTCGTCTACTTTGAATTCGAACCACCCTAAATTTTGCTTTTGGATAATGTAAGCAAAGAAGAACATTGTGTGAATTTATCATGAAAATTGACTTAATTGGTGGAATGATCCCAGTAAACTTAAATAGATCTACAGTGCGACATAAATGTTCAACAAATCGCAATACTCTAAAGCTATCATTATGTGAAAAGATAAGTGGATTTTTATTGTTATCTGTGTTGTTTATCAGCATTTTCTATCAATGTGTATTTGCAGTCTTCAATTTATTCATCAAGGCAATAATCAGAAAAAATGAAACAAAATAGTCATTAGTGAAGTTCGTTGATAGCCCCTTCTGGCTGCCGAGATATCAAATTTTGATATAAGCATTTTTACAGTCTGTGTACATGATACATTTATATTGCATGAACGAAAAGTAATATATATTAAACTAAATATATAAAATTTTGTCTCAACAAAATGCTTAGAATTGAAATAATTGAGTTTCAATTTTTTGATAGCCTCTTCTGGCGGCCTGATCTTTGCTCATTTCGGATTGAAACTTCAGAATGGTCAAGGAACATATTTCAGAAAGGAACATGCAAGAATCGAAAAAAAACGCTGAAAAGAAGAATGCGAAATGTAACACAGAACTCTCTATGTAGCGACCTTTGACCTACTGGATGTTAGAACTGCAAAACGCCATGCTCCAACTTGTCACAAACATATTACAAACGAAAGTTGAACCGCTACGCTGTATTTACTGGCACACAAAAAGGGACCTGAATGAGGTTCATGGCCAGCGTGGATCATCAGAAATGTTTATTTACATAATGACACATCTTAGTTTCCGCCAATAATTATTAAGCACGTTATACTCTATTCTGACTGCTGTTCCGGACAGAACAAAACTATATCTAGCCCCAGGTTTGCTGAAAGTTGTATCGACACATCCTAATATACATGTATAAGTGATTGAGCAGTAAAATTTGGAGACCGTTCTCGTTTGTATTACATAAGTGGTTGCTAGAGAGCATGTCCCCGCCAAAAAAAGACATCATTATACACTTAAAGACACTTCTAACGCAACACTTACCTTTTTGGTAATAACTTGAAATTTAAGGAACCGTTTTTCATCAAATTTTCGACAAATTTAATTCATTCACAATTGCATGATATATGTAATTTTCATAAGGAAACATTGAGTAGAAATGATTAAAATTGAAGTTCATATAATATGACTAGAAAACAAAAAGTCGCAAAAAAGGCGTGCGAGCTGATAACGTAAATTCATGTTATTCATGTAACAGTTGTAAAGTTTATGACATTCTGCTAACATTCTGTGTGTCCGTCATGGACATAAATGACACAAAGACACCCGTTTTCATTGATAAGATATAATTGATGATGAATCTTTGCAGGATAATTCTTAACTCGTCCCTTTTAAGTTCCTGTTCCAGTTGTAAAAAAAATTCTTGGCGCAAACAGGCGAAAAATTAATGTCTGGTAACAAATTGGATGATTTTGTGCAATGCTGACACGTACGAAACAGTATTTCTTAAACAAAATAGTTGCACCTGAATTCTAGTATTGCCTTGTACGTGGAAGCACGTTATTAAATCTTATGAAGCAGCGGTGCGAGATATGAGTATGATTCGATGACGCTACTTTGATGCTATTGAATTCTGCAATTGCCTGGCGTTTTGTGACTTTTCATATTTGAGTCTTAGTGAAAAACCTAAATATTTTTTATGTTCGGATCAATCGATTTTGATGAAATTTACAGAAAATATGTAAACTTAGTTGAGTTATATTTGCTGAAAATTTCATAAAATATACTGCATTATTTATACAATTATGATGAAAAATGTTAGTGTTGCGTTAGAAGTGTCTTTAAGTGTATACGTTCCGCAACAACGGGACACAATATTTCAAATGGTCAGACGTTATAACCCTCAGTGTGTCAGGGTTTTCCGCACAATAGTTCGAAGCTGCATTAGCGAATTATTTAGTCTCGGTAAACCTTGAAGTTTACACAATATCTATGCAAAGGAAAAGCGAATAAAAACGTAACGAGAAAAGAAGAAATTGCTCATTTTGAGCATTTTTTTCTTTTCCAATTTTGTTTTTGTAACCAATTATCATAATTGCAAAAATGCATTTTTAGCCTATTAGTTTTTGAGACGAAATACATAAGTAGTTCTTTATTTGGTGACCATTTTGAAGAAAATAAGCTTTGTGTGTACTTTTTGAGCTGTAGGTACACAACACTGATTTACATAAAGCTGTGTAATGGGGTCGATGCATCTTTATGGGATGGGGATCGCACTTTGTGTGATACGACATTTTATTTATTTGAAAGCGTATGTGTCATTCTAAAATTTTAAAAGGTGCGCTGATGGCAGTAGAATAAACTAGCACAAGATCAATGTGTTGAAAGAGAAAAGAAGCCACCCAGATGAAATATTTCATTATACATGTATTTGCTAGATACAAAAAACAGTAATCCATTATTCATTTGTACTGAGGTGAAAAAGACTATGCAGAAGACCCTTCGAAATTCTACCAATGAAATATAAGGAAAGACTCTCAATCGCTAAAAAGAAGGAAATGTGTCACGGTTTTTTAACTGAACGCATAAATAAACAGTAAAATGAGCAAAAATATATTATTTATGAGAATAAAAGATTTTTTACGATACATACCTTGCTGTTGACACCTTCTGGCAGAAACATATCCTCTGTATTTTGGTATTTTTTCCGGCAGCCAGAAGGGGCTATCAGCGTTTTTTGACCAAAAAAGGCGTAAATCATTGGAAATGAAGTTTGATAATATGTACGTGCGTAGTGGCTATCATGTTCTACTCATGTGTCAAACATGGTATTTGACCATTAAAAACCTGATTTTTAACAATCATTTAAAACCTTTAAACGCGTTTTTCTCAAAACTATGAAAAGTGCTGATAGCCCCTTCTGGCAATCAAGGGACGATATTCAAAATTTCTATTTCTTTCTTTCCTGTAGTGGGGGTAGTTGGAGTCATTTTGTGTATATTGGTTACACATCCTTTTTCTCTCGATCTGTAGTTTTCGGAAATGAAGTGGCCGGCGGCTCTTCGTTGGACTACTGGCTACTGCTATAAGAATGTAATACATTAAAAGTGTAACAATAGGGCCTACTTTTTCGAGCAATTCCATGTAAAAAAACGGCCAAACCTTCGTCATGCATATTCGCAGAAATCAATGAAACAATGATGTTTTACTGAATAGAATGCCAAAACTATCAATAATTTTAAAGTGATTTTCGTTTTCGTGTATTTCCCATGGTAACATGTCCCACAGTTCCAAAATTGCGATTTCATGAAAATTGGATACCACTTCCAAAATTCTAGTTTATTTATACTAGTCTATTATGTATTATAACATGACCTAGGCCTAATTAGGCAGTACTGCTACATTCAAATTTGCTGGGTATTTTTATGTTTTGAGGTAAAAGATTAAAAGTGTGTTAACGGTATGCTTTAAAGACTAGAATGTTGTCCAGGGACAACATGTGGAGCCGCTCTTGTGAACTACTTCGTATTTGCTTTTTTATTTATTTATTTTTTATTTTTTATTTTTTTTTTTTTTTTTTTTTTTTTTTTTTTTTTTTTTTTTTGTGTGTATATTTCATTTATCAGTTTGTAATTGATGGCCTATCCAAACCACCATACTTATTCAATGACAGGTCCTCCAGTGTTTTCATTGACTAAGAAGCCAGTCTACAATTTCCAGTCTATTTTTTTTATTTTCGGACTGACTAATTTGACGCATCACTTTATCCATTTTTGGATAAATCACTACGCGGTGCGCATAATTCCAAAATCCTGTCGCCAAAAAGTAGCAAGCAGAAAATTGAAATAAAAACAACATTTGCAGCAAAATAAAGTTTGTTTTCGTCTCAATTGTATCGAATAAAATAATCAATTCAAATCGGATTATTCATTTCACTTTATACAAGCATGTGAAGCAAATGTGCCGCGTGACAGGAAGTACCACGTGTATGCACTTTACGGGCGCTGACATCTTGAAAGTAGTTAACCCAGAATGCCCACCATAGATAGATGATAATCGACGGTGGCGACATCTATTGGTAGATATTGCCAGTGTTTTAGACTAGAAGGAAACCGGAACCGGCTTCTACTTCCGGCGTCCATTCATTGTTTACAAACGTTAAAATTACAGGGTAAGTTGTATCTGGTGAAATCTGATGCACTTTGCTTTTAGAATGTAAATCTTTTGGTGCCTAATTGAAGTAAGAAAAACATCGACATATTTTGTGTAGACATAGCTTCAGAAAAGTCTGATTAACTTTGTCTGCACTCAAACAATCACATCGTATATCTGTCGTTACAAAAAATGATTAAATCTGATCGATCTTTCTTCATATTTGTTTGTCCATATTTTAGTACCCTCCTTTGAATATCACGTATCATTTTGCTGTCAATGGCAAAGTAAAATACAGATTGGGTTCAAAGAGATCTATGAGGGAAAGTCAGGAAATTTTAGAAAAAAGTGGGTCACCACAAAAATGTATCCCCTTCCGACCGAATTTCGATCACAACCTTAATTCGATCACTTCACATTTTATCCAATATGTGCCCTCATTGCATATTCGCTAGGTTCAGGTCAATATTTACAGACAATACCTATTCTGCGCCAAGCTGCCACCTTGAATTCTGTTAATCCTTTCCCAAACGACAATATGATAGGGTGGTCCACTTCAAAAGCTGCTGCTGATGACAAAAGGGATGTTAATAAGGATAGAATTTGTGCAAATCATAGCATAGAAAATATTGAGGCAAAAGGAGAAAATGCTTTCCCAGGCCAATGCTTTAAGGGACGTCAAAACCAGGGCCCCGTATTACTAAACATCTTACGATCAAGTTTTTGTGTAAACTGTGTAACAAGACATCTGATTGCACGAGAAATCCGACTGAGCCAATCAGGGCTGTTGTTACAAGTAATTATGCTAAAATCAAACGTACAATCGTTGGTAATACGGGCCCCAGGTCTTGGTTGGGAAAGGGTTAAATAGTATTGAAACAACCAAAATTCTCACCAATTTTCTTCTGTAAGGTTCAGGTTCCTACGGCTTGCTTTTTCAGATGTGCTTTCAGATGATTCACAGAGAAATAGCGGTAATGGCTTTTCAAAATGCAAAATGAAATATCAAATTTATAAGTAAAGTTGTGGATGCTCATTTGAATTGTTTAATCAAGACGATTTGAATGAAATGAGTAACCATAAGTTAACATAGGGTCTTGGAATTAAATTGTTGCTTTTCAACAAAAACCTGCCTGGTAACTGCAGCTTAAAACATCAAAATTTAGAACGCCCTTTCCACTTTTTCAGTGTTGTCTGTTGTACTTGGTTGTAATTACCTTGAATGCCCACTGAATGAGATTTGTTATATTTTTATTGTTTCGTTTCTATTGCAGGATGGATATTCGACCAAACCACACGATTTACATCAACAATCTGAATGAAAAGATCAAGAAAGATGGTGAGTATTGAATATAGCATTTCTGTTTTACCATTTACCCAACACCATAAAATAGTACTATTTCAATACTCTAATATGAAAGTAGGCAAAGCCTAAATACGGTGTGAAAGATGTGACCATGTCTGCTTAATTCCTAAACCGATGGAAAACTAAAATCGGACTAGATCTACCTTGTTGTCCTTTCTGACACTTAAAACACTGAATTACAAACTGGTAAAATAAAGCTGAGTAAAGTCTAAATGAAGTTACATGCAATGTATGATAGGTGTTTCATATCCGAGGGTAGCTGCTTTGGCCCAAGCCTGAAGTAAGGTTATTTGAAAAAGCTTACATGATGTCTGATAATGCGCAGGAACACAACCGTCTTGGGAACGCAGAAAAAAACAATGTTGACTTCATAACCGCTAGTTTAATCAAGTTGCATTAGCGTCACATGAACGATGATGAGCCTATTGTTGTAAACCTTTCCCAGACAACAGAAAAATATACCTAACCCCCTTTCCCAAACAAGACCTGGTTTTGAGGTCCTTAATAGAAAAGGCTTGAGAAAACACTGAAACAAAAGAAGAAACTGCTGATAATTAATAAATGGCATTGATAAAACTTCAAGACAATTGTTCACATTTAACAATGAATTAAATACTAGAGGTAACAGTCTCAAACTGTACAAAAAAAGATGTAGAACAGAACTCAAAAAAAATTCCTTTAGCAACAGAGTTATCAACTTATGGAATAGCTTATCAGAAAATATTGTTGCAGTCCCTTCAATAAATTCATTCTAGCAAAGGCTTAACAAAGATTGGCACCCAAGAAACAAGTTTATAGCGGACTGTTACAGATAATCCCAATATAGGGAATACAGTACTACATAATCAAAGTTATGTTGCTGTCTTTTCTTTTTCTGCAACAACAGTAAGAGAAAATACAGTAAACAAACAGTGGTGAATATTATTAACCACATTTAGTCAGTGTAATGTGGACAAGGCGATATGTAAATAATTTTTTTTTAAACCAATTTTGTAATAAAATATTACATGTTGTACATAACCATTTTTCTAAGTAACAAAATATGAATTTAGGCAATAACTTTTTGTATTCCAATAACTTTATCATACAAAATGTTGCTTATTCATATTAAATGTATATAAAACAAACTATCAGTGTAGTAACACTGATGATATGTACTGTAAGAGAAAGTTGTTCCAATAATCAATTTTCTCAATATGCAACAACTTTTTCATATGATATATCAACAATTTTTTTATACAAATACTGCTTGTATGTCAATCTATGATATACAAAGCCTATTATCAGTGCAGTAACACTGATGACATGCACAGATAGAGATAACAATGTCATATTTACATTAATCGGTTTTCCTTACAAACAGTTAGGTCAAATCTATTAGTCCAATTAACTGACAAGTAATTAATAGAATAGATGTTGGACTTCGTAACGTAATGACAAACGTACAATTATTCTGACAACGACCAACGATGTGAGGAACCGTGAAACAACAAGTCGGGGAAAACACACGACAACGGGCCACAAGAAGCTGAATGAAGCTTATATGCAACCGCATAGGCCTCGAACACTATATGAACTATATGAACTATATAACAAGCAGTTTCTCTATTTGTCTCAACATTTTCTATGCCATATTTTACACAAATTCTATCTGTAATAACTTCCATTTTGTGATTTGTGGCAGTTTTTGAAGTGGATCACCCTAAATTTTTTGCCTTTTGGCTTTAATTCTGAAACAAAAGCTGGTGTAGAAGACAAATTTATAGGATGATGTTAAAAAAGTTGTTTGCAATAAAGCACAGAAAGTAATGAATGCAAAGGAGAAAATGCTGGTTTCCACCTGGCTGTGGCATCATTCTCTTTTTGCCTCAATGTTTTCCCATGCCTCTTTTATTGGAGACTTCAAAACCAGGTGTTGTTTGGCAGAGGGCTAGTACAGCTTCACATTGTTAAATGTTAATTTGTTAATGATTATACAAATATATTTCAGAGCTGAAGAAGTCCCTGTATGCTATATTCTCACAGTTTGGCCAGATTCTGGACATTGTTGCCATAAAAACCCTCAAGATGCGAGGACAGGCATTTGTCTTGTTCAAGGACATTAACAGTGCAACAAACGCCCTCAGATCTATGCAAGGGTTTCCTTTCTATGACAAACCAATGGTAAGCTTTCTCTCTGATTCATTTCTAAAACAATTTAAGAAAACAATATGTGTTAGGGTAGATTACTCTTGATGTGGCCATTATGAGATTCATAAGACTCGGTTTTCTTTCAAGTGACATTGTAAACGTTTTATGGTATTGTATTTATACAGATTACTTTTGAAGAAGAAAAATTCGTCAATTTTATCTTCCAAATAATTACAATACCTCCAGTAAAATGCCTATGCGGTGTGAATCTCGAATTGGCCCTATTACAGGTATTCTACAATAAGGAAATAAAATTGGTCCCATAGCCATGGAAAAGGTCATACAAAATCTATTTAACTACTATATCTAGTATTCAGCTAATGACAAGATGGAGAAATATTGTCTTCTATTACCTTATCTATAACCATATTTATTTATTAGCTCACCTGAGCACGAAGTGCTCAAGGTGAGCTATTGTGATCGCCTTTTGTCGTCCGTCTGTATGTCCGTCTGTCCGTCCGTCTGTCAACAATTTGGTGTTTACACTCTAGCATCTACAAATATAAGCCAATCTTAACCAAACTTGGTCAAAATATGTATGATTATGAGCTCTCGGATGAGTTCGAATTTGGGTCAGATCTGACCGGAAAGTCCGGAGTTATCTGCCCTTGAATGTAAAAATAGCTACTTTTGACATTGTTTACACTCTAGCATCTACAAATATTGACCAATCAATACAAAAGTTGGACACAATGTTGGTGACCATAAGATCTCGGATGAATTTGATTTTGGGTCAGATCGGACCAGACAGTCAGGAGTTATCTTCCCTCAAATTTGACAAAGTTGTCGTTTTTTACCGTTTTCGACTTTGTTTACACTATAGCTTCTACAAATATTGACCAATCAAGACAAAACCTTTACACAATATTAGTGACCTTAAGATCTTGGATGAGTTGGATTTTGAGTGAGATGGGACCAGAAAGTCAGGAGTTATCTGTCCTTGAATGTAAAAAATAGCTACTTTTGACATTGTTTACACCTTAGCATCTACAAATATTGACCAATATATACAAAAAATGGACACAATGTTGGTGACCTTGTATAAGATTTTGGATGAGTTTTTGTTTTGGTTTGGTCGGACCAGAATGTCCTGAGTTATCTACCCTTGAATTTGACAAAGTTGCTGTTTTCGACTTTGTTATTACTCTAACAGGCTGTCCAGCGTCCCTAAAATTCCTAAAAAATCCTAATTTTTTTGGACTTGGCTAAAATTCCTAAAAAAATGATGAAAACAAGGGAAATTCCTAAAAAAGCCCTTATTTTTTCTTGCAATTCCTAATTTTTTACCTTGCCTGAAAACGAAGTGCTCAAAGGCGAGCTATTGTTAGGGCTCACCTTCCCTCTGGCCATAATATCAGAATGTCTGTGCACAACATTTAGAAATCTCCTCCCAAACCTGTTTGTCTTAGAGCTTCAAAATTTTATATCGTCACTTTTCAAGAAAAACTTTTTAACCACAGCTAGTTTTAAGCAGCAGTCATGAGGTTTTTGTTGAAAAGCAGTGATTTGTAGAATTGTCCTTTAGCTCTCCACCAATGTACTTCAACCTTCAAAATGAAAATTAGCCATATGTTTTTGGAAATCAAGTTTCCAATAGAGAAAAAGTTTTCCCTTTAAAACTTTTTTGCATGGACCTTTGAAGTTTTGTAGATGGCATCATCTTTCAAAATACTTCAAATGAAGAAATAATTACTGTGGATTGAAAATAAGCCATAGACAATAATTGATGATATTTTCTTCTCAAACCATAAGACCTAGGGCTTCTAAATTTTTGTCTGTAGCATCTTCAAATTATCTCAAATTATCACTATTCATTGAAAACTAGCACTAGCTGCTATTCTGTAGGTTAACACATTCCAAAAGACAGTGAAATCTTTGACAACCTTCCACTCCCAAACTATTTGACCTAGAACTTTGCAATGTTTTGTGTATTTAGAATACTTCAAATACAAATGTCCGTTTGAATATAATTTCTGTTTTTTCGTTCTCTTTGGTTTTAGAGATATAGAGCGATGTCTTTGACCAACTTTCCTTCCAAACTGTTACTCCAAAAGCTTTGAAATTTTGTATTGTCTCCTGAATCAATCCTAGATTAGTATAATTATCAATGCTGTGCATTGATGATATGCCTTCTGTTGTGGGCTCCAGTTTTTGAAGAAAGGGGAGCCGTTTTAAAATGGTCTTTTGAAAGAAATCTTGTCTAGATATCTTATATTTTGCATCTTGAATCTTTAAATGAATGCTTTAATTTATCAATATATGCAAATGAAATTTCAGCATTATATTATGGGTTCTTAGATTTTTGATAGAGATAAAGAGAAAAGTCTTTGACAATCTTCTCCAAAATTAAGCTTTAGAATTTAATGTTTACCATTGCCTCATGGCTCCTTTTCAGGATGTTAATGGCTTTCAAATTATGCATAGAACACATGTACATGTCAAGAGGCTTTCTCAGTTGATTTTCTCAGTTGAGGAATGTTAGACCATCTGAACCTCTTGTTTAATGACTATGTAGCTATCTGGTCATTTGTCTGTGTCTTATTCATATTATGGCAGTTCAATTCAACTGAAAAGAAGTCCAAATGCCCGGCTGAGTGTTGGGTCTGACTTGTATACAGTACGGATTAATCAGGTCACTCTCAGTAAATAGCTGAGACAATAAGACTTACAGATATCTAACTGCTATGAAAATAAAGAGTGATTTTTTGTTATCAATTACGAAATTTTCAGTTATTTTCATTCATTTACCTCCCTGCTTTAGCATTAAATTCCTTATTTTAACCCTAAAATTGCCCTAATTTTTTCGATTTTTGTCCCTAAATTATGCCCTAATTTTTTCACTGAAGGTGCTGGACAGCCTGCTCTAACAACCACAAAATTAATGGTGACCAATCAAGACAAAACTTTGATCTTGGAAATACTGGTTAATCACCATAAGATAATGGATGAGTTTGAAATTCAGCACAATTAGACAAGCAGTTGCTGAGTTATCTGCCCTTGAAATGGAAAAAAATTCTCGTTTTTGACTTTGTTTTCACTCTTTACAACCAGATATATTTGTTTTCACTCTTTACAACCAGATTTATTGACCTATAAAGAGGAGACAGGGACATAATGTTGATGACCATAAGTTTGTTCTCAGTCTTAATGTCACAAATATTGATTGATTCAAACATAACTGTGGCTCATATCATCTTGGTTCAGGTGAGCGATATAGGACCATCATGGTCCTCTTGTTTATCCTTTTCTCAAACAGCACAATTTAAAAGTGGATCAAATAGAAAGCTGCTGTTGACAACAATCTGGCTGTTCATAACAATAGGATTTGTAACCATTTTAACTTGAAATTAAAAATTGTGAGACAAAAGGAGAAAATGCTTGCTGTCAGCAATACAGCATTTTCTTCTTTTGTCTCAATTTTTCACCAAACTCTGTCTTTAAGGAAAGTCAAAACCAGGCCTTATTTGGGAAAGGGTTAAACATAGAAAATGTAAAAGTGTGTAAAAGAATCTTAAATGTGACCACTCTCTGTATTTCATACAAAGCTATCTTCATACTTTTGATCTAGTTTCCACACTTGAAATTCTTCTGCTTTATGTATTATAGAGAATTCAGTATTCGAAGAAAGACTCTGATATGATAGCCAAAATGAAGGGGACGTATGTAGAAAGACCAAAACGACAGAGAAGAGAAGAGGAGGCTCCAGTTAAGGAGAAAAGAAAGAAAGGACAAGTCAATGCTGCAAGGTAAATATTAAACAAGATTTGTATGGAAACAATGCTTGAAAAACTAACCTTATTTTTATACGCCGCCGGAGGCGGACGTATATTGGCGTCATCTTCTCCGTCTGGCCGAGCCCGTATAGCTCAGTCGGTTACGTCGGAGTCTGTCAATCCAGGGGTCTCGAGTTCGAACCCCGGCTCGGCCAGTATCCATTCTGACATTTGACAAAAGTCATTTGTCTCTCACCAATGGGTGTGAATCATCTATGTGAGAGAGCAGCTGGAGGCTCGGTTTGGATATTGTGGTTGTACTGGTGCGAGAAATACCAGGAACCCACGGTTAGGTGCTCCATCCGCCGCGATATGACCTTGGTAGTTGAAAACGGCGTAAAACCCCAATAAACTCAATCTCTTCTCCGTCTGTCCGTCCGTCCATCCGTCTGTACGTTAGTCCACTTTTCTTGACAACGCAACTCCTCCTAAGTTTCTGGCTGGATCTTCTTGAAACTTGGTCAATGTTATCACCTCAATTGGTAGATGTGCATGAAGGAAGGATTTTATGGTTCGTTGATTTTTGCCTGAGTTATGCCCCTTTAAAACTTAGTCTCTGGGGCTTATTGAAATTGCAGCCTTGTCAACGCAACTCCTCCTATGTTTCTGGCTAGATCTTAATGAAACTTGGTCAACAGTATCACCTTAATTGGTAGATGTGCATGAAGGAAGGATTTTATGGTTCATTGATTTTTGCCAGAGTTATGTCCCCTTAAAACTTAGTCTCTGGGGCTGATTGAAATTGCAGCCTTGTCAACACAACTTCTTCTAAGATTCTGACTGGATCCTAATCAAACTTGGTGGATGTAATTACCTAAATTGGTAGATGTGCATGAAGTAAGGATTTTATGGTACATTGATTTTTGCCTGAGTTATGCCCCCTTCAACCTTAGTCTCTGGGGCTTAATGATATTTCAGCCTCATGAACGCAATTCCTTCCAGGTTTTTGACTGGATATTTATAAAAACCTTTTTGTGAACACAAATTTTTACAGGTTTTTGTGTGAATATTTATAAATCCTTGTCAATGTCATTTTTTGTCTCAAGTTTTATAAGTGGCGGCGTATATTGTGACCATGGCACTCTTGTTTAGGAAATCTTTTGGGGAAAAGAAGAAAGTGCTGGTGCACATGAAGAAATGGGAGAAAGGACTTGTCAATGCAGAGGGTCTCCTTTGCTTAATATTTGGGGCCAATGTTTGGCCCCATTTCCAATGAGAAAAGGTATCTATTTTCCACTTAGAATTCCTAATGGGAAACCAGAATTTCCCATTATAAGACAATTTTAGAAGTTGTCTTTATTTAAAAACATTTTGAAGAAATTGAAAACGTTCATAATGCTAAACCCAATAACTGCATAGTTTGAATAAAAAAAATAAACAACATACAAAAGGAAAATTTATGCAGTCTTAAGCAGGGTTGCCACGCGTCAGGGAAAAGTCAGGGAAATTTATTTTTTTTCAAGGACAGGGAATTGTCAGGAAATTTTGTGAACTGTCATGGAAATTTGAAAATACTGGCAAATGTCAGGGATTTGTCAGGAAATTTTGAAAGAATAAGATGGAGTGCCATGAAATTAATGATTATCAACATTGTCTTCAAAAATTGCCCGGAAACATCGCGAGTAACAGCGAAAATACTGCGACGAAACATGTCAGGGAATTTTCCAATTTTGTCAGGGAAATGTCAGGGAATTGTCAGGGAATTTTATTTCCTCTGACCAGTGGCAACCCTGTTAAGACTTAGCCAGATTCAGGCTATAATTCAATTATTTTCTGAATATATAGATATGAACTGATAAAACTAAATTCATGGAAAATGGAAAAGTCGTGGTACAAAATTTTGTCTCTATAAGATAGAGATAGGTACTCACCATCTATTAACCCTTTCCCAATTAAGACCTGGTTTTGACATCCTTAATAGAAATGGCTTGGGAATAAATTGAGGCGAAAAGGAAAGTTGAGTGGACACTAGTGCGTTTTCTCCTTTTGCCTCAATGTTTTGTCTGCTACATTTATACAAATCTGCTCTCCATTTACATCCTTTTTGTGGCCTTTATCAGCTTTCGAATTATAACAATTCAAACTTTTTGTCATTTGAGAAAGGGTTAGAATACAATGTCTGTCTAATTTCAGAGAGAGAGCTGCTAGAGAACAACTCATCACCACACAACCTGTTGTACAACAACCTACACCACCTGTCAATGGTAAGTAAAGCCTCTCTTACAACCGGTCGTATGTGCTCCTGCGTGCAGTCTGCGTCTAAAACTAAGACATAGTCGTGCGATGCATGCACATGCAACAAACAATTTTGGTGTACGCAACCATGACGCAGACTGCATGTTGCAAAGAATTGACCAGACTATTCTTTAAGCCTCCACCTTATCAACGAATTTTGTGATAACAATTTTAATTAATTTTCGATAGGTCCTGATCACTTCACTAGCATTTTATCTCTTCTTACAACCCGTCGTGCGTCCTTATAAATCATGCATTTTAAAATGCATGATTTATAAAGATGCACAACGGGTTGTAAGAGAGGCTTAACCCTTTCCCAAACAGCATTTTTTGTGTGTTTCAATTAGAAATATGCTACAGACAACAAAACGGATATTAGTAAAGATAGGATTTGAGGAAAAAATGCTCAGAAAATATTGAGGCATAAGAAGAAAATGCTGATTATCAGCATTTTCTTCTTTTGCCTCAATGTTTTCCCAAGCCTTGCTATAAGGGACGTCAAAGCCAGGTCTTGTTTGGGAAAGGGTTAAGACATGTAGTTCTCCTTTACATTTCATAGTCAATACCGTGTTCAGCTGTGGCCACCTGATTGGAGTGGTGCTACATCTTCGACTCAGTATTGACAGACATTTTAACATATAATATGAGTACATGTCACTCAGTACATGTACTGATTTGTTGTTTGAATTGTTTTCCTTTATTTGTAAACCATGAAGTCACAACACCATTAGTAGCTCATCATCACATGGGACTTGCACTCATGACTTTTTGAAGTTTGTGGGTATTTTGCCATTTTCGTCTGTGTCAAAGGAAAATGAGACTTATCGCTGCCCTTTAACTGTTGCTTGAATATGAAGTAACTTTCAAAAATATTCTTGTTTTACTCAGCTTGTTCTATTCATGTATATTTTGTATTTTCCAGTGCCTGCCAGTAGCGCTCCCACTCAGGCTACGAGTATACCAGAACAACCACCGAACCAGATTCTCTTCCTTACTAATCTACCAGAGGAGACCAACGAGATGATGTTGTCCATGTTGTTTAACCAGTAAGTCTTAAGTCACAAGCCTTAAAACCCTTTCCCATACAAGAGCGGCCCTTTCCTATACAAGAGCGGGTTTGACGTCCCTAATAGAAATAGCCAGGGAAAACATTGAGACAAAAGAAGAAACTGCTGATAACCAGCAGTTTCTCTTTTTGTCTCAATATTTTCTCTGCTATATTGTACACAAATCATATCTTTATTCACATATAATTTGTCTTCTGTAACTGCTTTCAAAGTGGACCACCCTTAAATTTGGTCGTTTCGGAAAGGGTTAAGCTACTCTTACAACCGGTCGTAGGTGCTCATGTGAGCGATCTGTGTCTGAAATTTAGGCCTAGTTGTGCAAATTTCTTCTTCGGTGGACGCAAACACGACCCAGAATTGATGTAGCAAAGAATTGGCCAGACAATTCTTCTCTAAGACCATTCTGTCTCTTAGAACCCTAGGAGCACACAAGAGCCTCTTTTACAACCCAGGGATATCAGAATTTTTATCTATCCCCTAAAGTTTTCATAACAGTAGTCTTTAAAAGATCTGACCTTTTTACCAGAAATTGTGTAATAATCATATGTACCTTTTTTCACCTAATAGACGCGCCCCGGCGCGATGCAAAACGCCGTGGAGGTGCGCTTACTTCGTACCACTTTTCCTGAATTTTAAAGTGCTTCGCTGAATGTAGAAAATCAACCTACCGTAAATTATCGATCAAGATATGTCACTTTATCAGTAGCTGACGTTGTATCTTATAAATACACACCGGGTACATGTATAAATCGGCGGAGACGAAGCGATGAAACTGTCATCCAGTCTACAGTTACCTGCCAGTCTAGTCCTTTGTCTCGAAAAGGCGGGTGTGTACCACTTTCGTTTTCGGAATGTTTTGATTTCTTCTTCTTCTTCACTTTACAAAATAATAAAACATACTTCCCGTGGTATCTGTCCATATTCATTAATTCATTTTCGGCAAAAATGATTTATTTTTCATTTGTGTGCGTACTATCAATTCGCTTTCCACTTCTTAATTTACAAATCAAACGCGACCTCTTACGGGGCTTTGAAATAAACTGCATAAACGGTCACTCTGCAAGGGGAATGATAAAGGAAAGTTTATCAATGCTCGAACCGGGCCGGATGAATTTCAATTCTACCTAGAGGGATAACCGTAATCGAATTATTCAATCAATTACCCGAGCCGTATACCCTATTATAAGACGCTTTACTTGTTGAGATAAAGCGTTTTTCCACAAGTATGATCATCACAAAGATGAAGTTTGGTGGAGTTTGAGTTTGGAATTTGTCATTACCGTCTACTCTACAGTCTACTCTACAGTCAAGGTAAGGTCGGGTGAATGTGGGAGGGGTGTCCCATGGCTTCCAAGATTGTTAATATAGTGGGAGCGCGTCTATTAGGGAGGGCGCATCTATAAGGTGAAATACGGTATTTGAAAGGTGTGATCTTGATATTTAACTTCAGTATGAACATCTTAGTTTGAACAAAGTTATAAAGATTGCTGTGTAAATGTTGGTTTAAGCAAGGTTTGAATATTGATAGTAGAACTTTTTTCAGTACAAGGCTCACATTCATTTAATAGGTAAATGTTACATCTTTTCATATTAAAGGTAAATATGAAGGTCTAGTTCTCAAAACAATCATGCAGTTATACTTTTCCCAAACAAAACCTGGTTTTGACGTCCCTAAAAGAAAAGGATTTGGAAAAGACTGAGGCAAAAGACGAAAATGCTGATCATCAGCATTTTCTCCTTTTGCCTCAATATTTTTATAGCTTAAAATACAGATTTGATAAAAACTTTCACTAATTTTGTCATCTCAAGCGGAAGGGGGCTTTTGAGTTTTGGGTACAAATATTAATATTTGATTTTCCATTTCAGGTTCCCAGGTTTCAAGGAAGTTCGACTGGTTCCTGGCAGACACGATATTGCATTTGTTGAATTTGAGACCGAGACCCAGTCAGCTGCTGCTAAAGAGGCCCTCCAAGGGTTCAAGATCACACCATCGAACGCCATGAAAATTGCCTTCGCAAAGAAATAGGAATCACACAAGATTTTTTTTGTTTTTAGAGATGTCAATCATGACAAAATTATTAGATTAACCCTGGTCATGCTGATCCCGGAATATTCTTGTGGCTTTGGCAGGCAGAATAGAACAAGACCAGCCTGCACATAAGGGCAGTCTGGCCTTATTCTATACTGCCTGATTCTTTGAATTTTAACACAAGTGTTAGAATGATATTGTGGAAAAGTATTATGATTAGATTTTTGGTTTGACGTTAATTCTACATAAGTACTTGATTTGAAGATGTTGTATGCCCGACCAATGTGTATGTAATTTTGTCTTCAAGAATCATTGAATTAAGCAAAACATGCTTGTAAAACGAAATTTTGGTAGGTTAAAGCAAAAATAAGTTAAAACAGGGTGTGAATCATAATACAAACGTACTCTTTTCTTGCAATAATGAGTTTTCATATGAAAGCTCATTTATTTAAAGATTCTTGCAAACCATTGCACAATGGAGCTGCTTTCAAGTAATTATGTCATCAAAACGAACTTATGTCAGAAAGCTAAACTATAAATATGTGCATTCTTGTCTGAATGTTTATATCACTGCTTTTCAACAAAAACCTTTTAACTGCAGCTTAACCCATTACCACACAATGACTTTTTGACTGCCCACAAGATAATGGTTTTGGAAAACATTGTGGAAAATGAAGAAATTGCTTGTGACAAGCAATTTCTTCATTTCCCACAATGCTTTCTCTGTTAAAAGCCAAAAATATTTCGAATTTCATGCATGTGAAATTGTCGTCTGCAACATCTTTGAATTTGAACTAGTCTAAAATTTTACCGTATGGTAATGGGTTAAAAAGCTGCAGTTCCGAGGTTTTTGTAGTAAAGCAACGATATACTTTAACTTGTTATGAATACAGAGCTATAGATAGGAAGGAGTTATGACGATTGTAGTGTATTGATCAATGCTACAGATGAGAGGGAGTGAAAGTATTTCAAAATGCAATATTTCATTTATTGTTCATCAAACTCTATGTTGTGGGTACTCGTTTGAATCGTCTCGTTGAGACGATTCAAAAGAGTGCCTACAACATCGGTTTGGATTTGAAATAACAAAATTAGAGTGTGTTTACCCCTCTTATCTATAGCTCTGATTGATTACTATTGATCATACCCGGAGTCAGTGGTGCTCAATGGATATAGAAAATCAGACGTCTTTATTTATCTATAGCTCTGTGTAAAGATGGCATTCCAAATAGCGCTCCATGGTCCTAATAGAATCTTGTTTACATCATTTTATCATCTTCATTGTTTTCATTGTATAATTTCTCTTGTTGCTGTAGTTAACAACAAAATATGTGTTCAAAATTTAGTCAACTAATAATTTAAAAATGGCATTTATGCAGAAAAATCATCTATTTGGAAGTCGAAACAAGTCAATGTGTGGTAAATGCTGAAAACAATATAGGGTTAATTCACATTTTTTAGGTCGTTAACATTCGCAGAGGCCTAAGAAAAAGCCAGAGTGCAAAGCACGGGGGTTGTTCTCGTATTTTGCAGGCCTTTGCGAATGTTAACGACCGAAAAATACATGAAATGACGCTATTATTGCATAATAATTGTTTATTTTGAAGGGTCAAATCGAGGATACCGTAATTATTCTAATAAACGCCCGGGCGTGTATTATAAACATGGTAGATAGAAAAGCAGGGGGTGGGCGTTTATTAGAGGTATTCTAATTTCGTCTGTCAAAATTTTAGAATCAAGTGTCATTTTATGGACTCGAAGTTCAGCAAGTCGAATTTGGCAAAGTTTTGTAATAAGGACTGCAAAATACGATTTTTCAAGGAAACTCCTTCATTGCCAACAGATTTCGGGCTGAAAATCCTATTTTTCATTGTTTTTAGAAATGTTCTTTGGTTATGACTTATATTATTTTAATTTGGAATCAGGGGTGGGCGTTTATTAGAATCACCCCTTTTTGCTAAAATTGTGCTTGAAACAAGCAGATTTTCAGCCAAGGTTTGAGGGATGGGCGTTTATTAGAATAATTACGGTATTTGAGTGCAAAGCCGGTCGAATATCGCACTGAATATAGACCGGTTTTCACGATATCGGACCAATTTCTTCCCCTTATTCAATGCTAATAACGGACTGAAAACACACATTTTATGCAATAATTACAAGAATCATTGATTCAGAAGAAAGCTAAATTTGGTTCATATGAAAAGATTATATTTCTCGGAGTCGGTTGCATTTTGAGCTAGATTCCATCAGCCCTGCGTTCAGTAAGACAAAACGTTTACTCCCCTAACGGATTTTTCTCTAAATAGTCTTACTGAACGCTCTGCTAACGTTAACTGAATAAATATGGCCGCCCCCATAGTCTGGGTTCCCTCCTTCTATTCGCAGTATGGAAAGTAGGGAACCAAACTAGCCACCATTTTTGTTTGCTTTGGCACACCACCTTCAAATCTGTGAGCTAAATGGTGCGAACGTTAAAAGTAAACAGGTCGTTCAGTAGAAAACTGTTGCGTATCGGTGGCTCTGTAAGCTAACGTTTTGTCTTACTGAACGCAGGGCTGATGCAATTCTTGTTAGCTCACCTGAGCACGAAATGCTCAAGGTTAGGTATTGTGATCTATCAATGTCTGGCGTCCGTCTGTCCGTCACGGCGTCAACAATTTCTTTAAACGACTTCTCCTCCTAAACTACTGGGTCAAAATCAACCAAACTTGGCAGAAATGTTCCTTGGGTGGTCCCTTATAAAAATTGCTAAAAGAATTGAAATCCATGAAAAACTCTGGTTGCCGTAGCATCGGAAAATGGGAAATTTCACAAAAGCTCAAAAATTTCTTTTAACGACATCTCCTCCTTAACTTCTGGGTCAAAATCAACCAAACTTGGCAGAAATGTTCCTTGGGTGGTCCCTTATAAAAATTGCTAAAAGAATTGAAATCCATGAAAAACTCTGGTTGCCGTGGCATCAGAAAATGGGAAATGTCATAAAGCTCGTCAATTACTGTAAACAACATCTCCTCCTAAACTACTTGGCCAAATTCTTCTCTGGGACCACAATGCGTAACATATGCCAAGTTATTTGGCATTATTAAAACATTACTCAGGTGAGCGATTTAGGGCCCTCAGGGTCCTCTTGTTCAATTTTCCAGGAGAAATTAATGCATCAGCAATAAAAAATGACGAATTTTATTTTGTTATCAGTTGTATTTTTCAACAACCTAAACTATACAGGCTGTGGCCTTATTATCATTGCTTAACCCTTACTTAAATAACAAAACTTTGGTGGTCCTATTTGGATAGAGTTGCAGATATCGATTTAAGGAAATATACTAGACAAAAAAAGAAACGCAACTTCCTTTTCAATTCCTTCTTACGCAAAGACAACAAATCAGATTTGAACAAAATGTAATACATCTAAAGCATTAACATTTCACCTTATAAATTCCACAAAATCTTGTTTGTAGTAAATTCCATTAATAAGAAAACACCCAGTTTACACCGGGCGTCAACACAGTTTGACAAAAAAAAATGTATGTAGGTCGAAAAACACATTCTCTTTCGTTCAATTTGGACCGATTTTCGAATGTTGTGAAGTCCATGCGATTTATTAGCGGTCTCCATTGCATTCTTAAACCTATCCCGTAGCTGGCGTTAACCTGATGATACGGTTGTGCCTAGACCACGTTGGATATTCACGTGATGCAACAATTTCAGAAAATCTTTAACAACTTTGTTAAAAATTGACCGATTTGAATTCGGTTTGAAGCAGAGAAGGTGGACAGCCGTCACGCATTAGATGTGCGTGAAAACCGTTAAACTTATAAAAAAGTTATTGAAGATAAACCAAATTTTGTGTTTATCTTCAATAACTTTTTCATCAGTTGATTTTTCAAAAATCCACGCTTCCAGGTTATTCATGACATTTTCCCGCCTTCTCTGCTTCAAACCGAATTCAAATTGGTCAAGTATAGACAAAGTTATTGAAGATTACCGGAAATTCTAAGTCACGTGATTATACACCGTGCAGACGTCATATCTCTTGCACGTCCGCTCCGTGCTCGTTCAGTTGTGGTCCCATTGAGAGCCAACAGCGTAAACATTCGAAAATGTGTCGATTTGTTGCCCCATCAATGCTTTGCAACAACATTTTGACTTTTTCAAACAAACAAAATCCGTACTGCAGACTGGCGCTGACCTTGGCACAGCCGTGCTATGCGTAGGGTAGTGAGAAGTCTATGAACGCTTTGGCATCTTCTTGGTCTATGTTTTAGCTTGTGTTTGAAGAAAATTTGTTATGATAGTAGTCATTTAGAAACCACGACAGGGGGAAAATCAGTTTTTAACAATTTACTATGAATCACGTGATGAATTTACGACATCTGAAAAAATGACACAATATCTATGCGTATGGATGCAGGTATATTAAAAATGTACTCAATATCCATTAAAAACATATTTTGTCGAAAATATTACGAAAAATTGGGGTTGCGTATCTTTTTTGTTCTAGTATATATTTTAAGGAAAAGGAGAAATTTCTTAACAACAATTGCACCCTTTCTCTCAATGTTTTCTAAAATTATTTCTAGTAGGGACATAAAAAACAGGTCTTGTTTGGAAAAGGGTCGAAGAAATCAGCCATAATATACTAGTCAAAACTTCCAACCGGCCACTTGGAATTTGATGTTTTTAGCTCCACTGGCCGAAGGCCAGCGGGCTATTGTCATGGCGTTGTGTCCGTCGTGCGTCCGTCTGTCCGTCCGTTAACTTTTTCTTTTAAACATCTTCTCCTCTTATACCAGTGGGCCAATTTTGACCAAACTTGGCAGGAATGTTCTTTGGGTGACCCTTTTCAAAACTTGTTCGCGAATATTTGATTTGTCAAAAAATGTGGGGCGTGGCAGGGAGAAAGGGGCTTATCAGACTTAGAGAAATCATAAGAAAATTCTTTAAAAATCAACCATTGGGCCATGTTGAACCAAACCTGGCAGGAATGTGCCTTGAGTCATTCTTTCCAAAATTTGTTCACAAATTTTTACATTTGTCAAAGAATGTGGCCGTGGCAGGGAGAAAGGGGCTTATCAGACTTAAAGAAATCATAAGAAAATTCTTTAAAAATCAGCCATTGGGCCAATTTGAACCAAACCTGGCAGGAATGTGCCTTGAGTCATTCCTTTCAAAATTTGTTCACAAATTTTTACATTTGTCAAAAAAATGTGGCCGTGGCGAGGAGAAAGGGGCTTATCAGACTTAAAGAAATCATAAGAAAATTCTTTAAAAATCAACCATTGGGCCAATTTGAGCCAAACCTTGCAGGAATGTGCCTTGAGTCATTCTTTTCAAAATTTGTTCACAAATTTTTACATTTGTCAAAAAATGTGGCCGTGGCAGGGAGAAAGGGGCTTATCAGACTTAAAGAAATCATAAGAAAATTCTTTAAAAATCAACCATTGGGCCAATTTGAATTAAACCTGGCAGGAATGTTCTTTGAGTCTCTCTTTTCAAAATTTATTCACAATTTTTGACATTTGTCAAAAAATGTGGCCGTGGCAGGGAGGAAGGGGCTTATCAGACTAAAGAAATCATAAGAAAATTCTTAAAAAATCAACCAGTGTGCCCTAATTGAACCAAACTTTGCAGGAATGTGCCTTTAGTCGTTCTTTTTAAAATTTGTTCACAAATTTTTATATTTGTCAAAAAAATGTGGCCGTGGCAGGGAGAAAGGGGCTTATCAGACTTAGTGAAATCATAAGAAAATTCTTTAAAAATCAACCATAAGGCCAATTTGAACCAGACTTTGCAAGAATGTTCTTTGAGTCTCTCTTCAAAATTTATTCACAAATATCAAGATTTGGCTGCCGCTGTGTAAGGCTTACAAGAAATCATGGGATAATTCTTCCACTTTAACCAGTGGAGCAATTCAGGCCCTCCTGGGCCTCTTGTTTAAATACTTACAATAATATAAGTGGTAAGATGATTACGTCATTCGAAAGGCTGACCATTTGTTTATCATTTCGCACAAATGTTGAGTGGTGCAAAATTAATGCAACTCGAGGACATAACGTCAAAGACAAGAACCCCCATTTTCGAAAATCACAAAATCGGCGAAATTCGACAGAAATTCAAATTTCAGATAACATCACATATTGTTTATCTTTAAGATGATTTGTCAATATCACTAGTCAAATGATAAGAAAGGCTGTTTTCGAAAAAAAGATCTTTATTCTAATCCATTTTGCCGAGAAATTGGCCGAATTTGTACAAAATACCCCACCTACCAATGTTAAAATTGAAGCAAATTGAAATTCGGAGTGCCTTGAAACTGATCGCAGTTTGAAAACATTCTAGACAGAATTTTAATAACATTATCATCTTTTTTATTACAAAAATGATTATTCTATTCAATGTATAACAAAAATCGTGATTATCTTGTCACCAAATACATATTTTGCAGCAGAAAGTAAGTGGCCGGAGAGAAGTTTTGACTGCATAATGAAGCCTTTTGAGTGTGTCGGAAGAAAATGCTTGGGAAAACATTGTGGAAAATGGAGATATTGCTTGTGACAAACAATTTCTTTATTTTTATGCCATTGCAAGAAATACACGGAAGAGAACAGCTTGTGATCAGACAATATTAGGGTAGAGGTTGATCCCAGTTATTGCTAGTGTTATATGTCCAAGTTATGGTCATTTCTGATACTTCTCACTTGATCCTTTCCCACTTGACGAAATTCTACATTGGTCCAAATTCAAAGTGATAGCTGATGACAGTATATATACTTTTACTGTCAGCCAAGGGAGATCATTTGATTTCAAATTTGTGACCCACATTGGCGCAGGGTATAAGTCTGCCCTGCAACAGTTCTTGTTAGAAACTGTATTACTGTTTTCAGAAGCTTCCAAATTACACAATGATCAAACTTTGCAAATGGGATGGGGGATTGGAAATAATGTGGGACAAAGAAGAGAAAGAAACTAAGGATATAGTTTATGTGTTTGGTATATTTAATGTTTTCAAAAAATCCTTTCTTTGTATATAGCAATGCTCTAAAATTAATTAATTTGCTTGAGCCAGGATCTGGAAAAGGGTCTCTTAGCAATTGGGAACAACTAAAATCCAGATCAGCCAGTGCACTTGCATAGTCTGATCAAGATCCATGATGTACTTTTAGCCCTTTTCCAAACAAGACCTGTTTTTGACGTCCCAAATAAAACAGACTAAGGAAAACATTGAAACAAAAGAAGAAACTGCTGATAATCAGCAGTTTCTCCTTTTGTCTCAATATTTTCTGATCTATATCATACACAAATTTTATCTTTATCAACATTTATTTTGTCTTCTGCAGCAGCTTTCAAATTGGATCACCCTTAAATTGTGTCCCTTGGGAAAGGGTTAAAATAGCGTCTTCATTGCTTGAAGCAATTCAATGAGAGCAGAGTGGATCCTGATTAGATTACAACCAGGTATAAACTGATGTGCATCAAGGGTGGACTTAAAAATCATAAGCACCCTTTTTCCAGATACTGGCTCATCTACTTTGAGTTTGAATTTATTGGGGATTTACACCGTTTTCTACTACAAGGGTCATATCGCGGCGGCTGGAGCACCTATCCATGGATTCCTGTTGTTTCTCAAACCAGTACTACCACAACACCCTTACCGAGCCTCCAGCTGCTCGCCCACTTAGGTTAACGATTTCAAACCCATTGGTGGGTGACAATTTCATCTACTTCGAGCGAAACATTGTTGTATAAAAGGAAGCAAACAGTAAAAGTATGCCTGTACCTTTAAATCATGTACAGACATGTTAGATTTACTTTAGATTTACTTTATTACAAACACAAGTAAGTCACATATTTGTGCTCCATTAACCCATTCCCAAACTAGAACTGTCGCAAAGCGGACAAATACCCCCCACTAGCGCGTTGTCACTGAAAAAGTGCTAAAGTTCAAAGTGGCATAACTCTGAAACTACTGCCTGGATCAAGATGAAAATTGCAGGTGCACAACTTCATATGATAGGAAACAACCTGCTAAAATTTCAGCAAAATCGGTCAAAAACTGTGGGAGGAGAAGAGGACACAAAATTATGTCCACGGACGGACGGATGGACGGACAGACGGACGGACGGACAGACGGACGGACAGACGGACGGACGGACGGACAACCTGAATCCAGTATACCCCCCCATAACTTTGTTGTGGGGGGTATAATAACTTTGTTGTGGGGGGTATAACAACAAAATTCCAAGCTTTTCCAAATTAAAAGAAGCTGCAGACGACATTTTGATTTTAACTTTTGGGATAGAAAACATTGTGGCAAAAGAAGAAATTGCTTGTCACAAGCAATTTCTTCATTTTCCACAATATTTTCCCAAGCCTTTTTTCTTGGGAGGCGTCAAAAAGCGTCACTGTGTGGGAATGGGTTAACCCTTTGCCAAACTTTAAAACGTTAGACCAGTCTAAGTGAAAAGGAGATGATGAAAGCAAAATAATTCATATCAAAAATAGTAAATGAATATGTTATTATACAGAAAATATTTCATAGTGGAAGAACAAGAGAAGCTCCTGATCAACAGCATTTTCTTCTTTCCTTTCGATGTTTTAACAAAGTATTTGTATTTCGGCTGTCAAAACCAGGTTTTATTTGAGAAAGGATTAAGACCAACTCTGCGAAAAATTAGTTATAAGCAATATGATTGTTAGAGCACCTTGAACACAAAAACACTACAGCAAAAGATTATTAAAAGGCCAAAATGGCGGTGTTACTTTTAACAATTTGACCAATTGTACTGATGTCATGATTACTGATCATCAGTCTTGACCCATTCAGTTATGATGATATTTTTTGACTCCCCATAAGAAATTGATGTGAATGATGATCCTCAGCTATTGGCCTTTGACTTCTAGTCCGCAGTTCCATAATCGAGGGCTCAGTGCAAAACTATTGTAACTACATATTTTTCAGAAATTCACTTTTTTGTATTAATTGAATCTTTAGGGAGGAAAACATCATGTGTTCTAATATTAGGCTTCAATTCTATATACTTAAAAAGATATTTAGATTTTTAAAAAGATTTTTCCTCTTTAACTTTGAGAAAGTTAACTAGTTTTTTCCCTCTCCTGTAAAATTTTACAAAATGTAGTTACAATAGTTTTGCACCAAGCCCTCGTAATACTCTACCCTATCTTTCATTAAGACATACTTATGACCTTAACACAAAATGTGCCAGTATATACTCAAATGTCTACCGATAATCAGCAATATGTGTCGGCAACAAGTCAGTAGTTCAGTTTTGTCTTGCTGCCCGTGTCTTCCATACTTGCGACCAGATCAAGTCAGACATCTATGTTGATGCTGCTGCCCCTCAACAGCCTATGCTTGGTTTTATATTTGGCCGGTTGGGCTGGGATCAAGTTTGCTCTTACTACCACTGGTTCCACAGTCTGCTCTAGGTTTGATACTCGGAACAGTACAGCAGCCTATGCTAGGTTTCATACTGGTAACTGGATCAAGTTAGAAGTCCAGCTTGCCACCAGCTGTTCAGCAGGCTATGCTGGGTTTCATACTCGTGACCCAATCATGTCAAAAGTCCAGTTTACACTAGAAGCCCCTGCTTCCAAAGCCTACTCTGAGTCTTGTATTCAAGACTGCTTCAAGTCAAAAGTCCAATTTACTCTTGCTCCCTGTGGTTCCACAACCAGTGCTAGGTTTCATACTGGGGACGGGATCTTCTTGTGATCTACTGGCTGTCTCTGATAACTCTGGGGGTAAATGGAGTTTCTGAAACAAAATGAGAGATCTTTGTAAAACATGTATGCAGACATGGCGAATATCGTCGGACAATCAGACATATCTAATAAAAATTTCCCTTTGTCTGATTATTTTTTTGCTACTGTCAGTCCTACTGTCTGACACTATTTTTGATCTGTCAATATAGTGAATGAGAGTTTGGTTCGATAAAATTTTATTTGGTCTGACAGATTATTCGGTACTGTCAGACCAAATGTCTGACAAAGATTTCTGTTTTTTAGCCATGTCTGTGTATGCCCCATAACAATTAACCTTTTCCCAAACAATACCTGATTTTGATGTTCCTAAAAAAAGTCTTCAGAAAACATTGAGGCAAAAGAAGAAAATGCTGATAATCAGCATTTCCTCCTTTTACCTCAAAATTTTCTGTGTAAAATTACAAATATTTTCTACATCAACACAATCATATTCATATTAGGCCTACAAAATGATTGTTCAGGAAAGGGTTAAGGGCAAATGTTTGACATAGCCATCTAACAGTTGTAGTTGAAGTCCAATGGCAGTATTAATCAAATATGAAAATCAACCAAGGGCTGTATCTCAACAAATATGATCAGCAGAGTTATGGTTCTTGTGTACTTTTCCATAATGAGATCTATCCATTTGTGAAGTTTCATTATACCGCCCACCTACGAAGTAGAGGGGGGTATATTGGTTTCACCATGTCTGTCTGTCTGTCCATCCGTCCGTCCGTCCGTCCGTAGACTTTTTCGTTTCCGTGCTCTAACTCAAGAACCGTTTGACCTAGGATCATGAAACTTTACACAGTTGTTGCCCATGACCCAAGGAGGTGCCCTATTGTTTTTGGGTTACCAAGGTCAAAGGTCAAGGTCACAATCAGACTTTGTTTAAAATCCGTTTCCATGCTCTAAGTCAAGAACCGATTGACCTAGGATCATGAAACTTTACACAGATGTTGCCCATGACCCAAGGAGGTGCCCTATTGTTTTTGGGTCACCAAGGTCAAAGGTCAAGGTCACAATCAGACTTTGTTTAAAATCCCTTTCCATGCTCTAAGTCAAGAACCGGTTGACCTAGGACCATGAAACTTTACACAGATGTTGCCCATGACCCAAGGAGGTGCCCTATTGTTTTTGGGTCATCAAGGTCAAAGGTCAAGGTCACAATCGGACTTTGTTTAAAATCCGTTTCCGTGTTCTAAGTCAAGAACCTGTTGACCTAGGATCATGAAACTTTACACAGTTGTTGCCCATGACCCAAGGAGGTGCCCTATTGTTTTTGGGTCACCAAGGTCAAAGGTCAAGGTCACAATTGGACTTTGTTTAAAATCCGTTTCCGTGCTCTAAGTCAAGAACCGGTTGACCTAGGATCATGAAACTTTACACAGATGTTGCCCATGACCCAAGGAGGTGCCCTGTTGTTTTTGAGTCACAAAGGTCAAAGATCAAGGTCACAATCAGACTTTGTTTAAAATCCGTTTCCGTGCTCTAAATCAAGAACCGGTTGACCTAGGACCATGAAACTTTACACAGATGTTGCCCATGACCCAAGGAGGTGCCCTATTGTTTTTGGGTCATCAAGGTCAAAGGTCAAGGTCACAATCGGACTTTGTTTAAAATCCGTTTCCGTGTTCTAAGTCAAGAACCTGTTGACCTAGGATCATGAAACTTTACACAGTTGTTGCCCATGACCCAAGGAGGTGCCCTATTGTTTTTGGGTCACCAAGGTCAAAGGTCAAGGTCACAATTGGACTTTGTTTAAAATCTGTTTCCATGCTCTAAGTCAAGAACCGGTTGACCTAGGACCATGAAACTTTACACAGATGTTGCCCATGACCCAAGGAGGTGCCCTATTGTTTTTGAGTCACCAAGGTCAAAGGTCAAGGTCACAATCGGACTTTGTTTAAAATCCCTTTCCATGCTCTAAGTCAAGAACCGGTTGACCTAGGACCATGAAACTTTACACAGATGTTGCCCATGACCCAAGGAGGTGCCCTATTGTTTTTGGGTCACCAAGGTCAAAGGTCAAGGTGACAATCAGACTTTTGTTTAAAATCCGTTTCTGTGCTCTAAGTCAAGAATTGGTTGACCTAGGATCATGAAACTTTACACAGATGTTGCCCATGATCCAAGGAGTTGCCCTATCGTTTTTGGGTCACCAAGGTCAAAGGTCAAGGTCACAATCGGACTTTGTTTAAAATCCATTTCTATGCTCTAAGTCAAGAACCGGTTGACCTAAGATCATGAAACTTTACACAGATGTTGCCCATGACCCAAGGAGGTGCCCTATCATTTTTGGGTCACCAAGGTCAAAGGTCAAGGTCACAATCAGACTTTGTTTAAAATCCGTTTCCGTGCTCTAAATCAAGAACCGGTTGACCTAGTATCATGAAACTTTACACAGATGTTGCCCATGACCCAAGGAGGTGCCCTATTGTTTGTGGGTCACCAAGGTCAAAAGGTCAAGGTGACAATCAGGCTTTATTTAAAATCCGTTTCCGTGCTCTAAGTCAAGAACCGGTTGACCTAGGATCATGAAACTTCACACAGTTGTTGCCCATGACTCATGGAGGTGCCCTATTGTTTTTGGGTCACCAAGGTCAAAGGTCAAGGTCACAATTGGACTTTGTTTAAAATCTGTTTCCGTGTTCAAAGTCAAGAACCGGTTGACCTATAGCACTTTTTCAGTGACAGGGCACTAGTGGGGGGTATTTGTCCGCTTTGCGACAGTTCTAGTTTGTGTTGTAAACATTTCTGAAACAACAAAAAATTTTACCAGTCCAATTTGAAAGGAGTTGCAGACAAGAAAGTTTCTTATATCGAAAGAAGAAAATGTGTATATTAAAGCATACATTATATTGAGGCAAAAGGAGAAAATCAGCATTTGCTTCTTCTGCCTCAATTTTTTCCCAAGCCTTTTTGAATTGAAGCGTCAAAATTGCCAATGTTTGGAAAAGTGTTAAATGATCCCTTACCTCTATAGTGATTTTTTTCCTCCTCAATTTAAAGGCCAGATCCAGTGATTCAGGCATGTGACATACAAGTGAATTCAGACTCGGCAACTTCTTAATGTGGAATAAACCTGAAAGTGACAGAGTGTACATGTTTGTTCAAGAACAACAGAGCTTTGATTAAATGTTCAACACTGTTTTAACCCATTGCCAGATGGCAAAATTATGAACTATTCCAATTTGAAATATTTTGCAGAAGGCAATTTCAAGTTGATGAAACTTAAAAAATCTTTGCAATTTGGGCTATAAAACATTTTGGATAATGAAGAAATTGCTTGTCACAAGCAATTCCTTCATTTTCACAATGTTTTCAAAAGCCTCTAACTTGTAGGATGTCAAAAAGTGTCGCTGCGTGGTAATGAATTAAACATATATAGAGGATAATCATTTGTTTCAGTGTAAGATCGATTCATATTTCATTGAGTGAACAACAAAAGCTTTATTTTCACGAGTGGCAAAGCCACTCGTGAAAATGTAGCTTTCGTTATTCACGAAATGAGATATCAATCGATCTTACACGAAAAACAAACGATTATTCTATTTCTATTTCCCGGCTTATATGATGTCAGATAGGGTGAAATGAACGAAAGCGGGGCACAAGTTTTTGATAATTTCACTGGATAGGCAGTGAAATTATCAAAATGATAATCTACCGTTATTTCCCGATAATCCACCGAAAAGCATTAAAGAATTCAGTCATAATCTTGCAGTTGGAGCACCTAACCATTGATTCTTGTTGTTTCTCTTAACAGAACTAACAGAACATCCTTTCCAAGCTTCCAGCAGCTCTTTGCAATTAGGTTTACCATTATCAACCCATTGGTGCAATTACCTCACCCACTTTCAATATGCAATATACACCAAACAAAATGTCAGTTTCATTAATACTTTTTGGAAATCCATGTGCCCTGTATGTATCTATTTGTACTTAAAACATTTTTGGAAAATATTAGTCCCACCAAAACACCATTACAGAATTTTTTCCTTTGGAATGTATTAATGGGGAATGCTCCAGTTTCCTAAATTTTTTCCCAATAATAGAATTTATTTATATTTTGTATGTTGAAATTACATGTTATTACCAATTGAAAAATGAAATAAAAATGGATGGTCAGCGATCTTGTTTGAATTTTATAGGCATTCGTATCCCATACCCCTACATCGAAAAAATGTACAATTTCTTGCTCCTGTCCAATGTCACTAAAATGCTAATAAAATGCTGTATATTCATCGTTTCGTTCCGAAAACGGAAAAGTAACGTCTTACATTTAATAAGAACAGAAAACCCAAAATATGTACCATTATAAACATGTAAATGTATAAAACAGCATGCTCACGTGTTCGGTTAGATCAACGAAGCTGGAGTGTTTTATGTCAAAATTTGCATACTTTTGGAAATATTTCAAGTTCTACATAATAGAATTTGATAAAACTCCCTCATTGTATTAAGCAACATGTCCTGGTAATAATTCAAAAAGAAAATGGTCAGCGCACTTATTAGTGAATTACAGCAATTTTTATCATACACATGAATAAAATGACGCAAAACAGTGGTAACTGCATACACACTTACGACTGTCTTGCTCTAAATAATCGATTTCCAACTTGAGGAAATCAGTTTTGCATAATAAATACACTTTTACTGTCGTAAATGGTAAAATGTAATAATGTGATATATTATTGAAAATATGGTAGCGAAACATATTGGTACGAAACATTTAATTTACTACAGTAATGACCGAGTGTTCCGAAAAACTGGAGCATTCCCCCTTAAAATGGGAGTATAAAACAAGTTGAAGTGAAGTCAAAAGTCCTTTCTCACCATGATATTCTTTATAAGCAGGATTCTTTTCCTTATCTGACCCCACAAAACTATCAACATGCACTACTGTATCACAAAGTCTCTCTAACTTTCTGATGTATACTTTATCCTGTAAGCAGAATAGACAATATTGTAAGCAGCACAAAAGGTAAGATGGGTTTAAGACATTCTAAATTTGTTATTTCAAAACAAGACCCTATGTTGTTTGGTACTCATTTGAATCATCTTGATTTATATTTCCTTCTTTTTCCAATTCCATGCTAAAATTCACTAATTTTCTATCTTCAGTAAAATTCCAATGACCAATTGGGAGCAGTCTAAAATTTGTTGTCTGGGAAAGTTTTGGGCATTAGAGAATGAAAGTAAATGAGTCAGGATCTGGAAAAATGTCCCTTAACCCATTACCACACAATGACTCTTTTTGACTCCCTCTAAGATATTGATTTTTGAAAACATTGTGGAAAATGAAGAAATTGCTAGTGACAAGCAATTTCTTCATCTTCCACAATGTTTTCTACCACAAAATACCAACACGTTTTAAATTCCATGCACATGAAATTTTCGTCTGCAACATCTTTGAATTTGGATCACCCTAAAATGTTGCCATCTGGTAATGGCTTAAATTAAGGCTTTTGAGCCCAACATGGTTCTTGATTAGCCTGCGTGTACACAGTCTGATGAAGAACGATGTTGTTTACCAAAAGCTTATTCATGACCTCCAGGGACCGTAAGAGTCGCAAGGATCCTGTTGAAAACTTTGTCTAGGCACAGACTGATCTTGAAACATTGTTTTCTCAAATGCTATAAGGGACCTTTTTCCAGATACTGGTTCAACTAGAAATCTATCACTGAAGGTGATAAAAATACCCCCGCCACCACCTTTGTTCCGACAAGCATTTTTGTTGATTTAGGAGCCATACTCAGAAATTGTCAATCCGATTTTATTGAAATTTGGTCCAATCAGGGGCCATAACTCAGAAAGTATCGGTCTGATTTCCATGAATTTTGCATCTTGCATATATACAGTTCCTAATGCATACCTGTGCTAAGTATGAAGCAAATCGTTCATTAACTGTAGGAGGAATTGTCCGGACAAGCATTTTTGTCAAATCAGGGGCCATAACTCAGAAAAAGTCGGTCTGATTTTCTTGAAATGTGCATCTTGCACATGTACAGAAGTTAATGCACACCTGTGCCAAGTATGAAGCAAATCAGATAGTAACTAAAGGAGGACTTGTCCGGACAAGCATTTTTTGGTAAAATCAAGGGCCATAACTGAGAAAGTAATGGTCAGATTTTCGTGAAATGTGCGTCTTGCACATCTACAGGTCCTTATGCAGACATGTGCCAAGTATATTGCAAATCGGACAGTAACTGTAGGAGGAGTTGGACGAACAAGCATTTTTTGGTCATATCAGGGGCCATAACTCACAAAGTATCGATCCGATTCCTGCGAAATTTGCGTCTTGCACATCTACAGGTCACAATGAACACTTGTGCCAAGTATGAACTAAATCGGTCCACAAGTGTAGGAGGAGTTATCCGGACAAGCATTTTTGGTCAAATCAGGGGCCATAACTCAGAAAGTATCGATCCGATTTTCGTGAAATTTGCGTCTTGCACATCTACAGGTCCTAATGCACACCTGTGCCAAGTATGAAGCAAATCAGACAGTAACTGTAGGAGGAGTTGGCCGGACAAGCATTTTTGGGTCAAATCAGGGGCCATAACTCAAAAAGTATCGGTCTGATTTCCGTGAAGTTTGCATCTTGCACATCTACAGGTCACAATGAACACTTGTGCCAAATATGAACTAAATCGGTCCACAAATGTAGGAGGAGTTATCCTGACAAGCATTTTTTGGTCAAATCAGGGGCCATTACTCAGAAATTATCAGTGCGATTTTCATGAAATTTGCGTCTTGCACATCTACAGGTCCTAATGCACACCTGTGCCAAGTATGAAGCAAATCAGACAGTAACTGTAGGAGGAGTTGGCCGGACAAGCATTTTTGGGTCAAATCTGGGGCCATAACTCAAAAAGTATCAGTCCGATTTCTGTGAAATTTGTGTCTTGCACATCTACAGGTCACAATGAACACTTGTGCCAAGTATGAACTAAATCGGTCCACAAGTGTAGGAGGAGTTATCCCGACAAGCATTTTTTGGTCAAATCAGGGGCCATAACTCAAAAAGTATCAGTCCGATTTCTGTGAAATTTGTGTCTTGCACATCTACAGGTCACAATGAACACTTGTGCCAAGTATGAACTAAATCGGTCCACAAGTGTAGGAGGAGTTATCCCGACAAGCATTTTTTGGTCAAATCAGGGGCCATAACTCAGAAAGTATCGGTCTGATTTCCATGAATTTTGCATCTTGCATATATACAGTTCCTAATGCATACCTGTGCTAAGTATGAAGCAAATCGTTCATTAACTGTAGGAGGAATTGTCCGGACAAGCATTTTTGTCAAATCAGGGGCCATAACTCAGAAAAAGTCGGTCTGATTTTCTTGAAATGTGCATCTTGCACATGTACAGAAGTTAATGCACACCTGTGCCAAGTATGAACTAAATCGGTCCTCAAGTGTAGGAGGAGTTATCCGGACAAGCATTTTTTTGTCAAATCAGGGGCCATAACTCAAAAAGTATCGGTCCGATTTTCGTAAAATTTGTGTCTTGCACATCTACAGGTCACAATGAACACTTGTGCCAAGTATGAACTAAATCGGTCAACAAGTGTAGGAGGAGTTGTCCGGACAAAGTTTTGGAGACAGACCAACCAACCAACCATCCAACCACTGGACCGACAGGTTGATTCCAGTATACCCCCTCCAAACTTCGTTTGCGGGGGTATAAATATATAACTTACACAGAACAAATGTGTAGGTATGGTGATTAAACAAGCTGCGTAGGTAGATCTCAGTATGGCTCGTAATCCCAGTAAAAATCTAGGTAGAGAGGGATCATATGTGTCTTGTTCTGTTAGACCTCCATTCTCATCCCAGAGTGGGGACCCCACACTGTGTAACACTGGAATGATAGGATTTTATATCATAACACTTTAACCCATTATCAGACGACAAAATTTCAAGCTTGGCCTTAATTGAAGGAAGTTGTAGATTAATAACTTTTTTGGTTGAAAAACATTGTGGAAAATCAAGAAATTACTTATCATAAGCAATTCATTCATTTTCCATGATGTTTTCCAAAGCCTTGATCTTGTGTGGTGTCAAGAGATGTCAATGTGCGATAATGGGTTAACACTTTCATAGGCCGTGAAAATTAGGAAGTAACTATTAGTGGGGCGCACAACTCCGAAAATTTGGCCTAATCGTTCACTTTGTGATACAAGCATGAATTTTGGTATGGTAAGTCATTGAGGGTCCCTGAATCAGAGAAAAGTGCTAGCCACTTGAAATTCGCATCCGGTGGCCATTTTCCAAGATGGCCGCCATTCGGATAAATGTAGTCTATATATCAGATAGAAAGACATTCCAAATGCTGAAATCCGCCGAGATTTTTTTAATAAATCGTCCCAATATAGTCAATTTTGTAATTAATTAATAAACTAGCATGGCTTTTTTACAACATTGCGGTCGTTTATCCGAGATGGCCACCAAAATACACCAAAAATGGCCGTTTCTTCAATTAGATATTATTTTTTAACAAGTATCTGGTGTTGTATGCAACACAAAAAGTCCCCTACCGGTTTCACATTGACTCAATATGGTAATCAATAATAGATTAAGATGAACAAGTCATCAAAATAATTGTCAAAATTATGAAATGTTATGCCCAACTGGAGGTGATTAATACTGCTGCATCACCACCCTGACTAACATGGCTTATAATTTTTTTTACATTTTAAAACAGGTTTCATCAAGTTAGCTTGCTTAGTTATTAAGTTATTGCAGGATCCATTTTTTGCCATATTTTCACTATTTCCGTTACCATAGCGACCACACTTTTCGTCAGAGAACAAAGATAAAATGATGTGCATAATCTACACATTGCCATCTAGTCATATACCAAGTCTCATCAAATTAGCTTGCTTACTTATTAACTTATCGCAGGATCCAATATTTTTTGCCATATTTTCACTATTTCCGTAACCATAGCAACAACAATTTTAGTCTAAAAACAAAAATTAAATGATGTGCATAATCTACACATTGCCATATAGTCATATACAAAGTCTCATCAAACTAGCTTGCTTAGTTATTATCTTATCGCAGGATCCCATTTTTGGCCATATTTTCACTATTTCTGTAACCATAGCAACCTCAACTTAAGTCGAAAAACAAAAATAAAACAAGAGATGTTTGTAAAACATATATGCCCCCTCAAGCGCCTACATTTGATGTAGGTCAAAGTCCAAGGTCAAGGTAACAAGGTCCAAGGTCATGGCCAAATATGAAAGGTCTTGGTAGGAGGTGTCCATGTGTGAAATATCAAGGCTTTGTATGTAAAAGTAAAATGAAATATAGGCAAGGTTAAAGTTTTTAAAAGTAGGCCAATGCCAAGGTCATAGTCAAATGTGAAAGGTCTTGGTTGGAGGTGTCCATGTGTGAAATATCAAGGCTGTAGGTGTAAAAGGACATGATATATATGCCTGGTTTAAGTTTTTTAAAAGTAGGTCAAACTCCAAGGTCAAGGTTGCAATATTCAAGGTCATGGTCAAAAGTGAAAGGTCTTGGTAGGAGGTGTGAAATATCAAGGTTGTAGGTGTAATATAACATAAGATAAAGGCCAGGTTAAAGATTTCTAAAAGTATGTCAAACTCTTAGGTCAAGGTCAAACAGGCCAAGGTCATGGTCAAATGTGAAATGTCTTGGTAGGAGGTATCCATGTGTAAAATATCGAGACTGTATAGGTAACAGGACATGAGATATAGGCCTAGTTTATTTTTTTTTAAAGTAGGTCAAACTCCAAGATGAAGGTCCAAGGTCATGGTCAAAAGTGAAATGTCTTGGTTGTAAGAGACCATGTGTGAAATATCAAGGCTGTATGTGTAAAATGACATGAAATATAGGCCCGGTTAAAGTATTATAAAAGTAGGTCAAACACCAAGGTCAAGGTTGCAAGGTCCAAGGTCATGGTCAAATGTGAAAGGTCTAGGTCATAGGTGTCCATGTGTCCAATATCAAGGCTGTATGTGTAAAAGGACATGATATATCAGCTGGGTAAAAGTTTTTTTAAAAGTAGGTCAAATACCAAGGTCAATGTCACAAGGTCCAAGGTTATGGTCAAATGTGAAAGGTCTTGGTAAGATGTGTCCATGAGTGAAATACCAAGGCTGTATGTGTAATAGCACATGAGATATAGGCCCAGTTTAATTTTTTTTAAAAGTAGGTCACACTCCAAGGTCAAGGCCACAAGGTCCAAGGTCATAGACATATGTGATAGGTCTTGGTCGGAGGTTTCCATGTGTCAAATATGAAGGCTGTATGTGTAAAAGGACATGATATATCGGCCAGGTTAAAGTTTTTTAAAAGTAGGTCAAACTCCAAGGTCAAGGTCAAAAAGTCCAAGGTCATGGTCAATTGTGAAAGGTCTTGGTAGGAGCTGTCCATGTGTGAAATATCAAGGCTGTATTTGTAAAAGGTCATGAGATATGTGCAAGGTTTAATATTTTTTAAAGTAGGTCAAACTCCAATGTCAAGGTCACAAGGTCCAAGGCCATGGTTAAATGTGAACGATGTTGATAGGAGGTATCTATGTGTGAGATATCAATACTATAATGTATAAAAGGACATGAGATATAGGCAAGGTTAAGAATTAAGTGTAAAAATCAACAAAGGGCAATAACTCCAAGAATTTGATTGGCAGAGTTACGGTTCTCCATAATGAGATCTATTCACCTGTAAAGTTTCATGATTCTACCTTACATACTTTTTGAGTTGTGCTCCGGACAAGAATCAAGTTATAAAATCAACAAAGGGCAATAACTCCAAGAATTTGATTGGCAGAGTTACGGTTCTTGTGCACTGCACCTCTCCATAATGAGATCTATCCACCTGCAACGTTTCATGATTCTACCTTACATACTTTTTGAGTTATGCTCCGGACAATAATCAAGTTTGAAAATCAACAAAAGGCAATAACTCCAAAAATATGATCGGCAGCGTTACGGTTCTTGTGCACTGCACCTCTCCATAATGAGATCTATTCACCTGTAAAATTTCATGATTAAACCTAACATAGTGTTTGAAGTATGCTCCGGACAAGAATCAAGTTATAAAATCAACAAAGGGCAATAACTCAAAAAACTTGATCAGCAGAGTTACGGTTCTTGTGCACTGCACCTCTCCATACTGAGATCTATTCACCTGTAAAGTTTCATGATTATACGTAACATAATTTTTGAGTTATGCCCCATACAAGAATCAAGTTTGAAAATCAACAAAGGGCAATAACTCAAAAAACTTGATCAGCAGAGTTACGGTTCTTGTGCACTGCACCACTCCATAATGAGATCTATCCACCTGTAAAGTTTCATGATTCTACCTTACATACTTTGAGTTATGCTCCGGACAAGAATTAAGTTATAAAATCAACAAAGGGCAATAACTCAAAAAAATTGATCGGCAGAGTTACGGTTCTTGTGCACTGCACCTCTCCATAATGAGATCTATCCACCTATGAAGTTTCATGATTCTACCTTACATACTTTTAGAGTATTGCTCCGGACAAGAATCAAGTTATAAAATTAACAAAGGGCAATAACTCAAAAAATTTGATCGGCAGAGTTACGGTTCTTGTGCACTGCACCACTCCATAATGAGATCTATCCACCTGTAAAGTTTCATGATTCTACCTTACACACTTTTTGAGTTATGCTCCGGACAAGAATCAAGTTATAAAATCAACAAAGGGCAATAACTAAAAAAATTTGATCGGCAGAGTTACAGTTCTTGTGCACTGCACCTCTCCATAATGAGATCTATCCACCTATGAAGTTTCATGATTCTACCTTTAATACTTTTCGAGTTATGCTCCGGACAAGGTTTGGTCTACGGACAGACCGACGGACCGACCGACCGACCTACCGACCGACCATCCGACCGACCGACCGACACTTGCAAAACAATATACCCCCATTTTCTTCGAAAGGGGGCATAATGATGTGCATAATCTACACATTGCCATCTAGTCATATACCAACTTTCATCAAAAACGCTTGCTTAGTTATCAAGTTATCGCGGGATCCAGATTTGAGCGGACAGACGGACGGACAGACGGAGGGCAAACCTATAGTCCCCTCCGGTGTGAACACCGGTAGGGGACTAATAAGACATTACCAATCCTTGTCATAAAATTTCAACCAGCATAATGGAATGAAACACAAACCGATTTAGCCACATGAAAATCGCATCCGGTGGCCATCTTTCAAAATAGCCGCCATTCTCATGTATTGATTAGGCCTATACATGAAAATATCAAATAGAAATGAATCCCAAGTGATGAATTTCGTCAGGATTTTTATATACCTTTCCTGCATAGTCTTTTTTGTAACAAATATAAACCAACTTGATGTCTTTATAACATGGCTGCCTTTTTCCAAGATGGCGCCCAAAATATTCAAATGTTCATAGTTTCTTCAAGGAAATCTTATTACTTTTTACAAAAAAGATATCAAACCCTCTCTTTAAGTATCAGCTAATAAAATGAATGAGATACAAACAAAATTGTTCTAAGAGAATATATATTTTGATATTGAAATGGCGACCATTTTTGTATTATCTTAACTGTCTTATTGGCCTCCATAATTAAATACCGATTATCGTCGATTACTTAAAAAAAAAACAGCAGCTTAATTAACATGGTTTTAAGCACTTTCGTGTGATTAATCGCTTTGCGTTAAGTAAGTCAAAACCTAGTGTTCAAATCATCCTTGGAATCGTCCACACCAAATATCAGACAAGAGGACCATGATGGTCCTTAATCGCTCACCTGAACCTAGATAGAAAGAAAGTCACAATGTTGTTCAAGTTCAAGAGCACATAATTTAAGATGTGAGATTATGATCCAGCTGAAAACTGCTTTCATAATCTTGAATGATCAATATTTCTAGCTGTTACAGTAAAAACAAAGTGGAAGAAACCAACAATTTAGCCACAGTCAAGAGCACATAACTCTGTTCTAATAAAATTTTATCATCAGCATTATGTCCAATTTTTTATTGATTGGTCAATATATTGTTAGAGTGAGATTAAGTCAAAAACTGTAATTTTGTGAAATTCAAGGGCCAATAACTCAGTTTTTTCTAGTCAAATCAAGCTGAAATTTTCACTCATCCAGGATCTTATGGTCACCAACATTGTGGCCAAGTTTTGTCTTGATTAGTCAATAAATGTAGATGATACAGTGTAAACAAAGTCGAAAACACCAATTTTGTCAAATTCAAGGGCACATAACTCCAGACTTCCTACTTCAATCACACTGAAAATTAAAGTCATTCAAGATCTTATGGTTACCAACATTGTGGCAAAGTTTTGTCTTGATCGATCAATATTTGTAGATGCTAGAGTTGTAACAAAGTCAAAACTAGCCATTTTTTACGTTCAAGGGCACATAACTCCAGACTTCCTAGTTCGATCTGACAAAAAATCGAACTCATCTGAGAACTTATAGTTTGCAACATTGTTGCAAAGTTTTGATTTGATCAGTCGATATTAGTAGATGCTAGAGTGGTAACAAAGTCAAAAACAGCCAATTTTGACGTTCAAGGGCAGATAACTCCAGACTTCCTGGTTCGATCTGACTCAAAATCAAACTCACCCGAGAACTTATAGTCATACATATTTTGACCAAGTTTGGTTAAGATTGGTCAGTATTTGTAGATGCTAGAGTGGTAACAAAGTCAAAACTAGCCATTTTCGACGTTCAAGGGCACATAACTCCGGACTTCCTGGTCCGATCTGACTCAAAATCAAACTCATCCGAGAACGTATAGTCATACATATTTTGACCAAGTTTGGTTACGATTAGTCAATATTTGTAGATACTAGAGTGGTAACAAAGTCAAAACTAGCCATTTTTGACATTCAAGGGCAGATAACTCCAGACTTCCTGGTCCAATCTGACCCAAAATCGAACTCATCCGAGAACTTATGGTCATACATGTTTTGACCAAGTTTGGTTAAGATTGGTCAATATTTGTGGATGCTAGAGTGGTAACACCAAAATGTGGACAGACGGACGGACAGACGGACAGACGGACGGACAGACGGACGCCGACGGACAAAAAGCGACCACAATAGCTCACCTTGAGCACTTCGTGCTCAGGTGAGCTAAAAACTCATGCATTCTAAACCAGATAGTGTAAATGAAGTCTTTCTTACATTGAAAATGGATGATTGTAAAACAAATCAACAATCAAAGTACTGAAAGTACTGTTAGAGAGCGTATTTGACACAACATAAATTTCAAACTGTGACAATATTGCATGCTTACATAATTGGGAGCATTCTGTGTGATCGTCATGCAAAACCATCATCGAATATAAATGGAGTTGTGTCAGGCCCGTAGGAAGCAATTTCATATTGTTGAAGCCCATGTGTCTGAATTATTGCGGGGGGGGGGGGGGGGGGGGGGGGGGCTAAATTGGATTTTCCCTAAATTTTCATTGTAAAATAAGGAGAGTTCAGCACTTTTGGCTATGCATTCAACCATGAATGGAGGAATGTATTAACTATTGACAACATAATTGAAGCCTCTTTTTCTGTGATGCAGCATAGTGTCACCATACAACAAAAAATTTCCGAACAACAATTTTTGAAGTGGTCCACTTCAAAAGCTGATGCAAATGACAAAATATTTTTAAAGTTTAGAATTGTGCATAATATTGTTCAGAAAATATTGAGGCAAAAGGAGAAAGTGCCTCAATGTTTTCAAAACTTTCTCTTGGAGACACGTTTGATTGGGAAAGGGAAATTCAAACCAACCCATTCATAAATGTATGAGAAGTTGAGTTGATAAGGAAATTTGCTCTAATGACCCTTTTATCCACGGCATAACATACTACGGCTTTACTACACTATGGCTTTACTACACATTACCCAGATAGACACTCACTATGCACTAGAATCTGTCTGTGGAATGTGATTCTATTTTTAGACTGTTTGCATTGTCCAAAATTTAGGTTACATGACTTGACTGAATGACCTGCATGACCCAATTGTAAATGACAAATTACTACACTGATCTTTTTTCTATTTAATTAAGACTTGTTTACTTGAATTTTTTGCATAGATCATACAAGTCATATATTTTTATATAATAACATGTATGGTTGTAGACTATTCCAATTGTTGTTTAGATCTATTTTGTCTTTATTGGAAGGAACTATTTCTGTTGTTCGGTTTGCAAAATATTGGCTTGTGGCCTCTGGCTGCTAATAGAGAGACTACGCTCTCTAAAAATATGTAAAGTAAATGTTATCCCTGCCAAGAGGACAAATCTAATGATTTGCTTATTTCTCTTCTGAGTAATTTACAGAAAGAGCAAGATCTTAGTGGATACAAATGTACAATAATACTGCAACAGATATTCTATTATACCTTACCTTCAATGATATACCAACTTTGTTCAATCCAGCTCTATTAGATGATAAGGAGGGCAAAGAGAAAACTTTGACACTGCATAAGCCAAGTATCATCATAGATACCTTCTTTTATCTACAATATAAAGCTCAAACGGGCACGGAAACAAGGTTCCATTACAGATGGAGACAGCTGTAAAAGGTCTATAGAATCTGATTTGCAAAAGATGCCACATTTCTTATGCATTCGTAGCACGATTCACAAAATTTGAGACAAGCTTAATCAATGCGTTTAAATTATGGACAACGGGAAGTTGCTCGTAAAACTCAGTGCAGTTGTATGTGTTGTCGTTCAAGAGTTAAAGTATCACCCAAACAGCTTAGTAGAGTTGTATAACTCGACGAGGTCTTAACAAAATATGATACAACAATAGTTTTGTAAAAGATTTACAAGTAGGGCCTATCATGTGGCTTTTTTAACTTGTTATATACCGGTATATCATGGAATTCGTTGCTTCTGAGAAAGTCCAGTTTTCAAACTTCATGACTTAGTCCTATTGTATAAGCACCGTATCAATGCGCAAAACAGGTTGCATACAAAGCTGGCCATATTTAGAGACTGTGTAATTTTCAGGAACCGAATTATTAATGCCGGTCGAAATGGGGATTGCCAAAAGAAAATGAATGTTGGAGAGTTGTTTGGACCCAGTTTCGTAATGCTGCAGAGAGATGGCTACGAATGGGTGCAAAAACTTGAAGTGGACGGTGTAAGTTCAAGAAAGCCGGGCTTTTCTGCACTTCACTCTATATCTGCGTCTGTGAAAAATCACATGAAAGTTAAAATCATAAATAAGCAGTGGCGGCCATCTATGCTGTACAGCTTCTTCAGTGTTGATATGACTATGTTCACAAGCACTAAACCTTGCTTGTATTCGACATACCATCTCTTGTTGTCGAGGGATCCCATATGGGGTGAGGGCTAGTTTCCTTGTAAAGGCTATTGATTTACAGAACTATTCTGGCGAAATAACGAATACACCGGACACATGGATGTTGAAAATATGAATCAACTGAGACGGCGTTAAAACAATAATTATCCTCAGCGGGTTTGGCTGCCATCTCTTATAGGCATATTGTCAAAATTGAAAATCGTCTGCTACATTTTTAGAGACCTTCTTTGAAAAAAGCCGGTTGGCTGCCATCTCTCATGGGGATCTTATCAAATTTGAAAACTATATCACTGGAGACTTGTTCCAGATGATTGCCATCTCGGGTCCACAAACACTATATCTCACGTGTATTCTACATACCATTTCTCTTTGTTGAGGGACCCAATCGTGTAGTCTACTTGTTACGGTAGGTTCTGTGGCTCTAAATTAATTGTCTCACAAAACTGATATACACTACATATTACAATTGCAGATATCTATGGCAATCAATTAAAAGAGTAAGAAAATAATGATTACACGGACTTGGTTGGCTGCCATCTGTCATCAAGTCAGTCGAATTTTATACAATTCGTCAATGAAATAAGCCAGTGGGGCTTATAAGTCGAAAAAGCAAATCAAAGATTTTTTCCAGTGGTAAAATCGCAATTTTCATATAAAAAATGAAGAACTTTATATTGTATGGCAGCAGTATGAGATTTTGGTTGACATCTCAAGCACAAATATTGTCTTTTTTACATCTGGCATTTATGTCTGAGTGTTTGAAATGAAAAATGCAAGTTTATATTAGTTTTAGTGCATCATATCATTACACAGGGAAGCTTTACAATGCCCAGATGGCGGCCATCTCAGAAAATGGCCGCCGTATTGAATTTCAAGTGGCTAGCACTTTTTCTGAAAATGTACACTTGAAACTATATATATACTTATTATCGTAGGCTCTGTGGCTCTAAATTAATTGTCTCACCAAAATGATATACACTATATATTACATTTGCAGATACATATGGCAATCGATTAACAGAGTAAGAAAATAATGATTACACGGGCTTTGTTGGCTGCCATCAGTTATCAAGTTAGTTGATTTTTCTTTAAAATTTATTAATGAAATTAGCCAGTAGAGCTTATAAGTCGAAAAAGCAAATCAAATATTTTTTCCAGCGGTAAATTTGCAATTTTCATATAGAAATGAAGGACTTTATATTGTATGGCTGCCATATGAGATTTTGGTTGCCATCTCACGCACAAATATTGTCTTTTTTAAATTTGGCATTTATGTCTGAGTGTTTGAAATGAAAAATGCAAGTTTCTATTAATTTTAGTGTGCCATATCATTACACAGGGAAGCTCTATAATGCTCAGATGGCGGCCATCTCAGAAAATGGCCGCCATATTGAATTTCAAATGGCTAGCACTTTTTTATAGGCTTTGATTATAAGCATTAAAAAGTTTTTTGCATTTCGAAAAGCCATTACCCTCTCTAAGTTGTAGCTTTGGCATTCGCCGATATCATTACTATACGATACTCCCTCGTTGTGGACAAGACATTTGCTACATGTATCAATCAAAGGATGGGTTGCAACAAGGGTTCAAAAAAACAGATTTTCTTTAAATTCTGTGAATTGATAGGTTTACATAATATCTTTAATTTTTATGTGTAAAAAATCTGATAAGGGCTTATTTTTGGAGATAATGGCTAACAAAGTGGGTGGGGTAAATTGACATGAGAGGCAAATTTTTTACTTTGAAGTTAAATAACTTTTTTTATATGGATCCGATCAAAATGAAATTTGTATGTACTTTCAATGTACTAGGCACAGAAGGTTTTTGGAATCAGTAATCATGTACATTGGTTTGTTGATTTTCTGTATTCGTCCTTCTGTCAATCTCAGATTTTGCTTATTTTTGATGTACTAACTTTACAAAACTATCTCTAAAGTTGTTACTTAAGTTTGTATTGATATGATATTTTGTGAACATGATTCTTAATGATGTAACTAACTAATAGTAAACTTTGAGTCAATTTCAGTGCATAGAATTAAAGTTATTTGACCTTGACCTTCAAAGGTCATACTTAAAAGTCACTTTTTATGATTTTCAGCTATATCTTGGTATAATATGAGCTGTCCGAAGACAGCGCGCTCGACTTTCTAAGTGCTTAGTATAAAAGGGGGCATAACTCCAAATATAGTGGAGCCAGGGTCATGGGCCCTGGTAGTAAGGTAGAGGGTGTGATGATGAATAAGTATTCCAAGTTTGGGATGAATCCCTTAGATAGTATGGAAGTTATTGATGTTTGAAAAAACTTTAACCTTTGTTGCAACGCCAACGCCGACGCCCGGATAACAGTATAAGCTCTCATTTTCTTCGAAAAGTCAAGCTAAAAATGAGCTTATAAAGTAAATGTCAATAAATAAAGTCACATGTATAATATTCTTGCTGTTCTAAGTTTGTTCAATGCCAATTTCAAAGTTGACATTGACCTTGACATACATAATAATGACTATTGAAAAGGAAATTGTCCACTTGCCCCTTCAAAAATCCTTGCTATAATGTGCCCAAAAGTCAGTATCAATCGTGAATTTCCCACTGAACTAAGTAATTACAACTAAGATATTATGAAAATAACTTTATTTGTTTAAAATTCACTTCATATACTAATTTTCATGCAAAATTTTAGCTCAAAATCTTAAAATTTATTATTTTTGAATAACTTTTGAAGGTCAAAGTCGAATAACTTTGGTTCTATTTAATCAAAAGTTTACTTTTATTTAGTTACATCTTAAAGGATTATGTTCACTAAATATAATATCAATCCATAGAAAAATAAAGGTTGTAGAGACAGTTTCTTAAAGTTAGTACATCAAAAATAAGCAAAATCTGAGATTGACAGAAGGACAAATACAGAAAATCAACAAACTGATATACATGATCAATGATTCCATAAATCTTCTGTCATTAGTACATTGAAATTACATGCAAAATTTCAATTTGATCGGATCTAAATAGAACAAGTTATTTAACTTCAAAGTGAAAATTTGCTTCTCGTGTCAATTTACCCCACCCACTTTGTTAGCCATTATCTCCAAAAGTAAGCCCTAATCAGATTTTTTACATGTACAAATTAAAGATATTATGTAAACCTATCAATTCACAGAATTTAAAGAAAATCTGTTTTTTGAACCCTTGTTGCAACCCATCCTTTCTGTCATGAGTTTATAAATGGTACAAAACATCCTCTTTTCTTACCTATTCTGAGTATGTTTCTTTTGTCCCTCACTGTGCTTGTACTGAAGCCCTCAGAGTCTATGTATTCTTGAACTCTTTTTAAAGTATTGATGTAATTCTCATTATGAGATACACTGAAAAATGATAGGAGAAACATTAGTTACAGTAAGATTGCTGTTATGCATTTTATGATGAAATTTAAACACTATCACAAAATACCAGAATTATGTAACACAATGTGTTTGTGAATCACTGATGCCCCCCGAAAATGCTAATGTTAAGTTTTCACATTAAGTTTTCACATTAAGTTTTTGGACTGACAGACAGATGAACGGAGAGACAGACATGAGTAAAACAATATGCTTCCAGTCTTTCGATATGGGGGCATAAAAATGGTCGTGGGAAAAGCCAAAATGCTAGTGACCACCTAAGAGCATATTACTTTTCATTGCTAATTCTAACTGTGAAATCAAAGAGAAAAGCAACATAGCACAATTATTGTAGCCATTCTCATAGCATAAAACTAGATGCCGAAGGGCAACATGTCGAGCCCGCTCATTTTGAAGAAAGAAGACCATACCTATGTCTACAGCTGTCATTACAATGGCGTTGTAAAAGTGGGGACAAAATAAGTTGGAATGATGGGGATCATGGTGAGACAGTTTATTGTTCACAAAATATTACATGTCTATGTATTTATAACGAGATACCAGAATGGATTAATTTGAGTATACATATGTGACCCGTCACGCTAAAAGGGACCTTATGCTAAGTCCATAAAACCAAATTCCGAGAAATATACCAGACCAAGCAGAAGTCCATCCGATGTCGTATTTGGAAAACGAAAATATTGTAAGGTAGAGAAAACATTCTAGATTCAGAAAATACTTAAACGTGAAAAGTTTCGACCCTAGTCAGGCTGCGCGGACTGCGCAGACGGACTAGGGTCGATACTTTTCACAAATCCGATAAGGTCCCTTTTAGCGCGACGGGTCACATATAAGGAAAATAAGCCATGCCCCCTGGCACCCATTTTTTGTACGGATCGGAATAATTTGAACATTCTGAGAAGTACGAAAATTAGCTGCACGTAGCTGTACGTGGCCATGTTTTTTACGGATTGAGATAATTTGAACAATCTTGGTAGAGGGCCATCCAAAGAATATTTGTGCCAAATTAAGGAATGGCCCGGACAAGCAAAAATCAACTCATTTTTTACATTTGACCTCAAAGTTTGACCTTGACCTTTCATCTTGGAATCTGGTTCTTGCACGCGACACTCCATCTTACTGAGCTTGACATTTGTGCCAAGTTATTTCTGAATCCCTCCATCCATGGTGAAGTTATGGCCCGGACAAGCAAAAATCATCTCATTTTTGACATTTGACCTCCAAGTTTGACCTTGACCTTTGAGCTTGGAATCTGGTTTTTGCACGCGACACTCCGCCTTACTGAGCTTGACATTTGTGCCAAGTTATTTCTGAATCCCTCCATCCATGGTGAAGTTATGGCCCGGACAAGCAAAAATCATCTCATTTTTGACATTTGACCTCCAAGTTTGACCTTGACCTTTGAGCTTGGAATCTGGTTCTTGCACGCGACACTCTGCCTTACTGAGCTTGACATTTGTGCCAAGTTATTTCTGAATCCCTCCATCCATGGTGAAGTTATGGCCCGGACAAGCAAAAATCATCTCATTTTTGACATTTGACCTCCAAGTTTGACCTTGACCTTTGAGCTTGGAATCTGGTTCTTGCACGCGACACTCTGCCTTACTGAGCTTGACATTTGTGCCAAGTTATTTCTGAATCCCTCCATCCATGGTGAAGTTATGGCCCGGACAAGCAAAAATCTTCTCATTTTTGACATTTGACCTCCAAGTTTGACCTTGACCTTTGAGCTTGGAATCTGGTTCTTGCACGCGACACTCCGCCTTACTGAGCTTGACATTTGTGCCAAGTTATTTCTGAATCCCTCCATCCATGGTGAAGTTATGGCCCGGACAAGCTCCATCCGGACGGACGCACGCACTAACGCACGCACGCACGCACTAACGCACGCACTAACGCACATACACCGAACCGCCATTGTGACAACTATGTCGAGCTCACCGCAAGCGGGCTCGACAAAAACAACAAAGAGTGTTTATCTTAAATTCACTTAGAACTTTGATCCGCCACTGGATCTTGTTCTATGCTGCCTGCAAGTTCAGTAGTATATATTGGGATTCAGTCTAACATGTTGTCGCTTTCCTTCAAAAGCCTTGTAACTGCAGCTTGATTTAAGCTGCATTTACAAGGTTCTCGATGAAAAGCAGTGATGTATGAACAAACCTTGATGTGGTTGGCATTTCATTCTTGGACACAGTTTGAGTCTTGATAGATTTGACTAGATCTTCATCCATGGTTTTTGTGAGGTCGTAGTAATGTCCAAACTTCACTGTGGTAGGGCTCGACTGAATTGTAAAATAGAATTTTATGTAAATTCATCCAAAGCAATTTGATTGACATGAGTTAACATCTCTTTCAACTGCTATGGTCATATCATAGTGGCTGGAGCCTACATTCCTGTCATTGCTCTCATCAATATTACAACAACCTCCTTTCAAAGCCTCCAGCTGCTCTCCAAAATAACTTTACTATTATCCTGCCATTGGTGGGAGAACAATGTTAGAACAGATGTTTGCAACCGCAGGGAATTGAATCCGGAACCTCATGAGTGATTGTGTGATCCAGAGAAAACATATTGTTTCCATTCAATTAAATCTAGAGCATCCCCTATTTTGCTTTAAGCCTCAGGATGTTGAATGGTAAATGAAATTGGTAAAAATGTTTTTGTTTACCATTATCATAAGACTCAGAATAAATCCTTTCCTAAACAAATCAAAGTCAAATTATCTCCCTTTGAATTACCTTGGAGACCAAAGACATTTCTTCATGCATGAATTATCAAAATCTGTCCAGTCGTTTAGGAGGATTTGTACTTACGAGAAATGTGGACGGACAGACAAATTTACAACAAAATCTTAATATAGCCCAAATTTCAATAGTTGCAAGCAATAAAATTCATGTTAATAATCATTAAAACAAGAGGGCCATGATGGCTGTGTATCGCTCCACTGGCTTTTAGAGTTTAGACTTGTAGTCTACGAAATTCTTCAAAGAATACAATAGAGGTCTTTCCAAAGAAGATTCATGCCACATCACAATGAAATCCAATCAGTGGTTATGGAGAGAAATTTTTGAAAATCTTTCTTTAAATTACACTATGTTCCATATAGCGAAAAATAAGCCCAGCCCACAGCGGCTATTTTTTTATCCGATCGATTTTTTTTTCAAAGAAATGTTTAGAGAACTGCACATTGAGCATTCAGCCTATAGTACAATGAAATCCAATAAAGTGTGTTGGAGAAGAAGATTTTTAAAGATATTTCGAAAATTTTATTTAATCAACTTGATGAAAATTTAAGTTCCATACAGAACTTATTTTTTTTAATGAAGAAATTTATGCAAGGAAGATACCTGTTAAGTTTGGTTGAAATTGGTCCGACAGTTTTGGAGAATAAGCTGTTGAAATATTTTTTGAAAATTTAATTAAATTAATTCAAAATTTCAGTTCTAAATGCATTTTTTTTAAGGAATTTGAAAGAGAGACATGCAAGGAAGATACTAGCCTTGTGTCAGGCCCTGTATATGTGTTTATGTCTCTTGAAAAATCAAGGGAGACTAACACTCATAAATAAATTACACATATTAACGTCCCTTGGTCTAAACTATACAGGGCCTTGGAAAATACAATGAAAGAGGAGTCTAAATATTGGTCGCCACAGGTGGTTCAAATTAAACCTAATTGTATTACGGTACATTATCAGATAACTGTTTGCTTAATATGATAGACTATGACTGTTTTATATCAATTCAAAAACTGCACACTGTCATCTGATAGAGAAATATCTAAATGTGTCAATTTCATGCTTTAGTCCAAAACGTAAGACTTGTCAACAAAACTGACCAACAAATAATAATGTATATACACAATATAATTCGTCGCTTTTAAACAAAAACATTGTAACTGCAGATTGTTTTAGGATGCAGTTACGATATTTTTCTTGAAATGCAACAACAGCAGCAAATTATTGTTGTAGAGGATCAACCCTTTTCCAAAAAAGTAAAATTTTAGGATTGTCCAGTCCGAAAATGAAAGAAGGGTTGTTGATAAAGATTGAATTTGTGGATAATGATATACAGAAAAGGTATTGAGGAAAAGAGAGAAAATGATGAAAATCACAATTTTCCTATTTTAGCTCAATATTTTCAATGTCTATTCGATTAGGTAGGTGAAAATCATGTTTTTCGAAAAAGGATTAAAAGACTGAACGTATAAATCTTAGCAGCTAATTATGTTATCAAGCTGTGGAGTAATGCTTGGTGTCGGATTATCTTATGGTCGGATTACCTTACAAAGTGATTTCCTCAGTCTGTTAAGGACAACACAGAGCAACAATTTTCTATGTACCTTACTTTTGTAATTCCTAATACAAATATTATTCTTAACAGACTAACATCAGTCTAGGAAGATACCTGTGAAGTTCGGTTGAAATTAGTCCAGAAGTTTTGGAGAAAAAGATATTTAAAAGATTTTTCGAAAATTTAATTTAATTAATTTAATTAAACTTTCAGTTCAACACAGAATTTATTTTTTTAAGGAATTTGGAAAAGATTCATGCAAGGAAGGTTACTGTGAAGTTTGGTTGAAATTGGCCCTGTAGTTTTGGAGAATAAGATGTTTAAATATTTTTCGAAAATTTAATTTAATTAATTTAATTTAAATTTGAGTTCTACACGGAATTTACTTTATTGAAGGATTTTGAAAGAGAGTTATGCAAGGAAGATTACTGTGAAGTTTGGTTGAAATTGGTCGAGCAGTTTTGGATATGCAAAAAAAAATTTTCAAAAATTTAATTTAATTAATTTAATTAAGATTTCAGTTCTACACAGAATTTATTTATTTGAAGGAATTTGAAATAGATTCATGCAGGGAAGATAACTGTGTAGTTTGATTGAAATTGGCCCAGTAATTTTGGAGTATAAGATGTTTAAAGATTTTTCAAAAACTTAATTTAAATTTAATTAAAATTTCAGTTCTACACAGAATTTACTTTTTTGAACGAATTTGAAAGAGAGTCATGCAAGGAAAATTACTGTGAAGTTTGGTTGAAATTGTTCCAGTACTATTGGAGAAGAAGATTTTTAAATTTTTTTCGAAAATTTAATTAAATCAATTTAATTAAAATTTCAGTTCTACACGGAATTTATTTATTTGAAGCAATTTAGAAGAGAGTCATGCAAGGAAGATTCCTGTAAAGTTGGGTTGAAATTGGTCCAGTAGTTATGAAGACGAAGATGTTTAGGGAAAAAGTTTATGCATGCACGCACCGACGGACATACAACAGACACAGGGCCATGACATAAGCCCTGCTGGCCTTCGGCCAGTGGAGCTAAAAATATATGTTACATTATGGAAAACATCCGGAGAAAGGGTAAAACCCCAATTACAAACTGTGTTAGAATATCCCTGGTAACAATAAATTCACAACTAACCTGGAACTGTGGAAGATGTTTGTATCGCCATGCGATCTTCATCTGATCTTGATCTACACTCGGGTCAGGTTTATCTCCCCCTGGATCATCCAATACAGGGCCCGGCAACTCCTGCAGACAGGCAGAGAAACAGGTAAGAGAGGGTGACAACTTTTCACAGATGATAGCATTGGAAAATATTGTGGTAAATGAAGAAATTGCTTGTGACAAGCAATTTCTTCATTTCCCACATTGTTTTCTACCAAAAAAGAACAACAGATCTAAAATTTCATTCACTTGATATTGACATCTGCAACATTTTTAAATTTGCATCACTGATCAGTCTAAAGTTTTGCCATTTGGTAATGGGTTTGAGTTTACTATTTCATTTATTGAATTATGAAATAATAACAAGTTTAGCGGTCTTTATTGCCAATAAAACCTGATGTGCGACGGACTACATGTGTAGGTAAAAACCGAGGCGCACAGCGCCGAGGTATTTGCCTTAACATGTAGTCCAGAGCACAGAGGTTTTAATTGGCAATAAAGACCGCTAAACTTGTTATTATCTCCATTATAACACTCCAAATAACAAAAACGCACATTAGAAATGTGTTATTTTGTGAAAATTCTGCTATGAACTAGTTTTCGTTGTAGGAAACGCATTGTCGGTTAAGTGACGTCATTTGACGTTACCTTGACGCCACGTGACGTTTTGGCGCATACACAAAGCATAACAAGAGATGTTTGTAAAACATATATGCCCCCCTCAAGGGCCTACATTTGATGTAGGTCAAAGTCCAAGGTCAAGTTAACAAGGTCCAAGGTCATGGTCAAATATGAAAGGTCTTGGTAGGAGGTGTCTATGTGTGAAATATCAAAGCTGTATATGAAAAAGTAAAATGAAACATAGGCCAGGTTAAAGTTTTTAAAAGTAGGCCAATGCCAAGGTCAAGGTCAAATGTGAAAGGTCTTGGTTCGAGGTGTCCATGTGTGAAATATCAAGGCTGTAGGTGTAAAAGGACATGATTTATATGTCTGGTTTTAGTCTTTTTAAAAGTAGGTCAAACTCCAAGGTCACGGTTGCAATATTCAAGGTCATGGTCAATTGTGAAAGGTCTTGGTAGGAGGTGTCTATGTGTGAAATATCAACACTGTAGGTGTAATAGGACATAAGAGAAAGGCTAGGTTAAAGATTTCTAAAAGTATGTAAAAATCAAAGGTCAAGGTCACACAGGCCAAGGTCATGGTCAAATGTGCAAGGTCTTGGTAGGAGGTGTCCATGTGTAAAATATTGAGACTGTATAGGTAACAGGACATGAGATATAGGCCTAGTTTAAGTTTTTTAAAAGTAGGTCAAACTCCAAGGTCAAGGTCCAAGGTCATGGTCAAAAGTGAAATATCTTGGTTGGAAGTGACCATGTCTGAAATATCAAGGCTGTATATGTAAAATGACATGAAATATAGGCCAGGTTAATGTATTATTAAAGTAGGTCAAACACCAAGGTCAAGGTCACAAGGTCCAAGGTCATGGTCAAATGTGAAAGGTCTTGGTTGTAGGTGTCCATGTGTCAAATATCAAGGCTGTATGTGTAAAAGGACATGATATATCGGCCAGATTAAAGGGTTTTTTTTAAGTAGGTCAAAGGTCAAGGTCACAAGGTCCGAGGTCATGGTCAAATGTGAAAGGTCTTGGTAGGATGTGTCCATGTGTGAAATATCAAGGCTGTATGTGTAATAGCACATGATATATAGGCCCAGTTTAATTTTTTTCAAAGTAGGTCAAACTTCAAGGTCAAGGCCACATGGTCCAAGGTCATAGTCGTATGTGATAGGTCTTGGTCAGAGGTTTCCATGTGTCAAATATCAAGGCTGTATGTGTAAAAGGACATGATATATCGGCCAGGTTAAAGTTTTTTAAAAGTAGGTCAAACTCCAAGGTCAAGGTCACAAAGTCCAAGGTCATGGTCAATTGTGAAAGGTCTTGGTAAGATGTGTCCATGTGTGAAATATCAAGGCTGTATTTGTAAAAGGTCATGAGATATATACCGGGTTTATTTTTTTTAAAAGTAGGTCAAACTCCAAGGTTAAGGTCACAAGGTCCAAGGTCATGGTTAAATGTGAACAATGTTGATGGGAGGTATCTATGTGTGAGATATCAAGGCTGTATGTGTAAAAGGACATGAGATATAGGCAAGATTAAGAATTAAGTGTAAAATCAACAAAGGGCAATAACTCCAAGAATTTGATTGGCAGAGTTATGGTTCTTGTGCACTGCACCTCTCCATAATGAAAACTAATCACCTGTAAAGTTTCATGATTCTACCTTACATATTTTTTGAGTTGTGCTCCGGACAAGAATCAACTTATAAAATCAACAAAGGGCAATAACTCAAAAAATTTGATCGGCAGAGTTACAGTTCTTGTGCACTGCACCTCTCCATTATGAGATCTATCCACCTGTAAAGTTTCATGATTCTACCTTACATACTTTTTGAGTTATGCTCCGGACAAGAATCAAGTTTGAAAATCAACAAAGGGCAATAACTCCAAAAATATGATTGGCAGAGTTACGGTTCTTGTGCACTGCACCTCTCCATAATGAGATCCATTTACCTGTAAAGTTTCATGATTCTACCTAACATAGTTTTTGAGTTATGCCCCGGACAAGAATCAAATTTGAAAATCAACAAAGGGCAATAACTCAAAAAATTTGATCAGCAGAGTTACGGTTCTTGTGCACTGCACCTCTCCATAATGAGATCTATCCATCTGTAAAGTTTCATGATTGTACCTTACATACTTTTTGAGTTATGCTCCGGACAAGAATCAAGTTATAAAATCAACAAAGGGCAATAACTCATAAAATTTGATCGGCAGAGTTACGGTTAGAGGTGCGCGGTATTACCGGTATACCGGTTACCACGGTGCCCGATCCTCGCGGTATGATACCGCGGTATCATCGGGAAATACCGGTATTAAATGAACAATTGAACATGGTCCATACTTCAATGCCTTGTCGCTTTTTCGTTGTGATTAAACCTACAGCGAACCGAATCATGTGTGTATAAATTTTCTGGGAATCCCAAAACGTTATCTGTTACTATTATTAGCTTCCAAAAATAACTACCCAATATAGAACACAAAGGTCAATGTGTGATCAGTAACATGACCCAATTGGAATGTTCGATAAACAAGTCGCGCTTTGCACTTGTGAATTCGGCATGCGCCGATTGTCCCTTTTTGTAAATTTACGACATTGCTGTCTCTCGGTATGGGCTCGTATGAAATCACAAAGTGATATATTGTGTGGAAGAATTTTGCAAGTCCAATCAATACAACAATTTTATGATTTTTCAAGGGTCTTGCTACCAATTTTTGTTTAGGGCCAGGGGCCATTGAAATTGGGGAAAATAGCGACGTTTTTACCTAAATTGGGAAAAACTAAAACAATTTTGTATTCATACTGTCACTCAGTTTCAGCTGCAAATTAGATTGTAGTGATGTAAAATGCATTTGTACATACTCTTGTTTAAGAATCTACTCAAAACTTTCTTCAAAATGTTTGTAAATGAAGATGAGGTCTTAACGTGGGGCATTCTGGGAATTTTCACCAGAGAATTGGGAAAAAAAGATACTTTTTGCCATTGGGAATGGGGCCGAATAACGGCCCCAAATTTTGGCAAACGAGACCCCTGTTTTTATCGAACCCTATAAAGCTAAGTATAAACGTCTTTGTGTATTTGTTGATGTTTCTGGTTATCAATCGGGTGCGCCGGTCTGATTGAAACGAATACCAAACGAGCACGGCCCATTACATGTGACACAAACAAAATGGCGGAGGAGTCGGACAAACTCTTCCTGGGTAAAAAATCTCTTTATTTAAATGACCATAACTATAAATTAACAGCACATGGTAAAATGGCGGTATACCGCGGTATATACCGCGGTATTTAGTAAAATACCATGGTATACCGCGGTATTGTTTCATTGGCGGTACCCAGCCCTAGTTACGGTTCTTATGCACTGCACCTCTCCATAATGAGATCTATCCACCTATGAAGTTTCATGATTCTACCTTACATACTTTTTGAGTTATGCTCCGGACAAAGTTTGGTCTACGGACAGACCGACCGACATACGGACCGACCGACCGACCGACCGACACTTGCAAAACAATATACCCCCATTTTCTTCGAAAGGGGGCATAATTACATAGAGTCTTTATTGTAAATAAAACCTGATGCAGTTCTTCTTTGCTATATATGGATTTTACGGAAACATGTTATAATGTTCAACAAACCCTATGTTGTTGGTACTCATTTGAATCCTCTCTATGAGTACCCACAACTTATGGCTTGGAATTGCAATAACAAAATTAGTATGTCTTAACCCCAACTTATCTGTAGCTCTGAATATGTATATATAAAGCACAGTCAGTCATTCAATTCAGCCCATAGTCAGAAGCAAGTTCAGAGCTACAGATAAGATGGAGTGAAGGCATTCTAAATATGTTAAAGTTGAACTACAATTACACAAACAATTTCAGAAAATTTGGCAAATATTCAGTCACACTACTTTGACCTATAAGCAGTAACAGTAACTAGACAAGAGACGTCAGTGACGGATTATGCTCCCCGAATAAGTGTTTGTCACAAAATAAAAACTATCATACATTAAGCCCCCTTTTCCCATGACAGATTTTATGTACACACATTATTTATAGAATATGGTCTAGGGCATCCCATTTATCATATAAGTGCAAAATTTCATTAAATTCTGCCCTTTAGATGAAGAGAAATAAGAGAAAAACTAATTTTTACATGAAGGCCCCTTTTTCCATGACGCAGCCTCAAATCAATTCAATTCATTGAATTTGGCCCAAGGGTTGCTGAGATCTGGCTGTGGACGGACGGACACATGGACGGACAGACGCACACACGGACGGACAGACGGCATGGCGACTATATGCTCCCCCGAAATATTTTCAGGGAGCATACAAAATGTCACAGAGCTCTTTCCCAAATGACAAAATTTTAGGGTGGTTTAATTCAAAAGCTGCTACAGATCACAAAATGAATGTAGTAATAAAGATGGTAAATTATTGAGGCAAAAGGAGAAAATGTTGATTATCATTCAGCATTCTTCTTTTACCTCAATACTTTCCCAAACCTTTTCTAATTTTGACTTCAAAATCAGGTCTTGTTTGAAAAGGTTTAGACCCCCTTTATCCATGGTTTTCTATTTTTGTATGTCATAAGAACATTCTTTATTACAAATAAAAGCCGCACATTCATTCTATTCTTTCAAAGTTTACTGAGCAAGTGTCTGATGCTTTGTACATAATAGTATGTGTGTCCAAAGCAACAAATAGGAGGTGGAGAAGACATTCTTAATTTGCTATTTCAAATCCAAACCCTTTTTTGTGGGTACTTATTCAAATTGTCTCAATGATTTGATTCCAATGAGTACACACAGCATAGGCTTTGATGAACAATACATGAAATATTGCATTTTGAAATGCTTTCACTTCCTCTTATCTGTAGCTCTGTATGTGCATAATAGTATGTGTGTATACCTTTAGTATATATTGTGGGTCTGCATCAAGGCTGCTCAAGAACAATGAGTGACCAGTCATCACTGCCTCAGCACAAAAATACTTCATCATTAATCTGGCATAGCTGCTGTAGGTGTCCTCTTCTGTAAAAGCAATGTTATCAAGAACCTACTATAGCAATTAATCAATGATTCTGATCCAGACAACAATAGACAACCAACAAGTTATACGAGAACAAGATATGTTTGTAAAACAAATATGTGCCCCATCAAGGGCCTACCTTTGATGTAGGTCAAACTCCAAGGTCAATGTCACAAGGTCCAAGATCATGGTCAAATGTGAAAGGTCTTGGTAGGAGGTGTCCATGTGTGAAATATCAAGGCTGTACATGTAAAAGCATATAAAATATAGGCCAGGTTAAAGTTTTTTAAAAGTTTTTTCAAATGCCAAGGTCAATGTCACAAAGTCCAAGGTCATGGTCAAATGTGAAAGGTCTTGGTAGGAGGTGTCCATGTGTGAAATACCAAGGCTGTACATGTAAAAGGACATGAGATAGAGGCCAGGTTAAAGTTTTTTAAAAGTAAGTAATAATAATAATATAATAATAATAATAATAATAATAATAACGACTTTATTTAATACAAATGCCAAGGTCCAATCAAATTATGTGAGAGGTCTTGGTAGGAGGTGGCCATGTGTGATCTACTGACCGAACGGCCTACACTTGCAAATCAATATACCATTTTCTTCGAAAAGGGGCATAAATATAACTAAAATCTGTTTTTCTCAATACTACTCTCTAGGCATCATAGCATTCTGAACTACACAACTGCTAACTTTTAACACATTACTCAAGAGACTCAATGCATGGAAAGGATAATCTTATAACTGTGGCCATAGGTTGATCTCCCTCATAACTCAATAAGGCAACTTGCATAACTTGGTAGGCTAATTAAAAATATACTTGTCTGCAACCAGAAAATCCAAAGTCCAAAAGGAATTCAACACACCTAAATCTGTATAAATTATTGGTCACAAATGTGATAATATTCCTTTATCAAGATCCTGGCCATGGTTTCTTGAAAAATCTTAAGTACATACTCAGGAGTACATGCTCAACTTCAATGGAATACTCTCCATTTAAATTGAAGAGTATTAGATTGAAGTTCACATGGATTTCGTGTGATTTGAGTACAGTGCTCAGATTTGAGTCTGAGAACGTACAAGTTTAAGTTTTTTTTCTAGAAACTGGGGCCTGGTTCATAACCTATCAAAGGACCTTCTGAGAAGCGAAAAAAATATTTAACCCTTTCCCGAACAAGACCTGGTTTTGACGTCTCTAATTATTGAATAGGCTTGGGAAAACATTGAGGCAAAAGAAGAAACTGCTGATAACCAGCAGTTTCTCCTTTTGTCTCAATATTTTCTGTGCCATATTTTACACAAATCCTATCTTTAATAACATCCATTTTGTCATTTATGGCAGTTTTTGAAGTGGATCACCCTAAAATTTCGCCGTTTGGGAAAGGGTTAACCTAGTCAGACTGTGCCAACTGCCCATATTCTGACTAGATCAAAACTTTTCACTCCTAGACATTTTTCTGAATTTAAATTATTTTCTTCTATTTTGCCATATTAACTAATTTTCATTTTCAAAATGCGACATGTTTTTAACATCCGATAAATCTGATCCAGCTGTCAAAATTTTGGTTTTATAGACTTTCCATAAGGCCCCTTGTAGCAAAATGAATCAGATATTGTCACTTTCCAACAAAAACCTCATAACTTCATCTTGTTTCAAGCTGTAGTTACAAGGTTTTTGTTGAAAAGCAGTAATATGTAATTTAATCTAAACTTACTTACCAATCAAAAGGACAGATCCCACTGCTATACCCCCACCTGCAATCAAAAATGTGTTGCAATTAACCCTTTTCCCAATTGGCAATTTGTTTGTCTTTTCAATATGGAAAGCAGCTGATGCAGCCAGATGACACAATAGATGTTGATAAATTCAGGTTTTTTGTACAATATTATAGCCCATTACTGCACAGTGACGCCTTCTGACTCCTTCACAAGAAAATAGTTGGGAAATAATTTTCCACAATGTTTTCTAACCCAAAATGGAAAGATTTTTAAAATTTCATCAATTTGAAATTGTCGTCTGAAAAACCTTCTAATTGGAACAGTCCAAAATTTTGTCGTCTGGTAATGGAATAGTAAAGAATTTTTTTAATATTGCCTTCGGAGCACTGACAGTCTAGAATGGCTAATTAGCTACACCATACTTCTTCTTTCACATGTATTTTCCTCCATTTCTAGTTTTAACATATATTCAGCTCATAAATATGCAATGTGTCAAATCTTTAGTAACTCCATAGCTAGTCGAAAGTTATTTTTAAACTGTCAATGCTAGATTTACACAATATTTTCAAAGAATTTATTCCATTCATTCTAGTAGGGTAGTACGGATTAGGGAAGAAGTTCAATCTTAGTGATGTATTCAGTTGATGCTTCTCTTCTCTCTTTGCAGCTCTTGTGACTCTTGTACAATAGTTCCTGGCTTCATAATATTTTCTGTAATATTCATAAGTCTTTGTATGCATGCACATAATTGTTTTCCACACCTTATATTTCGTTTTAATGATTATCTTGTATGCACATCTGTTTCCATGCCTTATGTTTCTTTTTCATGCTTATTGAGGCATAACGAGAAAATACTGATAGACAGTTGAACATTTTCATCCTTTGCCTCAATGTTATCAAGTAATTTCTTTTGGTACATTCAAACATGTCCTTGTTTTGGAAAAGGTTACAGGGACAAAAGTGATCCTGATCAGCCTGCAGCCTTACGACATGACACTGACTAACCCATTTCCAAACATTGGCGATTTTTGACGCCCTTCAAGATAAAGGCTTTGGAAAACATTGTGGAAAATGAAAAATTGCTTGTGAAAAGCAATTTCTTCATTTCCCACAATGCTTGCTACTTAAAAGGGCAAAAAAAGGGAAAATTATATTCACTTGAAATTGTCATCTGCATAATCTTTGAATTTGGAACAGTGCAAAATTTTACCATCTGGTAATGGGTTAAACATTTCACAGCAATTCTTAGGAACAAACAAGGTCAATAAAATTTGTCATTCTGGCTAACTACAGACACACAAGAAGGAAGAGGTCTACAACACAGAAACATGGTTCTGCACTTCCAGACAGTGGAAGGATTTAGTTGTTTACAACAACTGGCAATGCTTTTAGTTTTAAAATTTGCCTGGAGGGAATCATATTACCTGTCTATATCGATCTACAGATGTCAAAAAACAAAAAAACGGAACCCTATTATTCAAAGTCAAATATTTTAAAACGAAAGCAAAGAATCTAATTTTTGAATTTGCAGTGCTGAAGATTCATTAATTTTGCATATACATGTATGTGTTTCCTCTTACACTTTCAAGAAAATATGTATTGGTTCAAATGTTATATGCAATTTAAAAATGACACTAAAACATGATATTGATTTTTTGGGGGACAGCCTGTTCAGGGTTTTTTCTCCTTCTTTGAACAGGTCCGTAAAAAGGACCCGTTCCCAATGCCAAATAGGGTAATTTTTTCCCAAAATCTAGAAAGAAAATTCCCAATGCAAAAGTTGTTCCTTCTTTTTGAATGAAAATTCAATCATTCCCTTTCATATGTTGAGAAAAAAGTATCCAGAGACAGACTGGAAGTCCCTTCAGTTGATTTCATATACTTAACTATGCACATGTCTCAATTTTTGTTGGAGTCTATGATGAAAATTTTTTCCCAATTTTTGACAAAACAACGCTTTTTTCCCAATTTGCCTGGTCTCGGACCCGTTCCCAAAACTATGAGAAAAAAACACTGCTGTTTATATACTGCCTAAACTCCGCTTTCAGGTATTATTGACAAGTGGCAACAAGAAAGCAGGATTTGTAACTGAAGCTCAAGTCAGGGTTCGAAAAAGGCTTCAGATTGAATTAAATTAACTAGATCTAGGGTGATCATTGTAAGGCCTAAAAAAAAAATATGTGTGTTTCAGGTTTCCCGACCGACTCAACCAAAATATGGCCGACTCAATTATTTTTAAGGAGTTTCCAAAAATAAAAAAACAAAAGTACCGATTCGGACCTTTTTTACCAAATGTCCGAAATTAGGTACATAAAATAAATTATTTTGAAGAATTATAAGTAGGGTCCCATCTTTTAGTCAGATCACTTTGGTAAAAGACAATACTCTTTAAAGACTTGTGTAGTCATAATGACCATTTCACAGTCAAATTTTTAATATTGGGTGTTCTATTTTGAACGCTGCTGCAGATTACATGAGGATATTAAAAAAAAAAAAAAAAAAATCCGACCTACCGACCCAGGTTTAATTTTCTGAGGAAACCTGAAACACACATATTTTTCTTTTAGGCCTAATGATGTCAAAAAGGTCCTCAAACAAAAAGGTTCAGAAGCAAAATGCTGAATATGAATGCAAGTCAAATTAACCTTCTCCCAAGCAAACTGGTTTTGATGTCTCTAAGCGTAAAGGCTTCAGAAAACATTAAGGCAAAAAATGAATTAATGGATTATGCTAAAAATCAGTGGCAGATTCAGAGGGTGTTTGGGGGTTCAAACGAACCCCCCTATGTAGCTTGATTATTTTATTTTCATGCAGAAATTCAGTCAAAATTGTGTAACATAACATTAAAAGTAAAACGACCCTTCCCCTTTTGTAAAAACAACCCCCTCCCCAGCGGCGGATGCAGAATTTCTTTGAGGGGGGTTCGAATATACAAATAGGGGGTTTCGTTTTCCTATTATTACTCTATTTTGACTGAGTTTCTGTATGAAAATGATATATTCAAGCCCACAAGGGGGGGGGGGGGGTTCGTTTGAACCCTCCGAACCCCCTCTGGATCCTCCACTGCTCCCCCCCCCCCCCCTCACAGAAATCCAATAGGCCACCGAATAATTGGCATTTTCTCATTTTGCCTCAATGTTTAATGAGACAAATCACTCACAATTTTTACCTTTAATAATGTTCTATTTTGTTGTCTATAGCAGCTTTCAAATTGGACCAACCTAAAATTTTGTTGATTGAGTAAGGATTAAAATAATAAATTCATTCACTCATGTTCATGGGTCATACTAAAATACGCCACATGGGAAAATTCGCCCTATGGGACCATATGAAAATATAGACGCCATATAGAATCATGTGGTAAAGAAGTTTATTTTTTGGAAATTTTAAGGCTTAGAATGTCAAATATCGAATAGTATTTGACATTTTATGTTTATTTGTTCTTGATTTTAGATATTATGGTAAATTTTGGAGTTGAGCGCCGATAACGCCACATCACTTCTACCTTCGCCACACAGACCCAAAAGTAGAATTGCATGTATATAATGGAATTATGTTATTATCTTATTACACAAGATAAATATGACTATTGGATTTGTATTTTATAATGTTTTCTTTTGTTTATTTTCAGATTTCGGATGAATACAGCGGAAAGCCATGTGGGGGAAAGGGAGGTAATTATATGCGTCATACAAATAGACTAGAAGGCGTAATAAACTGGATGACCTGTACAATTCGAAATTTTCCAAAATGGATTCAAACGGCTGCTGCCTGAACAAACGTTTGTTCAAAATAATTATTGATGTATCAAAATATTGACTGATTGATCGATTGATCATAACATTGATTGATTGAATGCTCAAAGTATTAATTGATTGATTGATCATAACATTGCTTGATTGAATGATCAAAATATTGATTGATTGATTGATTGATTGATTGATTGATTGATTGATTGATTGTTTGATTGTTTGATTGATTGATTGATTGATTGATTGATTGATTGATTGATTGATTGACGGACGGACTGACACCCAGATTGATTGATTGACGGACGAACATATAATCAGCACTGCAGCTTTTTATGAACGGGGCAACGATGAAAAATAGTACCTATTAGTTCATCCCTTTGGCCTAGAGGTTTAACCCATTTCCAAACAAGAACTGGTTTTAACGTCCCTAAAAGAGCAGTCTTGGGAAAACATCGAGGCTAAAGAAGAAGATGCTGATAATAAGCAACGTCCATTTGTGGTTTACAACAATTTTCAAAAGGGCCACTGTAAAATTTCGCAGTTTTGGAAATGGTTTCATTTGTTTGTTCTTGTTTTGATTAAAGACAAATAACTTTTTACCAGATACCTTTTCCAGAACCAAAGACCCATGACATCAAAATAAATAAATAGTCTAGGAGCCAGGTCCTGGAATGGAACTTTTCTTGCAACCGGTGACCTATAAAATTTTGAGTGGTATTTTTCAATACATTAGGGTCCCATGCTTTGGTTAAGGGTGGATGACATGCTTAAAAGTGGTAGGATTTTTTTTAAATCAAGGTCAAAGGTCATTCGGTGCACTTCTTATACATACCTCCTAAAATATCCCATAACTTACTCATTTATTAAGCTAAAACAATTATTTTGGTATCAAAATAAAGCTAATGATTTGCACTTTGACTTACATGAATAATATACAATTTTTTGATTTTCAATATTTTTGAATATTCATAAATATAGCAAAAATTGGCTAAAAATCACTAAAATAAGTTTTGTCTACAAGTGAAAAAAAAGTTTTAAAAATACCAAAGGTATGTTTTTGTGGTTGAAATCATACTTAAAAATTGCCCAGAAACCTCTTCTTGACTTATATGTATTTTTTCACAGAAATAGTCTTTATCTTAGGCTTGTAGTCATAGGTAAAAGTGGGTGGGGTAATTTTTCCCTAAAATTACAAAACATGCAAACATTGATGTAACAATAAATCTTACACATAAATGTGATGTTTTATTAGAATTTATTGTTTTAAAATCATATTTGCAGGGATTCGTAAAGCTTTTAATGCATATTCCTGAATATTAATTAGAATTTTAAGAGCCAAAATAACAATTCAATAAAACAGCATACGAGATGGATACAGGTCATATCAACACCACAATGTCAAAATAATGAATCTGAATGAATATTTATCAAGTATCTAGTACAATTAACTAAAACAAGACTCAGATTAGCATAGTCAGCAGCTGAAAATATTCCTCTTTCTATCTTACAGGTAAAGGACATTAAAAAGACCCATGCCAGATTTTCAGGAATCAGAACAACATGGGGATGGTCAGAATTTGCTTTGTTGTGTAGTGCATTGCTTTTATAGACCCCAAAAGGAAAGCCATTTTAGAGCTGGAACTAAATTTTTCACTATCAAGGTTCAGTATCGCATAATTGTTACTATAAATATAAAGTGCGGTTAGTTAATTATATACACTTGATTTAAAAGAACAGACTTAATTTAGAAGAATTAAATGAACTTCATTTGAAATTTCCTTGTGCAGAAATGATCTAGCTATCCAGGTTGACCATTCCATACAATATTTCATGAACATATTTCCTATCGTTTTGTATGTCCGACAACCTAGCATGGGTCTCTTTAAAGATAAATACGAAACTGCCATCATTGCAATGCTTACACCTGGTAGCCTTACGAGAACATTCGAATATGTATACATAAAATGTAATTTGGAACAGAATATTCCATTCTGTGAATACATATCAATATCATCAGTCTAGAATCTGGATGTTCTGATGTGTGGTTATGAAGGTCTCCAAGAGTAACCATGAACATGTTAGTATCGTATATTTGTTTATGTACATGTCTTCAATAGGGACAACAGAGGATCAGGGCCCCGTATTACTAAACATCTTACGATCAAGTTTTTGTGTAAACTGTGTAACAAGACATCTGATTGCACAAGAAATCCGATTGAGCCAATCAGGACTGTTGTTACAAGTAATTATGCAAAAATCAAGCGTACGATCGTTAGTAATACGGGCCCCTGGTCTTTTAGTTTAATTAATTTTGTGACCCAATAAGTTTAAATTGCACAAGAAATTGAACTCAATAGGCCCTATATCTCTTATTATGCAAATTTTTTATTGCATGTGCCATTTTGTTACGAGTAAATAGTAGAAAATAAAGATACCACAATTGTTGATCCATCCTTCACAATCCCATCATGATAACATAACTTTGTTTATTAATACACGACTGTAATACGTATTTGAGTAGACACAGAGAAACTCTTGGTTTAAAAAAGTGGAAATCTTTGGACCTGTGGTTATTCTAACTCCGCAACAATATACCTGACAAAAATCTGGACAATGTTTTGCTTATTACATGGCTAAAACTATTCCTAGTAAATCGTGCATCTTTCATTTGTATCTATATCAAAGAAATCATTGAATCTTTCCCAAACAAGACCTCGTTTTGACGTCCCTAGGAGAAAATGCTTGGGAAAACATTCATGCAAAAGGAGAAAATTCTGATTATCAGCATTTTCTTTTGCCTCAATATTTTCTAGGCTATATTGTACACAAATCTAAACACCCATTTGTCGTTTTAACTTTTAAACCAACTGAGATGAAATTTTAAACACATATACTTGGAAGATTTATACATTTGAACCTGGAACAAAAACGCTGCTGTTTGGATAAGGGCGCATTCGACAGGGTGGGGCCACGTTGAGCGGGGAAACTTTTGACAATTTGCAAAGATGTGACTTATGAATCGCTTTTAAAGCAATCATATTTTGTATTTTGACTTCAGCAATCGTCCAAAATGCTTGTTTACTTTGAGCGGACATTTTTCTCAGCAAACGTAACACCATCGGCTGACATTTAGGAGTCATCGCTTTGCTTACATAGCAAATATGGTGCTAGGGCAATGGTATTCAATAATGATTTAAGTCTAATTTGGAAAATCAAAATCAGAGACGATCTTTATGGTTATGAACACGCACAGCTAATACTTCTATGAGAAAAAACAAGCATTTGTGAGTGGTATAACGCATTTATAAATTATTTTACCTATGATGTCTCTGACTTTAATATATCTGGACGTCCCAACATGACGTCGGCGAAATCGTTCATGACTTGCCGATTGTCTCCCAGAAGCTATATATAGAATTCCTCAAGTACAGTTCAGACGCTTCTTTGAGAAATAAATGCATATGTTGGAAATGTGGTATATCGTGCAGTGGCAAATATATCGAAAAGATGTAAATATTAGATGTGTAAGACAGACTTTCCTGACTTATCCATCTCAGACCTAGGTTGCGCTGCTCAATATGACCCTATGTTGCCATAACAACTATAGAATGCGCCTTAATGCATAAACTTAGTTTTTGTATCATATAATATCATAACAGTTAGTACATAAATGAAAAAAAAAATATGACATAATTCCGGATACTTTATCATGTTCAGCCCTCCTACATACCAAATGAGCGTTGTATGTTTAATACTTTTGGAGAAAATGCCTTTGTAAAAGCTGGCTCCTAGACTAAAAAAAATTAAATGGATTTTCAAAAAAAGGAAAAGAAAAAATCCAATAAACTGTTTAACCCGAAACAACAACAACAATAACAGCTGCATTCCCACACATAATTAGTTTTACCGGTCTTACCCGGTCTTACCCGTCCCTTTATATAAGATGGCAAAATTTTAGTCTGGCCAAAGATTTTGCAGACGACAATTTTTAGCGGATGAAATATTGCATTTTAGTCTTTCGTGGTAGGAAATATTGTGTAAAAATGAAGATATTGATTGTCACTATTTTTACAATGTTTTCTGAAGCTTTTAACTTGTAAAGAGCCCAAAAGCGTCACTGTTTGGGAATTGGTAAATTAAATGATGACCAAATAATTGCAAAAGAAAACCATAAAACCAGATCAGGTGGAGCGTGTAAGGTAAACAAAAACGACAACAGTTCAGAATAAAAAGGCCAAACTAGTTTCAAATATGAATAATCACTAAAAAAAAAAAAAAAAAAAAAAAAAAAATCCGTCTCCGAAGTTATTCATCATTAACCAAACGACAATTTTGAGGACATCTATGGATAAGGCGAGAAATCCCCCTAAAAAGCTCAAATGGAAAAGTTTGTTTTCAAAACATGCAAATTAATAACTATTTCGAGCTGTATTGTCAGATACATACATGTATACCTAAATAGTATACCTAAATTGAAAATTGACCCATCAAGCTGAGCCTTTTAGGGAGATTTCTCGCCTTATCCATGAATGTCCTTTAGACGTTCATACATGGTGCGATTTACAATAGTCCAATTTGTAAAGATGATGAACTGTTATATTTATAAATTAGAAATATTAATGGAAAAGTAGAAATTGCTTATTGACGCAAATTTCTTCTTTTCCCAAGTGTTTTGCAAAACTTTCTAGTATTGTATGGACGAGAACCAGGGGCCCGTATAACTGACGATCGTATGTTGGATTTTTGCATGATTACTTGTAACAACAGCCCTGATTGGCTCAGTCGAATTTCTCGTGCAATCAGCTCTCTTGTTACACAGTTTACACAAAAACTTGATTGTAAAATGTTTAGTAATACGGGGCCCAGGGTTTTTTTGAGGAATGGTTAACCCAGACCACACACAAAAAATGCTTGTGGCAAGCATTTTCTTCAGTCAACAATATTTTCTCCACAAAATGGCCAAAAAAGTTTAAATTTCATTCACTTTAAATTGTTGTCTGCAACGTCTTTGAACTTGGACATATCTGATTTTTTTTTACGTTTTCTCAAACCCCTAATAGTGACGCCAGAACAAGATCTTAGAATGAGAACATGTAAATCTATGCATCCAGGTTACTTTCGTACTTATTCACTTTCCCAAACGGCAAAGAAAATGCTTGGACCAGATTTAAAACTGCTGCAGACGATAAGATTGGCGCTGATATAGACAGGATTTGTGTAAAATACATCATGTAGAAAATATCGAGGCAGAAGGAAAAATGCTGGTTACAAGAATTTTATCTTTTTTTCCCCAATGTCTTCCATAGCCTTTTCTTTCTATTAGGGACGTCAAATTTAGGTCTTGTTTGGAAAGGGGTTAATTAATTATCAAGGTATTCCAACAATCAATACCATCACTTGGTGCAACTTCGGGCGTCATCCGTGGCAACAGAAATTGTATAATGACCGCATCCAGATGTGACAGACAACTGTTCCAGTCCCTATAAGCCTTCAACCCAGATGCCGACCGTCATGGAATGACATACAAAGCCAGGCCATGCCAAGAAATATCAAGGATGATGTGTTTGAAACTGTGAAAGAATTGGAAGAACATGGCATTAAAACGTGCGTATTTCAACCCTCCAAAATGGCCAAAGGGGCAAACTTCCTTACCCTTTCACAAACAAGTCCCTGATTTGACCTGGCCATCAAGGTTTGGAAAATATTGAGTCAAAAGAAATAAACGCAGATTGATGTAATCGGAAATGTAGAATAAATAATCTTAAATTTTCTGGTCTGTGATTTAGAATTATACATGGGAAAGGGTTAAGAATATGTGGTGTCAAAACATAGATTATACATTATCAGTAATTTCTTGCTTTCTCTCAATGTTTTCAAAATTTTCAAGGGACGTCAAAAGTTAAAGTAAATGGGATTATGCTGTTCACCTTGTCGATATCCCATTTTATCATTCAAAACGTATGATCCAAGTCCCAATTAAAAGGTTAAGCTGTGCAATCTAAAATCTTTTCCATGGAAAATTATAGCAGACGACAAGAATAAAATAAATATACTAGATCTAATGATAGATAAAACAAAAACATAAAAAGCGCACAAAAAATTGAATAAATATTTTGGGCTTCCAGTCTATAAATTCATCCAGTCTAAAATGTCTGTAGTTTGCTCCCTTTGAAGTTTTGAGTTTCTTTATATTCTTCTTTAAAATCTGAAAATAAAAAACGTATACATTTTAATAACTGAAACTAATTAATCAAATATACTGTAATAGATCTAACGATCTATCCATTTTATTCATTTCATATAAAAAAATCAACTTTGACCCTTGTGGCGAACGGTCAAAGTGGTATGGCGTCGGCGATCAGCTCCAAAATGTATCGCCTAAAATTATCTACTTCTATTAAGTACAAGATCTACTCGAAAGTGAAAAAGTATGATAAACAAAATCTTAATATGACCAAAATACATGTTAATATAACATATATTTCCATATGGCGTCAATATTTTCATATGGCTTCCATAGGGCGTATTTTCCTCATATGGCGAATTTTAGTGTGACCGCATGTTCATACTGATAATCAGCAGTGATTTTGTTTGTTACAAATTTATGCGGAAGAGTCCTGGGACCCACTTGTTCCCAAAACAATGAGTCCAATATTGAAACATATGAGTCTTTAAAAGACAACATTGATTACACATTGAAAATGTTAGCATTCTAGGACTCACTGAATATTTTTCAATGAGTCCTGAGAGAAAAAATATGAGTCAGGGACTCTGGACTCGCAGGTAACAAAATCCCTGAATCAGCCAGACATTCATTAATTTTTTATTGACTTTTGTTGTTATTAATCATGAGTAGATAAAATGATTCTATTTCCTGTAATGACTAATGTTTACCGACAAGAAAGGCATAAATGTTGTTATCCGAAAAAATGGTATAGTCCGGAATCTATACAACTTACCTACAACTTGATCCAAGGACGGTATTCCGGTAGATACAAGAAGTTGGTTGTTGTAGAGCGATGGTTTAGCACCAGCAATTTGCAGTACCTTGGGTTTAGATTTCTTCTGAAAGCTTGTCGTCATTATTTTTATTCTTTTACCCCGCGAGCTAATGAAATCTTCAAGCGGTATCAGGAGTAAGGTCACTCAGCGAAGTACTTCCGTTCCATGGGGTGCTAAAATAGTTCTTTAAAAAAAATTGGCCCCTTTTCTGATGGTGCCTTGCTCTCTGCATGAATGATTTTGAGCTGTGGTTTTCATTGGATGCTTTTGAGTGACATGTTTTCTCATTTCTGAGCCAGAATCCATCTTTCTTTTCAGGACTATTTTGTGTATTTGGGTGCAGGGATACACGTGACCCCCATTTCCTGTGTCTCCATTTTGGCGCGGAAAAAAACACGGTATGTATGTTTGAGTGAAAATTGTGAAAAAATGAATCACATGAGATGGGTCCATTTGCTGATAGTTTTGCAGGGCAAGGATGGATCTGTGCCATTTCAGGCATAGTTTTGCTCATTCTTATTTTGGAAAAGGTGTAAAAATGTGTTGAAAAAGGGCATTTTACATAGAGTTATATAGGAGCCCATCTCAGTGACCTTCCACCATCACACCAAAACGGCCCAATGGCAAAACGGCCCAAGAGCAAAACGGCCCTACTTTGGTCAAAACGGCCCAAAACTGTTTTCCAACTTGGTCAAAACGGCCCCCCCCAAAAAAAAAAAAAAAAAAAAAAAAAAGAAAAGAAAAAAAAAAAAGATAAAAAAAAATACGAAAATGTAATAGTGTTATAAATATTTGTTTTATACCAATAATATATTAATAATTCACTTTACTTATCCATTTTATCGCGAGTTTATGAAAAAAATTCGTGTACTCAAAAATTGTGGCAATTCAACAATCAATTAAACAATATTTTTCTCATATAATTTCATTATCTACTTTTACTAAAACCTCATAATCTACAAATTTTCTAAGAATATGCAGGAGATTTTAAGATACACCAGTCTCAAATAGCCTATTGCCGCGTGTTCGACGCGTGTCATCAATAACCAGTAGCAGGGGACGATTAAGATAGGTGCGATATACACTGTATTTTAAATACGTGTGAAATATTGTGTTACCGACGTCTACTGTTTGTCACAGGAACCAATTAACAGAAGTGTCAGATTACATTTTAAAGGTTAGTGTATTCTGAATTTTTTTTACTTTGATCGGAACTGAAAAAATAACGCTTGCATAATTTAACCTTTTTGATAGTGGATGAAAAGGAAATGACTCCTTTGTACGCCCTGCAAAATATTGTTTTTTGAAAACATTGTGGAAAAATGAAGAAATTGCTTTTGACAATCAATTTCTTCATTTCACACAATATTTTCAACTCGGAATGACCAATTACTGTAAAATACGTTATGATATATAAGTATAAAATCATGTCGTCTGGTAAAAGGTCATTGGTACACAGAACAGAGCGAAACATTCAGGTTATCACATTTTAATCAATCTATAATATTATAAAGGTTTAACAATAATAATGATTAAATTCCAAAACTGTTAAAGACAACAAATGGAGTGTTGATAAAGTTGGACCTTATGTACTGCAAAATTAGAAAATATTGAGACAAAATCGGGAAATCAGAGTTAAATCTTTTTCATATTTTGTTTCAATATTTTCCCCCAAACCTTTATAGCAACGACGTCAAATCCAGTTATTGTTTAGAGAATGTTTTAATCACCTTAACACAAGATAACACATTTTATTCAGTCTCATTTCATGTTTGATTTTCACCGACAGTTCATTAATCTACTCCGTTGGATCTTCCTCCTGTTGCTCTTCGATGACGGCTGGCTTGTAGAAGGTACTACACCTCTTCAGAAGTCCAGTTGCCGTGAGTAGCCCATCTCTGTAACTGGAGTGGAAAAAATACAAATTACTTATCATACAATTTATTACAGTTGAAATTTTGTGTGTTTGAACATTATCTATAGATCTTAATTGTACAACTAGTAACCAAATATTGATTGACTACATGTACATGAATTTTTATTTCTGAAACATTGATCGAATGCAATTCATATGTTTGAAAGCAACAGAGAGACACAGCAGTTGTATATTTTTTACACTTTGGAAGAGTGATTATTAATTATGAAATTTATAACTTACTCCCTCCACGCAGCCAGCAACTTCTTATGAATCTGGGCGTAGTTCTTTCTTTTTAGTTTTCTAGTTGCGTTCTCTGATACTAGCTGTATCTCGTCGTCCACCTCTCTTGACTCGTTGAACAGCGTCTTTACTAGAATGTAGAAAGGCGGCGCAGTACCCGTCTTCCCGTTCAGCCTACGGTGCCAGCCTACAATAGAAGAATGTAATACTTGTACATGTATATTGTTAATGTGTAACATTTGTTTATTAACTTTGTTGTCTGCCACATTGATAACATCAAAATTGTACTTAAAATGAGGGTATGATGATGCAATTCAAAGGTACAAGTTCTGCCATTGACATGATCATCATATTTACTCTAGCAGATGAATGTTTGGCCCTTATCGGAAAAGTGAAAAGAGCAAAAAATTTAAAATTACCTTCTACATCGTTGTTAGTGCGGATCAATCTACCATACACGGACCAGCAGGGCACTGGCCACAATGTAGAGCGCATCCAGGTTCGTTCAATGTAGTCCAGGAGCGGTTCAATATGGTCAGCAGTGTTGAAAGCTCGCATCGCCTGGAATGTAGGTTGGATGTGTTCTGCCGGTAGTAGCGGAAGGCAGAGGAGCTGTCTTATGAACGAGTACGTCCCCGTGTGCGAGAGGTATTCTGTGGTAAGTCCAAGGCTCTACAAAGAAATAGAAATAAAATCATATAAACAGAAAAATTAAGTATACTTGAATTAAGTAGATCTATTTGAAATCTATGAGTTCTATGTGATTTTGAAAAAAAACATTCATATGCAATATTTTTCGCTGATTATAACACTTTACAGCCAATATATTAAATGATGTTTAATACCTGGACGTGTCGGAATACGGCTTGTCCCCAATGGAACCCACAGCCCTGGAGTCGAACCTCAGGGAAGACCTCTCGACAGGCTTTCCACAGAGCGGCTTCGAAATCTATCACGATCTGCTCCAGGTCATCAGGTCGGACGCTTCTCTGGATTTTCTGTTCAAACGATATTATTATCATTATTTATAAACATTTTTGTGACTCTTAAAATGTCAATGACATTATTAATCATACTTTTTGGTAATTTTCCATGAAGTTTTCCAAATCACGGATCTTTTGTAGCGTCAAAAGGCGTCAATAACCGGTCTATTACTTAATAGGTCTGTTTGAAATATTTTTTTAAAAATTTAGTTTTCCACTTATTTATCCTGTTTAGCACAAATAAAATAAAATAATTTTGAATTACCTTCAACACCTTGGCATAATCTTTGGTTCTACTACCGGTCATTAACACATACATCAGCGGCACCTGTTTAGCCGCGGTACCCCTCCGGACAAAGGCATGGATGGTGAAGAGCATCTCGAATGGTTTCCTGACAGCCTATTGTAAAATAAAAACTTGTTTCAACTCTTATATGATAAATGTCAAAATATCAAAAAACAAGAATAGCCTAATATATTTATGATGATTTTTTTTCTGCATACGACAAAATGGATATTGATAAATATTACTTTTCATAACATTATAGCACAGAACACGGAGGAATTGCTTATTAGCAGAATTTTCTGATTTAGTGTCTCAATGTTTTGCAATGCTTTTCTTTTAGAGTCGCCAAGTCCTTTTTTGGAAAGGGTTAAAGAAAGGTTTTGACAGTTTGCTTACTTTGAACGTGCCGTCCATATACCAGGTTTTAGCTTGTTCCAATAGTTCCAACTGGGCGTCTGTGGCGAAGATTAGGTGCCTCCTGTCATCGACACGCATGTCTTTCTTCAGGAAGTCAGACGGAAGGTGGTCAGTGTAGAGCTGTATGAATGAAAAGGCATGGAATAAAATACAAATAAAAAACATTCTATCCTTATTTTAACCCTTTCCTAAAGGACAAAATTGTACGTTGGTCCAAATTCAAAGCTGCCGCAGACAACATAATTGTGATGATCTAAGAAGCATTTTCTTCTGTTTCACTATTTTTTTTTCATCTATGGACATTTTTGGTAGATATTACCATGATATAAATAATATACAATAATACAAACCTCGAAGTCCATATCTGTCGGTTCTTCTGGACGCTGGCGTTGTCGGGCCCTGTTCACTCGTCTTACTAGGTTGTCCACCTTCACTGGCTCGACAGTCTCTTCATCAATGTTGGTAATGGAAGCTGTAACCAATGTTCGCGCAGACGCGTACGGATAGGAAATTCCAGCTGGACGGGCCTACAACAACAACGAAGATTGATTGATTGATTGATTGATTGATTGATTGATTGATTGATTGATTGATTGATTGATTGATTGATTGATTGATTGATTGATTGATTGATTGATTGATTGATTGATTGATTGATTGATTGATTGATTGATTGATTGATTGATTGATTGATTGATTGATTGATTGATTGATTGATTGATTGATTGATTGATTGATTGATTGATTGATTACCTCTGTAATGGCTAGAGTTGAGACTTTCTTTGTTACGTCCGGCGGATGCAGATGATTCAAGTTGTTTCTGGTGAAGACATCGCCCTTCTGAATTACCATGGCACCACATGACAACGACTTGTTCCGTACAGAACATCTCCATCGTGTGGACTTGCTGGACTTGTCCTGAAAGAAAAAAACAACAAATGTTTGCAAATTGTCCTGAAATAAGAATTCAAATAACTTCCAAACAACAACATTTACGCCAATATTTACGAGATGACATCAAGACTGTACTGTATGAGAAATAATTATTCAATGCATATGACCGATTCTATTCTGCATTATCCTATGTAGATTACTTATTCAGACGCAGTCTCAAATAATTCCGACGTCGAACGAATCTCAATTTCACACAATGTTTTATACTGAATTAGTTATTCAATGCGTATGTCAGATTCTCGGCATTTTCATAGGTAGAATACTTTCAGACGCAGTATTACATGATTCCGACGTCGAACCAACCTCATTTTCCCACAATTACCTTTATCACGAATGAGTATCCTAGGGAATCAACCAGTAGGTCCTTCTGCTTCTGAGAGCCGTTTGGAATCACGTTGTACGTCACAGGTTCTTCGACTAACTGGTTTGTTGGTAGTGGCGGGTCTTGTAATGATCTGTGCAAATAAAAATGGATTAATCCTCTCCAAAATAAGACATGATTATGATCTCCATTGTTTGAAATGTAAGTAAGTAAGCATTTTCTATTTTGTCCCAATATTTTCTACAAAAGGCCTATATTGAACCTATACTATTTATTAATTACTCTCATGATATTGTTTGCAATTGTTCATACGTAAATTTTTACAATTCTAAAACATTAGAATGATAGCCAACAACACAACATATCATTTTCCCTCAATATTTTCGATGGTATGACGTAAAAAGACTGACCTCTCCAATGGGTTGTCCGGTTGCTCAAAGGATATCGATAGTCTAACAGAATCCATGCTCCTGTCATTACTGTCATTATCGTTTGTAGGATCTGGAGTGTCATGGTCGCTGCAATTATGAAAAAGATTAAAAGCTAATGTCCTGAAAATGAATGCGAATCTCATTAGGGATTGACTACCTTAAACTTTGTTTTGGTTTACCAGTACTACTACATCCTTAACCGAGCCGCCATAATTTAAGACAGTTCCGTGACAGAATATGATTAAAGTACAGTTCTATTAAAGGACAGTTCTATTAATTGCATTTCCTATAATTGTGACTACTTGTTACATTTGATATGGCAAAGTTGTAACCTATATAGTTTGACATGATAACTACGGCCTAATAATTACCTCACATCCAAAGACAAGTCAGCTGCACGTTCGATGTTGGAAAAGTCGGAAACTATGTCAACCCCAGATAACGAAGGAAGTTCAGGAGGTATTTCTGTATGCAATGAATGTTCAGCAAGAGTGTCACCATGGGAAAGCTGTAAGTATACGATGTTTCATGTTGCATCATGTTATAGAAATGCATTGAGGTAACAGGATAAATTGCTGATATACAGCACTTTGTCCTCTTAAATCAACATCCTATGTGATGTAACAAACTCATAATTCCAATTTCATTGATAAATGTTTTTTCGTTTTAAAGTCGCTTCCAAAAAGTCCAAAATTCTTATGCTTGTACCGTGTTCAAAATATTTGCATATGTTTTACCCAGAAATTAAAGTGTTCATATTCAATATTTGTCAATAAAGTTTGTATTATGTTTTTTTATGTGAATAAGTGTCGGAATTAAATATTTTCTTAAAAATACGAGAACAAGAACAACGTCCACTTCGATTGTTCATTGATTTTTCTCCAAACAAGACTTAGTTTGACATCCTTAATTTACACCATTGCACTTTGTGCTTTTGACTAACCATTAGAAAATCATATGGATTTTTAATCTATATTTGTACATCATGATTGAGTAGCATTGAAAAATTAATTGATGATTATAAACTGACCTCCAATAATGATGAATTGTGCCTGGGAACGGAACAATTTACACAAGTGAAACTCAACGACTGTCCTTTGATGGCTCCATAATACTGCTCTCTCGTAATACCTAAATGGAATTGACTTCGATTAGCACCGGCAAATAGATAAGGTTTTCTGATATTATATATACTGAGAGGCAAAAGAAAGTATACACTTTTTGTTAGTTTTTGTTTGTCATAATCTCTCTTAATTTCCATCATATCAACTCAAATTTTTGTAGGCCTACTATACATTTCACCTGAAATTAATATACTAGATATATCCATTCTCTTTACTCGTTTTCTCAGAAAACGTGGAAGAACTAGGGTGTATACTTATTTTTACCTCTCAGTATATTATATATGAATAAGTAAAACCATTCACTTTCGGAAAAGGTTTTCTTTTTCTATAACATATAAAACTTTAAGAAATGAGATACGAGGTTTTGCATTTACACCGATGATATTCGGCATAAACTCGTTTTGTAAAAGTCACGATTATTCTATTTCTATAATGCAAAAATTAGACAAAATAAATGACAGATTTTCTTAAAGCGCGACTGCTATGCAACGCTTATGATGAGATTATGAAAATTCAAAGATCTTGTAGACGGCATTTTGACCTGAAGCCATTTTCTTTATGGTGTAAAAAAGCGTCTATGTGTGGAAATGGTTGAGCGACTGCACGCTATTTATAGGCAATTTCTCATTTTGTCTTAATGTTTTTGGATTAGTTTTTGATGATGGGGAAATACAATAACGTTGTGGTCAAATGTTTGCCGGATTCAAGGTGTATACTCATCAACAAAAGTTAAGGAAATGCTACTAACTTTTCTTCCATTGTGTCAATAGATGTTCAAAATAATGATGATTGTAAAAAGACATGGAAAATATTTCGGCAAAAGGAGAAAACGCTATTTATAAGCATTTTCTCATTTTGCTTCAATGTTTTGCCGAAAGTTCTTATTGATGAAAATTCGTATATGGTTTAGAGAAAAATGTTGAGTCAAAATGACGTTCGCCAAATATATGGAAAATATTGAGGCAGAAGGAGAAATCACTATATGTAAGCATTTTCTCATTTTACTTCAATGTTTTGCCGAATTTTTTTTATTGTGGACGTCGGTAGGCCTATACCATATGGTTTAGAGAAAAATGTTTGCAGGAGTCAAAATGAAGAGTGTGTGTAAAATAGCTGGGTCAAAATGTCGGAACTGTGCAAAATAGAGGGGACAATATTGAGGCAAAAGGAGAAATCACTATATGTAAGCATTTTCACATTTTGTCACAATGTTTTGCCGAAAGTTTTTATTGTGGACATTTGTATACCATAACGTTCAGAGAGACAAATGTTTGCAGGGGTCAAAATGGTAAAATTGTGCAAAATATATGGAAAATATTGAAGCAAAAGGAGTAAACGCTATTTACAAGCATTTTCTCATTTTACTTCAATGTTTTGCCGCAATTTTTTTTTTATTGTGGACGTCGGTAGGCCTATACCATATGGTTTAGAGAAAAATGTTTGCAGGAGTCAAAATGAAGAGTGTGTGTAAAATAGCTGGGTCAAAATGTCGGAACTGTGCAAAATAGAGGGGACAATATTGAGGCAAAAGGAGAAATCACTATATGTAAGCATTTTCACATTTTGTCACAATGTTTTGCCGAAAGTTCTTATTGTGGACATTTGTATACCATAACGTTCAGAGAGACAAATGTTTGCAGGGGTCAAAATGGTAAAATTGTGCAAAATATATGGAAAATATTGAAGCAAAAGGAGTAAACGCTGTTTACAAGCATTTTCTCATTTTACTTCAATGTTTTGCCGAAAAATTTTTTTATTGTGGACGTCGGTAGGCCTATACCATATGGTTTAGAGAAAAATGAATGCAGGAGTCAAAATGAAGAGTGTGTGTAAAATAGCTGGGTCAAAATGTCGGAACTGTGCAAAATAGAGGGAAAATATTGAGGCAAAAGGAGAAAACGCTATATATAAGCAATGGCCAAAATAATGAAACTGTGAAAAGACATGGAAAAATATTGAGGAAAGGGAGATAATGCTAATGATAAGCATTTTCTCATTTTCCCTCGATGTTTTGTCGAAAAGTTTTTATTGTGGACGGCGGTATACCATATCGTTGAGAAATGTATTCAGGAGTCAAAAGACGAGTGTGTGTAAAATAAACGGGAAAATATTGACGCAAAAGGAGAAACGATATTTATAATTATTTTCTCATTTTGCCCCATTGTTTTGCCGATAAATTTTCTGTAAGGACGACAGTATATTATAACTATGTGGACACATGTCTGCAGACGATAAAATGGATGTTAATAGCCAACAGTAAGCACATCGTCAGTGAAAATATTTAGGCAAAGGGAGAAAATGCTATTTATAGTCTATTCTCCTTTTGCCTCAATTTTTCTCAAAGGTATTACCCAAATCTATATGAAAATATTGAATAAAATGATAAATTACTGATTACCAGCAAATTGTTCATTTCTTTCAATATGTTCTCATAAAAAGTTGTACATTAATGACGTCTAAAACCAGGTCTGGGTTGGGGAAGACAAAGGAGAAGTGGACAAATAAATAAAAATGTAAAAATTCTTACCTGTACCACAGGTTCTGTGTTGCCACCGATCACACAAGTCACATGATACACCATGTTGACGGGGTCTAACGACCTCGTCACAAGAGATACAACGGTCTCCCATGTCCATAAACAAACACAAGAACCACTATGAAGCAATATCCGTTTATTTGTTAATAATATCACAAAAATGTTGTTACAAAATGTACTTTACACAAAACTTTAAAACATAGATCATATATTCCAGTGAGATGTTCACAATAAAACTGACGTTAGAGAAATGAGACAACATTAACAAAAGCTTTTTATATCATCTCTAATTAGATCAAGAAGAACAACAATCTGGTCTTTCAAGTTACTAATTAGGCAAACAAACACAACAAATCAAATCAAAAACCTTTAATCTACAGATAAGTAACAAACTCATGTATAATTATATTCAAACTTTGTCACTTATTGACCATGATTAAAGCGATTGCACCAATCAAAGAAATGTTTATTACAACATAGATGTAACAAATTAATAATTGGTAATATAAAAGATCAATTAGATTACCTGTAAATAATTATACAATTCACATTACATACGCTCGATTTCAATATGCCACAATCAATCAATGGCAATAATTAACAACCAATCAACAAACAGCCGATAACAAATATATCTTAGGCCTACATGCATTAACAATTACAGATTATAGACGCTCGACTTTAATTTGACACAATTAAAAGATCAATAGACTACTGTTTGACAGATTCTTTAATAACGTGAAACTTATTTCATAACAATATTCAATAAATAACTAAAGACATTATTTTATGAGAAAAGTAGTTTCTAAATATAATTGATATAATTGGACGATTTAAGAAATAAAATCATGATTTTTTTTACAAAAACATATTCAGGAAAAGTAGATGTAATCGAAATAATGACATTAATAATAATAAAATAGATCGATCTTTAGAAACAAAAAAAAAAAAAAAAAAAAAAAAAAAAAAAAAAATGGGCCGTTTTTTTTGGGGGGGCCGTTTTGACCAAGTTGAAAAACTGCTTTGGGCCGTTTTGACCAAAAACCGGTCCGTTTTGACCAAAAACCGGTCCGTTTTGGTATTGGGCCGTTTTGCCATTGGGCCGTTTTGACTGTAAACCCTTCAAGCCATGGGCGCAGACATCTTGGCACATAGTTCATAAGATTTTGTCAAATCAAACTCAATAAAGTCAGTTTTTACATTCTCAAAATTTATATTTTTAAAAAAGAATCATTAGCAAGAATAAAGTATGTACCAAACATCAGATATATGCCTTTTATTGAATATTTCTCCCGTGATTTTTTTATATTTTGATGATGCATTATGTTTGCCTATTAAAGATCTTCAGTAAAGAAGGTAAATAAGGATGGTTTATTGACAAACAAATGCACGTGCAAATTCGGCCGGAGTGTCGTCTGCAGAAAAAAAACAGCAACAAGATGAATAGTCCCACGTCCACATTCTGAGAACTTCCTAATTATGCCTTTGAATATTCTTTTGTTTATATCCAGTATCGCATCCTGATTGAAGCCTTAAATGCTCTACAGGTTAGTTTTGGCAGATTTATTTCAGGTTTCATAGACATGCAGCTGCATTTCAATCCATGGATAGCAATTTCAAGAATTTTTATCTCAAATTGGCCAAGATAATTTCTAACTAGATCTCCAATTTCCCCAATTTAATCTGCCACACCCAATTCTATACACATACTGTATGACCATGGCTAAGATGACTTTTAGAAACTTTGATTTTTCCTCTTCCCAATAGATCTTTTATCCCGGGGACCTGAAAAATTCAGATGGGATAGATCTCTGAATTTGGAAGATTGAGATTCTGTTGGGATCTTTGTTTTTTTAGAGTGAGCTCTACTGTATATTTCTGGGTAGAAAACATGGTGGAAATGGAAAATGAAGAAATATTGTGTGCTTGAAACAAGCAATTTCCATGGTTTACAGATAACTTGTACCAAGTCAAACTCGTATAGTCGTTTGTGCAAACCTCGTGGTACTTTAAACCTCGCGGTAATCACAAAATTTACCATGGGGCAAAACTATGCTATCGACGAGAATTATCCTCGTGAGCGTTGATTAGCCTGATCTCAATCTTGACAGCTGACACCAACTAGATGAAAAAAATTAACTAAATTGGTTAGCAAAACACATTTTCAGCAACGATACAAAGAAACTGACCTTTTCCAAAATTTGCTGAACCCCTGATAAGAAACAGCTCGTGCAATAAATGCGCAAAGTGCAGGATTTTTGCTGAATTTTGTGAATAATTTCTGCCTTTTCTGCTTCTGTCAATAATGGTTTCAAAATGGCAGATGACGCGTCATTGATGACGTCACAGCTCTTCCAAATAAGGGAGTGAAATAAGGAGGCCCATGCAGGAGTTCAGAATGTGTGTCTAAGGTAGACTAAACTTAATAATTTCAAAACAGTTTTTGTCAGACCTCCAAAGTAAAAAATTCTTATCACAAATTTTAGCTTATTCATTTTTTAAATATTTGTAAGTACACATATTTTTTTAGTTTGTTGATGAGGCCCAGAAAGGGTTTTTCTTACTGAGAACTATCTAAATATTCTAAAGGTTCGGCGCTCAAAGCAATTTTTCCTGGGATCCATTTTAAACATTTTTTTTTTCTTTTTCACATTCATTGTATGTTGGAAAAATATTAACATAAATTAGATTTTCTATATTCTAATCTATATCCGACAAAAATATTCCTGCTGATATTCTGTGGTACACATTGCAGGGCCTCATATGAATACCGCGAGGTTTCCAAAATACCTATTTTTAGTAACTAGGTCAACATGCCTAAAGTCATGTGGCACAGATATCAATATTATGCAGTACACGAAAAAAAATCTCTGTGTAAATAAACTCAAGAGATGTTGATGCAACCATAGAGTAACAGAAATATTGAAAGTAAGGAGTTGTTCTGAAAAAATTTCATTCTGAGATGTTAGTACCACGAGGTTCACAAGGCCAATCCTACCAATTCCAACTCGTACCATTTTAGTCAACTCGTTCCAAATTTTAGTCAACTCGTACCAAAAATGGTAAAATGCAGGAGTCAACTCGTACCTTTTTTTATCTCAGTTTTTCATTCCCCCCAACCAAAAAATAGTTAATCTTTATATTTGATATCAGTTCAGCAAATCATTATTTTTCTCTTTTTTTCATATGTGATGATGTTTTCTTGAATAAAGAAGGAAGAATACGGTTGGGCTAAAACACGCAAAGGACCTATTTTGGACGCAAAGGACTTGAAGGCGACGCAAAGGAGATTTATATCAACCCAAATTCCTTATTTATGACTTTTAATCGCATTTAATTGTTGAATTAATGTATTTTACGTTTAAATCTAGTCAATAATGTTTGTTTTGGGACATAAAGTGTCTGATTTTTGTGTTAATTCCGATTTTAATAGGCTACTCACGGACGTACAGGAGCTGGCGGTGGCGCAAAGGAGATTTATATAAGCCCAAACTCCTTTATCGTGAATTTTTATCGCTTTAATTGCAATGTTCATGCATATTAAGATCATATCTAATAAACGGTGTTTGTTTTTTAGACAAAAAGTGTCTGGTTTTTGTATAAATTCCGGTTTTCATATGCTACTCACAGACGAGAAGGAGCTGGGCGGCGCAAAGGAGATTTATATCTGTATAAACTTTTCAATCATGAATTTTTGTCGCATTAGATTGTAATACTTTTGTATTATTAGATCATAGCTATTCAATAATGTATATTTTTGTTTTGGAAAAGTGTCTGGTTTTTGTATTGATCCCGACTTTCATAGGCTATACTCACCATGGTCGAAAAAGAACTTTCGGTGGCGCAAAGGAGATTCAAATCAGCATTAACTCCTTAATCATGAATTTTTATTGCATTAAATTGCTATTCTTTATTACTAGTTAGTCAATAAAGATTGTTCTTTTTTATCAAAATGTGTCTGCTATTAATTCCGATTTCATAGGATACTCACAGGCAAAAATGAGCTGGCGGTGATGCAAAGGAGATTCATATCAGGTCAAACTTTTTACTCACGATTTTTTATCGCATTGAATCGTTATCCTCACGCATTTTAAGATCATTCCTAGACAATAATGAGAGTTTTTTTTTTTTAAAAAAAGGGGCCAGGTTTTTGTGTTAATTCTGATTATCATATGCTACTTGTGAGCGAAAAGAAACTGGCGGCGGCGCAAAGGAAATCATAAGATTATGGTCGTCGAATTGGAAGGCTGCTGCAGACAACAAAGCAGAGGAAAATGCTAATAATCAACAGTCTCTCGTTCTGATTCAATATCCTTTATCATTTACTAATCTTACATTTAAATTATCATCAATTTTATGATATCCAACAGCTTTCAAATTGGACTGTCCTCAAATTCTGTCGTTACGAATAGGCTTAAACCACTGAAAATATTGAGAGAAAGGAAGAATTGCTGATTATCAGAAATTTCTTCTTTTCCCTCAATGTTTCACTAACTATTTCTATTTTGCACAACCATGTCTTGTTTAGAAATGTAACATTTTCTCATGTTCTTTAAATAAATTCAATATAAACACATTATTATACATGTATGCAATATAATGTTATATAAATTTACGTTTGTAACACCCTTTAAGTTTTAATTTGTAAATAAAGAGGAATGAAAAAACAATGTCCGAGAAAGAGCTAAGGGTGTGTTGGACTTTCAAATTTGAGACAACTGAACTTGGCTATTACAGAATCGCTAAAAAGCTACTGTTTATCGGAAAACAGAAGTTTGGCACGCGATTTCAATGTCCCTTTCCCAAACAAAACGTCACTAGTTTTCGCGTCCCCAGTAATGGTTTGGAAATTATTGAAAGAAAAGCAGAAATTGTCTATTTCTTATCTTCCTCAATATTTTCTGTGCTATCATAATATGTGCATTTATTTATTATTTATTTCTATTCAATTTAAACACCATTATATTGTCGACTGTATCTTAATCTGTCGGTAAAGGGTTAAAGGCTACCAAGCTTGGCAGTTTATAGCCTCGGTCCAGTCGTCAATTTACAATTTGGTCAATAAGATAGCGCATAAAAAATTAATACCCGTTACATATTGCGGCATCCGTTTTCGATCGTGTTGATATTGACTTTGGACCGGAGAAAGTGAAAGAGGGAAAAATGATCAGTCTGGAACCCAGTCTAGGCAGTTTATTGCACCGTATATGGGAAGAAAATCATTAAATTAACGTGTTTTATTAAAGATCCGCCAAACTCGGTTGTTTTAAAAGTTTTATTTGCTTTTCTTTACATCGTTGTAAAACTGATTTTCGGGAAAATAAAGATCGGCAATTTCCGTAAAATTGCCACGGATTGACGTCATCAATGGCTTGACTCCGCCCCCAATCTAGAGCATGAGGTGTCTGACAAAGATAATGTGTTCGACTTTTCTGTCATATAGCGAAGTCTCAGTTTTTATCCATTTCTCGATCGTAAGAGTAATACATGCAAACTTAAACCGTTCTTTGGCACATTCCTTAATTCACTTAAGACCTATTCTTTGACTGTTTTAACATTTTTTTCTAACATTTACTGAGGACGAATTCCATGTTTTGAGCATCGATTGGGGGAAGTCGCATTATGACAGAAAAGTCGGACATTTAACTTTTCCAGAAATTTCAGACTTTCCGGGAAATGACCCATGACTGCCCGTTTTTCCCGCCATGACGTCATTCAGTGGCCAGTATGACGTCATAATTTCAAGTCGGAAGTTTAGCGTATTTTCTTCGGCAAAGATCGGAAAAGACCAAAATATCCAATTTAAAAGACGAAATAAAAACACTTCTAATGTTGGAAAATTGTAGAAACTTTGATATTTGGTTAACAGTAAGGTGTTCTTTCGGCACAAGACTTTAATTTTGCCAATCATCGGACACTTTAACCCTTTTTGCACCGACACCGGTTGCTTTTCGCCTGTGAGTTTTCTATTGTCTATTTTCGCCTATGAGAAGCCTACGAAAATTGCAATTAATACAATATTGAAAGAATTCGTTCATAAAATGAATAGGAAGCATCAATAAATATAGTAATTACAATAGAAAAAATATGTGAAACAAATTATGATTTCGGACTCGAGGAATAAAATAATCTCCTTTTTACCGTCGTCAGCTACATTAGCGTTACCTTTGATACCGTAATTAATTTAAGACAAAATCACGGAACATGTTTGTACTAAAATTAGTATGATTGACTAAATATGATTTTAAAAAAGTGTGGGTGTAACGATTTAATGTGATTAAATTCGTCATTAGGGAGTTTGGGGTGATATATATCTCCTTTGCGCCACCGCCAGCTCCTTTTCGCCTGTGAGTATCCTATGAAAATCGGAATTAACACAAAAACCAGACAATTTATGTACCAAAAATAAACAGTATTGATTAGATACGATCTTAAAGTACATGAATATAACAATTTAATACGATGAAAATTCGGTAACCGAAAATTCATGATTAAGGCGTTTGGGCTGATATGAATCTCCTTTGTGCTGCCGACGGCTTCTTTTTGCCCCTGAGTAGCCTATGGAATTCGGAATTTACACAAAAACCAGGCAATTTATGTCCCAAAATAAACATTAATGATTAGATACGATATTGGCGTGCATGAATTTAAAAAATTAATGCAATAAAAATTCACCATCGAGGAGTTTGGGCTGATTTGAAACTCCTTTGCGCCACCGCCAGCTCCCGTTTTATCTCTTGAGTAGCCTATGAAAATCGGGATTGATACAAAAACCAGACAATACATGTCCAAAAATTAACATGATCAATTAGATCTAATCTTAAGATACATAAATATAACAATTTAATGCAATACACATTCACAATAAAGGAGTTTGGGCTGGTTTGAATCTTCTTTGCGCCACTGCAAGCTAAGTTTCGCCCGAAATTCGGAATTAACACAAAAACAGACTTTTTTGTTCTAAAATAAACATTATTGATTAGATATATTCTTAAAATACATGAATATAACAATTTAATGCTATAAAAATTCACGATTGTAAAGTTTGTCTGATATGAATCTCCTTTGTGCCATCCGCCAGCTCCTTTTCCCCAGTGAGTATCTAGCCTATGAAAATCGGAATTAGGCTAATACAAAAAAAAAAACCAGACACTTTTTCTAAAAAACACACATTATGGATTAGATATGATCTTAGAATACATGAATATAACAATTTGATGCGATGAAAATTCAAAATTAGGAAGTTTGGGCTGATATGAATCTCCTTTGCGCCACCGCAAGCTCATTTTCGCACGTGAGTATAGCCTATGAAAATCGGAATTAATACAAAAACCAGACACTTTGTGTTCTAAAATAAACATTATTGATTAGATATGATCTCACAATACATGAATATAGCAATTTGATGCAATAAAAATTCATGATTTAGGAGTTTATGCTGATTTGAATCTCCTTTGCGCCACCGCAAGCTCCTTTTCGCCCGTGAGTATAGCCTATGAAAATCGGAATTAATAAAACAAACAGACACTTTTTTCTAAAGAATACACAATTATTATTGAATAGCTATGGTCTAATAATACATAAATATTACAATCAATTGTGACGAAAATCTATGATTAAATATTTTATACAGATCCAAATCTCCTTTGCGCCGCCCAGCTCCTTCTCGCCTGTGTTTAGCATATGAAAATCGGAATTTATACAGAAAACAGACACCTTTTGTCAAAAAAATAAACATTATGGATTAGATATGATCTTAAAATACGTGAAAATTACAATTTAAATGCGATAAAAATAATGATAAAGGAGTTTGGGCTTATATGAATCTCCTTTGCGCCGCAGCCAGCTCCTTTTCGTCCGTGAGTAGCCTATTAAATCAGATTCAACACGAAAATCACACACTTTATGTCCCAAAACAAAGATTACTGACTAGATTTAATCGTAAAATACACGAATATAACAATTCAATGCGATAAAAAAAATCATTATTAAGGAGTTTAGACTGATATAAATCTCCTTTGTGTCACCTTCATGTCCTTTGCGCCAAAAACAGGTCCTTTGCGTGTTTTAGTCCAACCATAGTCCATATAATACATAGAAGCACGCCGACAGAAAGAAAATATTATCAAAGCGCCAAAGTCCAAATTTTAATACCTAATTAGAAACATGCGAATCTTTTGATTAAATTTAATATAATTATACATTGGATGACATAACAATTATGCCACATAGATCTAAAGGCGGCATATTCGCTTATTGTTAAAATGTGTGCTACACTGGTGGAGAGACAGGTCTCCATGGTGTCAGAGATGCGGCTGCGACGAGTACAACGTAAGAAGTGCAGGTCCCTCAACGGCCGGATCTTTCAGGCTTGGAACTTGTATTTAAGCAGCGTGATATTTCTGCGAGCGGCCCGCTCAAGAAAATCAGCTTCTTCGGTTCACAGTGAACTCGGCCTTATTATGAACTCGGCCTGTCGAACTCGGCCTAGTGAACTCGGCCTTATTATAGGATATATAGTAAACTGAAAATTATGGCTATGCTTTTGGGTTTTTTTTATAGATCTATATTAATTGATATTTTAAATTAATGAATTTATATTCGTTAAACCACTTTACTATAATTAATATATTGAATTTAGATCTATAGTTAGATCTATATACATTTATTTTTCTTAAACATTTTAGAAAGTTGTAGACGACATAAAAGATTGAATTCAAATGCAGAAAATTGTATGTTGACGCAAAGAAAATATCGAGAGAATAGCAAAATTATTATTCATTATTCATTTTTTTCTTTCTCAATAAAGTTTACCGGTTCCAATACAGCAAAATGTCTGATTGGTTCAATTCATTAGCTGCTGCAGCCTTCAAAATGTCTATTGACGAAGAAAGTAATAATTTACATTGAATTAGCATTGAATTTTGATAATCGTAATTTTCTTGTTTTGTCTAAAAGTTTTCCCTTATGCCTATTTCATTAAAGTCTTTTAAACCAGGTAATGTTTGTAAAACGGTAAATAATTTATTTTAGTTTATCTTGATCGAAATTAAGGGTGTGAATCACACGCTACTTTAATTAAGACGCGTGGCAACTGTTTACTGACGCGTGGCTACTGTTTACCCAATATCTCAGTATAACTGGACTAAAAGCTGATAGGACTAAAATGATTATTTATGATAGGGTTCTTCTATGGACGAGGTTTTGTTATGGAGTTAACAATAATAATAGTCTGGTTTCTAAAGTTTCTTTAATCTCATCTCATGGTTAACAAGTAATGGTTAATCGATTAAATGAGGTAAACACCCTGTAAAAGTATATGATAAAACAACTCACAATAAATCTAAATACATCATTCTGAATAAAGATACGGACTCGTCTGTTCTAAAATTAATACGATTATTGTAGAAAATGGTAAGAATGCCACTTGGTGACATTCGTTTCTTTTCCTCACAATACTCTGAAACAATAACAATAAACCTTCTATTGGGTCTATGACATTTCATTGACAGACAAATCATCGACACGACTAATTACTGACACGATAATTGGTAGACACGACAAATCATCGAAAGACAAATCACCGACCGTGTCGTGTCGATTATTTGTCGCATTTTTCAAAGTAACCAATGACCCGAGGTGATTGTACAATTATTCATACCAAATGATTGTACAAATATAATATCGCCGCTATCGCTGTTAGTGCTTTTCCATATTACGATGCGTCATGGCAAAAGGGACTTGATGCAAACAGGTTTTCTGACATAACTCCTTCTAAATTAATAGACGGATTTTGATAAATTTTGCACAAAATGTTCCTATGCTACATGACTAAGTACATAATTTATTTATAGTGTCATGTTTATTTCGTATCATGCTGTGTCATAGAAAAATGGGTCTAAATGGCAAATAAGGGCATATTGATCAATTTCTACCAGCCACCGAGAATTGTGTTATAATGTTAGAGAAAATTTAACTTTGTGATTTGTTGTGACAAAAAATAAAGAAATTAAATACGATTTAACAGCAATAATTGATACTCCACTAAGTCACACGTGCAAAATCGGCATGTAGCAAGAATATGGGTAATGAAGCAATTTTGGTGTGAAATTTAACAACATTGTATTATTGGTTTAATAGTACAAAATTTTGAGTCGATATGACGGAAATTGAGAGAGATATCGAAAAACAAAAAGCGTATAGTTTATTTTGTCTCTCAGTGTCGCGCTCCCCTTCTATTTAACCCTTTTTCCAATAATTAAGGGTTGTGAATCACAGGCTACTTTAATTAGGACCCGTGGCTTATATTGACTGACGCGTGGCTATTGACTACCCTTTACCCCAGCAATAAAATAATAGGCACTTTTATCTGTTCCTTTAGTTCAGCAACCGTATTTTCTTCTCTTTTTTAAGTTTTATTACAGAGCCAGTTTTTAGCTCGACTTTTCGAAGAAAATGAGAGCTTATACTGTCACCCGGGCGTCGGCGTCGGTGTTGGCGTTGGCGTTGCAACCAAGGTTAAAGTTTTTTCATACATCAATAACTTCCACACTATCAAAGGGATTCAAACCAAACTTGGAATACTTATTCACCATCACACCCTCTACCTTACTACCAGGGCCCATGACCCTGGCTCCACTATATTTTGAGTTATGCCCCCTTTATAGTAAGCAACTTAGAAAGTCGAGCGCGCTGTCTTCGGACAGCTCTTGTTAATAAAAGCAACTATACTGGACAGTTTGATATTTCGTCATCATATATAATCTTAATAAAGAAATAAAACAGCCTGTTGGCGCAACAGAGGAACAAGCTTATAGAAGCTTATTGTTATCTGCATTATATCTTATAGAAGCTTGTTCTACTGCCGGGCTTCCTCTTAAGGCGATGGTGCAAACTGAAAAGACAGAAATATTATGTTAACCCATTACCAAAAGACCAAACTTCAGACATGATCAAATTCACAGATATAATGCAGATGACAATTTTAAGTGATAGAAATTTTAAGTTGTTTGTCCGGTTTTAGAAGGTTTTCCAAAGCCTTTTTCATGTGGGCCATCAAAATGCGTCATCATGTTGTAATAATTTAATTAAACGGAACACGCAATCAAGTCTTTTATTGATTAATTTAAAGCCCAACAACAACAACAAACTGTTTAATATGACTTCTTTGACCAAAATACATAAAAGACAATTAATGTACGATCCTGATAATAAAAAAAAAAACGCAAACTGTGATAAATAAATATGCATGTAAATATTTACAATCTAATTAAAATTCAACAGCATAGTTGAGCAAACATGGCACAAAAGCACACTTATTCCAATTGTAATTATCGCCATTTTCTCTTTTTTCTTAAATGTTTTATCATTGGGTGTGTTCAGGGTTCTCCCATCGGTAACCGAGTGTATTTACCGATGATACCATCGGTAGCCGATGGCACCGTCGGCAACCAACGAACTCTGAACGAAAATTGTACCGATCGGTAAAAAAGGCGGATAATCAATTACCAAGAGCGTATTCTCCCCGCAGAGTGATCGTTCGTTTTCAAAAATTATGAATAAAAAGATATTTTCAGAAATAAATGGCTAAATAAAATAACTGTAGCTTCAACTATTACAATAAATTCTATCAAGAACGGTTAGAATGCTATTCGCTTGCTATTGAAGAAAATATATGATTAGGATCGCCGTAGTTGGATTGTTATCCGCCATCTTACTGTAATGAAAACGAGGCTACCGATGCTACCCGACTTGTCTACTCTCGGGACAATTGGTTACCAACAAAATATCCTTCGGTATGCCGACGGTTACCGATGGCTACCGATGGTTACCAACGGCACCGATGGCTACCGATGGGAGAACCCTGAACGCACCCATTGTTATCTATGCATACATTTTAAAAAAAGTTGAAAATACGATTCCACTAAATTATTGTATTCGGTCAAAATTTTGATATTTTAAACGTTTAGTTGAAAATACGATTTTACTAAATATTTGTATTCGGTCAAAATTTTGATCTAATAAAGGTTTATACTGATGTTTGCTAACAGTAAAAACGTTAACAAAGTCTTTCAATAGTATTTTTGGATAACAAATGCTAATTCCAATGCTAGCAAAAAAATAAGTACAAAAATATAGAGAGAACATTTGGGAAAAATATGTTATTTGAAAAAAAGGTACGAGTTGACTCCTGCATTTTTCCCTTTTTGGTACGAGTTGACCAAAATTTGGTACGAGACGAGTTGACTAAAATTTGGAACGAGTTGACTAAATTGGTACGAGTTGGATTCGGTACGAGTTTGACTTGGTACGAGTTATCTTGCTACCATTTCCATGGGTAAAAGTTTTCAGGCATATGCCTGAAGTTCACAGGGGTAAAAGTTTTCAGGCATATGCCTGAAGTTCAGGTTTTTGAGTATTCCAAAATGCCCCATTTTCTCGATTTTTACTATATAAATACAGACTTTTCCAGGTTTTTCAAAATTTTCAACTTTTACCCCTGAGTTCAGGTTTTTGAGTATTCCAAAATGCCCCATTTTCTCGATTTTTACTATATATAAATACAGATTTTTCCAGGTTTTCAGGTTTTTCAAAATTTTCAACTTTTACCCCGGAATTTTTTTATATTTTCCGCCATGTTTTCCGATGCCTTTTCTTTAAACCTTTCCCAAACAAGACCTGGTTTTGACGTCCTTAAATGAATAGGCCTGGGAAAACATTGAGACAAAAGAAGAGACTGCTGATAACCAGCAGTTTCTCCTTTTGCCTCAATATTTTCTTTGCTATATTTTACACAAATCCAAATTAAATTTTAATTTTGTGGTAGATGTATGCAACCAGCTTTCAAATTGGACTGGAGCACTCAAAAATTTTGTTGTTTGGGAAAGGGTTAAGGGGCCTCAATAAAGTGTCAATGAGTGGGAAGAGAATAACAAAGCATCATTTGTAAATTGAAAAGCAAGTTGGGAGGCATCCCTGACAGTGGGGGATCCAGGATTTCTGTGAAGGGGGTTCGAACATGTACACAAATAGGGGTGTTTATTTTTCTAGTGTTGTGACGACATGTGTTTTCGACAGCATGCGCGGATCCAGAGGTAGGGTCAGGGGCCATGACCCCCCCCCCCCCCCCTGGAATTTGGAGAAAAAAGGGGTTATCAAAAAGATTACTGGTTATGTCCCAAATAAGCTGCTTCATTCGTACCTGTGTGCCACGACAAACCGCATGGGTAAAAAATTTTCAGGCATATGCCTGATGTTCAGGTTTTTGAGTATTCCAAAATGCCCCATTTTCTCGATTTTTACTCTATAAATACAGACTTTTCCAGGTTTTCAGGTTTTTCAAAATTTTCAACTTTTACCCCTGATTTTAAACGTTGTTATATTTGGACTTTAGTCCTTCATGGTATGACATGTATCTGCATGCTGATCCAGGTGGAGATGTGGGGGGGTAGGAGGCCTGAACCCCCTGAAATTTGGCGAAAAAGGGGTCCCCCCCCTTCCTGGGAAAAATACCTGGATCCGTGCTTGGACAGTCATGTGTTTCCGATAGCCTCTGTTTTCAGCTCAAAGTTTCCTTTGATTGACGTCACATTTCGCTTTGATGTTTTATTTTTATGCAAGGATGTTTTTTTGTCTTTTTAGCTCACCTGAGCACGAAGTGCTCAAGGTGAGTTATTGTGGTCACTTTTTGTCCGGCGTCCGTCCGTCAACATTTGGGGTGTTTACACTCTAGCATCCACAAAAATTAGGCAATCTTGATCAAACTTGGCCAAAGTAAGTAGGACAATAAGTTCTCGGACAAGTTTGATTATGGGCCTGATCGGACCAGAATGTGCTGAGTTATCTGCCCTTGAATGTCAAAAAATGCTGTTTTTAAGTTTGTTTACACACTAGCATCTACAATTATTGATCAATCCAGACAAAACTTGAACATAAAGTTGGAGACCATAAGATCTGCGATGAGTTTGATTTTCAGTCTGATCTGACTAGAAAGACGAGAGTTATGTGCCCTTGAATTGGACAAAATGGCCATTTTTGGCCGTTTTCGACCTTGTTTACACTCTAGAATCTACAATTATTAACAAATCAAGACAAAACTTGGACACAATGTTGGAAACCATAGGATCTTTAATGAGTTCGATTTTCAGTCTGATCTGATCAGAAAGTACAGAGTTATGTGCCCTTGAATTTGACAAAATTGCCGTTTTTGGCTGTTTTCGACATTGTTTACATTCTAGAATCTACAATTATTGACCAATGAAGACAAATCTTGGACACAATGTTGGGTAGCATAAGATCTCGGATGAGTCTGATTTTCAGTCTGATCTGATCAGAAAGTCAAGAGTTGTGTGCCCTTGAATTTGACAAAATTGCCATATTCGGCCGTTTTCGACCTTGTTTACACTCTAGAATCTACAATTATTGACCAATGAAGACAAATCTTGGACACAATGTAGGGTAGCATAAGATTTCGGATGAGTTTGATTTTCAGTCTGATCTAATCAGAAAGTCTAAAGTTACGTGCCCTTGAATTTGACAAAATTGCCATTTTCGGCTGTTTTCGACCTTGTTTACACTCTAGAATCTACATTTATTAATCAATCAAGACAAAACTTGGACACAATGTTTGGGACCATAAGAACTTGATTGAGTTTGATTTTCAGCCTGATTTGACCAGAAAGATGAGAGTAATGTGCCCTTGAATTTGATAAAATTGCCTTTTTGGGCTGTTGTCAACCTTGTTTACACTCTAGAATCTACGATTATTAATCAATCAGGACAAATCTTTGGCACAATGTTTGAGAATATAAGATCTCAGATGAGATTGATTTTCAGTCTGATCTGACTATAAAGACGAGAGTTATGTGCCCTTGAATTTGATAGAATTGCCATTTTTGGCTGTTTTTGACCTTGCTTACACTCTAGAATCTACAATTATTTAAAAAAAAAAAACAATGTTGGGCACCATAAGATCTCGGATGAGTTTGATTTTCACAACGTTATTGACCATAAGTTCATATTCAGTCTTAAAGTCATAAATATTGATTGAATTGAGCAAAAGTGTAGCTCATATCATTTTGGTTCAGGTGAGCGATATAGGACCATCATGGTCCTCTTGTTGTTACATGTATGCAATAAATCGCAAAATTTTGAATGAACTGGACTGCACAAATTCAAAAAGTGTCTGATCTGTTTTAATGACCACATGACATTAAATAGGTCACCTCAGTACACATGTCCCATCAGAAGTGGTGGCACAAAAGTACCATGATTTCTTAATCATAATTCTACGAAAATGCACCTTAAATGTTTTGTGCAGCTTACAAAATCCCCATAAATAGCATTATGTAGGGTTTACTTCTAGATGCATCTTATTCACTGGAACTATATGGCGGTAAATAGAGATTGGGTTGAAGTGAATCAAGGTGCTGTTGAGTGTTGAATAAATACTTTCTATGCATTGTCCATTTTATTGCGTGTGCCATTTATAACACCAAAGCTTTGATTTGTTTCATTGAAAATATGACCATTTTCCTAATGCCTTGGAAATTTCAAAATAATATTTTTTCAGTTGTTTGCCACTGTGATAGTAATGTTTTGATATTGCTTTCATGCTACCATGATAGATTTGTATTCTTCCTGTCATAATGCATTTGACCATGCTAATATGGAAATGATTGTTCAATGTTGATAATACATGACACGCCATTTGATTGGCGAATTTTGGTATCCATTTTCCAAGGCATCAACTTAGAATATCTGAATGTAGTATCAGTATCTTTATATTGCTAGAACATGAAGAAGAAGTTTCTTGAGCACACTACCATTCAAAAACAATGGAAAGTAGGTTATTATTTATAATCAATGGCTGCTCAGGTGAGGGTTGTTGCAAAACATTGCCTATAAACCTTTTAGAAATACTTTTTGGTCTTAAACTTTTCACCAGGCATGACAAAAAATGGTTCATTGATCGGTATCATAAGGTGTTTTAACCCTTTCCCAAGCGATCCACTTCAAAAACTGCCACAACGACAAAAAGGAAGTTGTTAAAGGTAGAATTTGTGTGAAATATGATATAGAAAATATTGAGACAAAAGGAGAAACTGCTGGTTATCAGCAGTTTCTTCTTTTGTTTCAATGTTTTCCCAAGCCTTTTCTATTAGGGAGGTCAAAACCAGGTCTTGTTTAGGAGAGGGTTAAGGATATCGTTTAAGATCGATTGGTGAACAAAGCGGCACAACTTGTGTCGAACTTTCCGTTGTTTTTGAATGTTAGTGCGCTCTGATGTATTTGAGCAACATCAACATATCAAGTGGGAAATTCAACAGAGAAAACTCGGATTACAATTTTCTGTTTAGATAGTATTAGTAAGGAGTAGAGAGACATGAAAGTACTTATCTTGCTTAAAATGTTTTCAAAGGCGGTGAAAGGCCTTCTTTGGTATGGTAACTAGTAAAAAATAGCTTTTCAGAGTTGATTTTTACTTGTTTTCTTTGGTTCATTCACAGAATAAGTAAATTGTACCTCTATAGAAAAGGGATATCATCAGTAGCTCACAAATGGATATAAAAGCATACCTACCATGCAAGAAACCACGCAGATCCAACAGACTGGAAACCAAAGAAGAAACTAAGATCAAGTTGATGAAACAAACACCACTTGGACATTTTGATTTACTTCCCCTAGAGTTGAAAATATTTCTACTTAAATACCTCACTGGTAAGTGAAATGAAATCTTTGTAAATTGTATATCTGTTCAGAGAAAAGTGTTGCCATATCTATGAGAGATGTGAAGCAATTTTTTTAACCTTAATTTGTCCTTTTTTCTGTCAGTGCAACTGAATGAGAAAATTGAATGTTTCCTGTAAATTCTTATCCTTTAAGTTACAAAGTTTGTATTAGATAATTCTGTTCAGTATATTTCAATAATATAGTTATTTGGATACAAGGTGAAGGCCGTCTCAAATTGTCAAAAATCAAGGTGATATTCTACTTTCTAGAAAAGGGGCCATTTCAGGGGCATTTCACACACATTGTAGTTTAACCTTTTTTCTAAGCTACCTTCCTGTTTTGAATAACCCATTACCAAACGGCAAAATTTTAGACTTGTCCAAATTAAAAAATGTAGCAAACAACAATTTTAAGTGAATGAAATGTAACATTATTTGGTCTTTCTAGGTAGAAAACATTGTGGGAAATGAAGATATTGCTTGTCACAAGCAATTTTTTCATTTTCCACAATGTTTTCCTAAGCTTTTTTCTTGAAGGGTGTCAAAAAGCATCAATGAGTTGGAATGGGTTAAGGCTTTTTAGCATAGCCAGTATAAAGCCATTCCTATGTAATAACTGTTATGACACCACAGGATAAAGGCTTTAGAAAACATTGTGGCAAATGAAGAAATTGCTTGTGCAGGGTTTTACATGAAGCACAAATCATGCATCATTGTTGCAGTTTCAAAACAAATGACCCCTTAGGAATTTACCTGAGGGTCATTAATGACGCAAGTTTTAAAATCCAGATTTTCGTATGATACTTGATTTCTAAGGTGTTTTTAATATTTTACCCACAAAATTGGAGAAATGACCCCCAACTTAGAAGGCAAGGGGTCAAAATGCCCCCCAAATTATTATAGCCAGGGAAAACTCTGCTTGTGATATGCAGTTTCTTCATTTCTTACAATGTTTTTCTACACCAAAAGACCAAATAGGTAAAATTTCATCCAATTGAAATTGTGATAGACATGTTTGAATTGTGACAAGTCTAGAATTTTGCCGTCTGATAATGGGTTAACATATACTATATTAATCATATTTCTTCATTCTAGTTGAAGATCTTAGCATTCTGACGATTACCTCAAAGGCTATGAGAAACTTGGTTGAAGGATATTGCAGCTTACAGCCTATTTTAAAGAGAGATCTGATTAGCAAGCTTCATGTACAAAGCCAGTTTTTACCACCATCATTTGAGAAAGAGAATATCAATTACATTAATTCATTTTCAAATCTAGGTAAGAATGCATATAATTGTGACTTTTAAGTTTCCACTGACCCTCAGAACCAGTCGGGATATGTATGTATGTTTGTATGTAAAATATCTATTGTCCAGTACTGGACAAATAGCCAATCCATAGACAATTGGATGAAAAGCTGCAGTGCAATCTGCTATGTATAGGCTATTTATCCGGTAAACTGTCAATAAGGCTGCTCTGGCATGGGCCGCATGGCAAAGATAGAAAATGGCAAAATCTTTAATAAAAATATTTTCTTAAATAAGTTGGTTAATCTTGCTACAATTTGCTATTTACCCTTGGATGAGAACTTTCCAAACTTGTATGGAGAATTTGATTCTATCAAAAACTACCGGTAATAGGTGAAATGTTTGGAGACACCCAGGTGAGCTATATTGGATCTTCATTGACTTCTTCTTGTTTGTATGTCATATGATTATACATGTATTGAATTACTTTAAAAAGTATGCAGTTTTGACTTTCTTGATGGAAAAAGCTTTTGAAAACATAGTCACCACAGCTCAAATTTTGTAAGTATGTGTATATCTGAACAATGGATATTGTCACATATATAACAAGAGCTGTCCGAAGACAGCACGCTCGACTTTCTAAGTGCTTAGTATAAAGGGGGCATAACTCCAAATATAGTGGAGCCAGGGTCATGGGCCCTGGTAGTAAGGTAGAGGGTGTGATGGTGAATAAGTGTTCCAAGTTTGGGTTGAATTCCTTTGATAGTATGGAAGTTATTGATGTTTGAAAAAACTTTAACCTTGGTTCCGACGCCGACGCCCGGGTGACAGTATTAGCTCTCATTTTCTTCGAACAGTTGAGCTAAAAATGGAATATTTGAATACTTGATTTGCAATTAGAATATTCACAGCAGAAAAATTCTAATATTTTTTTCTATCCCTACTTATAAGTTTGTATGTTCTCAATTGTTTCAGGTTTGTTGGTAAAAAGATCAACATGTTTGTATGTTCTCAATTGTTTCAGGTTTGTTGGTAAAAAGATCAACATGTTTGTATGCTACCAAAGAAAGGCTTAAATTTATAAATGAAGTTTTAACAAAGGTAAGGCAAAATTGTTCTTAATGTCTTGGATGTAGAGCTGGGACGGGTAGAAATTTTGTACCCGGGTACCCGTTGTCGTATTACCCGCGGGTACTCGAGTACCCGATGATTAAAAACACCAATGCCATTATGCCAATATGGTCATCCTGGCACTTATTTGCTAAGCATAGCTTCAAACAACCATGCTTCGTCTAAGTCTTCTTCAAAAACCGAAGTTTGGCAATTCTCTAGTCTTCTGTAAGACAAAGAGAAGACTAAATTTATGCAATATTTTGCTGTTCTGCGACCCCCCCCCCCCCAAAAAAAGACTGGTCAAACTTTTGCAGACACATATCTAACAAAAAGAAAAACATGGGTAAAATGTAAATATCTTGTAGCTATAGCTTGAATAAGCTGGAATAAAGAGATTTCGGTCCCTAAACGTGAATGTATATAGTTCAAGTTCATGGCACTCGCTAAATATTAGGGTTGCTTAACCCATTACCACACAATGACTCCTTTTAACTCTTCACAAAATAATGTCTGTGGAAAACATTGTAGAAAATGAAGAAATTGCTTGTCACAAGCAATTTCTTCATTTCCCACAATATTTTCCATTCAAAAAGACCTAATAATTAAAAATTCCATTCACTTGAAATTGTCGACTGCAGGATCTTTCAATTTGGACCACCCTAAAATTTTGTCGTTTGGTAATGGGTTAAAGAAAATGCTACTCCAGTCTATATTTTCTATCATTTTTCCACCTCTAAAGTGTCCCTAATAGACATGGATGTAACCATTTCAAACTGTTTGGACGGTCTACTTCCACTTCATAATCGAGTGAAAGTTGAACCACGGTTAAAAACGCATAAATATTATAAAAATATTTTTTACTTTAACTAGTCAATGTGCAAAACCGGGTACCGGGTATTGATTTATTACCCGGGTACTGCTGTTACCCAATCCGATACCCGGGTACTCGAGTACTCGTCCCAGCTCTACTTGGATGGGATTTTTTTTTTATCTTTATTAATTGCTAAGAGTAAATCATTTACATGCATTAATTATAAAATACAAATGAAATACAGGTTGTTTCAATATATGCATTTGAAAGAATAAGCATTAAAATGAAAAAAAGGTTGTTTTTGATGTTATTTGAATTCATCTACTTAACAAGACTTGGTTTTGATGTCCCTAATATTGAAAGCTTGGGAAAACAGCATTTGCTCCTATTTGCCTCAGTATTTTCAGTGCTAATATTGTGCACCAATTTTGACTTTGTTAACATTTATTTTGTCATTTAAATCTGCTTACAAATTGAACCACCCTAAAATGTTGCTGTTTGAAAAGGGTTAACCCATTCCAAATAGTGACACCTTTTGATGCTCTGAAGTGTTAAACCTTTGGAAAACAACAAGACAAAAGAAGAATATGCTGATAATCAGCATTTTCTCCCTTTGCTTCAATATTTTTTTCTTTGCAATTTTGTACCCAAAGGCTTTCTCTATCAACAACCAATATGTTGACTGCATGCAGTGGTTTTTAATTTGGAACTGTCTAAAATGTTGCTGTTTGGGAAAGGATTAATTGAAAGAAAATTGGGAACAATGTTGTCCAGAAAACAGTGACATAATTTTGGACAGGCAATAGTATTTCGTAGGTGTTGTTATAAAATCTCGTAACTACAGGTTGATTAAAGCCGTAGTTACGAGATTTTATAGCAACAGCGACGGTTTATCAATACATAACAGTAAACCCTGTCTATTTTTAGCACAAAATTCATTTATATTCCTTGCTGTGTTACAGTTGATGTGTTCTAACTACATGGAGAGTTGTGAGGATTTGAACAAATGTGTAGCCATGACCTGTTTTGGCAAGTTTTTCCACACTGTTATAGCTGGCTGGGATGACGGAGAATGTGTCAGAGCCTTCGAAAACTTGTGTCATCATACATCCATCTTGAAAAATGTCAAATTTGTACTGTCTTCAAAAGCAGGTAAACACTGTACACAATAGCTTTTAAGAATATCAAGAACATTTTGTCTCCAGTTTTACATTTTGCTATTTTCAGTGTTAAAAATCATGAGCTATTGCTAAAAAAGTAATAAGATATTGAAATATCACATTTTACTGATCATTTTGTCTCAGGTCAACATTTTGAATATTTTCATTTTTGTGACATGCATTTAAAGTTTTAATGAATACTGTAATTTTATTTGATTTTACAGGCAGTCATCAGAGATTAGAATTTGAAATTCGGTGTTTCTTCAGACGAGTATTTCTGGACCACTGTCAATCACTACAAGACAGAGCATTTTGGTTAACAAGAGTACTGAAACCATGGCCACTTGTACACCAGGCTAGATTGTTAGTCCTGCTATATGGACCAGTTTTACAAGGTGAATAATTTTGTACCTTTTTGTGCTTTAGAATTATAGATATTATATTTAGAGTTATCATTTTGATACTCCCGAAGGGTCGTATTATGTTATGGCCCTGGTCGTCCATCCGCTTGTCTGTCTGTCCGTCCGTCAATTTCTTGTGTGCGCAACTCCTCCTACAGATTTGATCGAAAATTTATCAAACTTGCTACAATGAATCTCCATGGTGTCTAGTTGTGCACGCCACTTACGGAATTCAGATAACTCTTCGTTCTTGAATTATAGAATTCACAATTATCTGCTGATTGAATATTATATAATTGCAAATACCGAAGGATAACATGATCCGCAGATGACAAGATGTTTCATATTGTACCCTTCGAACTGTATACAGCAATGAAAACAAAAGATCAATATTTTGAGAAAATATTACAATATGACGGATATTTATTTTTTGAACATGATATTATTTTTTTCCGATTAATCGATTAGTGAAATTAGTAATCGATACTCAGACGTTCGATCGAGTACTCGATTAATCAAATACTCATTCCCATCCCTAAATTTTATTGAGAAGCCCTTCTCGGTCATATATGCGCCGCTCTGCGAAGCTCTTGTTGTCTGTTCTGTAAATTTGTTGGTCGTTTTTAACTCAGTGATATTTTTTAAAAAAAAATGGACAAAATCAGTGGAATTGGTTGGGCATCACTATACATTACAGAGCTTTTCTTTTGAAATTTGGGAAAGGGCCCTGGTCAGTCATTTTGGGAAATTTAAGCATGATTTTGGTCAAATTGGGAATAATGTAAAGACACAGGAGAGTAAATCTACAAATAGAAATATATTTTCTTAACACTTAATAACCAGAATAACTGAATAATAGAATACACTCTGCTTCTTTGTGACTAGAACTGCCAGTCGGTAAATGATTATTATTAATTTTCCTATTTTGGGAGTTTTAGTTTTGAAAATTGGGAATTCTTACTTTGAAATTGGGGAAAAAGTAGCCCTTTTCAATTGGGAAGCCACCGAATATCGGCCTCTGTTAGAGAATGAAGAAAAGCCCTGCATTATATCTGTACTTTGCAGAAGCTTTCATTCAAGTTTACTTAATGTGCTTTAACAAACAATTTGAAACTGAATTATTGTCTCACAATGAACTATAAATTGAAGGCATGATCCTATAGTTTTGACACAATTTTACTAAATAAGAAGATCCATACCACTCTCTTTATCATACAGTTGCTCCAGCTCATGGAAAAGCTAATGGAGGAACAGCATGGAACCTGATCAGACTGTGTATATGCAATGGCTGATCTGAATCCATGTTGGTCCTGCATGCTAGCCTATGAGGGCCAATCTCAAATTTAAAAAAAAAAAAAAAAAAATCTGCACAATGACAATTTTTGAAGCCCACATGATAAAGGCTTTGGATAACATTGTGAAAAGTGAAGAAATTGCTTGTGACAAGCAATTTCTTCATTTTCCAAAATGTTTTCTACCCACACAAAGCGAGACCAAAAATGTTTCATTTTACTCACTTGAAATTGACGTCTGCAACACCTTTTACTTTCAACCAATTTAAAATTTTGCTGTACAGGAATGGGTTAAATATTTACAAGTATGATTTTAGTAATTAACAATAGTATTTTATTGACTTTGTACACAACAGAGGAGATATTATGGTATGAGCTGTGTGAGAACACACCGTCCAGTGCTGAACAATCTACACAACATTTTGGAGAGCTGGCAAACGCCCTACAGATGATTCATCATTACAAAAAGGAGTGGACGGAAGACGATGTCATCAGTATTATTGATGAAATTACTAGTAAGTGGCTTCTCTCTGGTCCGAATGGCCAACTTTTGCTAAAAGGTGCTATTTAACCCTCTCCGAAACAGCAAAGATTTATGGTCATTCAATTCGAAAGCGGCTGCAGAGGACAAAATGGATGTTCATAAAGATGGGATTTGTATACAATATGGCATAGTAAATATTGAGGCAAAACAAAAAAAAAGCTGATTTTCAGTCTTGACCATATTTTGGAGAGCTGGCCAACGCCCTACAGATGATTCATGATTACAAGAAGGAGTGGACGGAAGACGATTTCATCAGTATTATTGATGAAATTACTAGTAAGTGGCTTCTCTCTGGTCCAATTGGCAAATACTTCTTAACCCTTTCCCAAACAAGACCTGGTTTTGATGTGTCTAAACGAAAAAGCTTATGAAAATATTAAGGCAAAAGAAGAAAATGCTGATAATCACAAGAAGGAGTGGACGGAAGATGATGTCATCAGTATTATTGATGAAATTACTAGTAAGTGGCTGCCGCTTCTTTCTGGTCCAATTGGCAAACACTTCTTAACCCTTTCCCAAACAAGACATGGTTTTTATGTGTCTAAATGAAAAAGCTTATGAAAATATTAAGGCAAAAGAAGAAAATGCTGATAATCGGCATTTTCTCCTTTTGCCTTAATATTTTCTGTACTATTATTCACACAAATCTTATCTATATCAACATGTATTTTGTCTTCTGTATCACCTTTCAAATTGGACAACCCTAAAAGTTTGCTGTTTAGGAAAGGGTTAAAGGTGCTATTTTACCCTCTTCCAAACTGCAAAACGTTAGGGTCATCCAATTCACAATCTGCTGCAGAGGACAAAATGGATGTTCATAAAGATGGGATTTGTATACAATATGGCATAGTAAATATTGAGGCAAAACAAAAAAAGCTGATTTTCAATCTTGACCATATTTTTGAGAGCTGGTCAACGCCGTACAGATGATTCATGATTACAAGGAGTGGACAGAAGGTGATGTCATCAGTATTATTGATGAAATTACTAGTAAGTGGCTTCTCTCTGGTCCAAATGGCCAACTATTGCTAAAGGTGCTATCTAACCCTCTTCAAAACAGCAAAGATTCATGGTCTGGATCAAAAGCGGCTGCAGAGGACAAAATGGATGGTCATAAAGATGGGATTTTTGTACTATTTAGCATAGAAAATATTGAGGCAAGAGGAGAAATGTTGATTATCAGTCTGGACCATATTTTGGAGAGCTGGTCAACGCCCTACAGATGATTCATCATTACAAGAAGGAGTGGACGGAAGATGATGTCATCAGTATTATTGATGAAATTACTAGTAAGTCAGTGGCAGATCCAGAGTATGTATGAAAACAAACCCCCATCTGAAGCCTGATTCAGATTCAGATGAAATTCAGGCAAATTATGTACATGTGTATGTTCAAACCACTATTCAGAGAAATCCTAGATCTGCCACAGTAAGTCAGGGATAGTTTTGGTTTTTGAGTGCAGAAATTTACACCTTGTCCTTACCAAAAATACAATGAAACTTTTACTATTGAAGTTCAATGTCATCCAAATTGACCAGCCAGAACTTTCACTGATGGCCTTTTAAAGAACGTAGGCCTGTATCCTGGCTTATGGCCCAGGTTTTTCACGGTGGTGGGCCAAGTTTTCAAATTGATCACTTATAACTTGCTTCTCACTGGTGCAAATAGGAAAGGCATGCTAATGGTGATATTTAGCAGATTTAGATGTAAAAGAAATAGTTTGAAAAGACAATATTCATGAATACTTTGTTATGATAATTGACAGAAATGAGGTACATGAGGCAAATGTTTCAATTAAAAACATACCTACAATAGGTAGGAGAAAAAACAACCAAAAGTTATTTCATGTTTTTGGACTCAATCTGAGTTGTATGTTTCATGTAAAAAATTTAATATGATAATTGCCTGCAATGTTATTTTAACTCCATTTGAAAATGCCACAACAATTAATCTGATTGGCCAAGACAGATGATATCATGTCCAATCAGATTGCTTGTAATGTAATATTAGAATCAGAAAACAAAGTTATGAGTGTCAGTGTATACAGGGCTGATATATGTTATTGTTATTACAGGTTCTCCAGATGAATGGTTAGCAGAGAATGTTGCTCATTTGTTGATTCTATGCGGGGATATTATAACCTCCAAGTTGCTGATCAGTAAAGCTATCAATGGAAGAACAGTGGAATTATCTAGTCTAACAACATCATTCTGTGTGGTAAGAATACTTTGTTTCGCTCAGAGTTTATACCCTGAAAACGAAGTTTAATGTGAGTATACTGGAAACACGCTGTTGATCAGTCAGGGCTGTCAGGCAGACGGTCAGTCAGTCTGTCCACAAAGTCTTTGTGCAATTACTCCTATTTCAGTCTAATTTGCTTCATATTTTGAAAAAGTGTACACTTGGAATTGTAGATGTGCAAGAACCAGCTTTTGTGAAAAATCCACCTTTATTTAATTATTTCCATGATTTGATCTAAAATGTTTGTTTTGACAAATGTGGTGGAAGTATTTTATCACCTTTTAAGTCTTAAAACCCATTCCCACACATTGATGCTTTTTTACATCCTTCAAGATGGCTTTCGAAAATATTGTAGAAAATGAAGAAATAGCTTGCAATTTCATCATTTTCCAGAATGATTTCTACATAGAAAGACCAAAATGTGTAAAATTTCATGCAGTTTAAATTGTTACAAGTCTGCAACACCTTTCAATTTGAAACAGTACAAAATTTTGCAGTCTTGTAACCGGTTAAGTTGTTAATTTCTAGTTTACGTTTTGTTTTTAGGGAAGATAAAAGATACTTTTATGGTCGCTTAACAAACATGTCATTATAAGTGGTTATTTTTTTCCTTATGTGGCCTGCATTTTCTTGATAAAACGAAAGTTTGTTTTGAGACATTTTATGTCTCAATTAGTCAATTAGCAATTCTCCTGACTCCTTGTGTTGACTAACATACTTTTCTCTTTCTAGGTTTGTGTAAAGAACAGCTTTAGTTTGAATTATGTGATAAAAATGATGCAACATATTCTGACAGTGATAGACAATGTAAAAGACAGACAGAACTTCTTTAATAATATCATGGACATGTTCAAGGAGCTTATTATGGATATACATGACTATGGTAGGTAGTGTCAGAAATTGTGATTGATTCTCTATCATACCGGTATCTCTTTCTAAAGCAATACTTGGTTTGGTGACTAGAATATAGAAAGCTTTGACAGATAAGACTTGAACTTTGTAAATTTACTTGCAATGAATCTTGTCTATTCATTACTTTGGCAAATATGCTTAAAGAATTAACATCATGCATGTTTAATTTTATATTCATTAACTTGAAAGTACAAAATGATTGGCAACACTTTCTATTAATCACAGAAAAATTTTATGTGAGTAAATGAAACTATATAAGGCTTGCCTTTTAAGACAGCTGTCAGGTTTGGAGGTTAACTATTGTCATGCTGAATCTGGAATACTTCTGTGACTTGGACAGGCCACATAGAAAAAGATCGACCTGCACAGATGCACTAATGCAGTCTGATCTTATATTAGACTGCCAGCTTAATGGGATAATGTTGCATAATGTTTATTTTGAAATCAAGTACATGTGAGACAGGATTTGGAAAAATTCAATCTAGACTACCATGGATCTAGGTAAGTTTATACTGTAGTTAGTATAATGATTAATCTGATTAATATGACCAGCATTTCTTCTTTTGTCTCAATATTTTCTGAGCTGCATTATACGCCAGTCTTTTCTTTATCAACACCAATCATGTCTGCAGCAGCTTTTAAATTGGACCACCCTGAAATTTTGTTGTTTAGGAAATGGTTAAGGGTATTTTCTACATTTCTGGCTAATAATCAGTATTTTCAATTTCTTGCAGATGAAGACCAGAGCAATGACATGCATTATATGGTGACATCGTTGGTAGAGTTCAGTAAAAAGCTGCTGCAATTAGCCTTTAAAGATAACTTGTAGCCAATAAAGAAAAACTACATGTATATTGTAGCCTTTATAGGTTTTAATAACATTTATTTGGAATAAGCCTTGCTTTAGATGTTTGAAGTAAAGGAAGCCAAGGTTACCTTTTAGGATAAAGAAGGAAATGCCGGTAATCACTAATCATCATCTTTTTCCTCAATATTTTCTGCTGTAACATTCATAAATTCTGTTATTGTTGACATCCATTTTGGCATCTGCAGATCAGCTTTTATTTCGGTCCTAAAAGAAAATCGTCAGAAAATAAGACTCTGTAAATTATATTTGCTATCTTATCTTGTTATATACTGTAAACCAAAGTTGGGCTATTCCTGAATCAGCATGACAATGAACAATCAGTGTAACTGATGTCAAACTATTGCCAAATTCTTGAAATAAATGTGAACCAGTCCCAAAGTGAAATATGATTAATCTTTTACCAAACGACAAAAAATTTAGACTGATCCAAATTCAAAGATGTTGCAGACAACATATCCAGGGGTAAAAGTTTTCAGGCATATGCCTGAAGTTCAGGTTTTTGAGTATTCCAAAATCCCCCATTTTCTTGATTTTTACTATATAAATACAGACTTTTCCAGGTTTTCAGGTTTTTCAAAATTTTCAACATTTACCCCTGCATGTCAAGTGAGTAGAATATAAACATTATTTGGTCTTTCTGGGTAAAAATATTGTGGGAAATGAAGAAATTGCTTGTATTTCTAGGCCCTTTGCGTTAGGGGAGTAAAAAAGAGTCACTGTGAGGCTGTGTGAGCGTGTGGTAATGGGTTAAAAGTAAAGGATTGTTACCAATGCAAAGTACATATAATGTTGAATGTTTTTCTATTTTTTGAAATCTGGGAAAAGGTCCCTTGTAGCATTTGAGGCCCATATATTTCCAGATCAGCCTTTGCGTAATTGCAATCTGATTGTAATCCAAACTGTCCTATTATAGTTGCCACAGAATGCAAAGAAGCTACAAGAGAACAGTATGGATCCTGATCAGACTGCATGCACATGGGATTCATTAACATTTGGGCCACACAGGACTCAAGGCAAAGTAGATGGGGGATTTTCTATAGATTCCCTACTACTAATCCCATGCAATATTTACAAAAGTACTGTAGTAGGGGGTGATACTCAAATAGAAGCATAAATTCCCTGACCCCTGTCTCTTAATGAAGCCCCTGCATTTATAAGCCGGCAGATTTGTGTCCATGTAGGTCTCAAATGCAATAAATGACTTTTTTCCAGATCCTCATTATCAGGGATGGAAACTAGCTTTCCGAGTTTGGTTGTCCATACTGGCAACCACCAGCATCTGAAATGTGGTTGCCAGTAATAAAATCTACAAGCCCAGAACCTAATGAGCCAAATGTGTTCAGTGTATTGGAATCTGATCTGGCAATGAGCAGAATTCAAACATTAAGCTAATTTATGTTTTGATTGTTCCATAACAGTTTCATTCATATTGATATTACAACTTTTCAAGAACAGACTTTCCATGCATTAGACTATTGTGTAATTGTTTCCTCCCCTTGCCCAGACGGACTACCAACTTAATTAGTTTCCATCCCTGACTATATGTATCAATGGATATTGCAAAACTGTTGTACATGCATATGGAATTAAAGTTACTATGAAATTATATGTGCTAGAAAAATATTTCACTACATGTATGACAAACAGAGATGTTTTGAATTTAAGCTACTGAGTACTCTTTATATTCTGACTGAAGAAATCTTAAGAAAGGCAGCATTGAAACTTTGAAAGAAAGGAGGAATATGTTGATGAACAGCATTTTTGCCGAATTATTACATTTTATAGCTATTGACACAAAAATTAATTTTGAAATTTTCAATTTCATTTAATTTGTTTTCTGCAATGCATTCAAAATTCAGCTGGGCTGCGTTTTACTAACATTGATTTTTGCAAAAACCTTGTAACAACACATCTGTTTGGGGGAGAAATAATAACAGTAATTATTCGGCCAATCAGATTTGTTGTTGTTTTAAAAATGTTTGTAAGTTTGTTAGTAAAACGGGCCCCTGGTCTACAAGTTTTTGTTATCTTGGGAAGGTTTAGATATAGTTTGAATTAGAAAAAAAATCTAAGCTTGTCAGTAAATACCACCCGTTTTTCTCATAAAAATTAACAAATTCCAGGGTCAATGTTTATCAATAATTCTAAATTATATCCTTGTCCTAGATTATATGACAAGCAATGTGATTGGACAAGATGTATGTCTTGGCCAGTCAGATTTATTGTGTTGTATTTTTTTTTTTTTTGAATTGAATGGAAGTTCATGCATGGATCCAGGGGTGCCCCCACCCCTTCCCCATATTTGTGAAAAAGGCCTATCAAAGTGATTTTTTATTAATTTTTTAAGCGCCAATGCAGTCTGGCCCCTGTGGAAAACTTGGGTCCCCTTTTGGAAAACTGTCTGGATCCATACATGAAGTTTAAATTATTCTGGTTGGTGAATATCAACCAAATGTTTGTTACTGTTGATGTTATTGTTAAGTTTACATTGTTAAGATTTTTATACTCTTCAAAGCAATACTGTGATAGAAATTATGTATATAAATGTTGAATTTATTTTATATTATTAAATTTTTTATACAAAATTGTTATCAAATAATAGTCAAAAATATGTTGGAATATTTATGTTAAAATGCCAGTTAAAAACTGCAAGCTCAATGCTGACATGTAAATACATTATACATTGTTATGTAGATACCGGTAGTACATGTACTTATTTTTATGCTCCCCGAAAAAATTTCGGGGGAGCATATAGTCGCCATGCTGTCCGTCCGTCTGTCCGTCCGTCCGTGTGTCCGTCCGTCCACAGCCATATCTCAGCAACCCTTGGACCAAATTCAATGAAACTTCACATGTGAACTCCCTGGGATACCGTATAGCACTTTATTTCTGCAGGCTCCAAATTCTGCGGTATTTCCATAAATCAGGCGGGTTAAATTTCTGCGGAACATATTTCTGCGGTCTCGCATTTTGCAATATCAAAAATTTTATTTCTGCGCTATTAAATCAGTTTTAGTCAGTATCAGACATAGTTTGAAAGACGATACTTACCAATTAATCTAATTACTCTGTTAGGGTAAAGGAATAATCCCGCTCATTTACCAATATCTATTAAGGCGTTATGGGAAACAATGCCGTGCACAGATATGTGTGAAAAGTAAGACGTGTCAAACTGTTACCAATCAGTCAAACTTGTTAAATCATTGTTTATTGATGAACTAAAATGTCTTATCTACACCTAAGTTAAAGCCGTAGTTACACAAATTTTGAATAGGAAAGCACTCCATTGTTATTATATTGTTCTTTCCATCGGGTTGTAACAGATTAACTTGTCAATGTATGTACTGACGAAAATTACAGAATGACAACAACCTCTACATTCAGGATTAATATTCTGCGGATTTTATTTCTGCGGTGCCGTCCATGACCGCAGAAATAGCAGACATAAAGTCCCCGCAGAAATAAAGTGCTATACGGTAATACCTAGGGATCTTTTTCTCCGTTTCTGAATTTGAGGCTGTATCATGGAAAAAGGGGCCTTAGTGTAAAAATTAGTTTTTAGTTCACCTGAGCACGAAGTGCTCAAGGTGAGCTATTGTGGTCGCTTTTTGTCCGTCGTTCGTCCGTCCGTCTGTCCGTCCATTCACAATTTCTTTAAACATCTTCTCCTCCTATATCAATGGGCCAAATTTTACCAAACTTGGCAGGAATGTTCCTTGGGTGACCCTTCTCAAAACTTGTTTGTGGATTTTTGATTCGTCAAAAAATGTGGGCGTGGCAGGGCGGGGCTTATCAGACTAAGAGAAATCAAAAGAAAATTCTTTAAAAATCAACCATTGGGCCAATTTGAACCAAACTTGGCAGGAATGTGCCTTGAGTCACTCTTCTCAAACTTTATTCACAAATTTTTAGATTTGTCAAAAAATGTGGTCGTGGCAGGGAGAAAGGGGCTTATCGGCTTAGAGAAACCATAAGAAAATTCTTTAAAAATCAACCATAGGGCCCAATTGAACCAGACTTTGCAGGAATGATCCTTGAGTCACTCTTTACAAAATTTGTTCACAAATTTTTACATTTGTCAAAAAATGTGGCCGTGGCAGGGAGAAAGGGGCTTATCGCACTTAGAGAAATCAGAAGAAAATTCTTTAAAAATCAACCATTGGGCCCAATTGAAGCAGACTTGGTAGGAATGCGCCTTGAGTCACTGTTTTCGAATTTATTCACAAATTTTTTACATTTGTCAAAAAATATGGCCATGGCAGGGAGAAAGGGGCTTATCAGACTTAGAGAAATCATAAGAAATTTTTTTTAAAAATTAACCATAGGGCCCAATTGAACCAGACTTTGCAGGAATGTTCCTTAAGTTACTCTTTTCAAAATTTGTTCACAAATTTTAACATTTGTCAAAAAATGTGGCAGTGGCAGGGAGAAAGGGGCTTATCGGACTTAGAGAAATCAGAAGAAAATTCTTTAAAAATCAACCATTGGGCCCATTTGAAGCAGACTTGGTAGGAATGTGTCTTGAGTCACTTTTTTCAAATTTATTTCACCATTTTTTACATTTGTCAAAAAATATGGCTGTGGCAGGGAGGAAGGGGCTTATCGGACTTTGAGAAATCATAAGAAAATTCTTTAAAAATCAACCATATGGCCAATTTTAATCAAACTTGAAAGGAATGTTCCTTGCGTCTCTCTTCTCAAAGTTTGTTCACAAATTTTTACATTTGTCACAAAATGTGGGCGTGTCGGGGAGGAAGAGGCTTATCGGAAAAGAGAAATCATAAGAAAATTCTTTAAAAATCAACCATTGGGCCAATTTGAAAGAAACCTGGCTGGAAAGTTCCATGTGTGACTCGTTTCAAAATTGTATCTTGTAATTTTTATTTCCTTAAAATGTATTTTGGTATGGCAGGGTAAGGGAAATTCCATGCATTGAAAATTATACTGTACTGTGGGTTGTAATGGAGATACTTAGTTTTCTTCTAAAGTGTTTGGCCTAGAACCTTGAAATTTTGTGTAAGACCTAATTTCATGAATGGCTTCCAGAATACAAGAAGCTGAAGATAAAAGGAGATAATTGCTTTTCAAAAAGCAATATTTTGTTTCAATATTCATGAAACCCTATGTTGTTGGTGATCATTACAATCATCTGCTTGAAAAAATGAATACATTCTTCATAGGGTTTTGATATAAGTAATAAATTTGGAAAGCTTTTACTATTTCTCTTATCTATTTCTGTTATCAATTTCTCTGGCTGGCCCCATTTTTATCTTATGTAAACAAATAAGAAGGGATTATAAGCCTAACTTATCAGATGGTTTGTCCTCATTTCCTATATTCTTTCAAATCACATACCAAATCTTGCTCATAATATCATAAATAATCAATTTTAACAGATCAGTATGCTTTGAAAATTCACCCTATGTTGTATGTTGCAAAAATAATGAAATAATTATGGAAAAAAACTCAACCATTATGCTAATTCATACCCAACTTTACAGGATCGATTGGAACAAAATAATTACTTAATTGTTTCCAAACAGAAAGTCCTTATAAGTTTCATGCTTTTGAATTTGACAAAATTGCCATTATCAGTCTTGTCATCTTGATTCAGGTGAGCGATTTAGGACCATCATGGTCCTCTTGTTCTCTAATTTCTCTTCATCTAATGGGCAGAATTTAATGAAATTTTGTACTTGTGTAATAAATAGGATGTTCTAGACCATATTCTATAAATAATGAGTGTACAAAAAAGCTGTCATGGGAAAGGGGGCTTAATGTATGATAGTTTTTATTTTGTGACAAACACTTATTCGGGGAGCATAATCTGTATATGACGGCTCTTGTTTTTCGTGTATATGCACCCTTTTCAAAATAGTCCAGTCAAAATACTGAAAATCCCTACCGGGGGTTGAACTATCTGCAACAGAAGCTTTTCTTTCACTAATAGTTACCTTAATATATCAAGAATAACATACTAAAAGTCGCCAAAAATCGGATGATGCGATTTTGAGAAATTTGCTTTTAATATATTGGCCAATTAAAAAAATGTGACCATTCACTTTTTACATGCCTCTGCTATTACAGAGGAACATATTCAATCCAATCAATGCTAAAAAGATGTGTTGTTGTGTCTGTATGCTATGTACCAAGTTTAAAGCAAATTGCTTCACTACTAAAAAAGACACATTATTAAAACATGTCAAAATGTCAGGAGTGAAACGCGTTTTGTTTGATATTTTTCACTCATACCAGGATTCTAAGCTATGGTAAATAAAAGACAGTGACAGGATACTACAATAAGCACTTGTAATATATAAAACAACATGTGAACTATTATCTTAAGATTACATTTCCATCTTATCTTTACTGGTTTAGGATGTGTAGTTGTTTTATACAATAACCCTCTGATGTCAGGAGTGAATCAATGTTCTTTTGATGTGTTCTCATTTTTGTCTATTCTGCTAGAAATCTACCACTTGCATTTTTCAGGTAGGTATCTACCTTAGAGACATTCTGTGCTCTACTTTTTAGTGGTTCATGGATTTTAAGTTCCCATTTAGTGCAATATATACAAGATTGTGCTCACAATTTTAGCTAAAAATTAGTGAACGTAGATTTGAAATATAATCTAGGCACTGCTTAACCCTTTAGAATAGTTTTTAGCCATCCTTTTTAAAACGTACTTTGGTCACATTTTTAAAACTTGCCTATACGGACATTCGAAATCCCGTTTTATGTCCCTAAACTCTCTTAAGTTTTAATGTAAATGCACGTTTTACTTTAGATGTAGTCCACAAAATCGTTGTTATGATACTATCAATTGAAAAAACATCCAGCATTGTATTGATAAATCAGGGTTCTCCGCAGAATAATTTGAAGCCGTAGTGGCAAATTATAAGTATGGACGAACCTTGAAGCGCATTGTCTTCATGCAAATAAATATGAATAAAAACATAAAGGGAAAAGAAGAAATTGCTCAATTTGAGCAATTTCTTCTTTCCCCATAATGTTTTTATACAGAATTATTACATTTTAATTAATAAGAAAGCATTATTTATCAGTTTTGGGCATGAAATACCTCAAAACTCTCTTTTTTGGTGACCATTTTGATGAAATTTAGCTGTGAGGTAGTTTTGAAGCTGTAGTGGCATTACCCTGGTTTACATGAAGCTGTAGTGGGGCCGATACAGCTTATTGGCCTGGGGAGAATACTGTAAATGGTATATTTTCCACTCGTTTACATATTTTTAGTCTTATATAATCTAGTAAATTTAACCCACCCACTAAGCTATTTTAGAGCAGTTATCAATATCAACAATCTAAGCTTATTTTCCTGTAAATTAACAATCAAATATTGTTATTAGAAAAAGTATGGGATGAAAAATAAAGAATACCATTCTAAGTATATACAAATATATACATGTATGTATGTCTGTCTTTCATTTGTGGGGTTTTCCCATATCATACAGCGGCATCGAAAAAATGTGTTTAACCCAAACATTCTCGTAGTCACAACTCGTACATTTAAGAACGGATTTGGATACAACTTTCACAGAATGTTCTTAGTCACCTGATCATGGGTGCATTGAACATTGTTTTTTTTTTTTTTGTCATATTACGCTGCGTCATGAAAAAGGGGACTTTATTCAAAATATTTCTTTGACATAAAGCCTTCTAAATTTATCAACAGGTTTTGGATAAGAATTATGAAAAATGATCCTAGTGACCTGGCTATGAGTTTATTGTCACGATTTTATCTTACCATGCTATGACGTAGAAAAAATGGGACTAAATGCAGAAGAAAGTGATATATTGATTTATTTCTGAAGCTTATAATGCAGGAGAAAGTTTAACGATGTGATTTCTTTAATCAAAACAGAAAAATTAAATACTGATTAACAACAATATTACCGATACTCAACTAAGTCACACATGCAAAGTTTGCAAAACGGGCATGTAGCATGAGTATATTAAAATCAAGAAATTTTAGGTGACATTTATCAACGCTGTATTATTGTTTTATGGGTGAAAATTTATTTTACATAGTTTTGGGTCGATATCATGGGAATTTCGAGATATATTGGCAAAGAAAAAGGATAAACTTTCTTTTGCCTCTCCGTATACATGTATACAAGAATGGATGAAATGTTAGTAGCATTAACTCCTTTTGCTCCCAAACATTTTTAATAGAAACCTATGTCTTTTGTGGGAAGACTTTAAATGATTTGTTACATAAGTACGGTTGCAAAAATGAATCTACTGTTCCCAACACATTCAGCTGACAAAAGATAATAACTATTGTTGGTATAATCAAATAGAAAATGACCTCGTATGGCTCGAGAGTAATCTTTACTAGACATGATATGTGTGACCAGATTCGGAGAATAAACCCTTTCAAGAGCTGACATTAGTCCAGATCCTGACATGAGGGAACCAAAACTTTTCACGAAACTCATTTCAGTATGGACACCATCAAGCTGTCGGAAAATATTCTTCAGACGGCTTGAATCCTCTGAAAAGTGAATGATATTTGTTGCCTTTTGAAACAGAGATTGATCGAATGTAATAACAGGTTTGACACCATACGTTTTGATCAGTCGCATATGAAATGCTGGGTGGAATTAAGGTTTACAGACCCTGAAAAAAATCTACACTTTCTAGCCGTACGAATTGCATCAAAATTCACACACTTGTAAATACAATTCACTTAAGTTGATTCACCGTGCCGGAATTCAAGATTATGCTTCAAGAAGAAAATAATTTACAAATATCATTTTACTCTATATTTATATAAAAGGGAGGTAATTTGGAACATTTTTGTCAAATATTTCCATAAGTATGCATTTATTCAAAATTCTAAACCGTGCAAAATGTTTATATTTGTATTTGGAATGGAAATGTAACACAGTTTAGGAATAATTTGCACTTTTCAAATTTCGCCTCTGACTGTTTGGTGTTTTTGAGGGTTCGGATACCTTAATGTATGCTCGAAATCGTATCAATCAGAGACATAGAGCAAATGCTTGCAGTTCCGGGGTTCTCACAAGGCTGCAACATTTCGGGTTCGGAAGTTTGGAAAATATATTTTCTTTATCTTGGTCCAAGTATTTCTAAAATACTGTACATTGATTAACCCAACTTCTGAAAGATATAAACATGTAGATGCATCTGCTCGAGGTACTTGTATCTGAACAGGTGAACCATTGGTAGTATGTGCGATGATTCCCATACCATGGAAAGTTTTGTTGTAATCTATGGTTCCTGTATTGCGGTCAACATTATCGGCTCCCACTGCATAAAGTTGTCAGGCACAAAACATTGATTTAATGCATTTAAGGCAGCAGTAGCGTTTCTTTCAAAACGTAGTTGGCCTACTGCAGTATATGAACAACTATAACCAAGTTTATGTAGAAAATCAATCAGATACCTAGAACCAAAATGATGGCACATCTGCACTCAAAACTCAAGTCATAATGGCATTTAAATTCTCTTGGCTTTACAGCTTGACTTATTGCCTGTCCAATTGATGCAATCTTCAGTTCTTCCTTTCCAGATATAATTGTAGATAAAAAACCTTTAAATACTTTCAGGTATGTTTGTTTTCATCAATTGGTGGTATGGCAGACGGAGATAGATACAATTTTGATATGTTTATTAAGTTGATACCAGCTTTGATTAATTTTAATGTTCAATAAGTTTACTTTTCATGTGTCAGTTGAATAAGCTCGTTCTCCACAAAGGCTTTTCATCATTTTTGACAGCTCACTTATTACACCCTCATTGTCTTCTATATACCTGGTTAAAATATTGAATAACTCCACAAAATCCCTTTAGTACCTGTTTAGGTTAAACTTAATTTTCTTACATGAACTCTGTCAATTTTTCAAGCAGATAATATTTGAAAAACGACCTAATACAGTTTGAGCCCAATCATCCCCTCTTTCTTGAATATGTATATGTATGTGGATCGCTTTCAGGAAATCTAATTCTGCAGCTTGTGTATATCATCATTTTGCTTTCTCTTGGTCTACAAGACCTGTTTTCGACAATTGTACTGAATTCTTTATTTTGTATTGCTTTCTTTCGCGTGAGATCATCAATTAAACCAAATGATACACTACAATGGATATGCGTGTAAAGTAAATGTATCCTTTGGAAACGTAAAAAAAATATAATGAAAGAAATAAAACAAGTTAAAATGCTTCATAATTTCTTGATTTGCTATCATTTGCCAAACGAAAATGGATAGACAAATGCAAAATAATTGAAAAAATATAAAACACGATAATTCGATAAAATTTTGTCCACAGTGGGCTTCCGTAGTTTTGAAAAATGAACAAGACCATGGTTCGATGAGTTGCTATATTTTCACAAATTTTCACATTAAAACATTGAATATTTACATAATTAGGGTTTAGAATAGGCATTTTGTTTTTCTTTTGGTTGATTTTAAAAAGATTATGTTTAGTTTTTTAAAGCTATTAGCTGTATCTAGATCTAGTTGCAACAACTCTGACACCATTATTATTGAACTAACTGCGCTGAATTTGCTGGTTATAATAAAATATACCTACTTTGTTGTATATATGATGAATCAAGTTCAGTAGGAAGCCCATAAAACCAAGCTTTGTAGGTAAATAGTGTTTGTTTACAAGTACAAAACAATGGGGTATAAATTTCGTAAGCGTTTGGGTTTCTGAGAATTGACCTAGAATTGACCTTAGTAGTGATGAATTACTCCTGAACCCTTTATGACCTCACTAAGGTGAACATTTCGGACCATAAAATTTTATAGCAATTTTACTAATTAGAAATGCTAATTACTCATTAAGGACAAAGCTTTCAGACTGCGATTTTTTGTTGGAAGATTGTCTAGCCATATATTTTCGTAGAGTGTCAAAACTTTTTCTGTTGCTCATAGTTCAACCCTAACTCCTAACTTGACTGGACTAAAATGGCAAGACTTAACATTGACCATTTCAGGGGCATCAGTGTTTCACCAACAAATCTTGTTAGTTCCAATCTCATTGATTCATACAGCTCAAGGTCAAGTATCAATGGCATGATTTTAGAAAAATGGCCATTTCCGGGGCATTTGTGTTTCGCAAATACATTATATCAGTAGATGTATTCATGCATTATCTTGCGCTACTTTTTCTCTCTCATTTATACAGGATACCTGCTCTTCATAACTATCAGTGTAAAAAAAAGATGTATCATTAACAATGTTTGGCTCAGGGCCCTGATTTTCTAACGAACTTACAAATATTTTTGTGTAAATGAACATGATTATGCAACAACCAATCTTACATGCCTGAGCCATATTTCTCTTTCAATCAGAAGTTACATAATTTATGCTATTTATCTTTGTAAGTTTGTTAGTAAAAGGATGCCAAGTTGAATAATTTATACAATGTACATATCGTCGTTGTAAATGCAAAACCTCGTATCTCGTTTTTGGAAAATTCTAAAGGGGAGAGAAAAAAGGGTAATAACTTTTCCCAAACTGAAATGTTTTACTTGAAATTTGGACACATTGTTCATAAATGATTTGTCATTAATACTGACCAGTAAAAATATCTCAAAACCTGCAAGAATTGTCTTTAACTGGGCACACAAGTTTGTACTTTGAAAATCGCAACAATCGACATACGAGGTTTTGCATTTACACCGACGATATATCATTTCATTGTATGACTGCCTCAATATAAAAGGATCAGAGAAAGATTGTTTTTCTGCTGTCAATACATTATGAAAATTTAACTCTCTCACAAACTGCACAAAGTTAGGACTGTTCCAATTGGAAAGAAGTTGCATTCTACAAAACAATTGATGTCAAAAGTAGAAAATGTGTATGTTTTTTATTTGTTGGTATATTTTGCCGTCTGGAACTCCTCTCAAATTGGACCAGTCCATATTTGTGTTGTTTGCAATAGGGATAAGCAGGGATAAAGACTAGCAGGGGCCCAGTCGCCCATGGCCCCTAGATTTTGGGCTGGGCCCCTCAATATTTAGAGAAAATGCCCATACCCTTAATGTTAAGTATTGAATTTTGCTATTCTGGGCCCCCAAGTTCAAATTGTCAGTCTTTATCCCTGATAAGTGAAAATAAAACAGATCTAAGGCAACCTGATTAGAATTCAGTGTTAACCTACAGAAACATCTGACTGACAGGCACCAGAGTCATGTGTTTGCATAAGCTTGTCATCAAAAATCATGTATAGGAACAATATTTTTTTAATTTGCTAGAGTAGTTTAGTTTAAACATTGGTTTTCCCCTGGTCATAGAAGATTACCCCTAACTGGTGCTTGTCAGATGTTAATGTAAATTAACACCGAATTTTAATCAGATTGGATCTATGGTTACTCTTGTTGAATTTTATTTGTATCAAACATTAAAAATGAATAAAATAAGACAATATTTTCTAAGCATTGGTTTTCTTGTATTTAAAGTCATTTTCTCCTGCAAAGTTTATGCCTGTCTATTAACTTTCTTAATCAACAATTGTATAGAACAAATTGCTGCTTATGAGTGAAATTGTCCTAACCCTTTCCCGAACAATAAAATTTTGGGCTCTTCAAAATTTCAAAGACACTGCAGACAACAAAATCAACCCTACAAAGAGCAGAGGATTCATGTGAAAATGAAGAGAAAACATTGAGGCAAAAGGAGAAAATGCTGATGATTATCAGCATTTTCTTCTTTTGTTTCAATGTTTTCCCAAGCCTTTTCTCCTAGGGACGTCAAAACCAGTTCTTGTTTGGGAAAGGGTTACCCCCCTCTTGGTCTGTTGCTCTGACTGATCCCTACTGCATTTTTAGCCAGCCGGGACTTTATGTCCGGGGAGCTAATGTCACAGCCCTAGTGTCGGCATCGCGTACCGTCCCGTCCGGTCCTGTCGCGTCTTTACTTGAAAAACTTTAACCTGGTCTATATCTCAGGCACTATAAGAGATACAGCCTTGATACTTCATACATGGATACATCTCGACAAGGCCTTTCATTTAGGACCATGACCTTTGACCTAGTGACCTTGACCTTGGAGTTTGACCTACTTTTGAAAAACTTTAACCTGGCCTATATGTCATGCACTATTATTGATAGAGCCTTGATATTTCACACATGGATACCTCCTGCCAAGACCTTTCATTTTGGACCATGACCCGTGACCTTGACCTTGGAGTTTGACCTACTTTTGAAAAATTAGCTGTTTTGTGACAAGCTCCTGTATAGGCGAGCTACGTTGTCCGCGGACAACTCTTGTTTGGTGTCCTCTAGATAGAGGAACACTTTAACTCTTTCCCAAATAATAAAATCATAGGGTGGTCAAATTCGAGAGCTGTAGCAGATGACAAAATATATGTCGATTTGGATAGAATTTATGTACAATATAGCATAGAAAATATTGAGACAAGAAAATGCTGATTGTCAGCATTTTCATCTTTTGCCTGGATGTTTTATCAAGCTGTATGCATAAGGTCAGTCAAAACCAGGTCTTGTTTGGAAGAGGGTTAAGTGTTGAAACCTAGTTTGACCATAATTGTCTCTCAGTGTCTCTGTTAAAGGCGAAAAATTAGCATAAAAACTTTGAAGGAAAAGGAGAAACTGCTTTTGATGAGATATTTATTTTGTTTTTCTCAATGTTTGTTCTCATACAAATGCTTCAAAACCAATTAATTTCTACTTTGGAAGGAGTCAAAGTGGGCTTGGCTGGCATTAACTTAACCTTTTCCCAAACAAGACTAGGATTTGAGGTTTTGTTAAGGAATGGATTGGGAAAACATTGAGGCAAAAGAAGAAAATGATGATCTGCATTTTCTCCCTTTTCCTCAATGTTTTCTTTATATTTTTGTATAAAGAAAATATATTTGTCCGCAGCTATTTTCAATTTGGACATGTCTAAGAAAAAATTGTTTGGGGAAGGGATGTCACCTGAAAGCAGTTCTATTTCACATGGGTCACCATAGCACAAATCCTTTTCTTTACAAAAAAAAAAGGGGTCAATTAGAACAAAAAAAATCCAAAAAATGTTAAATCCTCTTCCGAAAAACAAAGTTTAAACATGGTTTGAATTGAAAAGCCTTGCAGCAAACAGCAAGGTTAGGTGATGTATGGAAAAATTCAGAGAAAAAACTGGTTCTTTTCCCTCAATGTTTGCCCAAGATTGTTCTTCTTTTCCCTTTCCTTAACAACAGATCTAGAACCTGTCCAAATTCAGAGGTGTTGACTTGCAGACAATGGCAATGAATTTTGTGCTAAAAATAGACTAGGTTTACCGTTATGTTTTGATAAACCGTCGGTGTTGTTATAAAATCTCGTAACTACGGCTTAAATCAAGCCGTAGTTACGGGATTTTATAACAACACCCACGAAATACTAATTGTTTGTCCGAAAATATGTCATGATTAACTTGATAAAATCGTCCCCTATTAAATTCATCTTGCTGTCAAAATGATAATTCCCTTTGATAGGGTGGCAATTTTTTAGGGAAAGGGAGACAATGCTAGAGATCAGCATTTTCTTCCTTTCTTCTATATTTTCCAAAACTTAATTATTTATTTAGGTGCATCAAATGGTTTCATTGTTGGGAAAGGGTTAAAGTATTTTGTTTTAGAAAAGATTGAATATTTCAAAAATAGAAGCCAAAGTCTGTTGGCTAAGCTCAATATTTTCAAAGAAGCTTCCAACTTAAACTTGATCAAAGCCCAGATAGTTCAGTTGGTAACATTGAAGTTATCATTTCAGAGGTTGTTGATTTGAACTCTAACTCTCGCAATATCCTTTCTTTCATTTGACAAAAGTTATTTCGTCTCTCACCAATGGATGTTAATCTTATAAGTGAGAGAGCACCTGGAGACCCGGATTGGACGTTTTGGTAATGCTGGTGAGAGAAGCGCTAAGAATCTATGAATAGGTGTTCCAGCTTCCGCGCTATGACAAAACACAATTAAAAGTGGTGTTAAACCTTATTCAATCAATCCTCTCAAACTGATGTAGGGAAAGGATTTAACCCATTACCAAACGACAACATTTTAGGCTGTTCTAAATTGAAAAATCTTGCAGACAACACTTTCAAGTGAATGAAAGTTAACAATTTTAAGCCTCTTGGAGTAGAAAACAATGTGAGAAATGAAGAAATTGCTTGTAACAAGCAATTTCTTCATTTTCCACAATGTTTTCCAAAGCTCTTATCTTGAGGGGCGTAAAAAGGCATCAATGTGTGGGAATGGGATAATGCTTTCCCAAACAAGTCCTGGTTTTTCAAATCCCTTATAGAAAAGGCTTGAAAGAATTATTGAGGCAAAAAGAAAATATTTTCTTATACATTAGGCCCATAGGAACAAGGAGGTCTAATCGTCTAGGGCCGGGGGCTTAGCTCCCCTAAGGTTGGCCAAAAATGCCAAATTCTTTATTATGCCCCCGTATCGAGAGATTGGGGGCTTATTGTTTTACTAGTGTCCGTCTGTCTGTCGGTCTATCTGTCTGTCTGTCCGAAAACTTAACATTGGCCTTTTCTCCAAAAGTATTTGACTTACAAAGCTCAAATTTGGTATGCAACTTCCTTTCAATGATATCTATCTGTTCCATGCAGTTTGACCTTCCTCAAGGTCATCTGTTATTCCTTATCAACCCTTTACTCTACGAAAACTTAACATTTTAGAAAAATGGCCATTTTGGGGCATTGGTGTTTCACAAACACATCTTGTTTTACACTTCAAATAGAGAAAATCCAATTTAGCGCCCCCCCCCCCCCCTCTTCAGACACAGGGGCTTCAGCCCACCCAATATGAAATTGCTTCCTACGGGCCTGTACATTGTACAAAAATTCTATATTCATCAACAACAAATATGTCGTCTGCAGCTGTTATCAAATTGGACTGTTCTAAAATAGTGCCATTTGGGAAAGGATTAAGCGCTTTTATGAATCATGCCTTGTTCAGGCTACTGTCATGAAGATTAGACATGAGAAAAATTGAAGAAAAAAATGATAGTCAGCATTTGAAAGTGATAGAATATTGAATGGTAACCTGCGGCGGATCCAGGTTTTCAGTAAGGTGGGTTCAAATATACAAATAGGGGGGTTCGTTTTCCTAGTATCACACAATGGTGATTGAATTTGAATTTTCTGCATGAAAATGTAATAATTTGGATCCAGAAGGGGGTTCGTTTGAACCCCCCGAACCCCCTCTGGATCCGCCACAGGTAACAATACAGTACTTCACCCTCCCCCACCTTTTCAATTTATATTGACCAGTAGACCTAATACTAAAGGAATTAAACTCTTCCACAAGCGACAAAATTTTAGGGTGATCCAGTTTGAAACATGTTGTAGACTAAAAAGGTGTCACTTAAAATAGAAATTGTGAATATTATAGCATAGATAAAATTGAGACAAAAGGAGAAAAATAATGCTGGTAATCAGCATTAAATTTTTTTCTTCTTTAGCCTTAAAGTTTTCCCCAGCTTATTTTGTTTGGGACGCGTTTGTGGGGAAAGGGTTAAAATGAAATAATGAATATTCCTTGTTTAAATTATCATAATATCATTCTTTTCTTTTAATGTTGAGTAGGGTTTCCAGTCAAAGAAACAAAATATTCATCCAGACTATATACAAATTTTGATGACGTAGCACGCATTATTGGTCACAGAGAAAAAGGAAGAAAAGAGAAAACCGTAGTTTTCCTGACATTTCTCCTCCTCAAAGCAGTAAATATGTTTGGATGAAGTGTATATAAGTTGACGGGCTACTTTCGTAAGTATTTGAGTGTGTTGTCGTGTACCTACTTTGTTAAAAAGTCGCGTTTTGAATCATTTTTACTCTGTTTCGTTTTCGTGAAGGACAACTGCCGTCCATTTTATGTTTTCCAAATCACAACACCTTTGCTAAACTAAATGTAGACCACATAAAAGTGCAAGCACAAAACTTTGCTAAGTCTATTGTATAATGCTAGGTTTACTGCAGCCCTGAGGTTGGTGCAAGCAGCGCTAGTCCAGGCTGGTTGCCATTGTTCTGTGTAAATGCTTTTAACCTACTGTTTTTGGATGCAAAATTTGCTTCTCTTTGCAGCCACCTTTCTCTGCACTTTACCATTCTCTGCATACCACACAACATCTTCCGGTCCTCCTCACTATAAATAGTTCTATCAAAATCAAAGATTAATGTGGTAATAATCATTCGAACATTCAATATGTAAGTCGGAAGTTATGTGTAGATATTGAATTGTGTGACTGAAAATGAAACATTCAATTAATCATGTCTCTAAGAGAAGAAAAGATCGACGTAGTAATTTTCTTTATTATGGTTGAAAGATCAGTCCAATGGCCTTCCTTTTAAATGGGTCAGTCAAGTTTACTGAACTATGAAATATATCCAAAGCTTACACAAACGATTAATATGCATGAAGTTGCGATAAAAATAGATACACAACTCCAGCATGGAATCAAAGTATTCAAGGTATTCTGGATAATCAAAGTACCTAATCAATGTGCTCTACGAATCAAAGTATTCAAGGTATTCAAATGGATAATAAAAGTACCTTATCAAAGTACTCTACTTCTGGACAGGCCTACATTATTGACAAATTTGCTTCCCAACAGTACTTTGATTATCTGTATATAGCAGTAACATATATCAGATACCATTTATGTAAAACCTAAATAACTGTAATTAATGTATTAACTGTTGCAAATGAAATAAGTCATTGTAATATGTAAGGCAAAAATCTATTTGCAAATATAAGGCTTTGTCAATATGTGTACATAATCTCAAGTGATGTATTACATTGTGACTAAAGTGGTGAAATGTAAAAGTGTAAATGTGTGTAGTACTTAAAACAGGAAGACGAGCACTACCCCTCCAATCCAACCCCCCCCCCCCCCCCCCCCCTCCTTGAATTTTACAAAATTAAAGTTTTCACTGTTTCCGACTTACACTAAAACATCTACTATTATTGACCAATCAAGACAAAACTTAGACACAATGTTAGTGACCATAAGATCTTGGATGAGTTCGATTTTGAGTCTGATCAGACTGGAAAGTCCAGAGTTATCTGCCCTTGAATATAAAAAATAGCTACTTTTGACATTGTTTACACTCTAGCATCTTCAAATATTGACCAATCAATACAAATGTTGGAGACAATTTGGTGACCATAAGATCTTGGATGAGTTGGATTTTTGGTCTGATCGGACGAGAAAGTCCTAAGTTATCTGCCCTTGAATCTAACAAAATTGCCGTTTTTGACTGTGTTCCACCTTGTTTACACTCTAGAATCTACAATTATTGGCCAATCAAGACAAAACTTGGACACAGTGTTGGGGATCAGAAGATTTTGGATGAGGTAATTTTTCAGTCTGATCTAGCCAGAAAGACGAGAGTTATCTGCATGTGAATTTTACAAAATAGCCATTTTTGGCTGTTTTCGACTTTGTTTACACTCGAGAATCTACAATTGTTGACCAATCAAGACAAAACTTGAACACAATGTTGAAGACTGTTAGAACTCGTATTAGATTGATATTTGGCCTGATGGGATCAGAAAGTTGAGAGTTATGTGCCCTTTGATTTTACAAAATTGCTGTTTTCAACCGTTTTCGACCTTTTTTACACTCTAGAATCTACAATTTTTTATCAATCAAGACCAAACTTGGACACAATGTTGGAGACCATAAGATCTCGGATGATCTGCCCTTCAAATTTTTCCCGGACAGCCACAAATAGTGACTAATCAGAACAATACTTGACACAATTGTCAATCCCTAAGGAAGATTTCATAGTAGTTATGACAAAAAAGCAATACTCCCAGTCTGGAAAGGTGTAGTGAGGTCAATCTCGTCTGCGGCCGAAAAATGATGATGAAGTCACTTGTTCTGTAGAAAGAGTGGCAAACTGAAATATTTTGTACCTCGGAAATGAAAATCAATAGACAACAATTTTTGAATTCTTCAATATAATAGAATATTGGGAAATTGTCACTGTTTGGCATTGGGAATGGTTCCAACGATTCCTCATAGGTGATAAGAATAATAATTCAATGTAAAGCTCCCATTTATGAATCTAATGCCAGTAATGCACCAACATTTACTTTACTTAACCTATTTTCAGCCTGACTTTTCACAGACAAATTGGAAATGAGTCGCCAACAGGGAAGTTCGAGTGGGAAGCAGCGGTCCCATCTGCCTCCACCCACTCCCACCATTAATGCAGACGCTGTGACTGCAGCAAGTAAGAATTGTACATTTTTTAACCCATTACCAAACGACAAAATTTCGACTTGTCTAAATTCAAAGATGTTGCAGACGACAACTAAAAACGAATGAAAAAGTACATTTTTTGATCATTTTGTATGGAAAATATTGTGGGAAATGAAAAAATTGCTTGTCACAAGCAATTTCTTCATTTTCCACAATGTTTTCCATAGCCAGTTGCTTGTGGGGAGTCAAAAAGAGTCACTGTGTGGTAATGGGTTAACCCATTACCATACAATGACTCTTTTTGACTCCCTACGAAATAATGGCTCTAGAAAACATTGTGGGAAATGAAGAAATTGCTTGTGACAAGCAATTTCTTCATTTCTCACAATGTTTTCTACCCAGAATGACCAGAAAATGTCAAATTTCATTCACTTGATATTGTCATTTGCAACATCTTTGAATTTGAATCAGTCCAAATTTGTGTCGTTTTAAAGTAATGGGTTAACACTTTCTCTAACGACAAAATATTAGGATGGTTTCGGTTTGAAAACTTCTGCAGGCAACAAAATTTGATATTGATTAATATAATTATGATTTGTTCACAATTAAGGAAAGAAAATATTGAGGTAAAAGGATAAAATGCTGATCATCAGCATTTTCTACTTTTGCCTCAATGCTTTCCAAGCCTTTTCTTTAAGAGAATTCAAAACTAGATCTTGTCTGGGAAAGGGTTAACTCTTGGCTTGTGTTGCTGATCTTAAAAAAATGTCAAACTGTGTTGACTTAACTAATTTCCAAATAATAATGCTCTGCTGATGCTTGAGAAGACAAAGGTATTGGAAAACAAAAATACAATGACAAAACATCCATTATTTTGTCTCTAACGCTACTCAAAGCATCTTTTCAAAACATATTTAATTTTGAGGTGTGTAAGAACTCTTTCATAAACAACAAAATATGAGATTGGCCAATGCTTTATAATGTTACAGACAACAAACTATGTAATTGTTTCAAAATTTGAACCAAAAAGCAAAAAATATGCATTCAGTAGTGTAGAAAACATGAAGGAAATAGGGAAAAAACTTCTATCTATAGTATCTCAGCATTTTCCTGTTTTCCAAAACTTTCATTGAAAGGGGCACAAAAACAAGATTTTATATGAAAAAGTTAACCCTTTACCACACATTGACATTTTTGACGCAGGGCTTTTCTTCCTTCTATAACAGGGGCCGAAATTCGGTGGCTTCCCAATTGGAAAAGGGCTCCTTTTTTCCCAATTTCAGAGTAAGAATTTCCCAATTTTCAAAACTAAAATTCTCAAAATTTGAAAAGTAAATAAAGATCATTTACCAACTGGCAATTTGAGTCACAAAGAAGCAGTGTATCTTCTTTAATTCAGTTATTCTGTTTATAAAGTGTTGTTTAAGAAAATGCATTCTCATTTCTACATTTATTCCCATTTATTATTTTTTCCCAATTTGACCAAAATCGCGCTAAAATTTCCCAAAATGACTGACCAGGGCCTCTTCCCAATTTTTGGAAGAAAAGCCCTGTGACGCCCCCATTGTAAAGACTATTGAAAACATTGTGGCAAATGAAAAAATTACCTGTGACAAGCAATTTATTAATTTCCCACAATATTTTCTACCCTAAAAGACAAAATGATGTAAAATTTGATTCATAAGAAATTGTCGTCTGAAATATCTTTGAAAATGGATCAGTCTACAAATTTGCATCTGGTAATGGGTTTTAATTGAGTCTTTATTTTATTTTCCAGGAAATTCTGGTTCCTCTAACCAGGAGCTTGCTAGTTATTTTGAATGTCCAGTATGTTTTGATTATGCCCTACCTCCCATCATGCAGTGCCAGAGTGGACATATTGTGTGTCAGAGTTGCCGGTCAAAACTGACCATGTGTCCAACATGTAGAGGACCTCTAGGTAAGTAAAAGAATTATAAAGTAAATAAATCCATTATCTTCTCCTTTAACCCTTCCCAAACGACAAAATTTTAGGGTGGTCATATTTAAAAGCTGCTCTAGACAACAAAATTGATGTTCAAAAGGAAGGGATATACAGTCGACACTCGTTGTGTCGAAGTCAGAGGGGCCGTTACAATATCTCGACATATCCGAAGTTCGACTCATCCGATTTTGTTCAATTACGAATTAATGCCATTTGACCATTTTTGTTGCTCATCAAGTGCATTCATAATTGAAATATAGTAGGAAAAGGACAGAAATTGCTCGAAACGAGCAATTTCTATCCTTTTCCTACTGAATTTCAATGGTCATATTTGCTTCGAAATTATTTTATTTAACTTTTTGATATCCATTGGTGAGAACGGGCTCAGATTTTCACTTCGACTTAAGAGGAATTTCGACTTATCCGATGTCGAGATAACGAGTGTCGGCTGTATGTACAATATAGCACAGATTATCAGCAGTTTCTTCTTTTGTCTCAATGTTTTCCCAAGCCTGGTCTATTAGGGACGTCAAAACCAGGTCATGTTTGGGAAAGGGTTAAACCTTTCTCAAACAACAGAATTTTAAAGTGATCCAGCTCCTGGCAGCAAACTGGATGGTAATAACGATAGGACAAAATATTGAAGCCAAAGGCGAAAATGCAGCATTTCCTTCTTTTGCCTCAGTGGTTTCCAAAGCTATTTCTATCCTGGATGTAAAACCCAAGTCATGTTTGGGAAGGGTTGAAGTTTTAAGTAACTGATGATAATTTTATCAGAACGGTGTCTATCAGCAAATCTGCAATGATTACAGGAGATGTTGGTGAATATACAAACAGTGAAATTGTTGTCAGTTCCACACAGTAATCATTGCTTCACTCTCTTTCGCAAATGACATAATTTTAGACCATTCAAATTTGAAAGGAGATGCAGAAGACAACGTAAATTGTATCAAAAGCAGAAAATGTATTTGTTATAGCACAGAAAACATTGATACATTTCTATAATGAGCATCAAAAACACCTCTTTGAGAATGGGATTTCCAGTCCAATCTATCATTTAAATCAATGTAATGGCCAGAAAGTCCACAATTTAATGTCAATGTCAAGCAGAGAGCTTCCTTAACCCTTTCCCAAACAAGACCTTGTTTTTATGCCCCTAAGAGAACAGGCTTTGGAAAACATTGAGACAAAAGAAGAAACTGCTGGTTATCAGCAGTTTCTTCTTTTGTCTCAATATTTTCTGTGCTTTCTTGTACACAAACCTATTCCTTTTTAACATCAATTTTGTCATCTACAGATGCTTTTGCATAGGGCCGCCCGAAAATTTTGTCGCTTGGGAAAGGGTTAATTCAACTGCTTAGACTATTTTTTTACAAAGCAATTGTCAATAGAGTTTCACCACCCATTTATCCATTTGACTTCTAGATTATTGTGATGTGAAGATCTACTCATGAAGTCTGATCTTATTTAACACAACCTTCTTGTATATTTTCATGATGACTATAGTGAACCCTTGTTTTGTATCTATATACCAGGAAATATCAGGAATTTAGCGATGGAGAAGGTAGCGGCCACTGTAAATTTCCCATGTAAATATGCCAACAATGGTTGCACTTCCACCTTACTGCACACAGATAAACCAGAACATGAAGAAACTTGTGAATATAGGTAAGTCAGGCCTACAGATAATGCTTAAGGCTGATACAAAAAAGCAAAATATCATTAATTGTTTATCAAACACTATGTTGTGGGTATTCATTGGAATTGTGGCTTGTGACAAGCAATTTCTTCATTTTAATCATAATGTTTTCTACCCAAAATGTCAAATTTTGTCGTCTGCAAAATTATTGAGTTTGAACCAGCTGATAATTTTGCCATCTAGAAATGGGTTAATAAGTGGTTTCAGTAGTTTTTGTGCCAAATATGCAAAATATGCAAGGGATTTTCTGATTTCCTTATCAACCTCACGCAATATCTGCAACAGTAGCAGAGGGATACTACCCAAATAGAAGGGTATAATCCATGCCCCCCCCTTCCGCCTCTCATTGAAACCCCTAAGTTAATTCAGCAGTATGAAGTTTGAATACTTTCTAATAATTATTGTCTGATCAAAATAGTTCACATTGATTTTGTTTTCCATGTTTCTTTCTGTTATTTTAACCTACCTTAATTCAGGAATATGAAGTTTGACTGGTTTCTACTCATTATTTTCTAATCAATATGAGCCACGATCTGGAAAAAGGTCCTTTAAGGCTTTTGAGCCCAACATGGTTCCAGATCAGCCTGCGTATACACGCAGTCTGATCAGGAACCATATTGTTCTCTTGCAGCTTCTTCCTGGCTTGTAGCAACTGTATGAGAGTAGCATAGATCATGGTCAGACTGCACTTAGACACAGGATGATCTTGAAACCTAGCTGTCTTAACCCTTTCCCAAACAAGAACATTTTAGACCATTCTAATTTGAAAGTTGCTGAAGATAACAAGACTGAGGTTTATAAAGGTAGGATTTGTGTATGATATAGCACGGAAAATATTGAGACAAAAGGAGAAACTGCTGATTATCAGCAGTTTCTTCTTTTGTCTCAATGTTTTCCCAAGCCTATTCTTTTAGGGACGTCAAAAGCAAGGTCTTGTTTGGGAAGGGGTTAAATGCTATATGGGATGTTTTTCCAGATCCTGGCTCATTATAGATTACATTGTGTCATCTGTGTTTCTATTACAGGCCATATTGTTGCCCATGTCCGGGTGCTTCATGTAAGTGGCAGGGAGCTCTAGAGCAGGTCATGCCACATCTTATGTCATCTCACAAAAGTATTACAACATTACAGGGTACGTAGAAATCTTTATATTGTTGACTACATTCAAGTTTGAGTTTATTGGGGTTTTACGCCGTTTTCAACTACCAGGGTCATATCGCGGCGGCTGGAGCACCTAACCGTGGGTTCCTAGTATTTCTCGCACCAGTACAACCACAATATCCAAACCGAGCCTCCAGCTGCTCTCTCACATAGATGATTCACACCCATTGGTGAGAGACAAATGACTTGTCAAATGTCAGAATGGATACTGGCCGAGCCGGGGTTTGAACTCGAAACCCCTGGATTGACAGACTCCGACGTAACCGACTGAGCTATCCGGGCTCGGCTGACTACATTCGAGAATGCTGTAACTACAGATTACTTTTTAAACCCATTACCGCACAGTGATGTTTCATCACAAGAAAATGGCTTTAGAAAACATTGTGGTCAATGAAGAAATTGCTTGTGACAAGCAATTTCTTCATTCCCACAATGTTTTCTTACCAAAGAGGCAAAAAATATGTCATTTCATTCACTTGAAATTGTTGTCTGTAATATCTCTGAACTTGGACCAATTAAAATGTTTGTTGTATAGTAATGGGTGAAGCTATAATTACGAAATTTTTCGGAAAGACATTTTCATATATGCATAGTCTGATTTCAAGATCCATGCTGTTCTATTATATCTTCTTCATTACCTATAGCAACTCTCAGAGAACGTCATAGGTCATGATAAGACTGTACTTAGGTATAAGTTGATCTGAAAATGTTCTGGTCTCAAAATGTTATAAAGGCACTTTCTCTAGATCTCGTCTCATATGTGGGTCAATATCCATTCTGACATTTGACAAAAGTCATTTGTCTCTAACCAATGGATGTGATATCTATGCGAGAGAGCAGCTGGAGACTTGATTTGGATGTTGTGGTTGTATTGGTGAAATACCACAGAAATACTAGGTACTGCTAGCACAATATGACCATAGTAGTTGAAAGGGGTTTAAGAATTTCATGCTGATAGGTACCTTCTAGGAAGTGTGAAAAGTATCGACCATAGTCTGTGTAGATAGACTAGGGTCAATACTTCTCACCTTAATATAATTTTCTGTTCTTGAATGTTTTCCCTATCTTATTATATTGTTCATTTTTCAAATGTGACATTTTGTTTGGGTCTGCATAACCTGATCCTTTTCTCAAAATTTAGTCTAATGGACTTTGGTCCCCTGTAGCGTGATGGGTCTCATGTGTTTTTAATCTTTTGCAGGAGAAGACATTGTGTTTTTAGCCACAGACATAAATTTACCCGGTGCTGTAGACTGGGTTATGATGCAATCCTGTTTTGGTCACAATTTTATGCTCGTCCTTGAAAAACAAGAAAAGTTGGAAGGACAGCACATGTTTTATGCCATCGTCCAATTAATAGGCACCAGAAAACAAGCAGAAAATTTTGCATACAGGTAAGTTTTAACCCATTACTGCACAGTGGTGCCTTCTGACTCCCTAACAAGAAAATGCTTGGGAAAACATTGTGAAAAATGAAGAAATTGCTTGTGACAAGCAATTTCTTCATTTTCCACATTTTTTTCTAACCCAAAATGTATAGATTTCTAAATTTTCATCAACATGAAAATGTTGTCTGCAACAGTTTTCAAATTGGGACAGTCCAAAATTTTGTCGTCTGGTAATGGGTTAACATACGCACCAGAGCTACAGATAAGGGAAGGTAAAGACATCCTTTATTTTAAATCCAAACCCCATGTTGTGGGTACTCATTTGAATCGTCTTGATGAGACAATTGCTATGAATACCTACAACATAGGATTTAATGAACAGTGAATGAGATATTGCATTTTGTATAGCCATTACCCCCTCATATCTGTAGCTGTGAATATTCCATCCAATATAAGATACCAAACACTTCATGCAACTTTGATCTTATTTGATCTTATGCGTATGATAGATATAATTTAAAAAAAAATGAAATAAAAAGAATTTGGGTTAATTAGATTACAGGGAAGTTTCACACAGTAAAATGCATCTAATAATTGATAGAATACAACTATACATAACTAATGAAAGTTTTAAATGATTAAGTAATTTTTTTATGATTTTTAGCTCGACTTTTCGAAGAAAATGAGAGCTTATACTGTCACCCGGGCGTCGGCGTTGGCGTTGGCGTCGGCGTTGGCGTTGCAACAAAGGTTAAAGTTTTTTCAAACATCAATAACTTCCATACAGTCAAACCTCTCTATGTCGAACTTCATGGGACCTACAAGAAAACTTCGACGTATAGAATGTTCGACGAAGAGATATTTTGGAGGCAAGCGGCCACCATCATTTTGATGGGCACGTCATGTCGGTAGGAGTTGCTGGATATCCTCCCCTCCCCACCCCGGGTTGACAGGGTCCTTCACCAAAAAGTCCTATGTGGAAAAGGCGTTAGATGCTTCTGTTGTCATTGTTAATTAGAAATCGTCGTTGTAAATGCAAAATCTCGTTTCTGGAAGATTTAAACGGGGAAGAAAAAAGTGCAATTACTTTTTCCCAAACTGAAAGGTTACACTTGAAACAGACACATAGATAAACATTGTTATTATATGCCTCTGCTTGAAATTTGGACATATTGTTCACAAAAAAGGTGTCGTTGATATTGATCAGTAAAATATCTCAAAACCTTCAAGAACTGTCCTAACTTTGCACACAAGGTTTTGCTTTGTAAATCGCAAAAATTGACATACGAGGTTTTGCATTTCACCGACGAAATGTAACGCGATACATACAATATCCCGAACCTTTTCATTTTAAATCATAAAATCACCCACTTTTTACGTCCTCAACAGTTATCAATACAAAAAATCGAACACAGTCAGGTAAAAATCAATATTCGATAAAGGTAAACACCTGTGTTGATTGCTCGAGTTGACGGATCGAAAGGTGTGAAAAACTGACTTGATGGCAATTATCATCGTGTAAGTTTGAGGTTCGTTGTATAGAGGTGTGAATGTGTGCAAATATAGGTGATAGGACTTCGAAATTGGTTCGACGTAAAGAGGAAGTTCGTGCAAGAGAAAACGACGTATAGAGGTTGAAATATATAGACATAAAGAGCAAACGAATCGGGACTTGAAAATTACTTCGACATACGGAGAACTTCGGCTAAGGGACGTTCGACATAAAGAGATTTGACTGTACTATCGAAGGGATTCAACCCAAACTTGGAATACTTATTCACCATCACACCCTCTACCTTACTATCAGGGCCCATGACCTTGGGACCACTATATTTGGAGTTATGCCCCCTTTATACTAAGCACTTAGAAAGTCGAGCGCGCTGTCTTCGGACAGCTCTTGTTACTTTTCTAAGTATTGAAAGCTGGTAATAACCACAACTTGTGAAATTCAGTATGATAAATGAACATTCTGAAAGATCAACACTTTTGAAATATAAATATGGTTACATGATAGTTGTCATTTAATTAAAGCATTTGTTTGCCTGTAATACCAATATTGAAACATTGATAAACACATTGCTATGATGGTTTCTGTCCGTTATCTTATTGCAAACGTTTGAACCCTTCCCCAAACAAGACCTGGTTTTGTCATCCCTAATAGAAAAGGCTTGGGAAAACATTGAGACAAACGAAGAAAATGCTGGTAACCTGCATTGCTCCTTTTGCCTCAATATTTTCTGTGCTATATTGTACAAAATTCCTCTCCTCTTTAACATTATAATTGTCGTCTACAACAATATCGAACTGGATAATCCCAAAATCTCCTTTGTTTGGGAAAGGGTTTAAATAAGTCATTATATCTTAATTGTTAAAATTAACGTTACAGATTAGAGTTGAATGGTCACCGACGGCGGCTGACCTGGGAAGCCACACCACGCAGCATTCACGACGGCGTACAGTCAGCCATCGGCGCCAGTGACTGTCTTGTCTTCGACACGAATATCGCACAGCTGTTCGCAGATCATGGCAACTTGGGGATAAATGTTACTATATCTATGTGCTAGCCAGCTAGGGTTTAATTTTCTTCTATTGATGGGGTGGAGTGATGTTAGTTCTAATGTGAGCTTAAATCTGAAAAAAGGGCATTAAACCCTCTTCCAAACAAGACCTGGCCCTGGTTTCTCGAAAAGCTTAAGTACATACTCATGAGTACAAGCTCATCTACAATGGAATACTCTCCAGTGCTCAGATTTGAGTCTGAGAAGGTACTTAAGCTTTTTCGAGAAACCGGGACCTGGTTAGATGTCCTCTATGGAAAAGGTTTTGGAAGACATTGAGACAAAAGAAAAAATGCAGATAACCCGCAATTGCTAAAACCAAGCTAAAGGGTACTGATTTCTTGTATAAAGGAAAAAATATATTGTCATCCTTATCATCTTTCAAATCAGGACCACCCTGAAATTTTGTGTGAGAAATGGTTGATTAAGCATGACAGTTCACGATGTATTCCTATTTGTGACCAAAGCTTTCATAAATAGTATAGACTAAAATCAGCCTGCACAGATGTGCAGTCTGATCTTAGCCTACACTGTGGGCTTTCTACTTTCAAAAAGTAAAGAAAAACTGACTGAAACATGTTTTGCATTGAAAATTTGTTTAAACACTATTTAAAAGTATTAAAAAATAAGACTATAATCACTCCACCACCATCATGCGCTCTTTTCTTTCTGCATGTTTATGTACATGTTTCTATCATTTCTCACGTCTATCATTATCAACTTGCTCTGTTAACCCTTTCCCATACGGCAAAATTCAAATAAGTTGCTGACAACAATTTCAAGTGAAAAGTGAAAAGAATTTTGGGTACAAAACACTGTTTGAAATGAAGATATTGCTTGTCACACACAATTTCTTAATTCTCCACAATGTTTTCCCAAGTATGTTTCTTGACAGGCACCACTGTCAGGTAATGGGTTACATTAGGATAGCCTTAATAAAGTTTGATAAAGGGTAATATGTTTGACTGTTCAAACTATTGCATCAGGCAAATATTGACTTATATTCTTATATTTGCAATAGCACACAAAGAATCAAATACGCCGGGATCTTGGAAAAGGGGCTCTTTGGAACTTTAGACCACTAAAGAATCCAGATTTTTATGTGCCTAATTGAAGTCTGATCAGGAGCAGTCTGATCAGGATCTAAGCTGTCCTCCTATAGTTGATATGTTGATGATCAACTTTTTTCTCTTTTGTCTTAATATTTTCTGTTTAGAAATGTACATAACTTCCAATTTTATCAACATCAACTTTCCCTTCTGCAGAGGATTTCTAATTGAAGCACAATAAACTGGGGGTGAGGGTGGGGGATAGTTAACCCATTGACACTTTTGGACACCCCACATGATATGGGCTTTTGAAAATGTTGTGGAAAATGAAGAAATTGCTAAGCAATTTCTTCATTTGTCACTATATTTTCTGTCCCATAAGACCAGAAGTAAAATTTCATTCACATAAAATCTAAGATTTATCTGTCTGATGATGGATTTAACCCTTTCCCAAACAAGACCTGGCCCCGGTTTCTCGAAAAAAAAATAGTACGTTCTCATGCGCAAGTCTGAGCACAGTGCTCAAATCGCACGAAATCCACGTGAACTTCAATCGAATACCCTCCAACGTTATCGAGTATTCCTTTGAAGTTGAGCATGTTCTTATGAGAATATACTTAAGTTTTTCGAGAAACCGGGGCCTGGTTTTGACGTCCCTAATAGAAAAGGCTTGGGAAAACATTGAAACAAAAGATGAGGATAGTTCCATGATAGTCTCAAAAACCCATGGTGTATAATCACATGACTCAGAATTTCCGATAATCTTCAATATCTTTTTAAAATACTTGACCAATTTGAATTCGGTTTGAAGCAGAGAAGGTGGGAAAATGCCAGGAATAAGCTGGGTGTGTTTGATTTTTGAGAAATCAACTGATAAAATAGTTATTGAAGATAAACCAATATTTTGGTTTATCTTCAATAGCTTTTTTATCCGTTGATTTTTCAAAAATCAACCACGTCCATCTAGTTTGTGACGTCTGTCCACATTCTGTGCTTCAAACCAAATTCGAATCGGTTCAGTATTTACAAAATAATTGAAGTTTTTTTAAAATATTGTATCACATGATTATCCACCGTGAAAACCATTAGGGCTCTTTTTGCATATCTTCACTCATATTAAATATTGATAGTTTTGCTCTGAGTCATCTACTGAATTCTGTTCTCTATCTCAACTAATAGTCTACCTAAATTATAGAAAAAAGGCTCTAGAAAACACTTTTGTAGGAACTTTTTGTTAATGCTCGACATCCATGCCTAAATGAAACTTTGATATGTAAGGAAGATAACTAGGGGGGATGTCACCCTATAGAGGTCATTTAAAGGTCACTACGGGGTCAAAGGTCAACTAGGTGCAACAATACATGGTAAAGCATGAAAATCCGCTATAACTCACTTAGTTCTGGGTGTAGACTAACAATATTGGTATCAAAATGAAGCTGAGACATTTATCTTCATTTTACAGTATAGATATGCAAATCAGCTAATTTGCATATGCATAATTTTGAAGAATTAATTGGAAATTTTGATGATTTTTTGGTCATTTTTTCAGAATATAGTTAGAAAATGAGCTGTAGCTCGCATAGTTGGTGCTGTACATTTACGTATTGGGTACCAAAATAAAGCCTAGACATGTATCCTCAAGTTGCGGTATGAAAATTAGCTGAATTGCATATGTACAGTTTTTAATTAATTTTCAAATTAACTAATATAGCCCATCTAAATCTGACCCAAAATATGACTTGTGTAGGAACCTTTTATTAATGCTCCACTTATATGTTTGATATGCTATTTAGGGTATAAGCAATCAACCTAGGGTGGATATATCATTTTGAAAGGCCTTTTAAGGTCGTAACGAGGTCAAAGGTCATAACGAGGTCAAAGGTCAAATGAGTGCAAATTCAGGTATATGCCTTTTACAAAGCTACTTTTATTGCATTTCGAATATATTGTTTAAGCTCAAACCACTTGTAGTTGTATTATATATGTCTGAGTTTGAAATAATGCTGATTTAGACTAATTTCTGTACTTTTTGTGGTGTTTGTGTTAATAATAAACACAAAATTCGCCCTGTTTTAGTGCATTTTTTGTAAAACTATATTTTTGAAATGTAGAGAAAAGTCATTGAACCGCCAAAAATGATGTTTTATGTTGAAACAATCAACCAAAATTACTGGCAAATATAAAATGCAGATTTAGCACATCACATATAATTTAGTAATTTTATAGTGTCTTAAGACATATAAACATTTGTGCTACTTTATGTGTATGCAACGAGTACAATGTAATTTGTAATTCAGGGTGCTCGTGAAAAAATGAAGACATCACCAAAACACAGATGTACAAAACGATTCAGCAACAATCCTGTGTTCCTTGTTTGTACTATAATTATATCCAAACATAATCTGGTGTGACATCATTTTCCTCTTTTGCCTCAATATTTTTCTACTATATCATACACGATTCCTATCTTTGTTAACACCAACTGTTTCGTCTGTAGCAGCTTTCAAATTGGCCAACCTTTCAATATCTCCGTTTGGCAAAGGATTAAGCCATAATTAATTTCTTGGTCAATGTCCAGCACAATGACCTTTAATCCATCGGGATTGGTACAGTCTGTGGCTTCACAAGCAGATTCAAACATGCAAACTTGTCCTAAATGGTAGCATTTGCAACGAGATTAGCTGCACTTTGTTTTGCATCCGCATGATATGAGCTGTGTACAAGCGTGTGTGTGTGTTTGGGGGGGGGGGGGGGGGGGGGCAGGGCAGCGGCCAATCTAATCCATACAGGCTTCAAACATTCGCCATCGTCTTTCCAGCCTCCACAGTGGCACACCCTTCAGTATCCTCTGCAGTGAAAGTTGGATTATCTGCTGATATCTATAATCATTGCATGTTTGTTACATCTCACTATGTGTAGTCGGAGCTGGTAGATCAAGTGCTTTCTTGGATTTCATAAAGAGTTGATACCTGCAGACAGCAATGTCTGCATCATGAGCTTCCTCGGAACACTCAAAAAGTCTGCAAAGAAACTGTTCTATATTCCCAGGTTTCCCTACCAACAGCTTTTAACAGATCCGGACATTCACCATACAATTTCCAGTAGGATTTCTTAACTTATTCCACCCAATGACGACATGGTATCACAATCTGTCAGCGAATGGAACCCACGCAGGTTGTGAATGACGGCATTTCCAAGTTTCCTAACAAAACTGTGTACATACAAGTATTTCCAAGAATTAGACACCATCCATGTTTCAACCTCCAGTGAACCGACATGGTATATAAAGAGCAATAGTACATCTGTGTCTTTACATATCACAAAAATCCTACCATACCATGTTCGCACTCTACGCGTGTATAACGATACGGATGTCTGCCTCCTCATGGTGAACACACAAGTCGTTTTTGTCAAAATTTTTAGTTTTTGCAGATCGGCTGTCAAAACATGCATTATTTGGGATTAAGCAGTGCTGCACATTTTTCTAGTCGAATCTGCCGATGACACGGAAACAGGTGGCAGTTTATGTTTCAGAACACCGACTATCTGTACAGAGTTTCAAATATCGTTTGAACATAAGCTTAAGCTCAATGGGTTGGTTGTGTACATTTACCAAAAGAGTTTGCTAATAAGCGTAATATTGCATATACGCGACTTTATTCATTATTTTTAATAATTCGCTGTTAGCACCAATTTTGTGAATATGTGGTACCCACAGTGCTTTGAAGCTTCAAGGAAGAATTTAATGGCGTTGTTCATGTAATACATCCTGTCAAAACAGAATTAAGCATTATGTTGTACATGTATTTCTCCAAAATCAGATTGAATTACAATGTATAACAGTCACCGCAAGGTCAAAGGTCAACTATGTGCAAAAACATAAATTCGCATGGTATTGCAGTTAGCACATGTAACATACCAAAGTATTGTGCAGATTGGTTTCTTGCAACCGATTCATGCATGAGATGTTGTTTTCTGTCATTACTTTGGGAGCAAATCTATAGAGGCTTACACAAGATCCAAAAAACAGAGAATCGACGTCCTATACGCAATGCTATTGACAGTCCTGATGTCCCACTACCATAATCCTGGGAACAGTTCATGGTCCTAGATGAGAACAAGGCAAACTTGGCATGAAATTTTATCGAGATTTGCATGTTTTCTTGATGACTCTAATTTGATAGCTGTTGGTGGATTTCAGGACCCTGAGAATACAATGCTAACAATTTTGACACAAAATACTTGTGTGTTCACCATGAGGATGTAGACACTCGTATCCTTATGCATGCAAAGCGTGCAATCAAATTCAGGGTATGGTAGGATTTTTGTGATATGTAAAGACACGGATGTACTATTGCTTTTTATATACCATGTTTGGTCACTGGATGTTGAAACATGAATGGTGTCAGGAACGTCTTTAGAAGTCAAGGAATTAATTCCCTGTACACAGTTTTGCTAGCAAACTAGGAACTGACATCATCCACAACCTGGTTTGGTTCTTTTCGCTGACAGGTTGTAATACAACGTCGTCTTTGAGTGGAATAAGTTAGGAAGTCCTGTTGTTAAATGTATGTTGAATGTCCAGAACTCTTAGAAGCTGCAGGCCGTGATGGGAATCCTGAGAATATAGAACTGTATCTTTGCATACTTCATGTTCTTGTCTGCAGATATCGACTCTTTATGAAAGCCAAGAAAGCACTTGAACTACTACCTCCGATGACAGATACTTTGCAATTACACATAGCGAGATGTAACGAACAGGCAGCGATAGGGATATCAGCAGATAACCCAAGATTTACTGCAGAAGATTCTGAAAGGTGTGGAGGCTGGAAAGACAATGGCGAAGGTTTGAAGCAGCCGTTCCTTCAACTAGTACACAGGTCATGTCATGTGGATGCAAAACAAAGTATAGCTCATCTCGTTGCAAATGATACCGTTCAGGACAAGATTTTATGTTTGAATGTGCTTATAAAGCTACATACTGTATCCATTCCGTTGGATTTAAGGTCAGTGTACCGGACTTTGACCTAGACGATATGGTTTTATCCTTTGCCAAACGGAGGAATTGAAAAGTGGGCCGATTTGAAAGCTGCTAAAAACGACACAGTTGGTATTTACAAAGACAGAATTCATGTACAAAATACATATAGAGAAAATATTGAGGCAAAAGAAGACACTTTTGACATCGGCATTTTCTTCTTTTGTTTCGATTTCTAAAGCATTTTACCAGCGATGTTAAAACTATGACGTTGTTTGCGAATAGGTAAAATACCAGTTCATTTAAAAGGCCATTAGTATTCCCAAGCATAAATCTCTAATGTTCCACAGAAGTTGGCTTTTAGCATATGGTCTAACCGTTTACAGACTTGTTATAACAGAAAACAAGATTCATATGTAAAGTAAATGACATAAATCGATAATCATGCAGCGGCATAAAAGTATGTAAAATATGTTCATTGATGTGATAGTATTTACAAAATTATGTGGTATGGGGTTTTATATCTGTCGTAATCGAAGCCATTACAGGTCAGACAAAGCTGAAACGTCGAACAAAGAAATATTAAAGGCCATATATTAATTACATACAGTTATTTCTTACAGGAAATTACCCCGAAAATAAGTGAGCATGTACCTATACGACAAAAGACATGCAATTGCATTAGTAGCAGGTTCTAACAACAATTATACGGTTGAACTTTCAATGTTAGTTGTAATGACATTAAACTAGATCTGCAAGGAAAAGAAAAATCTAAAGGTTTTATTTGTACAGATTTTATCACAATTTAAGATCTTAGACACACAAAGACACATGTTCCGCTGCCTTATATTATCGTCGCAAAACATAACATTGTGTGACATTTCATGGATTGAATGTTACACCAGATTATGTTTGGATATAATTATAGAAAACAAGAAACACAGGATTGTTGCTGAATCATTTTGTACATCTGAGTTTTGGCGATGTCTTCATTTTTTCGCGAGTACTCTCAATTACAAGTTACTCGTTGTACACAAATAAAATAGCACAAATGTTTATATAAATTTCTTAGGACACTAGATCTATAAAATTGCCAAATTATATGTGATGTGCTAAATCTGCATTTTATATTTGCCAGTAATTTTGGTTGATTGTTTCAACATAAAACATCATTTTGAGCGGTTCAGTGACTTTTCTTTACATTTCAAAAATATAGTTTTACAAAAAATGCACTAAACCAGGGCAAATTGTTTGTTTATTATTAACACAAACACCACAAAAAGTACAGAAATTAGTCTAAATCAGCATTATTTCAAACTCAGACATATATAATACAACTACAAGTGGTTTGAGCTTAAACAATATATTCGAAATGTAATAAAAGTAGCTTTGTAAAAGGCATATACCTGAAATTGCACTCATTTGACCTTTGACCTCGTTATGACCTTTGACCTCGTTACGACCTTAAAATGCCTTTCAAAATGATACATCCACCCTAGGTTGATTGCTTATACCCTACATAGCATATCAAACATATAAGTGGAGCATTAATAAAAGGTTCCTACACACGTCATATTTTGGGTCAGATTTAGGTGGGCTATATTTATTAATTAGAAAATTAATTAAAAATTGTACATATGCAATTCAGCTAATTTTCATACCGCAACTTGAGGATACATGTCTAGGCTTTATTTTGGTACCCAATACGTAAATGTACAGCATCAACTATGCGAGCTACAGCTCATTTTCTAACTATATTCTGAAAAAATGACAGAAAAAATCATCAAAATTTCCAATTAATTCTTCAAAATTATGCATATGCAAATTAGCTGATTTGCATATCTATACTGCAAAATGAAGATAAATGTCTCAGCTTCATTTTCATACCAATATTGTTAGTCTACACCCAGAACTAAGTGAGTTATAGCGGATTTTCATGCTTTACCATGTATTGTTGCACCTAGTTGACCTTTGACCTCGTGGTGACCTTAAAATGACCTCAATAGGGTGACATCCCCCCTAGTTATCTTCCTTACATATCAAAGTTTCATTTAGGCATGGATGTCGATCATTAACAAAAAGTTCCTACACAAGTCACATTTTGGGTAAGATTTAGGTAGACTATAACCTTCTTCCTAAATCTATGCAATAAACCTGTGTCTACCTGTCACTCTGTATTATAGTGTACATGTACATTATGTGATGTAAATTGGTAGAACGCTTTTAATTTATGTCCAGTCAATATCTGATTTTGATGACACTAATCAAAAATCTTATTAGCATTGGAAAGCATTGAGAGAAAAAAGGATTTTTTTTCTCTATGTTATCTGTGCTATGATATATACAGTTATACACATTTTATGAATAAGATAGCATGTATTATTTTTGGTGTAAACATCATTTAAATGGGCCAGCCCAAATTTTCAAATTTTGGGAGAGCTTTCCCTATTAGACTTGGAAAAAAACAACAACAACATAAGTTTAACAAGTGTGAGTTTGATTTTTGACTCAGAAAACTTTCATGTGGAAAAGGATACCTGTTACATGCATAAATATATTTTCCTGCTTTGTTTTGTTGTCCTATATTTATTTGAATATTCAAACTAATTCAAAAATCAATCAAATTTTGATAACCTATTCATTAACCCTTTCCAAAACAATAGAATGGTTGTGTTATCCAATTTAAAAGCTGCTGCAGACAACAATATGGATGTTAATTAAGGTCGGGTTTAAGTACAATATAGATCAGAAAATATTGAGGCAAAAGGAGAAAGTGCTGATTATCAGCACTTTCTTCTTTTGCTGGAATGTTTTCCCAAGCCTTTTATTTCAGGGACGTCAAAACCATTTCTTGTTTGGGGAAGGGTTAAGTTATCAAGTGCTTACTTTGGTATATGATACCACTACGTCATGTTTTGGAAGCTTTAAAGCCACCAACTGTATCTGTGTATATGTATGTTTTTCTGTATTCAAACAGATTCTTGGAATTAATTGTACATTTAAATTGAATTGTAAGTTTTTAGTCTAGGAGCCAGGTCCTGGAATGAGACTTTTCTTGCAACCGGTGACCTATAAAATTTTGAGTGGTATTTTTCAATACATTAGAGTCCCATGCTTTGGTTAAGGGTGGATGACATGCTTAAAAGTGGTAGGATTTTTTTTTAATCAAGGTCAAAGGTCATTCGGTGCACTTCTCATACATACCTCCTAAAATATCCCATAACTTACTCATTTATTAAGCTAAAACAATTATTTTGGTATCAAAATAAAGCTAATGATTTGCACTTTGACTTACATGAATAATAAACAAATTCTTGATTTTCAATATTTTTGGATATTCATAAATATAGCAAAAATTGGCTAAAAATCACTAAAATAAGTTTTGTCTACAAGTGAAAAAAAAGTTTTAAAAATACCAAAGGTATGTTTTTGTTGTTGAAATCATACTTAAAAATTGCCCAGAAACTTGTTCTTGACTTATATGTATTTCTTCACAGAATTAGTCTTTAGCTTAGGCTTGTAGTAATAGGTAAAAGTGGGTGGGGTAAATTTTCCCTAAAATTACAAAACATGCAAACATTGATGTAACATTAAATCTTACACATAAATGTGATGTTTTATTAGAATTTATTGTTTTGAAATCATATCTGCAGGGATTTGTAAAGCTTTTGATGCATATTCCTGAAAATTAATTAGAATTTTAAGAGCCAAAATAACAATTCAATAAAACAGCATACGAGATGGATACAGGTCATATCAACACCACAATGTCAAAATAATGACTCCTAATAAATATTATCAAGTATCTAGTACAATTAAATAAAACAAGACTCAGATTAGCATAGTCAGCAGCTGAAAATATTCCTCTTTCTATTTTACGGGCAAAGGACATTAAAGAGACCCATGCCAGATTTTCAGGAATCAGAACAACATGGGGGTGGTCAGAATTTGCTTTGTTGTGTAGCGCATTGCTTTTATAGACCCAAAAGGAAAGCAATTTTAGAGCTGGAACTAAATTTTTCACTATCAAGGTTCAGTGTCACATAAATGTTACTATAAATATTAAGTGCGGTTAGTTAATTATATACATTTGATTTAGAAGAACAGACTTGATTTAAAAGAACTAAATGAACTTCATTTGAAATTTCCTTGTGCAGAAATGATCTAGCTATCCAGGTTGACCATTCCATACAATATTTCATAAACAGGTTTCCTATCGTTTTGTATTTCCTACAACCTAGCATGGGTCTCTTTAAAGATAATTACGAAACTGCCATCATTGCAATGCTTACACCTGGTAGCCTTACGAGAACTTTCGAATATGTATACTTAATGTAATTTGGAACAGAATATTCCATTCTGTGAATACATATCAATATCATCAGTCTATAATCTGGATGTTCTGATGTGTGGTTATGAAGGTCTCCAAGAGTAACCATGAACATGTTAGTATCGTATATTCGTTTATGTACATGCCTTCAATAGGGACAACAGAGGATCTGGTCTTTGAGTTGAATTAATTTTGTGACCCAATAAGTTTTAATTGTACAAGAAATTGAACTCAATAGGCCCTAAATCTCTTATTATGCAAATTATTTATTGCATGTGACATTTTGTTACGAGAAAATAGTAGAAAATAAAGATACCACAATTGTTGATCCATCCTTCACAATCCCATCATGATAACATAACTTTATTTATTGATTCACGAATGTAATACGTATTTGAGTAGACACAGAGAAACTTTTGGTTAAAAAAGTGGAAATCTTTGGACCTGTGGTTGTTCTAACTCCACAACAATATACCTGACAAAAATCTGGACAATGTTTTACTTATTACATGGCTAAAACTATTCCTAGTAAATCGTGCATCTTTCATTTGTATCTATATCAAAGAAATCATTGAATCTTTCCCAAACAAGACCTCGTTTTGACGTCCCTAGGAGAAAATGATTGGGAAAACATTGATGCAAAAGGAGAAAATTCTGATTATCAGCATTTTCTTTTGCCTCAATATTTTCTAGGCTATATTGTACACAAATCTAATCACCCATTTGTCGTTTTAACTATCAAACCAACTGAGATGAAATTTAAAACACATATACTTTGAAGAATTATACATTTGATCCTGGAACTAAAACGCTGCTGTTTGGATGAGGGCGCATTCGACAGGGTGGGGTCACGTTGAGCGGGGAAACTTTTGACAATTTGCAAAGATGTGACTTATGAATCGCTTTTAAAGCAATCATATTTTGTATTTTGACTTCAACAATTGTCCAAAATGCTTGTTACCTTTGAGCGGACATTTTTCTCAGCAAACGTAACATCATCGGCTGACATTTGGAGTCATCGCTTTGCTTACATAGCAAATATGGTGTTAGGCAATGGTATTCAATAATGATTTGAGTGTAATTTGGAAAATCAAAATCTACAGAGACGATCTTTATGATTATGAACACGCACAGCTAATACTTCTATGAGAAAAAACATGCATTTGTGAGTGGTATAACGCATTTATAAATTATTTTACCTATGATGTTTCTGACTTTAATATATCTGGACGTCCCAACATGACGTCAGCGAAATCGTTCATAACTTGCCAATTGTGTCCCAGAAACTATCTATAGAACTCCCTAAGCACAGTTCAGACGCTTCTTTGAGAAATAAATGCACATGTTGGAAATGTGGTATATCGTGCAGTGGCAAATATATCGAAAAGATGTAAATAGTAGATGTGTAAGTCATACATGTACTTTCCTGACTTATCCATCTCAGACCTAGGTTGCGCTGCTCAATATGACCCTATGTAAAAATTGTTGCCATAACAACTATAGAATGCGCCTTAATGCATAAACTTAGTTTTGTATCCTATAATATCATAACAGTTAGTACATAAATGAAAAAAAAATTATGACATAATTCCGGATACTTTATAAACAGCCCTCCTACATACCAAATGAGCTTTGTATGTTTAATACTTTTGGTGAAAATGCCAATGTTAAGTTTTGAACAGACAGACGGACGGACAAGAGTAAAACAATATGCCCCCGATCGCTCGATACAGGGGCATATAAATATATGGACCCATATATATTTTCTGTATAAACATTAATTCAGTATATTCATATATTTGAACTGACCAGTATCTGAATCTACCATCAAGGATGACAACAATAATTTAGTTCCTACAAGAATGCGTAAAGATCCTTCACCTCTAGCTTTGTTTGACATCACACAATGCTCGTGTTAAACTGACTGCCACATACAAAGGTCTAAGTGTCAAAGAGAAGATCTTTTATGCATTGATGCATGTGTTTGTGAGTCAGAACCGTGCAAAGACTTGAGAATCTTGATGCATCAGACAGTGATAAGGATGAGTATATATGGCATGAGTTGAGTTTATTGAAATGTTTAGTATAGGGTAGCTGTGGACTTTACAAGTCTGGTTATTGCATCATGTGTCTTGTTGTTATTGTAGTTGTTGTTGATGATGGTGATGATGAGGATAGTGTTGTATATAAAGACACAGATATAACTTATATTTAGTAAAGTATACAAGATACATAAAATGAACAAAACAATGAGTTTATGCATTACCTCTGCTTTACGCAACTATCATGCAGAAGACATTTCGGTCGTGGTTTGACAGATAAAACTCTATAAAATGGTCTTACTTTCGAAAATGCACATCACTGGCTATCTCTCACGAATTCATATATAATTCAGCCTAATCTTTAAAAAAGATGTCTTTGTGAAACACAAATGCCCCTGAAAAGGTCAATGATACGTTTTTACGTTAAGCTTTTAAATAAATGGTTGATAAGGCTTGTGTGTGAACTCCCTTTGGCGAAAAGGCCAATGTTACGTTTTCACGTTAATTAGTTTAAATGTTAAGTTTTCATGGTAAGGGTTGACAAGGATTAATGGAAGACCTTGGGGAAAGTCATATTGTATGGAACAGATAGATATCATTGAAAGAAGGTTACATACCAAATTTGAGCTTTGCATGTGGAATACTTTTGGAGAAAAGGCCAATGTTAAGTTTTCATGTTAAGTTTCGGACTGATGGACGGACAGGCAGATGGATGGATGGGCGGATGGACGGACAGACAGACAGACAAACAATGGTAAAACAATTATGAATATGCCTTCGATCTATTGATGCGGGGGCATAAAAACGACTAATTCGTGGTCTTATTTCTATCTGTGTTAAAATTTCGCTATATAAACATTTAAAGGGGCCATCTTGAATTTTGTTGGCCATTTTGAACAAAAGGAGAAAGATATTTTTGAAAAAAGATATTTCTGTATCTCTAATAAGTATGTAATACTAGAGATATTGTTTTATTCACTTAAACTGTAAATTATGTTTCCTGTGTATGAGCTATTTGGTTCCAGCGCTAAATTCCTTTCCCTTTGGCTCTATAAAAGCAATGCACTACCCAACAATACAAACTCAGACGGTCCCCATGTTGTTCTGATTCCTATAAAATATGGCACGGGCCTGGGGAATATTTTCAGCTACCGATTACTATTATATAGATACTTGATAAATATTCGCTTTAAGAGTCATAGTTTTGACATTGTGGTGTTGATATAATCTGTATCCATCTCGTATGCTGTTTTATTGAATTGTTTTTTTGGCTCTTAAAATTCTAATTAATTTTCAGGAATATGCATCAAAAGCTTTACAAATCCCTGCAGATATGATTTCAAAACAATAAATTCTAATAAAACATCACATTTATGTGTAAGATTTAATGTTACATCAATGTTTGCATGTTTTGTAATTTTAGGGAAAATTTACCCCACCCACTTTTACCTATTACTACAAGCCTAAGCTAAAGACTAATTCTGTGAAGAAATACATATAAGTCAAGAACAAGTTTCTGGGCAATTTTTAAGTATGATTTCAACAACAAAAACATACCTTTGGTATTTTTAAAACTTTTTTTTCACTTGTAGACAAAACTTATTTTAGTGATTTTTAGCCAATTTTTGCTATATTTATGAATATCCAAAAATATTGAAAATCAAGAATTTGTTTATTATTCATGTAAGTCAAAGTGCAAATCATTAGCTTTATTTTGATACCAAAATAATTGTTTTAGCTTAATAAATGAGTAAGTTATGGGGTATTTTAAGAGGTATGTATGAAAAGTGCACCGAATGACCTTTGACCTTGATTTTAAAAAAATCCTACCACTTTTAAGCATGTCATCCACCCTTAACCAAAGCATGGGACCCTAATGTATTGAAAAATACCACTCAAAATTTTATAGGTCACCGGTTGCAATAACTTCTAATTTAACCCCCTTTGTAAAAGCTGGCTCCTAGACTATTTGATATTGCATTGTTCATTCGAATTAAAAAAGTAACATCCTGAAATTCATAGTGGTTCCAGTAGAAAGGATGAATTTCAATAAAGAAATTCTGAACATTTCTATTAGCGCTGAAATATTACAAGATAGGGAGAAATTGCTTGCTAGAATCATTTTCTCTTACTTTCATTGTTTTGAAAGCTTCATCTCTTTAAAAGCATCTTCTTACTTGATCATTTGACATGTTTAACCATTTCCTAAACAAGACCTGGTTTTAACGTTCCTGAAAGAAAATGCTTGGGAAAACATCAAGGCAAAAGAAGAAAATGCTGATAATCAAAAGGAGAATTGATGGTTATCAGAAGTTTCTTCTTTTGTCTCAATGTTTTCTCATGCCAATTCTGTTGGGAACATCAAAACCAGGCCTTGTTTGGGAAAGGGTTAAATTAGCTCTTGTTTTGAAAAGGGTCAAATGCCATTACAGCATAAGGGCCCTTTTTGATCTGTTTTCAAATCTAGGCTCATTTTGTATGCCATACAAAATGGCATATTTTATGAAAGCAATGCAAAAGAGAAATGACAGGAACCTTTAATTTACATGCTTATTTTCCCAAACTTCAGTTTTGTTTTGTCTGCAAAAGGTTTTCTATTTGATTCAGTCCCAAATTTTGTCATTTTGGTATGGGTTAATTGGACAAAAGTTAATGATAGGTGGTTTTCTAGGCTAGCTGCTCCATTATTCATTTGTTGTGTAATATTTTCTGTATATATTGTAAGAATTCATTAAAGATTTACATATTAATTGTTGAAAATTTTCAATGTGGATTTTGTATGTATTTTGTTCTATTTCCTAGTGTCCACTCTGACAAGTTTTTCCTTAACCCCTTTATCAAACAATACCTGGTTTTTAGCTCGACTTTTCGAAGAAAATGAGAGCTTATACTGTCACCCGGGCGTTGGCGTCTGCGTTGGCGTTGCAACAAAGGTTAAAGTTTTTTCAAACATCAATATCTTCCATACTATCAAAGGGATTCAACCCAAACTTGGAATACTTATTCACCATCACACCCTCTACCTTACTACCAGGGCCCATGACCCTGGCTCCACTATATTTGAGTTATGCCCCCTTTATACTAAGCACTTAGAAAGTCGAGCGCGCTGTCTTCGGACAGCTCTTGTTAACTCTTAAAAAGACTTAGGAAAACATCAAGACAAAAGAAGAAAATGCTGATTATCAGCATTTTCTTCTTTTGCCTCAGTGTTTTTTGTGCAAAATTATTCTTAAAGCTTACATTTAGTTGCACCTATTTTGTCGTCTTCAGTAGCTTTGATATTGGACCACCCTAAATTTTGTCGTTTTGGAAAGGATTGACTTTGCAATATCTTCCCTTTACTAAGTAAATTAATGTCGTTTTCCCAAACAAGCCCCAGTTTTGACGTCCCTTCGATTGATTCTGGAACAATCATCAAGACAAAAGAAGAAAATGCTGATAACCCACATTTTGTCATTTTGCCTCAATATTTTCTTTGCTATAGCCATTTCCCAAACGGCAAAGAGGTGCATTGTTCCCATTTAGATGCTGATGTAGATCACTAAAAAGACGTTTGTAAAGATAGGATTTGTGGAGAATATGGTGCCGAAATATTGAGGCAAAGGGAGAACAGCATTTACCTCTTTAGCCTCGTTTTTTTCCCATGTCTTCCCAATTTAGGATGCCCAAATCAGGCCCGGTTGCTCGAGAAAACTTAAGCATGTTAAGTACGTTCTCAGACTCAAATCTGAGCACCGTGCTCAAATCACACGAAATGCACGTGAACTTCAATCGAATGTCCTTCAACGTTAGAGAGCATTCGATTGAAGTTGAGCATGTTCTCATGAGTATATACTTTTAAAAGTTTTTTCGAGAAACCGGGGCCTAGCCCTTGTAATTGGCGAGGGTTATCGGAATTTAAAATCCGGATACCATCGTCAATTTCCTTTGCCGCAGATGACTCCCGAAATTGCACGAATTTTTTGGTATCTAATGATGGTTGGAATACTTAAATGCACTTTTTATACGACCAAATGGTGGTATTAGTATGTCTGTTCGTCTGCAATTTCTTGTGTGTAAAACTTGCCACAATGGATCTTCATGGTGTCTTGTGCGTTGCATTTTTAGCTCACCTGAGCAACATGCTCAAGGTGAGCTTTTGTGATCACCCTGTGTCCGGCGTGCGTCGTGCGTCGTGCGTTGTGCGTCGGAAGTCGTCAACAATTTCTTTAAACATCTTCTCCTCCTTAACCACTGGGCCAATCCTAACCAAACTTGGCAGGCATGTTCCCTGGGTGACCCTTTTCAAAACTTGTTTTCAGATTTTTGATTCGTCAAAAAATGTGGGCGTGGCAGGGCGGGGCTTATCAGACTTAGAGAAATTGTTAAATAATTCTTCAAAAATCTTCTTCTCCTTAACCATTGAGTCAATTTCTACCAAAGTTGGCAGAAATGTTCCTTGGGTGACCCTTTTCAAAACTTGTTTTCAAATTTTTGATTCGTCAAAAAATGTGGGCGTGGCAGGGCGGGGCTTATCAGACTTAGAGAAATTGTTAAATAATTCTTCAAAAATCTTCTTCTCCTTAACCATTGAGTCAATTTCTACCAAAGTTGGCAGAAATGTTCCTTGGGTGACCCTTTTCAAAACTTGTTTTCAAATTTTTGATTCGTCAAAAAATGTGGGCGTGGCAGAGCGGGGCTTATCAGACTTAGAGAAATTGTTAAATAATTCTTCAAAAATCTTCTTTTCCTTAACCATTGAGTCAATTTCTACCAAAGTTGGCAGAAATGTTCCTTGGGTGACCCTTTTCAAAACTTTTTTTAAAATTTTTGATTCGTCAAAAAATGTGGGTGTGGCAGGGCGGGGCTTATCAGACTTAGAGAAATTGTTAAATAATTCTTCAAAAATCTTCTTCTCCTTAACCATTGAGTCGAGTTTTACCAAAATTGGCAGAGATGTTCCTTTGGTGACCCTTTTCAAAACTTGTTTTCAAATTTTTGATTCGTCAAAAAATGTGGGCGTGGCAGGGCGGGGCTTATCTGACTTAGAGAAATTATTAAATAATTCTTCAAAAATCTTCTTCTCCTTAACCATCATGTCAATTTTTACCAAAGTTGGCAGAAATGTTCCTTGGGTGACCCTTTTCAAAACTTGTTTTCAAATTTTTGATTCGTCAAAAAATGAGGGCATGGCAGGGCCGGGCTTATCAGAATTTGAGAAATTGTTAAATAATTCTTCAAAAATCTTCTTTTCCTTAACCAATGAGTCAATTTTTACCAAACTTGGCAGAAATGTTCCTTTGGTAACCCTTTGCAAAACTTGTTTTCAAATTTTTTGATTCGTCAAAAAATGTGGGCAGGCAGGGCGGGGCTTATCAGACTTAGAGAAATCATGAAAAAAATCTTTAAAAATCAACCATTGGTCAAATTTGAAGTAAACTTGGCAGATCTGTTTCTTGAGTGACTGTTTTCAATGTGTGTTCATGATTTTTTTTATTTGTCAAAAAATGTAGGCATGGCAGGGCGGGGCTTATCAGACTTGGAGAAATCATTAAACAATTCTTTGAAAATTTTCTTCTCCTTAACCGTTGGACCAAATTATACCAAATTATTCAGGAATGTTCCTTAAGTACCCCTTTTTATTTTTATTACAAATTTCTGATTCGTAAAAAATGTGGACATGGCAGGGTGGGACTTAATTATTCGACTAGGAGAAATGAGAAGAAAAATCAACTGTTGGGCCAATTTGTACCAGGGATGTTGCTTGAGTGACTCTTTGTAACAATAATATTGTTTGTGAATTTTTGATTTGTTAAAAAAAATGAGTGTGGCAGGGTAGGGCTTATCAGACTTAAAAAAGTCGTACAGAAATTCTTCAAAAATCAATTATGGGGCCAATTTAAACCAAGTATAGCAAAATGCTCATTGAGTTACCCTTTTCAAACACTTTGTTGTAAATTTTTGACAGGTTAATAAATGTTGATGAGGCAAGGAGGGGCTTAAAATATTAAGCATATTAATGTTTGTAATGTATCTTTCTGATGTTTCAAAATTTAATTGTAAAAGTTAAATCTTGGTTATAAAAATCAAACTGGAACTGGCCTGAGCACATGATATTCAATATTTAAGATGTCACTACATGCAATATGATTGAATACTAATGTGACTTCATTGCATTCATTGGAAATAATGAAACTTTATTAACAATAATTTGATACGACTTATATATTTGTTCACAACAAAATTTATATCATACACAATCAAATACAGGAAGAACTCAGGTGAGCGATATCAGTGCCTTTCAGGCACTCTTGTTGAAAGTCTTATAACTTCTGTCGTTCTTTTATTATCAGCTCTTGAGTCGAAAAGTATCCGACTGACCATGCCATATAGGACGTATAATATGGGCCTCACTTCGAAGCTCTTTTTTTTTTTTTTTTGTCTGTGGAAGCTTTCAAAATTGGCCAGACTAAATTTTGGTGTTGTGGTAACGGTTTAAAACTTTAGAAGGATTGTGCGATAGGAGAGTGACCAACCAAATGTTAACTATTTGTCGTAGTGACGAGATCCTATGCGTTGTGACCCTATATCGATGGGTTGCTAACGGAAACAATGACAACAAATGATAATTTATCGATTCAGGCCCGTTCAACCCTTCCCCAAACCACAAAATAGAACAGTCCAACTTTATATCGATTTTAGAAATAGGATACGTGTTCACCGACTGTTGAAAATGTGTTTGATATTGCATGGAAGTATCGTGAGAAAAAGAAAAGGACACTGTTTATCAGCATATTCATGTAATGGTATCCAAACCTTTCTTGAATAGAATCATGAAAACCATAACATTTTTTTTTTTGGAAAGGCTTACTTACTGATACTGAACTCGGTCTAAATTGTCAAAATAGCCTGTAATGCGATTCAGTATAATTATGTTTACAGATAATGCAAATCGTCGGTGTTATTGCAAAACATCGTAACTCCAGCTTGTTTAAAGCTGGAGTTACAAAGTTTTGCAATAACGCCGACGAAATGTTTGCTTTGAATATCTAGTCACTCATTCAGCCTTTCCCAAATAATCCAGTTTTGACGTTCCTTATAGGAAAAGATTGAGAAAGCATTGAGACAAAAGATGAAAATGCTGATATTCAGCTCTTTCTTCCTTTGCTCTTGATAATATTGTGTGCTTATATTGTATCAAAATTCACCTCTTTTTTTGTCCGTAACGTTACTGTATAACAGTTTCAAACTTGACTTGTTTAAAAGGATGGGTTGCAATAAGGGGTCAAAAAATAGATTTTCTTTAAATTTCGTGGATTGATAGGGTTACATAATATCTTTAATTTGTATGTGTAAAAAATCTGGTTTCGGCTTATTTTTCGAGATATGGGTAAATAAAGTGGGTGGGGTAAGATGGACTGAAACACAGTAGGGGTAATTCTAAGTCGCATATCTTTCTTATTTGTAGCCCAAGATGCGTGAAAATTTGTATGCATGTCTTGTGATATATGCGTTAACCATTTATGGGCTTATATTTGATATTCCATGTATATCTTTTCCGTAATACTCATTCTTCTTTCTTTCGAAGAATTACGCTATTTTTTAACGACCAACTTTACCAAACTATCTCCACACGTTTTATTTGAAATGCAATTTCTATAAAACTTTACAGCTGTATTGTCCAGATATTAATGTAACTTTGTGTGAAATTTGAAAGAAGAGCGTTGGCCCGTTGTTGAGATATTTGACCTTGACCTTCAAAATGACTTCAAAACTCGGGAAATGCCAAAATGTGATAGTTAAAGCGCCAATTTTGTTCATAAGGATTGGAAATATGGTTTCTTTTTATTGTTCCTAATGAGTTTCGTAGCAATATTTACTTTTTTGTACCGTACAACCCATTCGGAAGAATGGGAAAGAAAAGAAATTATTTTTACTTCTCAGTTTTCTTATCAAACTAAATATTGCACATGAAACATGTCTACGCGGAAAGCACTGTGATTAATATTACTACTGCAGGTGAGTGCAATTAAATATTAGCATTATGTTAAGATTGCTAGAACTACCAAAGCTTTGTATGCAACTTGAATTGTCTAAGAGTTTGTATTCATTCACTCATCTCATGATGGACAAGAATTATCAATTTGCTAGGAGAAAACTTATCATTTTCAGATTGTATTTCTTATGTGGTTATAAAGAAGACGCATTGTGAATGATTTTACTAAATGACCAAATGTGCTTACAATTAATTAACTTAAGCTAAATATTTATATAACGTTATATAATATCAACAAAAAGAAAATAATGTTAAATGTATAGACAGGCCTTAAACAAATAATTTATCTGTCTATCAATGATTTCATTAGATGAAATGACCGGGTAACTCTGAGAGGTGACCAAGTTTATTATATTGATTATATCAATTATAACGGTAAAATCATACACTGAAAACCACAATCATGTGTGAAATGCATTCTTTTATGAATGGGCTGTCACATGCCATTCAACCCTAACCATTTTCCCAACAATGCGTAGTTTTAACGGACATTCCCGAATTTGATGTTATTTTGAAGGTCAAGGTCAAATATCTCAACAACGGGCCAACGCTTTTCTTTCAAATTTCACACAACGTTACATTAATATCTGGATAATACATCTGTAAAGTTTCATAAAAATCGTGTTTCAAATAAAACGTGTGGAGATAGTTTGGTAAAGATGGTCGTTAAAAAATAGCGAAATTTTGCGAAAGAAAGAAGAATGAATATTACGGAAAAGATATAAATGGAATATCTGATGTAAGCCCATAAATGTTTAACGCATATATCACAAGACATGCATACAAATTTTCACGCATATTGGGCTAATAATAAGAAAGATAAGTGACTTAGAATTACCCCTACTGTGTTTCAGTCCATCTTACCCCACCCACTTCATTTACCCATATCTCGGAAAATAAGCCGAAACCAGATTTTTTACACATACAAATTAAAGATATTATGTAACCCTATCAGTCCACAAAATTTAAAGAAAATCTATTTTTTGACCCCTTATTGCAACCCATCCTTTGCTCTTTGGGTAAGTGTTAACTGTCTGAAGGCCCAGCCTAAGCCTCCTTTTTGACCGTGCTATTGATACTCTTTCAGACAACAAATGAATGCTGGCCATTTTAGTAAAAAAAGTAGCCTTTCTGAAAAAAATAATCTAGAGGAAATTTAACCCAATTATTCTGTTTCTCTCTTCCAAAAACGAAAGGAATATGCTGCTCCAATTTCAAATATATTGCAGACGACAAAAGCAATCGTACAAACAGAATGCAATTTTTATGAAGCATAATAGAAAACTTCGAGCATTTCCTTCTTTTCTCTCAAATCTTTCAAGCTGCATCTACCTTAAGCGTAAAAACGAGACTTGGTTGATAAATGGTTAAACATAACTTTAGATATAGATCTATTACACAGTTTTCGTGGCTCTATGAAAAAGTTAAGGGAAAAGGAAAGTTTGTCGTAGCCCATGCCTACCAAGATCCAGTCAAAGAATTTACCAATATTGAATTTTCGCCTTGAATGGATAGGATCATTCCACCCACCCGTATAAATAAGAACATAGCTTAACCCTTTCCCAAACGGCAAAATTTTAGGGTGATCCACTTCAAAAACTGCCACAAATGACAAAGTGTAAGTTATTAAAGATAGAATTTGTGTAAAATATGGCACAGAAAATATTGAGACAAAAGGAGAAACTGCTGGTTATCAGCAGTTTCTTCTTTTGTTTCAATGTTTTCTCTAGCCTTTTCTATTAGGGACGTCAAAACCAGGTCTTGTTTGGGAAAGGGTTAAGCATAACATCTTCGATTTTAATCTAAAATATTGTAACTGCAGTCTGTAAAATCTGTAGTTAATGTGTTTAAGAATGAAAATAAGACGACCTGGTCGCCTCTCAACGAAACCCTCGTAACTGCAGCTTTAAACAACCTACACGTACGAGGTTTTTGTTGAAAAGCTACTAAAGAATGCTGAACCTTCAATATATTGGAAAACAGATTATTATACATAGGTCTACATGTGGTTATTCAAGGTCGGGTATGCATACGGATTAATTAAAAATGTGAACAGTTAAATAGATTGTGTCTTTGTATGGAATAGAAGATATTTAATAGGTGGATATGCGTAGTTAAAGGAGCATTTCTACAAGACATGGGATCGGGTTCTTCGAAGAAATCAAACAAACCGAAGCAACAGGCGACGCCTAAACCAGCTGCAAAACAACAAAGTATTAACGGTGATACAAACACAAAGCCTGTTGTTGAAGAAAATCAAGATATGTATAAATCTTACAAAGAAGAAACACAGACCGCTACGTCAAATAGCACAACCGGAAGTGACGTGAAAAATGAGACGTCAAAGAAAGCACAGAGGCCTGCTACAGGAATGCCTTGGTTGGAAATTTTAGATGAAGTGTCGAACTTGGAACTATGGGGAGGGGTCAATAGGGCAGAAAGGGATCCATGGAGAAAATACCTTAAAAAAGCAGACGACATTGTGCGGAGGCCGCGAAAACCCATTCCCAAGGTAGGCATCAATATGAGGGGTCTCGGTTAAACTGAATTTGTCGTTGTCGACATAAACTTTTTAGCTAAAATTGATATAGAGGTATTTTGAACTAGATTTATACCCATTCTTTACTTAATATCCGTAATATATCCATGTTAATCCATAGCAGACGATGAGAATGTTTTATTTGTATATTTTCAGGTTTTTGTATATATTATACATAGCACAGCAAAAACTATACCCAGCGTTTTCTTCATTTATTAAACCGGGTTACATATGTTTTCCACACAACAATAAATTTATTACCACTGTCAACATCAGGAATGGTTAATTTAAGAAACATTTATATTATAATAATGCTTGAATTTGTATTGTCTAAAATTGTTTATTATGTTAAATGTTTCCTTTGTTTTTTGGGCCGGTGGCCTTATATACATGTATAATAAAATGTTCAATGTTTGAAATGATCAATTTTCTCGTCCATCAGTTTCCAACATTGAGATTGAAACATTTGTAAGTTCTTCCGTTTGAGAAGGGGCTATTGTTAAAAAATATTTTAAGAAACTAATTTTCACTGACACTTATGCGATATCTTTCACACTTTTTTTTTAACTAACATTATCACGGTGGGGATTGTGCATGATGGGAAGGATAACGAATACGGACACATTTGCCTGAAATTGTGCAATAATTTTCTTATTTCTGCGTCAATTTTCAAGCGGTTTGTTACATGTACCCCGCATTACTGAGCTCTTTCCTCAGATATATGACTTGTTTGTAGAATCCTTGTACTTTGTTAAAAAAATGATCCCAACCGATCAGAAAAACGACAAAAAAATCCAGGTCATTTTTCTAGTCGGTTTGGATCGATTTTTGAGAAAAGTACAAGGAGTTTCCCGATAAGTAATACATCTGAGAAAAGGGCTTGAAGTAAGACGGAGTGCATGCAACAAACTGCATGAAAATTGACGCAAAAATAAGAAAGTTATTCCACAAATGCTTACCTGAAGCGTGGTTAATTTGGCCATAGTCGTTACCATTGGGCTTTTTGATCGGTTGGGACTATATTTTGGAAAAAGTACCACGAGTTATCTAATATGTCATACATCCGATAAAAGAGCTTGGTAAGGCGGGGTACATGCAACAAACCTTTTGAAAATCGACGCACAAATAAGGAAGTTATTGCAAAAATCTTACCAGAATCGAGATTCTTTTGTCCGTATACGTTATCCATCCCATCATGCACACTGCCCACCGTGATTATATAGGGTCGCTGGACAAGGACTTTTTGTGGATATTGATTAAAATTTGTGAATTTAAGATATTGAGGGAAAATACTGATTATCAATATATTATTATAAATCATATATTACTATAAATATTATAATTTTCTCTTTTTACCCCAATGTTTTTTCCAAGCATTCTCTGTACACGTCTTCAAAACACGGTCCTTTTGTTGAAAGGGTTAAATGAATGATTATTGAATTTCGTTTAAATGGCTAAAACGTTGGTCTATTGTTTGACGTATCCATTGTATATAGTGAATACAAAGTCCTAAATATTTGAGATTTTGCTTTTAAAAGAATCAATAGGCTATCCCATACAAAAACATATCGATTCATTATTAATAAGTATAATATCAGCCGGTTTATGTCCAACATCGTCGATATAATTCTAAAAAGTCGTAACTATATAGCTTTATTGAAGATGTAGTTACGATGTTTTAGAATAACACCAACGAAATGCTCCTTTATGCTATGTTCCCACTATCACGATTGGCGCCACGATTGAAATCGTGATCATAATCGTGGCTCTCGTATCAGATCTTCTCAGTTCTTCAGGTCGATCGTGGTAATCGCGATAATCGTAGAAAATATTTTGGCTGCCAAAAATTTTTCTACGATTAACACGATTCACTTTCAGTCGTATTTATCGCATCGGAACTTAACAAACCATAACAATTCACATTAGACCATATCTAATCGTACTTCACAATCGCGCTGATCGGGACATGGCAACATCGAAATATGGCAATGTCTCGTGGAACTTTATATTCAATCTTTCAATTTTTAGCTTCAACACAATTACCCGATGTCATCTTCTCTTACTTCTGGATCGTGTAGCCCAATCACCCTTTCTTGCCATTTCACTGCCTTATGGGTAAAATGAAATGGGTCTGCCCCTTGCGCTACCACCCCCGGGTACCGTAACTTGAGAAAGTTGTGTAGAACCACTGCTGCCTCTACTATATCATTGACAGTGTCAAGCTTTTGCTATAGAGTCGCAAGGAGACACCTTAATCTGTTAACTAAGATCCCAAATGCGTTTCCAACCACTCGGCGACCCCTTGATATTCTATGTCTGCATATCATTTCCTCTCTAGACAAGTTATTCCTACAGTATGGCTTCATAAGGTAATGCTATAAAGCAAAAGCATAAAAAGTGATTATCATCTAGGTCTGTCGTCATTGGACATGGTTGTTGAAGTTCTATGGATCAATCTTCCAATCGATTAAAAAGTTCCGAATCACCAAATATCTGAGCGTCTGACATGTGTCCTTTCAACCCAAAGCTCGTCCAAGACAAACTTGTATTCTGCATCTACTAGAACCAGAAATGGAATCGAAAAGAACCCCTTAAAACTGTAGTAAAGGCTTTCATATTGTGGTGGCTGCTTGATAACGCCGTGTTTTCCATCTACAGCTTCAATGGCAGATGGAATGTTTCATCTCACCTCGAACTGATTAGCTAATGTTTTCAATGCTTGAGAGCATAAATGTAAATTGAATACCTCGTCTTTGTATGCCATCACAATAGCCTGACATACTTCCGGTACCATCTCCAAGATACTTGATACACCACACCTGAATGCATAAGCAAGAGATCGGTAGTTATCTCCAGTTGCAAGGTACCTCAGCGTCACTGACAATTAAATACCAGGTTTCATGGGTTTCCTGAAACAGATGGATTCCCTTTCGATGTATGGGGCAAACATACTTCTTGGAAAATATCTCGTGTAGGCCTAAGCCGCGTATAACTATGGAACGCCGCTGGATCTTCAAATCTTAAATGGATGTCTAAGAGACTGGAATATTGTCCATATACATGTAGAAGTCTCCTTTCTTCTGCAAGCCAAAGCCACACCCAACATTGTCTGTTTGCAGCATTTCTCATAGGCCATATGTGTTATAGATTGCCTTTGTTCCTCATCTTCATTTGTGACAATATAACTTTATAAAAGCGCAGTAAATGCTACACCATTTTCTTTTCTTTCTGTCATATTACTAAATACTATGGCCTATCTGTTGTAATCTCAGATTAAAAATGACGCATTTTGTATTTGTCAGGCCATAAAATATACCCCTTCATATTCCAATCGTAGAGCTAATCGCGACACTCTTTTCGGATCGCACTGCCACAATCGTAGCTGGTCTCAAGTGAGCGTATAGAGTCAGAAAGAACTTATCGGGACGTATCTACACGTGTTTTATCGTCTCAAGTCGACAAGCCTGATCTTGTAGAACGTATCTGACCGTATCAAATCTTACACAAGCGCGAATTAACGTAGATAAGATCGTATCAGGTCGCTTTTCGTGGATTGGAATAATCGTAAAAAATCGCAGCAGGTCGCATAAGACCGCAATAATTCTCATCGCAACGTATTGAACGTGAAAATTTCGGTTAAATTCAACGATAAGTTACGACCAGTCATTCATGGTGTCCGTAACAGAACGCACGACAGTGGGAACGTAGCATAACTAGATCTATTAGTCCGTGGGCCAGGAGGGGTCTGCACGCACCCCCCTAAGGGCAGTCTGGGAGTGGTATAGAAATGTTCATTGGAACCCCCTGAGTAAGAATCAAGATGTTAACAGTCGATATCCTGGGATGCACTCGCCATTTCCGGTGGTTTTCAAGATGGCCGCCATGAAAAAAGACAATTTGACTTGGTATCTAACATCAGCAGTCTAACATTTGTTTTGCGTTGTAAGATCATATTTTAAGGATGATTGAGTTTGGAAAAGGTCAGAGATGTGTTCTCATGTTAAAAAGAGGCTGATTAGCCATCTCGTTTGCTAGAATTTTTTCAAAATGGCCGCCAAAATCGCTAAAAATCAATGAAAACGTCAAATAATTCTCGTTTTTGGACATATTTTGGTCTAAATACTGTGAATTTTATGTTTTAAGATTTAGACAAACATTTCATGAAGTAAATTGGAGCATTACGGAAAAGATTTTTGAAATCATTACCGTATAAATGGCAATAAAACACAATTAAGCACAAATCATCAAGTATATAATAGCGATATAAATTATCATTATTATTAATTCTTGGTGAAAAACAGCTCTTATTTATAGCATTATTTTGATAAAGCTATGCTTTCCGAGTAAATTGTTAAATTCACATTGATAACGATTCGATTTTAGATTACATTGACAATAAATGTGCTTTCAAAATGGCCGCCAAAATCGCAAAAAATAAAAAAGATATAAAAAAATCTTCGTTTTTGGACATGTTCTGGTCTAAACGTTGTAAATATTATGTTTAAAGACTTTGGTAAACAGTTCGTAAGATAAATGGTTGCATTGCAAAAAACACATTTTAAACCATTACCGTATAAATGGCAATAAATTACAATTTGGCAGAAATCGTCATGTATTATTATTTTCATAAATATTGTTATTATATTTGATCTTGGTGAAAAGCAGTTCTTTTAGATTGCATCTTTTGACAAAGCTTAGTCTTCAGAGTATTTTGTAAAATTGAAATTGATTATGATTCTATTTTTGATTACATATGCTATAAATCGGCTTTCAAAATGGCCACACAAATATACCATGTAAAAAAAAGTTTAGCAACACTGACTTTGTTAATTGAAAAAATGTATAATCTGTGATATTTATTTCACAGCCGTTATATACATTTTAGCATATGCATTTACGCACAACATTCAAATGTCGCTTTGTGGTAACGTTAAATATTGTGTTAGAAACATTGTCTTGACGTATGTGAGGGGTCAAAATAAAAAGTTACAATAGAATTCGGTATCGACTGTGCGGCCATTTTCAAGCAAGAACAGCAGTGAAAAATTTTCTAATCCACTTAAATTGTTTGTACACAGTATCAACATTCACTACTTTATCAAGAGAGTGAACGTCATTCGCGTCTGTACGATCACGCACACGTCTTCCTTAAATGCACCGTACGTGCTCTATGGGTGACAAATCAGAAAGAAATGGATGATAATGGGAGTCTATCAGTGTTGTATACTCTTAAGTTGGCTTAAAGCATTTAGGACTCTATGCCAGTCAAGTCTGGTGCGTTCATAGTGTAGCGTCAGGGAAATTACAACGTATGGTCAACGTCTAGTAACCGTTCATCTGTGGAGACGATCACGGATGGTAAGTGTGGATACTCTACATTGAAATTCTTGTGGAAGCCACTCGGAAGTTTTGGTGTTGATAAGGAAAATCTTTGCCGTGACGTTACGAAATTATGACGGTCATCTTCTCGTGGCCTTTTTCTACGACGTCCTTGACCGGGACTATCTCAAACCACACAAAATGGCTCACATAGCATCCTCAAATTGTTACTTATGCTTTGAGATGCGCAAAATTCAAAAAGACATCTTTATCGCCGGTTCTGGCACGTAGAAACACATTAGCGTCATAACGCCCTTCTAACGTAAGTCCATGGCGTAGTCCCACAGCGTTGCAGAAAATTCTTTTTAGTGGCCTTTTTTATGCTGGGCAAAGACAATTACGTTCATACCTAAATGTTTTCTAGAACTATGCTCCATACACATGAATACCATGGCAGACATGAAAACCGGAAATGCGCACCTGGAGTGCGAGACGCACGCGATTGTGGTATAAAATTAATCTGTTAGTATTCTCTAGCTATAATCTATTGTGTAAACGTTTGATTTTATGTTAAAAGAAAACTATTTTGGTTACTACAGATGATTACATTTTGTTGCAAAACTTTTTTTATTATGTATTTATAAAAAAAAATAAAAATGTAAGAAATTCTCTTTTTTGGACATCTTCTGGTCTAAATAATGAAAATATTATCTTCTAAGACTTAGATAAGCAGTTCATGAATTAAATGGAATCATAACAGATAACAAAAAAAAAAGAGTAAAGCTTTGAAAGGATTTCCATATCAATGGCAATGAAATACGACTAAGCACAAATTTTATAAAATAGTATATAATTTTGATATACGAGAAATTGTCATTATATTTTGTTCTTGCTGAAAAATTGGCTCTTATATAGAACTATTTTGACAAAGCTAGGCTTTAAGATAATTTTTAAAATGAAATTGCTTATGAACCCACTTTTGAGTATAGATCCAATTAATATAATAATAAATAATTATATGTGTCCTTTTATGGGGCCAAACTCGAATATCAAGCAGACTCTGGTAACTTGGCATCTAATTTCACATCTTTTAAAATGACAAGTTTAACCGTCCTAATGAAATTTAAATTGTGGAGGAATATACTCCCTTGAAATACATATTAATTATCACCAAAGAACATAAAATGTCCCATACATTTAGATAAAGACCCCAACGTATCCATGCTAATAAACAATAGTTGAATGTGGCTTATTCTTTTTTGTACTCTAACACGTACCATAAATCCAAAATTGCCCCAGAGAATAATTGAAATTGCTTAATATGTATCAAAACAGTTTTAAGGTATAATGTTTGATATTTGTAGAATGGTAAAAATTGAGATTTTAAATATATCCATGTTATCCAATCGAACAACATAAATGTTTTTTTGTATAAACCTGTGTGACGGTTAAATTGATAGCGACTTACTTTTGGTAATATTTTTTCAAAAGAATATAATAAACTCTTTATGTTTCTCACAATGGCTTGTATTGAGTCATGGTCATGATAATGACAATGCTAAAATCACCTTTATGCGTCGCATATTCCATCATGATTCCATTTTCAAATTAAGTGAATTTGGGGAAACATTATATACTCCATGTAGGGTGGGGTAATTAAATAAAGGGTTTGTAATGTCCATTTTTTTCTTCTTTTTTTTCAGATAATCGGTTTAACTGAATAAGTAGTTGAAATGAACTGTATCTTGAGTGCAAAAGAGAAGTGATTCCTATAAAGCTCTGACACGTCATGCAATAGCTTCATTGTTACTTTCAAAAGACAAATTTGCAATTTGACTTAGTATACAGGTAAAGAATATTTTGTCTGAAGCTCATATTCAAATTTTAATTTTCAAATTTCTTCAGTTGTTTTATCTTAATTCTATTAGGTCGCACATGGAAAAAATATTTAGGTTAAGGACAATGCTCACTATATACTAGGTTTGTTGAATAAGATCTTTTACACATTTAAATATAACTGCATTTATTCTTAATCTCTCTGGATGTTTTTTTTTTTATCTTTTCTGACTTGTTTCTCACTTGTTGAGTGGTACGTCGTAGACTTTTATGGGTCCTCCTGTTTCTATCTTCGTTGTTGTATGTGGTTGCGGCTGTGGTTTGTTAATTTTGCTAATGTTTATCCTTGGATATTTTTTTTTCGAAAACCAACAGTATGTACATAATACTTATGGAAACTTTATATTTATATATACTTTTATATCTTTATAGAAGTCGTCTTCTCACACATGCAGTCTACATAATTATCAGACTTTCGGTGGCCATGTAACTCAAACTTTTGCCAAGTTTGTCGAATCCTTTATTGTTGCTCTTGAGATTATTTATTATTGCAGCAGGTGTCCCTATACAATAGGGGTGTGCATCAGGCGACTAAATAGTCTCGTTCCAAATTCTAGGCTTGTTTGTTGTGTTGATCTATGGCATTCAGATGGCACTCACTGATATCAGACCTCACACAGTCAATTCAGGTAATCATTGGTCTTTCATGGTCTTTAGCTCTGGTGCGTCGATTTCCAAATGTAGAATTAATGCAAGAAGTTACACCCCGCACATACCCATACCAATTTATACCAAAAAAATCTCATACAAATACATGTGACTAAGTTGTGGAAATTCATGCCATTGTACCCATTACATTGCATATAAAGCAAATCAAAATATACTTAAAACATTACAAATTAACATAAAGCGAATCATTGCAGTATCACAATGACATCAAACATAAATACGGCTTACAACCACATGTGAAGAACTTAAGTGACCATTTCCTTCTTTTATCTTTTGCAACAAATTCCGCAAAAGTGATATCGGCTTCCAATAAAAACAAAAAGTGTCATTGTAAATTTTTATCAAGAATACGTGTGTTCTTAATGTTCTAAGTGTTTTCAACAATATCTATACACCTGTTGGATTAAGTAATTAATGCAGCCTAATATAATTAAAGTAAAACGTGCGAAGAAAGCACACATTTTAAACTTTGTATTCTTTATACATATTCTAAGATACATGTATAAAGCATAGCTGCCTATAGTATGTTATAATCAAACCATGTTATGGCGTTTCAGTGCATTTCATTTGGAAAAGCACTTTAGGTGATTTGCATGCATAATACATCTCCTTATAACCACTAATCCAGTTAAAACGAGTATCCCGAAAAAAATATAGAAATCGGGATTACATAGCTTTTATGTTACTACGTCATTCCACACGGAGTATCTTCTGGTTTCCTCATATCTTGTTTCGTTTTAAACAGATGTAAATGGCCTTTGAATACACGGTAATGTGAAACTGGGAAATCATGATAGAGTATGTGACTTATTGGGATGAATTGTGCATTGTAATTATCATAACTATTACATAAAAAAGGCGCAATTTGAGAAATACGAAGTTTGTATCACATGTTTGACAGATATTACCAAGTGTATGTCTATATCAATGAAACGATAAATTTAAGGCTGGTCTTATTTCATTAATCTTCATTTCTATTCTCAAATTGTTGAAATTCTTTAAGTATAAAATATAACAAATAAAAAGCATTTTGATACTATTAAATCAATTTAAATATTTTTTCATTCTCTGTCACAATTTTGGACGAATAGTATGTGTAAGAGTGAAAAAAGGAAATACATACATACAACTTTTGTTCGTTAGAATAATTACGGTAAAACTCTTTTCCGTAACATTGAGGACATTACATATTGTTTGATAGAAATGGATTGTGAATTTAAAGTGAGTAATTTTCTCTCCAGAAAGGGATATCGATAGTTTTAGCTTGTCATTTGAAACGATGTGACATTGGTGCAAAGGTAGTCTTGAATTGCTTAATAAAATATCACATATATTTATGGTATTTGTATTCAAAAGTAGGTTCATAAGCAATTTCATTTTAAAGAATTCTCTGAGAGCTTATTTTTGTCAAAATAATGCTATCAATAAGAACCGTCTTTTTCAGCAAGAACAAAATATAATGCCAATGTATATCAAAACTTAATTGAATTTTATTGCCATTGATACGGTAATCCTTTCAAATCTCTATTCTTTTTTGTCACCTGTTATGATTCCATTTACTTCATGAATTGCTAATCTAAGTCTTCAAAGATGATGTTTACATTATTTAGACCAGAAGATGTCCAAAAACGAGAATTACCTTCATTTTTATCGATTTTTTTTTTTTACATTTTTTTGGCCATTTTGAAAGCCGATTTATTGCATCTGTAATCAAAAACAGGATCATAATCAATTTCAATTTTACAAAATACTCTGAATGCTAAGCTTTGTCAAAAGATGCAATCTAAAAGAACTGCTTTTAACCAAGACCAAATATAATAACAATATTTATGAAAATAATAATACATGACGATTTCTGCCAAATTGTAATTTATTGCCATTTTTACGGTAATGGTTTAAAATGTGTTTTTCGCAATGCAACCATTTATCCTATGAACTGTTTACCAAAGTCTTTAAACATAATATTTACAACGTTTAGACCAGTACATGTCCAAAAACAAAGATTTTTTTTTTATATTTTTATTTATTTTTTTGCGATTTTGGCGGCCATTTTGAAAGCACATTTATTGTCAATGTAATCTAAAATCGAATCGTTATCAATGTGAATTTAACAATTTACTCGGAAAGCATAGCTTTATCAAAATAATGCTATAAATAAGAGCTGTTTACACCAAGAACCAATAATAATGATAATTTACATGTATATCGCTACTATATACTTGATGATTTGTGCTTAATTGTGTTTTATTGCCATTTATACGGTAATGATTTCAAAAATCTTTTCCGTAATGCTCCCATTTACTTCATGAAATGTTTATCTAAATCTTAAAACATAAAATTCACAGTATTTAGACCAAAATATGTCCAAAAACGAGAATTATTTGATGTTTTTATTGATTTTTTGCGATTTTGGCGGCCATTTTGAAAAAATTCTAGCATACGAGATAGCTAATCAGCCTCTTTTTAACATGAGAACACATCTCTGACCTTTTCCAAACTCAATCATCCTTAAAATATGATCTTACAACGCAAAACAAATGTTAGGCTGCTGATGTTAGATATCAAGTCAAATTGTCTTTTTTCATGGCGGCCATCTTGAAAACCACCGGAAATGGCGAGTGCATCCCAGGATATCGACTGTTAACATCTTGATTCTTACTCAGGGGGTTCCAATGAACATTTCTATACAACTCCCAGACTGCCCTTAGGGGGGTGCATGAAGACCCCTCCTGGCCCACGGACTAATATTTGGCATGTCAGATAATAAAGTGAAATAAAAAATAGAGTGTTAACAAAGGCAAAAGTAGCTTTTTTATCATTAAAGGGCAGATAACTCCAAACTTACCGGTCCGATCTGGCCCAAAATCGAACTCGTTCGATAACTTTTGGTCATACATATTTTGACCAAGTTTGGTCAAGATTGCTCAATATTAATTTTGTGGATGCTAGAGTGTTAACACCAAAATTTGAACAGACGGACGGACATACAGACGGACGGACACCGACGGACAAAAGCGACTTCCTGCTCAGGTGAGCAAAAAAAACCCCGTAACACATATTCTCAACCCAGGCCCGTAGGAAGCAATTTTATATTGGGGTGGCTAAAGCCCCAGTGTCTGAATATTGGTAGGGGCGCTATTTTTTTCAGTGAAGTTTCATTGTAAAATAAGGAAAATTCGGCATTTTTGGCCAACTTTGGGGAGGGGGGGCTTAGTCCTCGTAGTCCCCCGGTCTTCTATGCGGTGATTGCAGAAATGTAGGCCAATTTCACGACTCCAGTGGATCAGAGTTTATAAAACATTGTAGAAATGCTGATAATCAATAATCTCTACTTTTCCTTCAAGGTTTTCTATGCTATACAATCGACATTTTCTACATTAGAAATCATTATGTTTGTGTCTGCAACTCCATACCTTTCAGTCTAGTCTAAAATTTTGTCGTATGGTAAAAGGTTAATTCAAAACATTTCTAATAGGGAACGATTTCATCCAGTTAACCGTGATGCAATTTCGGACAAACAAATAGTATTTCGTGGGTGTTGTTATAAAATCTCGAAACAGGCTTGATTCAAGCCGTAGTTACGAGATTGTGTAACATCGACAATTTATCAAAACATAAGGTTAAACGAAATTTATTTTTAGCACAAAATTCTTTGCTATTTATTAGGATGTTGTACGTTCGATCCTGGAGGGTGACATGGACAGCATAGATGTAGCCAATGTACCGAACGCACAGCCTAAAGTCGTCGTGTTTGTTAGCTCCACATTCACGGATACAAAGGCAGAGAGAAACCAACTCATGAGAGGTATAGTCACTATTTTATGACACATGTTTACAAAGTTTACCAATGTAAACAATGCAATTTATCAAACCCAAACTTCTGTGATTTTGCATGTGATGGTTCGAATCTTGCAGGTGTCTCACACCTGTAAGATTCGAATCAACGCATTCAACATTCTGTTGAGATTGACTGGCCCGACCCGCCATTCGTATAGACAGTAACGAAAACTGGACCTCTGTTCCCTGAAAAACTTAGCATGAGCCCCATTGCCACACCTTGACGCTTTTTGACGCCCTACAAGATAATGGCTTTGGAAAATATTGTGGAAAATGAAGAAATTGCTTGTGACGAGCAATTTCTTCGTCTCCCACAATGCTGTCTACCAAGAAAGACCAAAAATGTAAAATTTCATTCACTTGTAATTGTCGTCTGCATCATCTTTGAATTTGGAATAGTCTAAAATTTTGCTGTGTGGTAATGGGTTAAGAAATTCTGATTTGGGACGCTTTTGGAAAAGGCATTAGACAAATGAAAACTCAACGCATAGAAATCACAGAGTGGAAATATAATCAATTTTGCTTACTTTTAGCGTTTTCTCCTGTTCCCCAAGTATTTTTGTTACTCCAAATGGTCGTCAACATCTAGACTTATTATGGAAAGTGTTAAAGTCGTTGCGCTCTATTTCAGATGTTTACCCGTACCTGAGAGACGTGTGTCGGCGTCTGGGTATCGAGTTTGGGACGGTGGACATGAGATGGGGTGTAACAGAGGAGGCCACCAACGATCATAGTACCGTGGAAATGTGTATCAACGAGATCAAAAGGTATGTTTTTAAAAACAGTTTGTTTTTGTTTTTCTTAAAAATAAAAAAAAAAATACCCTAATGTGTTAATTTGTTCTAAATTGGTTTAGATCTAAAAAAAAAAAAAAGATATAACGAGTACTAATATGCAGTCTTGTAAGTACGTATTCAGAATATGCCTACTCAGATTGCTGTGATATCAACAGGTTATTAACTCACCTGAGCACGAAGTGCTCAAGGTGAGCTAAATATTGTGTTCGCTTTTTTGTCCGTCGGCGTCCGTCTGTCTGTCCGTCCGTCCGTCTGGTCACAATTTGGCGTTACCACTCTAGCATCCACAAATATGAACAAATCTTGACCAAACTTGGTCATAACATGTATGATCCTAAGTTTTCGGAAGAGAACGATTTTGGGTCAGATTAGACCAGGAAGTCCGGAGTTATGTGCCCTTGAACGTCCAAAATAGCTAGTTTTGACATTGTTAGCATTCTTATGGACCAATCAAGACAAAACTTGGCCACAATGTTGTTAACCATAAGATCTCTTATGAGTTTGATTTTCAGTCTGACCAAACAGGGAAATCCGGAGTTATGTGTCCTTGAATACGACAAAATTGCTGTTTTTTACTTTGTTCTCATTTTTACGACAACAAATATTGACCAATCAATACTAATCTTGGCCACAAGGTAGGTGGCCATAAGATCTTGGATGAGTTAAATTGACAGGCTGATCAAACCAGAAAAGGCAGAGTTATGTGCCCTTGAATTGGACAAAATTACCGTTTTCGACTTTATTTTCACTCTAACTACCACAATTATTGACCAATCAAGACAAAGCTTGGCAAAATTGTTAGTGGCCATAAGATCTTGAATGACTATAATTTTTTATCGAACCAGAAAAAAACCCAACAGAGTTTTGTGCTCTTGACATCGACAAAATTGCAGTTTTCGACTGTTTTCACTCTAAGAGCATCACATATGGACAAAACAAAACAAAACTTGGACATAATGTCGATGACCATAAGAACTTCCATGAGAATAATTTTAGCTTGATCAGAACTGCTTGATTTGAGTAATGTGTCATTGACCTTGACAAAATTACTGTTTTCTTGGCCTTTGTTTTCACTGTTACAGCCTCAAATACTGATCATTCAAGGCCCGTAGGATCAGGAGTACTATTTTGAATTTTATCATAATATCCCATCTTAAAAAATGTGCCCTTGAACATGACAACTTTGTTATTTTCACGCTATCTAAGTTCATGTGAGCGATTAAGAACCGTCATGTGCCTCTTGTTATGATAACTACATGCATTGCATCGACAATCTAATGTAAAGTATTCACTTTCTGTATTTTGAAATCATACCTTATTAGATCTAAATACAAATGCAAACAGTTTAATTATAATGAAAGGCCTACAATGTCAAAACTCCGAATTACAGACACTCTTTTCTTTCTATAGGTGTGTCAAAGAGAGTATCGGACCGGCATTCCTCTGTTTCCTTGGTAACAAGTACGGTTACCGACCACTCCCAGCACAGATAGAGGCTACAGAATACAACACACTAGTACGTCAGTTAGAAGGTCAAGGTCACGATACAACACTCATACATGACTACTATAACCTGGACGAAAACGCGGTCCCGGATAACTTTGTGTTGAAACAGAAGACAGATGAAAACAAAACATGGTGGGAGGATGTAGAACAGATCCAAGACCAGTTTAGAGAAGCTGCGGTCACATGTTTCGGTGCCGAAGATTCCCGATGTAGCAAATATCACGTGTCTGTTACGGAGACGGAAATTACCGAAGGTGCCTTTAAGAATACAAACCAGGCCGGCCAGGTGCGATTTGTACGTCGAGAACTGGAGAACTATCTGTCTGATTTACATCAAAGCAGGAAATTGCATGATATGAAGGACGGACAGACGGATGAATATGCCATGGAGAAATTGAACGAGCTAAAAGAAAGGAAAATGAAAACGAATTGTCAGCCTGGCGTGATTTATGACGTATCTTATGCTGATAATGACGTAGCCACGTGCAGCGAGTACGTAAGGACGGTATGTGACCACGTGTGTAAAGAGCTAACGACCGCAATATTTCATGGTTACGAGAATAAACTGCATGTTGAAGAGGATAAGGAATTCCAGGAATCTGTTCATCACAGAAGTCATGCTAACGAGAAAGCTAGTTTGTTTGTCGGTAGGGAAGCTGAAATTGAACGTATACTTGGCTATATAAAAGGATCGGATAGTAAGCCGCTAGCTGTTCATGGAGTATCGGGTTGTGGGAAGACAGCACTAATGGCCGTCGCAGCGACCAAGGCGAAGGCTGCCAGACGTGACAGTGCGTTGATTCTGAGATTTCTGGGCACGTCTGGACAGTCCGGGTCAGCTCGTGGTTTATTGTTGAACCTCTGTAAACAGATAACCAGAATATATAATGAAGACGAGTCTAAAATACCGACATCATACAAGGACCTGATCGCACACTTCAGGGTTTGTTTAGCCTACGCCAACAGTAGCAAGCCTTTGATATTATTTCTCGATTCTCTTGATCAACTTTCAAACGAGGATTTCGGACAGAATCTAGCTTGGTTATCACTATCAGAGGATCTACCAGAACACGTAAAACTTGTCGTGTCGTCACTACCAACTCGCTGTCTGGAGATTCTGGAAGCTAATTTACCAGAAGAGAGCATGCTGGAAGTAAAACCTCTCCACCCAGACAGTGGTAAGGATATCTTGGATAAAATGTTGAAAGCGAACAATAGAACGGTGACTAAAGTCCAGGAAAAGCTGATTCTTGATGCATTCAAACAATGTCCTCTACCATTGTTCCTCAGACTTATTGTTGACATTGCTGCAAAATGGCGATCGTATGACGAGGTAAACACTGACGACATCGCCGAGGACATGCAGGGGTTGATTAACAAATTATTCCTGAGACTAGAGAGCAGATATGGTGAATTGTTCGTCCAACACGCCCTTGCATACATCACTGCTGCTAAACATGGTCTGTCTCTAGCCGAGCTCGAGGATATTTTATCATGTGACGACGAAGTATTGACGAATATATTCAAGTGGTGGGAGCCACCTATCAGAAGAATTCCGCCATTACTGTGGGCGCGAGTGAGGAATGAGCTGGGTATATATCTAGCTGAGCGGGGTACCAGCGGTATCAGCGCGTATGGCTGGTACCACCGTCAGTTCTGGGAGACAGCCGAGCAGCGGTACCTACACAACGCCGGGGATGGGTCCACTATACCGTTCTTTACACAGGCTCACCAAGCCATAGCAGATTACTTTGAAGGTAAATGGGCTCACGGTAAACCGTGTATATCGAAGGGAGAGAAGATGGAGAGGATAGCTGACCGTAAACTTCCGTCACAGAGTATCGTGGTGAGTGGAGACCGTGTATCGAGAAGACAACTAAACAAGAGAAAGCTGAGTGAACTCCCCTTTCATCTGATACAGCTGAAGGAATGGGGGAGGTTCCAGAAGTTGGTCATGGACCTCGCATACGTGGAGGCCAAGTTTGAGGCCCAAGATGGTTATAATTGTTTAAGCGAGCTTATAGAAGCTACAAAACTATCCGGTAATGACATGGTAAAACAACTCACTCGGTTTGTTGGATCAAATCTGGGTTTTCTGATACGAGAGCCTGTGGCTGTATATCAGATGGCGTCCCAGATGTCCAGCACGAGTCCTGTCCGTATGTTACTGGACCAGATGGATAAATCCTACCTGCCGTTACCGCTGATGAAGAATGTTGACGAGACAGACTACCCAGACCCGTGTGAGATGACCATGTACGGACACACAGAAACACTCAGATGTTGTGATTACTCCCCGAAAGGTAGAGAATTATCTTTCTTACTATGTGCCTGAGGCGCGTTCTTTAGAGCGAGATTTTTTAAGATTTATTAAGATATTTTTGATAAAGTGTTTTTAAGACCGAGACTTTGACCGAGCTGTTCCGAATGCTCCATATTATTTATACAAATGACGTCATAATGACGTCATTTGTATAAAGTATGGAGCATTCGGAACACCGCGGTTTATGAATTATGGAGTGTTCGGAACAACTCGGTCAGATCTCTTTTATATTGGTTCTGCAGAGTTGACCGAGGGGTTCCGCACGAAGTATAGGGTTTTGGCGCCTCCCATTGAGCGTCTTAAAAATCTTGCTCTAAAGAACGCTTTATCCTAAAATATCATAAGAAATCTCAAGATATCACAAGAAATCTCGCTCTAAAGAACGCACCTCTGATTTGTTTCCTAGATAACTACTCTGTACACATTTAAGAATTTTCTTGCATATATCTAGTCTGTTAAAAGTTGCTTATAACACCTCAAGATTCTTCAAGTCTTTGTAAATAAAGAGTAGATCTAGATCTTCATATAATAGGCTCAGACATTTATTTGATAATTGGGCGTTCCTTTACATTTAAACCTGAATATCCAACCTACAACCTGTTTCATTATTACGATAGGCCTATAGGTAGGTATTTTTATGGATGAATCTTGATATTTTACAGGCGATCTGATTCTATCCTCGGCTGATGACTGTACCATGAGGATATGGGATGCTGTGACAGGAGCCGAAATAGTGACCGTGACGTCACTTCCGAAACCAATATTCCCGCCAAAAGATGCGCCCATGCAGCTAATGCTACACCCCGTAAACCCGAGCTGTTTCTCGCGGGACGGGGAAAATATAGCGAGTGGTACCGAACTGGGCAGTGTAATGTTGTGGGATGTTACAGGGGTACAGGTAGGATTATAATTTGCCACATTGAGAGCATCAAGGAAAATATAGTTGATGTATATCGATAGGCAGCAGACCCGTAGGAAGCAATTTCATGTCCGGGCAAATGTCTGAATATTGAGGGGCGGGGGCTAAATTGGATTTCCCCTGAATTTTCAGTGTTAAATAATGAAAAGGGGAGCTTAGCCCCATTGTTCTTACGGGCCCTGGTGGTATGCATAAACATCGTTAAAATTACTGGCAATCGCATGTCCGATATGCATGTGTTTTCTTAGTTTTTTGGAATTTTGAATTATTTCCGATATTATCAAAGTTAAATTGTCGAAGTATAGGCATATTGCTGTTCCGTTATTTAAGCTAACAACAACTATAGGCTTTTAATCTGATATTACCCAATTGATATTTCAGCTTCAATGCCAGGAGACATCTAACGGATCTGTGAATTATGTCGGCTTCTCGAATGATAACAAATATATCGCCACCGCGTTTAAAAATAGCACAGTCGGTATTTGGTTATCCTCGGACCTGAGTCACGTGACCAGTGTCAACATCCAATGGGGCGAGTTGACGGGACTAGATTTCTCACCAGACGACTGTAAACTGGCCGTGTCCTGTATACCAGGTAAGAACACGGACAAAACTAGATAAAAGACAAAATAATGTTCATTGTAAAGTATTAGATGATAAGGTATTTCACCTATCACTAGACATAGAACACTTTGTGCAACTTCGTCGCCATTTGTGACAACGGAGATTGACGAGGATTTCCGGATTTTTCAAATCCGGATATCCTCGTTAATTCCATCGTCACGGAAAACGACGAAGTTGATGGCGAAATTGCACGAAATATTTTGGGGTCTAATCTAATGATGGGCAGAATATATTCAAGTAACAACAACGATTTTAAGCTTGATCTATAACTCATATTTTGATGTAATCAAGTCCAAAAGTTATGCTGATTTTTTTTATCATTTATGGTAATTTTTACATTTTATTTCGATGCTTGAACTTGTTGTTATTTCAGGACTCAGTATAATACATACAGCTGGCTGGAGTGTGGCGTCCAGTAATCGCGCACTCTCATATGTAACCCTATGTTGTACTTTTCATCCGAGTGGGAAACAGGTAACGGAATTTAAAACTCAAATAAAAATTTTATGAGCCTGTATCTGGAAAAAGGTCCATTATAGCGTATGAGACAGCCATTGTTTCAATACCAGTTAGTGTCTAAGTCAAGTGCGGCAGGGGTCTACGCTGCTCTCTAACGGTTTCAACAATGTATGCTAGTATGCTATCTATTGCAGAATAACATGGCTTTTGATCAAACTGCGTATATACGCAGGCTGGTAGAATCATGTTGGGCTCAAAGCCTTAAGGGACATTTTCCCAGATCCTGGCTCATTATGTTTTTAGAACTGTAAATATTTCTGTGTAGTACCCTGATGTTAGAAGAAATTAATTTGCAACACTTCAATCTCACTCCACGCACAAAATACAATCTTTATTGTACGCCCTCCAGAAAACGTGATACACATTATCGATGTCAAATAGGCCTACTTGAATTCGACATTAAAGTATTCCATTCATCATTAGAAACCAAATACTTTGTACAACTTTGGGCATCATCTACAGCAACAGAAATTGACGAGAGTTTCTCTTGCCAATTTCCGTTGCCACGGATTATGCCCGGAAATTGACAAAGGCATACCATCGTCGTTGTCACGGACGCCGTTCGAAGTTCTACCAAGTGTATGGATTCTAATGATGGATGGAATATCTTAAAATGTTATGTCCGTTACAGAGAGTTTGAATAGAACGAAAATGGTCTCTATTTCAACAATATTATCACTTGTAAGGTTAATATCTTTCGGTCAAGGGAAATTTAAGTTTCGCACGGGATTGTTATCGTAACGATATCAATTCCATGAATTACATGCATGTTAATGTAATGGTTTATATGTCGGATGCAATCTTGGGACTCAGAAGTTTTAAAACTGCTCAAATGTTACGGAACTCATCTTGAGCAGTCTTGAAACTGCTCAATATAGCATTAACAAGACTCGAGCAGTTTTAAAACTGTTCAGAGTATAAGCAATATTAGAACTGTTTAAGTTCCAAGATTGCTCATAACATATTAGCCGACAAGATACAATAAACGAACAAAGACCATTTTTCTCTCTACATCTTTACTAAAAATTAAGTTTGATCTCTCACTTAGCACATTTCCATCTAATGACACCTTTAGACGCACAGTGAGATAAACACTGCAGTTTTTCTGGAAAAAATATTGTGGGAATTTAAGAAGTTGATTGATACAAATAATTTATTCAATTCCCACAATGTTTTTTTATCAAGAAAAAACAAAAATGAAAAGTTTCATTCACATGAAATTGTCGTCTGCAATGTCTTTGAATTCGGACTCTTTTGAAATTTTGCCGTTTGGTATAGCTCACGATGATTGACCTGACAGAACATATCTAGTTAAGCAATAGAGATGCTCTGCCAGGATATTTATTGTGATCTATGAGTGATAGTCATCTTGGTTTACTGTTATTGGTAGTTGGGTACTGATGTTTCAGGTAATGACTGGGGGTGACAATAACTCGGTCACTATATGGGACAGTTCAACTGGGGCACCTGTAGGATCAGTCAGGGTGAGTCTGCTGTGCTAATTAGAGTTAGAGATACTGGTGGTGAAGACATTCTAACTTTATTTCAATTCCAAACACTACATTTTGGGTACTCATTTGAATCTAAAAAGTACCCACATACATTTAGTGAACATTCACGCGTGAAATATTTCATTTTGAAAAGCCATCACCCCTCTTATCAGTAGCTCTGCTGGTGGGAGAAAAGGAATTAGTATGTGAAATACTGTGAGATCCTCTGCGAATTTAGAGATAAGACTGTGTAGTTAACCGCTCCACGTGTCCATCATTTAACCTAATGATTATTTTAAATGCAAGTCTAAAGACCCCGTTACACACAACAGCAACTCTGTGTCAACATCACGTCCACATAACACCCAGAAATGTACTTTGTCCATAATATCTGGACGTAATGGGGACGTGGAGTTGCGAGCATTTAGCCTACCATTATTCGCAGCAAACATAAATTGTTGTCCCTTTCTCTTCGAAAAATAACTTAAGGGTTTTATGAGATCGTTTGGGTACCTCACGTACGATACTACTTTTCCAAGTAAAAAATAGATCTAATTAGCGGTATTTTATGCAGTTATGTTTCTTTTGTCGTCCCAGTCCCTCGCACATGTTTGACACGTCATGAATACGAGCATGGTTTAGAGGAAAGACCGTCCAATTTACACGATCTTCTATATGTACCTCCTATTGTCGGTGTATTTCAGGGACATCTGGGTTGGATCTGGTGTATCAAGTTCACTAAGGACGGACAGCGTATGTTCACGTGTTCGTCTGACCGTACGATGAAGATCTGGGCCAGACAGACGGACACGTCCTGGGCAAACTTCGTGTCTGTAGGCGGGCACTCGGCCAGGGTTAGCATGGTAGCTCTAGATACATCCACCGAGAACAAACTAGTGACGTCATCATTAGATAGGTAAATAAATGTGTTTTAAGAAGTTTGTGCTAAAAATAGATTTGGTCTATGTATTGATATAAATCGTCCTACGAAATACATTATTTGTCCGATATTACATCACTGTTAACTTGATGAAATTTGTCCCCAATTTAAATATGAAAAACTAGATTTATCTCCCACAAGAAAAAAATATCGGGGTTCTTTTTCCGCTCTTACTATAATTAACCAAAATGGTTCTTAGAGAGACAGATTTTGAAAACCGCTATGCTTCCCAAATATCACTAAGAAGATCTAGATCTTCATCCATAAGCAAGGCTACATTCGTGAAATTGTTATAAATAAAATATGGTTGATTGAAAAAAAAATATAATCTACATGTTATAATTTCGTTGATTCTTTTCATTATTATTTTCAAACAGGTCCCTAAAAGTATGGGACAAGAAATCTTTGTTTGAGGGCAAAATGCCTCCAGTTGGCGGTGGCCATTATAACGTGTTAGTGACGTCATCAAAGGGCACGTACCGTGCGTCGTCACAAGGCTGGCTCCGCACTTGTTCCCTGTTTGGGGCGCGTGACTCGAACGCGATTGGTAGAACCGCAGCACATACGGGATTCATCCGCCAGGCAAGATTTACGGTGGATGAGACTAAACTGGTTGTCCTAGATCACGGGCACACTGGTGGTTATGAGGTAAATCATGGTCTGTATTAGTTGGCCAATTAGACCTTTTTCCGAACGATTCTGGTTTTGACGTCCTTAACTCATTAACATATATGTCACAAATTTGGACTGGTCCAAATTGAAATGAGTTGCAGATTTTAAGTGAATTAAATTTCACAATTTTTGTCTTTCTGGGTACAAAACAATGGGAAATGAAAAAAAAATGCTTGTCACGAGCATTATCTTTATTTTGAACAATGTTTTCCGAAGTCTTTATCTTGTAGGGCGTCAATAGGCGTCATTAGTTTTTGGAAATGGGTTAATCAAGGATACTGTGGCAAGAAATGAGAGAACGATATCTAGTAGTTATATATTCTTCTTCTATTATGTTGTCCATGCCACAAAAACCATTACAACAAAATACGAACTTTCACGTTTTTTTTCGCATCAATATCCTATTTAGCATCGGTCTAACTTATTATCAACAAGTTCTTTACAACCCATATTCTTTTCCCTAACCCAATATATATACCTGGCTATATAATACATTATTTTGAAAGTTGAAAGTCAGTATGATTAGACTGACATTATTGTTCAATTACTTTAAGGACAGTTTGTTTTTTTAAAAAAGACATGATTTGGAACTTGTCACATACGATTCTGCGCTCATATCACGTCTAAAATTATAAGTGCACGCCCCCTGTTTCAGACGTGTTTGGTCGTAATGTGGACGTAGAATGGTGTATGTGACTAAGCCTGGAGTAACATTAAGTAAGGTTATTTACAAACATTAGGTTGGATAATTTTCAGAGCGGTTCAGAGAAGCATGCGTCTATACAAGTAGTGTCTGTACCAGATTTGACCACCATCACTAGACTGTCTGTAGATTCACCCATCTCAGTCAATGCTAATAGTCAGTTTATACTAGTCGGTAAGTTTTAAAACGAACTAAGTCGTATTGAATTATGTAGACATTACAATTACCATCATAGACATATTGTCTCACGCCTCTCTTACAACCGGTCGTACGTGCTCCTGCGTGCGGTCTGCGTCTAAAACGTACGTTTAGTCGTGCGATGCACGCACGTGCAACGTACGATTTTGGTGGACGCAACCGCGACGCAGACTGCACGAAGCAAAGAATTGACCGGGCAATATTTTAAGGCACTCTTACAACCCGTCGTGCGTCTTTATAAATCGTGCGATTTTGCAGAGTTTTAAAACGTACGATTTAAAAGACGCACCACGGGTTGTAAGAGAGGCTTTACGTAATAAAGCTGTCGGCAGAGCCTACACATCGTATGAAAAAGAGGAATGAGAGAGACAAAGATTAAATGTAAATGCAGGCAACAAATTTCTGTTGTGTTATTCCTTAAAATCACAACGAAACTATGATACCAATATTTGTCAAATATAGGCATATGATCCCTCCAGATCTTGCCCTTCGGCGCTTCAGCAAAACGTCGGTGTAAATGCAAAACCTCGTATGTCGATTTCTGCGATTTATAAAGTAAAATTTTGTGTGTCCAGTTAAGACAATACTAGCAGGTTTTGAGAGTTTTGCTGGTCAGTATCAATGATCCATTATTTGTGAACAAGATGTCCAAATTTCAAGTAAAACTTTTCAGTTTGGGAAAAGTTATTACACTTTTTTTTCCTTTCCCTTTAAAGTTTTCCCGAAAACGAGGTTTTGCATTAACAACGACGAAATACTGTGCTTTCAAATATAAGTTTGTGGCACAAATGACTTACCATCTACATTTTTCTTCGCTTGACAGCAGAGCCCCAGATTAGAGGGGGTAATTGCTTTTCAAATTGAAATAATTTCGTTTATTAGATCCAAACCCTATTTTGTTGGTACTCATTTGAATCGTCTCGTGGAGACGATTCAAATGAGTACCGACAACATATCGGTTGCATTTTAGATGAATAATTTAAAAGGACTTTACCTGCCTTATTTGTTGCTCTAACAGTAAAGTTACGTTTTCGTGTAGGGACAGCCAATGGTACCATTCATCTGTTCGATGTTAACAATTACAATGAAGTAAATAACTGGAACTTTGGTGATAAAAGGTTTATATCCGATGTCGCCTGTAATAGTGAGAATAACAAGATGGCAACCATTGCTGCGGGGGCATACTGCTGTAAAGTTTGGGATGCAAGGTAGTGTCACTCTTAAATATCAAATGACATAACATTATGAAGGTCAAAATTGATAGGTGTAGCAGTCGACAAAGTAGATGTTACAAAAGTGAAACACTTGTATGTAATAAGGGGTTATTTGGTAAAGAAATAGATTAAAAAATGGCAAAATATGTACCGACACAACAATAGAATAAAACGCACGTTACCACGAACATTGTAAGATAGAACGGGGCTCTTCAGCTTTTATTCATTGTCATTTCATTTAATGATAAATAATTTTACAAGATTACACTCTATAGGCATTTATTTTGACTTTGTACTACGATCGCACTGATCATTAAGGTTCCTTTTGACGGGAAAATATTTTTTCTTGACAATTTGACGATGTGAAATGGTAGATCTAGTTCCGGTATGAATGTTCCTCTTTCAAATGCTTTAAATCTGACTAATGTGATTTTTCAGTGACTCACACTGCACACTGGTGAAGGAACTTTCTGGGTATAAATCTCCGCCGATCGTCTGTGTTATGAACCCCAGTGGAACGTTGCTATCTGTAGGACACAACTCAGGGGAAATCCATATTTATGACGTCACATCCGATGACGTCAAACTGAACAAAGTGATCCATGACCACGAGAGCTACGTTAAAGATATAAAGTTTTCGGTTTCCGGTAACTACATGGCCTCTTCCGCCGGACTGAGCATGCGCGTTTGGGACGTGAAGAACGGGTTAGTTTTGAAGTGTGCATACTACGCCCCTGTAAATAACGCCGCATTTATCTTCGATGAAATTGTTCTGGCAGGGGAGGCGACTGGCAATATGCACATGTTAACATTCTGAAATTAAAATCAGTATTTTGCTTTAAACACTAGAGCTGTTCCAATTTGAAAGCTGTTGCAGACTAAATAGATCTTGATAAAGATAAGAATTGTGTACAATATATCATAGAAAATATTGATGCAAAAGGAGTAAATGCTGATGGTCGGCATTTTTATCTTTGTCTCGATGTTTTCAAAATCTTATTCTGTTACGGACGTCAAAACTATTTCTTGTTTGGGAAAGGATTCAGGTTGATTAATTTTGTGTCTTATATTGTGTGTTCAGACGATATTTGTAAAAATAAGTGTCGCAATAATATATTACTAATTTGGACATAGATCTAAGTGACTTTTCAATAGTTTGATAAACGTAAAAGAAAACGAAAGGAAGGCATTATACGTGTGTTCAATATTACTTTTTGTCTTTAAGGTAGTCTATCTTTAATAAGATCCACGCGACGTCGAAATTTTTCGTAATTGTATCCTATCTATATGACCACGTTACAAGTAAGAAGAAATCGGCACTTTCTACTGCCGAGTGTTACGACATCGCCCTAAAAATCCTGACGTCACGTGAATCTTATTGGGGGTGGATTACCATTAGACTACAAACAAATATCTTCTACTATATCGACTGCAATCATATTGTGTTAAAGTTTATATGTATTATTTTACACGTGTTAATTATACGTATTTATTGATAATAAGCAGTTTGTTGCTCTTTCTGAAAACAGGCCACGGCCACCTCAAAACCGGTTGTTTTGAATCACTAAAATAGTTCCGGTTTATAGAAAAAACACATAGATCAACAGTAAGATGGGTAAAGGCTCTTTGAATTCACTTTTTCAAATCCTATGTTGTGGGTGCTCATTTGAATCGTCTCGTTGAGACAATTCAAATGAGTACAGACAACGTTTGGTCTGGTGAAAATTAATTGAAATATATTCTTTTGAAAAGTCTTTACCCCTCTTATCTTGCGCTTTACTAACAAACAAGAATTGTCGTCCAATTTGCATCAGCGTAAATTGTTATATCCGATATTTATAAATTATCTAACACCATCAATATTCTGTTCACTCTTGACAAACATGCATGAATACTTTGGGTGTAAGAGAATGTAAAATATCAGCAATTAATTCCATCTTTTCCTTCCGAATAGTAGTTTTGGAAAGGGTAAATAAATAGGGAACAATTTTATCCAGTTAATCGTAACGTAATTTCGGACAAACAATAGTTTTTCGTCGATTTCGTTGATTCAAGCCGTAGTTAAGAAAGTTCATCACAACACCGACGGTTTATCAAAACATAACGGTAAACCAAGTCTATTTTAAGCACAAAATTCATTGCTATTTAACAACATGCAGAAGGCTATACATATACTTAGGCGATAGTTTTTACAGAAACAACACGCCCACGACGCACTTTCTACTAAGGAAACCTTTTAAGTTAATAACCAATATCGATATACATTTTAGATGAGATATGAGAAAAAGACCTCTCTTGCATGTGAGAGCATCATGGTATCAGATCAGCCCGAAGATAGATCAGAGTCTACGATGCTCAGCAGTTTCTTTATCAACTACAGCAACTATAAGAGAGCAGTGTGGACCCTAGTCAGACTGCATTTGTGCACATAGCGATCTGGATCTATGGGTACCTCAAATATTACTCGACCCATTTTCCCTGAGCCAATTTCAATATGTATTTGATGTACATTAGCACTGCGATGTGACTAATTAAGACATTCAAAGTAATTTGGCCCTTTTCCTATGTAAAGGCTCCTGTTTTTGAGTCGTTTTTTTATAAACATAAAGTTTTGAAAAACAGAACGCAAATAATAAAATGCATAATATGAAATTTATGATATTAACATTATCATCAATTTCATCTTTTCGCCCATTAATTCCTTGGTAGGACATGTAGAATGCCTGTTGTTTGTAAACTAGTTAGATGACTGCCATTTCTTCGAAGATTTCTAAAATTATTTGACTATGTCCTACTACCACAGTCGTAAAGCTTGTAAATTTTAAAACCTCTTAGTCTATTAACCATGATCTTAGACCCGTGACATTATGTAACTTTTAATTTTTATTTGTTGAAATGTCTACCTCGAATACATGGCCTTCCAGGATATCTGGCTTTGGAAATAATAGATTCACTTTATCCGTTTCCCTCAATGTTTTCCACGCTATATATTGTTCAAATATATGTTAGCGGCAATAAGTAAAATCAGGCAATAAGCTTAATGCCTAGGCAATAAGCTATTGCCTAGTCAATTAGTTATTGCCTAAACCTTTCACGCATTAAGCTTATTGCCTGATGCCTAGTCTATTGCCTAACATATGTTAGCGGCAATAAGTAAAATCAGGCAATAGCTTAATGCCTAGGCAATAAGCTATTTCCTAGTAAATTAATTGCCTAAAGATTCCAAGCAATAAGTTTATTGAATGAAATGTTTCATCCTAAATTGAGTCAACATCTTTTAATGGTCATGTTTAGGCATTGACTAACTGTGTTCATGGGTATTTCTGTGAATTTAAGTAATTTAGTCAATCATCACATTGAAGGTAATACATAGCTATGGGCTACCTTGTGTAAGCATCAGTTGTGTCCAGAACAAACTTTGAACGTAAAGACGAAGTTTAAATATTAATTTGTTAGACACAAATCAATGTAAATGCACCCGTGCAAAGGTTGCTCAATGACCTGAGATAGTTGCGCTGCCTTGTTTTAAGTAGGGAATTAGTATCAGGCCTGTAAGAATAAACTTCAGATGGAAGGACCTGTGTCACCGAGGTTCGGGGGATATCATTTGAAGATTCTGTACAATTGATTGAATGGTGTTTGGCACTACATCAACAATTTTCTAGTCATGTATTCCTGACATTATTAGCACGATAACAAGCACAATATCCACCCCGAGCCACCAGCTCGCTGCTGATAATCCCATATAGATGGTTAAAAAAGAGTTTATCTATTTATTTCATTTAACTAAAATGAAATTCCAAGGGTTTCCAGATAATGGAATAATGGCTATTTGATTCAATGCAGGAGCCAAAAGCAACAAGTGTGTTTTCAAGCTCTAAATAATGGTGAATATTTGTGAAATATGTTCAATTTCAAATAAGATTTCAAACAATATAGTCATATTTCATCGTTAGGCAATAAGACCAATGCCTGGCTATTTTTGCCAGGCAGTAAGCTTAAAACATAGGCATTAAGCTTAATGCCTAGAGTAATTTAGGCAATAAGCTTACTGCCTAGGCAATAGCTTATTGCCTAGGCATTAAGCTTATTGCCTAATTTTACTTATTGCCGCTAACATATACACTATTTAAACTGGATTACTTTTGTCATCTGTGATAAGTTTGATTTGGACAGGTTCAACATGTTGCGCTTTGGAAAGGTTGAAAGTGACGAGCCTCTATCTTTATAAGTCACCTTTTGCCAAGACCCGAGTTTTATGATATTGCGTCGGGTCGATATTAACTTAGCCCTTGCCTGGAAATGGCCGAATTTTACACGCCCGATAAAGATGAAGGAAATAACAATGAAAGAAAACAAGGATCATAATTATAATGAATTTCGCCTTTTATCACAATGCCTTGCCTATCAGGTTGTATGGACTATTTGGCATTAATTCTGACATGTGTATTTTAACAACTTGGATACAGGTATTGGAAGCGTGTAGGCGAAAGGGTTAAAAATGATTAGATGTATAAATATACGATGGCATCGAAATCTGACTTACATTGTTACATACAGGATAAGCGACATGACGAAAATCAAGTGTCCAGATCTAGCTACTATTAAATCTGAAGCTAGGATTATTACGCATTTAGCATGGCCTCTTGTATGTATTAATTTACAAACGCTGCCTTTATCATTTTCATGTTTTTTTTTTTTCTTATTTTATGTCTGAAAATATTATTTTATTCTTAATTCTAATTTTAAAAAAGGACACGCCCACTATTTGCGCGCTTATCAGCATTTGCATCCATTGTCAATTTATTTTATTCTTTTTCTCAACGGATATTTCTATTAGCCACGTTTTGTTCGAGAATAGGTTTAGATAATGGAGTGTCATATGATAAAATATTAAAAAGTTGTCTTCAGCAGGAATCTAAAATAATTTCTTCATGTGTAACTCATTCTTACTAAACATACTGACGCTTTTTGACGACACACAAGTATTTAGACGTATGAAAACATTGGGGAAAAGGGAACAAATGCTTGCTTTCCTCATTTCCGAGAATGTTTTCTTAACAGAAAGAGAGAAAAAAAAAAGAAGTTCATTCTCTAGAAAGTGCTGTTTGCAAAATCTTTGAATTTCGGATCAGTCTAAATTTTGTCGTATAGTAATGAGTGCATACCTTTTTTTATATATATATAACGCACGAAAAGTGTGCAGAGGTGTGTTTTTGTTTGGCTTTATACATGTACAACTCGAAAACACTAAGCTGTTCTTGAAATTCCTTAAAACGTTTTCGTAAATAATAACTATAAAAAAAACTACAATGAGACACTCTTAACCCATTACCACACAGTGACTCCTTTTGACTCCCCACAAAGTAATGGCTTTGGAAAACATGGTGGAAAATGAAGAAATTGCTTGTGACAAGCAATTTCTTCATTTTCCACAATGTTTTCTACGTAAAATGACCAACAAATGCAAAAATTTATTCACTTGAAATTGTCGTCTGCATCATCTTTGAATTTGGACTAGCCTAAAATTTGCCGTTTGGGAAAGGGTTAACTATTACAAGAAGTGCAGTAAATCTTCAATAATTCTTTTAACCCATTACCACACACTGACTCTTTTTGACTCCCCACAAAATAATGACAATGGAAACATCGTGGGAAGTGAAGAAATTGCTTGTGACAAGCGATTTCTTCAATTTCCACAATGTTTTCCATCCAAAAAGACATAAAAAATAAAAGTTCCATGCACTTAAAATTGTCGGCTGCAAGATCTTTCAATTTGTACCGCCCCAAAATTTTGTCGTTTGGTAATGGGTTAACAACAAGAAGTGCAGTAAATCTTCAATATTTCTTTTAATAGGAGATACATTTGAAGCCGATGAGTAAAAATGTCAGGGATTTGTAGGATGTGATGGATCTTTTGAATAACTAATGACGAAAAAGTAATTGACTACAAAAAAGTTTTATTTGGTCGTTAACTATCCTTTTTTTTTAAATTTGATCTTTAAAAGACCTAACTAATCTTGCAAATCCCTGGTGTTTTCCTACTTCTCTGATTCAACCCCTTTTCAAATCTTTTCAGTAGGCCTATTGTCTGAATTATTGAAACATATTGAAAATATGTCACGTGATTCCCCGTGCTTAGGTCCGCCAATAGATCGAGGGATTTCCGTCCCCATATTCTAAGAGATTTCGTCCAACTGTGCATTTTTATCGAGGGGAATATCTCCACTCTGGAAAAACTATATCCGCAGATCTGAGGCGCGTACTTTAGAACCAGATTTTTAAGATTTCTTTCGACGTTTTAGATAAAGCGTTTTGAAGAACTAGATTCTGACCTAGGTGTTCCAAATGCTCCATACTTCATACAAATTACGTCATAATGATGTCATTTGCATGAAGTATGGAGCATTACCATGGTAACGTGGAACATTTGAAACAAATCTGTCAATTCTCTCTTATATTGTTAACCGAGAGGTTCCGAACGAAGTGTATATGGTAATGGCGCCCCCATTGCTCTAAAGAACGCTTTAATATCCTAAAACATCTTCACAAATCTCAAGATATCTCAAGAAATCTCGCTCTAAAGAACACGTCTCTGTGCTTGAGTTTTAATCGAGGGGATTGTCTGACATAGACATATTGAGGGGAATTATGTCCGCCCTTGAAACTAATTCAAAATCGTATCATGTGATCACATGTCACGATGTCTTTGAACCTACGAGGAAAAATGATTACATAAAAAGGTTTGCTCTTTTTTTGGCGTTTTTCGCCATTTTCAACTGCTATGTTCATATCGCAGCGACTGGAGCACCTAACCATGGATTTCTGTTGTTTCTCAAACCAGTACTACCACAACACCCTAACCGAGCCTCCAGCTGCTCACCCACATAGGTTCACGATATCAAACCATTGGTCGGTGACATTTTTGTCAGAAAGGGTATTGGCCGCGGCCAGGTACCGAACCTGGGACATCTCGAATGAGAAGCAGATGCGCGATGGCCACGGCTAGAAAACCCCTCTCATGTACATTTCACAAGTCATGGCATCAGTAACAACATACTTCAAACAAAAATCAATCCTTTCCCAAACAAGACATAGCTTTGTCGTCAATAGTAGTCTAAACATCTTTGGGAAAAATAAAAGAAACTTTAGTTCCCTCAGTATGTTTGTTCTACGCTATAAAACGCAGGCGTTTATGTGTCTGATGCAACTCCTTTGAATTTAGACTAGTATGCCGCTGCTTTTCTGCAAAAACCTCGTATCTGCAGTTTGTTTTAAGCTTCAGATACGAGGTTTTCGTAGAAAAGCGACGATACATTTGTTGGAAAGGGTTAAGACGTGCAAGAGAATAACTATTTAGCCATTCCCCTCCTATCGTTTTGGGCGATTTTTTTCTAAACTAGTAAACAAATAATTGTATCGGGATCCAGAAAATGATACAGAATGAAATCACTAAGCCTGCGTAATCCTTTTCCAAACGACAAAGTCATCCACTTCAAAAACTACCACAAATGACAAAATGGATGTTATGTTATTAAAGAAAGGATTTGTGTAAAACATGGCACAGAAAATATTGAGACAAAAGGAGAAACTGCTGGTTATCAGCAGTTTCTTCTTTTGTTTCAATGCTTTCCCAAGCCTTAACTATTAGGGACGTCAAAACCAGGTCTTGTTTGGGAAAGGGATAAAGGAAGTCTGATAAAGACACCTGCTGCTCTTTAATATCTTCTTCATTTTTTATTATCTTGTTGTAACTAAAAAAGAGCACCATGAATCCTGATCAGTATATACAAAACCGAACAAAGGCACAGGCTGATCTGGATACATGATCATCTGAAATGCTACAAGGGGCCATTTTTCCAGACCCTGGTTCATTATGTCGTAGGACGGCCATTTCATTAAGGTATCATTACGGTAATTGGCATGTTTTATGGTATTAACTCTTTCCAAAACAGCAAAAACAATATTGGTCCATTTTCATGCAATCGGTCGCAGATGACAAAGGGTTTGGACTGATAGAATTAGGATTTGTGTTCAACATAGATCAGACAATGTTGTCCAATGGCGAATTCAGATTACTAGCATTTCCTTCTTTTTCTTTAATGCTTCCCAAAGTTTTTCCTATAAGGGATATTCAAAGTCAGGGTTTGTTTGGAAAAAAGTTCATACTCGGCACCTGGACTTGTTTATGCAATATCAGCAGAAACCAATTCCAATACATTCATTTTACGACCCTATTTAACCCATTACCAAACGACAAAATTTTAGGTTGATCCGAATTCAAAGATGTTGCAGACGACAATTTGAAATTAATGAAATTTGTATTTTTGTTGTCTTTATGTGTAGAAAACACTATGGGAAATGAAGAAATTGCTTGTCACAAGCAATTTCTTCATTTTCCACAATGTTTTCCAAAGCCATTTATCTTGCGAGGAGTCAAAAAGAGTCAGTGTGTGGTAATGGGTTAAACCTTTCTCAAACAGTGAAGTTTTAGATCAAACGAATTCAAACAAAATTGTATCTACGACAAAAGTTTATATCGAAAGTACAAAAAGGGTATGTTATAGTAAGAAAAGATTTTGGGGAAAAGAAGACATTGGTGATTTTAAGCATTCGTTCTCTCCCATACAATTACTAAACTTCAATCAATGAACTATACTCAGTTCCATAAATAAGTGTGCACTTTTTTTCGTTTTATTTCTACCCTCATCTCTCACTAAAATAAATGAGTTTGGTATTATAGTGTCGCTTATAGTCTCAAGAAAGTGTCAGACATTAAAAATTTGGGCACCGAGACAGTTTGAGTTTGTTTTTCTAAGGTTAAATGAAGGTGGTATGAAAATAAAAGTTGCAAAAGTACACAAATCGGGTCAAAATAAAGTTTTGATTATCTCTAGTTAATCGAACATTATTTATTTAATACCGATCGATATTGAATTGAATCTTTTTTTATTACCAGAAACAATGTTGAAGTTCTTTCCTGGCCACGATTGGCACTGGATTTGGATCCGATTGAACATGTGTGGGTCATTTAGCGAGGAACGTTCCATCACTGCTAAACATCAGCTATATCCAGGATTTTGTCATTGCTCTCACTCGGGAATGAAATAACATTCCTGTTGTAGTGATATTGCGGTTTTTGAGCTCTCGGCGACCGTCACATACTCGCTTGCATCGACAGCATTGGTGGCCATAAAAGATTTTCAAAAAAGACTCCAATTCACTTGATCTAAACAAAATTTGAATGTAACCAATTTTTTTGTACTTTGCAACTTTTATTTTTATACCACCTGTATTTAATCTAAGAAAAATAAACCCAAACTGTCCTTTTGACAAAATTTTAGGGATATGTCATTTTCTTAGAACTCTTAGCTACATTATGATAGCAAATTGTATTATTTTTTGTCGAGAATCAAAGGAGAAATGAAACAAAATAAAGTGCACACTTATTTATGGAACTGAGTATATTATTACTAAGAAGTTCTTGTTTTTGAAAGGAGAAAGGAGTTTAACAGATTAAAAAAATGATAAAAAGATGGTAACAAACATTTTCTACTTTTACCTCAATACATAATTTCAATAGGATTTGTACGTGATTTGACTTTTGTATCCCCGAAAATTTTTGTTGTACATCGGCGGAAAGCATGGTTTGATACATCTTGTAGTGAGTGACCGATTACTTTTCCGTGATTCCAAATAACACGCATTTGAAGACTGCATTTGACGGTATCATAATAAGGAAATAGCATTTTGTATAATATGGGCCAATTAGCATTAAGAGGTCAATGTACTTCATTAATATCACCGACACACTTAACACCGGCATTGACCTACCTATTACTGTTTTAAAAGTACTTTGTGAGATTCTTATGGTTGATTGCTTATCAAAATCTTGTAGAAGCATGCTGCTTTACCGACTATATACGATCCGGTGGAATCACTCGATGCTAGATTGACGGCTTGGCACATCATACATGACCAGCTAGTCGAAACATGTGTTATGAGGTAGTATAGTTGATTGTTATATTACATTTACAGAGCCTGAGTTTCCTACTACAGATACTAACATCCAGTATTAGTGTGATATTTTGTGGCCATCTTGGGAAGGAGGTCCTTGATGCTGTGTCGCTAGCGTCTATGGTAAAAGTTTTCTTCCTTTCATAAATTAAAGTATTAATATTTAATTGATTGGTTTCCAACAATGCTCAAGTCATATCACGACACCCCTCCTCCTTTTATTATATTTTCTAGTGTCTCACTAGGTTTCGACTCAAGATTACATGTCTTGCCTAAGGACATACGCTATAAACGGGACACATCAAGAAATCATTTACTTATTTTTAGCAAATAGTATCAGATACGTTGTTTTAATTCAAAAAGATGGAAACTAACGCAACGACATCACTTAAAATGTTACATGTAATCTACCAATTTCTTCGAGATTGAAGTAAATTTAGGAATTAGTCTGAGCCGAAATGGATATAGGCTTATCATAATTCTTAAGTAGATCTACCGATGACAGAAGTATAGACGTCGCGCACGTTATTGCGACCAGTCGTGAAAAACCCGGATCATCAACGAGAGATGCACTAGTTCAAGAAGCATATTTAGTGAAGAATTATTTCTTTGACAGAATCTGTTTTTGTATATATGAAACTGTCTGTATATGGTTTTACATGGACATGATACATCGGAAAGTCATGAATTTCGGTCTTTATTTTACGAAAAAGATACCAGTTTTTAAGCGTGACGTGTAACATAAAAATTCGACGAATTTGATTACTCCAAATAAAACGTGTATTTGCAGCATAAATTCATGTTTAAAGATTGAACTTTTCGTTTTGTTATCCTATTCGCTATACAAAAATATGATTTTTATTAAAAACATGCAAAAATTAGGGTCAGTATAATGAAAAAACAAACTCGCTTTGGCGCGTGACGTGAGCTATTTTCTGGATTTTTACAATAAAATGTCATTTTTCACTTTCCTTGGAATGAAAACAATTGTATCATTTTCATTGAAACTTAATTCACAATCAAGTTCATCAAATGAACTTTAAATATATGAAATATGAACAATCCATTACGTCGTTTTCATGTTTTATTTTGAATTCTCCCAGGTAAAACAGAAATGTCCACCCCCTGCGTTTTTTCGCGGAAAAATGTTTTAGCGCACATTTCAACATTGATATGTTTAAATTCACCAAATTCTAAGCATCGATGTTTTGATAATCAGTTAGTTCATTACAATATCTTCAAAATGGTGTAACATGTAGATGCGTATCATAATTATACGAGAAACGCCAAATTTTTTCCCAGGTAAAACAGAAATGTCCACCCCCTAAATTTACGTCAAAATGGACGTTTAACGTCGACGTTAAATGTGGTGGATTTCTATGGTATTGAAAAGGTTTTAAACATTTCAGAAAATCTATAACAATTACAATTAGTGGCAATGGCATCGTTTATAATAAATGGTGATGGGGTTTTGTATTCTTTCGCCGACTAAAATGTTGAATAAAAATCATGCAATTAAATAAAAGTTTCTTCGTGCGTCTCTTTCAAATCATTCGCTCGTGATTACATGAATCACACAATTATAAAATTGCACTGTAATGGAAGACCCATGTTACGTTATATCCAACCATAAAATTGTTCACTAGTTTTACTTTAAAGCAAAAATAGTTATTATTTTCCATTTTTCTTCATTTTTTCTATTTTTAAACAAGAAACCTGTTCTACATGACACAATATTTACGATATGAAATAACATACAGACGACAGAAACTATTCAAATGTAGGCCTACAACTAAATTTCCCCTCATATTGAGTTATATGATGTAGATCTATGTTTCGCAAATGTAATTGCAAAATATATATAAAAAAAATATTTTCAAAATTTAGTGTTGAATACCGCCAGCGCGGCGTTTATAATGTAGCGACAATACTCAAACGCATAATTCATCAACAAAATCAACAAAAAGTAGAAATTTAATTGAACTATAATTCAGATATATATTCATTACTTTTATCCGTGTATTCTTCTGCTTTCTAAATATCTCATTAAACGACACCGTTTGAGCCGTTTTCTTGGATAACTGGAAAGAAAGCGCAGATGAAAAAGAATGTTCGTTGCACGCAGCGTCTTCCTGTGTATTTTGACGTTACATGAATTGGTCGCAATACCGTGCGCGACGTCATATCGTCGCTTTGTAACACAATCTTCGTAACTGCAGTTTGTTTTTACCTGCAGTTGCGAGGTGTTTGTTGAAAAGTAGCGATATGCAAATGCGTCTCGAATATCAGGCGTCAAATGGATTGAAGTATGCATGAAACATTCTTATCTTAAACTTTAAACATGCCTCTATATTTCAGTTCATCAATGTATTCGGTACGGCCACTATAATGGGATTGTGCTGGGCATGTGATACTCTCTTTGCGCAAGTAAATAAATTTAATATCATCCTATATAACGGCAAATAAAATCAACTAAATATTCTTTTATTTAGCCCTTGGCTTTCCTTTGTTTGTTATATTTTAAGTGTTTTCAAGTCATCTCTTCAAGTATGGTTCTTAAATGTTACTATCGAAGTCAAGTTGGAGTTAGTGATGCCTATGCACATTGATAGAATACTTAGCCGAAAACTTGAACACTTGCTTAACCAGGAGGTTATCTTATACCCCTTTTATGGAACCGAACCCTTGAAAGTGTTTTTTTCTTTCCACAGTCATTCGGGAGCACGAACAAAGCTAACATGGGATTAGTTCTACAGAGAAGTAAGCTGTGTCATTTTGTAATTGCAATTTAGCCTGTATCTGGAAAAAGATCCTTTAGGCTTTAACATTTTAGACATCATTATTTCAAGACCAATCTGAGTCTTAGAATAATATTATTACAGTTTTCTTTATGGTTCTTGGTCAGACTATGTGTATACGCAGGCTGATCAGGCGCCATTTTGGACTGAGAAGCATTTTCTGTATCCCGGCTCAATTGTATTTCTCAGGAAAGCAGTGTCACATGACACAACAATTAGAAAATCATTCTGTTTATTTTGTTAAAATGTGAAGGAAAAATGTCAGGATTTGCTTGAAGTGGTAGATCTTTTAAAAATCAGCTGAAAAAATTGGTTTGTCGTCAATAACGTCTTTAAAGGCAGAATAACAGTTAACATCTTGCAAATTTTCGGAGAATTTCGTACAAAAAAATACATACATATCATTAAAATATGGTCTTTAAATTGCATGTATGCCAAATCTTAGCTTTCTACCTTGTGTATTGGCTTAGATGTCGACGGATTTAAAACCCAATGATTTTTTGTCCCGGGGATAATATTTACAATAATGGAACATATGGGGTCTTAAATCCGTCGACATCCTAGCCAATACACAAGATAGAAAGCTAAGATTTGGCATAGATGCAATTTAAAGGCCATATTTTCATAATACATATTTATTTTGTACGAAGTTCTCGGAAAATTTGCATGATTTTGAGTGCCATTCCCCCTTTAATAGAAGATTTTGTGTCGCTTTATTTTTCACCGTTAGTATACGTTCAAATTTGAATAATAGGCCTGAATAAGCTTTCATATCTATAATTACCTTGCATTTCTTGTTAGAGACATAAATATCCCCAGAATCACGTTGAAGACATTTTAAAATGCTCCGGTAAAATATTTTTGAGCTTTAACCCGGAAAAGGGTCCCCACGTAACTCTCTGAGAGCTGCAACTGGTAATACAGAAGCTTTAAGACAACACACAGTCCTGGGTGGTCTTAAACGCACAAGGCCCAGATATTCACGTCCCAGGTCAATCATAAATCATTCATATTTTCCCTAATAGGTATCGTGGTTGTGACGTTAGCCTGTCTGCCTATAACAGCCATCTTTATCAACGCAGAACATATACTAGCATTGATGGGACAATCAAAATATGTGTACAGGTAGGATGGTAGCCAAATACCAATATTGAATGACATATTTTATAATGTATATCAGTAAACAACTTACAAACAAGTGGTCCTTTTTGACTAATTCTTCTATAAGGAAACTACTTTTATAATTTTGTATCAACAGGCGAGTCAATGCCCTTATGACATCTGATATGAGTTTATATAGGCCCGTGTACACACACAGTCTAACCAATAGTCCCTATTAATTTCATCAGTATCTGTAGCCGGATCAGACTGGAATTATTCATAGCCTGATCTTTTAACATGAAAACGTCAAATGCTACAAGGACCCTTTATCCAGAGCTTGGCTCGTATTTTTGTCTTTCCAGAATGGCTGGTGTGTACATTTGGATTTCGATTTCTGCTTTGCCGGTACGTATGGTAGAGTTGTGAATCCTAAATATACTAGAGGACTATTTTTGTTATTTCTCTGTTATAGAGCCAAGGTTGTTACTGATTATTACAGGGAACTGTATCTTGTTATTGATTGTTTTGTTTACGTAAGAACCTGTCTTACCTGTGAGATGACGTCAAAATAGACGTTTACACGTTTCTCAAGTACAAACCTTTAAATGCCCAAACTTTACATAAAACTATTTTGATTTGTGTAGATGCACGTCGACTGGACAAAAGGCAATGATTTTCGTTTGGATTTAACACCTCATATCATTTTGCGATTGATTCAAAGACGTCGTCCGCTAGCAATTGTGATGTTTACGAATGGAACATCTCAGCCCCCAATTACTGCTGACTTTGGTGTACATCGTTTGGCAAAATATTGGTTGAGATAACGTCTTAAAACGAACGGAACAACTGACGGTCACAAGAAAAGCGGCCGTCAACGTCTAACGTCACGACGTCAGGACCATAACCTTTGCTTATTTTACCTACGTAAACAAATTCTCTTATCGAGAAAAACTGTTGATGCTATTCATGGACAGTACATGCAAATCAAATTTCAGCCAGTAATCGTTAACTTCAAACTGGATTGCATGCAAGAACGAATTTAACATTGACGCCATACCACTCTCATTTAAACGCGTATTTATGACACGTACAACATGTGACCTTGACAAAAATTTTACACTAGAAAGTCAAATGATGAAGTTTTACTATGCATTGAAAATAATCGAGTGATGATAATTTTGAGGAAGACAAAAAACAACCCGTATGATCAAATTTATTTGTTGTTGCGTTTCTTTTTTTCCTTTAGTATAATGTAGTACCATTTCGCGGTCTTGGTTTAAAACAACACTTGCTTTCGATGCTTTTAATTGCGAAACGGAATTTCGAAAAATGAACCCAAAAGTTTTAACCTCCTACATTTATATGACCCCCTATACCAATTGCCTAATCTGAAAGCCTTCGTGAGAATTGATAAGGAAAAAAAGTACAATATGCGACATAAAACGTTTCGGAAAAGAAATGTTTTAAGCGAATGTCCTTTTATCGCATTTTCAAGAAATCGAGGGAAGCTCTTCGTAGAGTATGAAATAAAATCGAAGAGTAAGGTGGGTACTGTGTACTTTGATGGGTTATTCAGTATCAGAAGTAAAGTATTTTACCAAGTGTATTTCTTGACAAGCATTAAGAAAATATATCATTCAACCCTTTTTCAATTGGCAAACATTTAGGGTGGTCCAATTTGAAAGCTGCTGGAGAGAAAATTTTTGGTGTTTATTCAAATAGAATTTGTGTATGTTATAGCACAGATGTCACCGTTTGAGAGAGACTCTAATCGATGCTATGGGTTTCTGATGTTCTATTTCTGGTGTTTTTTTCACAGGCGCTTGCAGTATGGTCAGTTTTCCGAAGTTTTGTGTTTTCACAGGGAATAGTCCACGTACATTACATATTATTTATAGTATCGAACATTGCCAACGTGGGATTCCATCTACTTCTTGTCACCTATCTGGATCTACAAATTATGTAAGTTCAGTAGTTTATAAATAACAATAAGTTCTGAAATCATGTCATAATCAAATGATGCTCTGCCAAGCAGGTGCGTCAATGTCAATGACTTTTATAAGTTAATTGTATTTGAAACACGCCAGTATAAATCCGTTTAAATGTTCGTCAGTCATTTCATAACTTTTATTGTCTGCATGAAAATAAATGTCTATAAAACACAACATGTGCAATATTAATTTGCCTGCGTGTATTAAAATGTTTTGAAACTAAGCTACTGTTTTAATGCAACTGGACATACGTATAGCTTACGATAAATGACCTGGCAGAGTAGCCCTAGCCATTAGATAAGGGTTCTCTGTCAAGTCATTTATGGTTAGCTATAATTCAATGTATTTCCTGTCGTCTTTTTAAATTTTAGTGGATCCGCAATTGCATTTTCTCTCACACACTGGGTGAATCTTGGACTGTACCTACTCTATATCATGTACAAGAAAGCTTACACGGGGCTTTGGACTGGTAATTATGATTTTATAACATTCTGACGACAAACTTTGAAGATGAAATACGTATTACATTGTTGGACGCAGAGACCAGGGGCCCTTTTCACCAACAACTTATCAAACGTGTCTGTCTCATTTTAATTTCTATAACAATCCCCTAAACTGGACGAGACATATTCTTGGCCAATTGGGATGATTGTTTGTTTTTAATTCTATAATTACTTTTGCATTTGAACATGGCACCACCTTAATATAGTACTACTTTCCATATATGAAAAATGAGATTACAAGTTTGATATTTTTTCTCTATTATATAGTCGAGATATGTATACACTGCATACATTTTACCACATACGAAAAGAATCTTTAACGAGACTGGGAGAGTAAACTGTTAATGACAACGACGACGATTATAGCGTTTGTTTCTTCTTTTATTTCTAGGTTGGACCTGCTAGTGTTTAGACCGTCTTTATGATTTTCTGAGTCTCGCCATCCCTGGTATGTTAATGGTGATTTGTTTTATTTCTAGGTTGGATCTGGGAGTGTTTAGATCGTCTATATGATTTTCTGAGTCTCGCCATCCCTGGTATGTTGATGGTGATTTGTTTTATTTCTAGGTTGGACCTGCGAGTGTTTAGACCGTCTATATGATTTTATGAGTCTCGCTATTGCTGGTATGTTAATGGTGATTTGTTTTATTTTTAGGTTGGACGTGGGAGTGTTTAGACCGTCTATATGATTTTCTGAGTCTTGCCATTCCCGGTATGTTAATGGTGATTTGTTTTATTTCTAGGTTGGACGTGGGAGTGTTTAGACCGTCTGTATGATTTTCTGAGTCTTGCCATTCCTGGTATGTTAATGGTGTTTGTGGAGTGGGGTTCTGGTGACGTCATCACTTTTGTTGCAGGTAAGACGCGTTAGAAGAATTAGTCCCCAATGGTACCATTTAATCCACTCAAAGACAAACAAATGTTAAGTCCAATTAAGTTATCATTCTTCTTTTAAGTAGAATTATTCAAATCATAAATATTTATCAAATATTAAACTTTTTACAACATCGTTTCCGCAAAATGAAAAGTTCTAGAACTTTCATTCATTGTTCCAGGATTACTTGGAGAAACTGACCTTGCTGCCTACACCATTGTGTACAACTTGTGGCTGCTCATTGGATCGGTATTATAGCATATACATTCACTCTTTCGTAACCAATTCTATAATATTGATAGGGACTAGTCCAAACGTTTTTAAATGAATTATTGGTGGACACATTCATAATCAATTGATCGTGTATGTATCCACCAATAATCAATTTAAACAACATTTGGACTAGTCCCAATTATAGCTTTGTCTGTATAAAGCACGAAGAAAAATCAGTCGGTCGTGAACGCACTTTTGAGGCCTGTGCGCATATAAACGACCTAAAAACGAGTTTATCCTAAAATAATCCAAGGTTTTGAGATATCTAGCAGAGAATACTTAGAACAAAAGATTCTTCTCAGAATAAGCCGATAACTAGGCTTCCTTTCTTTCTCCTAAATCATCACATTACCTCCATAACCTTAAGGATCACGCACAGACTGTTAGTTTGGTGATTTCGAGTAGATCTAAGGTTTGTCTCAGCTGACAGAGTGTAGACCATTTGCATGTCCAGACTTTTTTTTAAAAAAAATCTTTTTGATGTTATCTACACAATAATGGCTATAATAGAAAGGCATAATTTGTAAACAAAAATCCAAGTCTCGAGATGATGTACACTAGATAGTCTTTGTAATTGAAGTCGTACAACAAATCAGACCCGGTGGAGGTCAACCAGATACCGTAGTTCGAAAGTAATTTTCGAGTAATGTAGACAAAATATTCAGATTGATTCTTTTAACGAGTCTGATCAAATAATTTGTGACCCTTTACGCTAGAAGGAACCTTAGGAAAAGTGTGAACAGTATCGAACCTAGTCAGTCTTAACAGTCCACGCAAGCTGAAAAGGATCGAAGCTTTTTCACTCTTAAGCCATGTTTTGGATTTGGATTGTTTTCTCTACTTACTACATGTTCATTTTCCAAATGCGACATCTGGTTGTCGCGTGCCAAGTCTGGTCCGTCTCTCGAAATTTTGTTTCCTGTACTTCCCAGATAACCCTATTTTGCAAGACAGATAATCTGTCCTTTACTTCCACAGTTACCAGTAGGTTTACAGTTCGGTTCTTCAAACAGGGTGGGATTCCACCTAGGTGCCAACAACCCAGACATGGCGAGGTACACCTACTGGGCCACCATTAGTATTCTGGGTAAGGTTTTTTATATATTGAATTAGATCCTATAGACATCTATATTCAATTAATTTTGTCGATGTGTATGTACAACATGGACAAATTAATTGTCTTTTGTTTTTCTAATAAACTTGTAAACTTGTAACGTTACTAGCATGCAGTCAAGTTCACAACACATTTTATGCCCTATAATCGAAAGATCAGAGCAAATACTTGTAACCCCATTCGTCCTTATGTCTATTTATCCGACAATGGGCTACGCCTACAATACTTTCAAAACAAACGAGAATCGTTACAGTTTATATAATGTATCTGTAAGCATTGCAGCTTTATTGCATTGAACTAACGACACGTTTAAGTTGTTTCTATAAATAGTAAATCATAACTTATCAACCTAATTCGAGTTACCGCACTAACCCATCATTCGTAAAAGAATTTGAATCCTCTATATCATAGTTCCACAAGTCCTCTAACTATTAGGTATACTACTTATGTACTTTTGATGTCGACATCTATATTTTTTACAGTTCCCTTCAGCGCCATGTTGTCTCTCGGACTTCTTTGTTTACATCACGTGATTCCATGGGTGTTCACGAGTGATTGGTAAGTGCTTCAAATATGAATGCTCAGCACATCACCAGTACACCATCTATGATCTGTGTTTTGGTGGAAATCAGTAGATCCCGCGAGGACAATATCTTATCGTACTGACCTACCACCGGTAGATCACGGAGTTTTAGTTTCTTTTGTCCATAAAAACTAAAAATGTTATACGCCACAAAATATTTGAAGAATGTATTGAGTATTACTTACTCGTATATTTTTGTCGATTAAAAGATTATCACGCGAACAGCTTTATTGCTTACGGTATTCCATTACACATTCCTTTTTCTCCTGCATATTTTCTTTTCTCCAGTTTACAGTTATTGTGTTTGGATTTCAGGGAAGTTGCAGAATTAGCATCAAGCCTTATAAAGTGGTTAGCTCTAATGATGTTTACCTCCAACATTGAAGTAAGACGTTTATGTATAACTCTAAATGGTACTAGATGGGGTTGACCACATCACGTCAAATTACAAATGCCTCTCCGTACCACTGAGCCATAAACGTGTCAAAATCATGTCGTTCATAATAGTTGTTTCTGTCTCACAAGACATAAAACATCTTAAAAATTACATATTACTCGTATGTGTGTGTATTTACAGTTGATGCTGGTTATAGAAAAATGTCATTTTCTTTGAAAATTTCGTAACTAGAGCTTTCTTGACAGTGCAATGTAATGTTAGGAAACAATTTGTATTACTTAGTTCTCATACAGTAGGTCCAAATATTTATATATCATCGCTAATTCTACATGTTATCTTTTTATTAGCTGTTTTGGTGGTGGGTGGAAATCATTCTTTACATATTTATAGTTTTTCTAACAGAACTCTAGGTATTTTCTAATATAATTGTCGTCTGGTCTTTTGTAGATGGTATTAAAGGGCGTTCTGCGTGGTATAGGTGAACTTGGTATAGGCGCCGTGGTTAACTGTATAGCATACCCAGTAATAGCAATACCGATAGGCGTACCGCTGATGCTGAAAACAGACCTCAGGGTTGTGGGTAGGTATCGGTTAACTTTACCCAGATAATATACCGGTTTTATCCCTTATGTGAAAGTTATACAAAACATTAGGCAAAGGAAGGGAATGCTGATTTTCTGTACATAAAACATATTTTACCAACATTAATTTGTTTTGTCGCATTCAGCTGTACTCAGAATGGAACAGTCTGAGTTTTGTCGTTTGGGTACGGCTTTAACATTGATTTTTTGAAGAATCAATCAACAGGTGGCAATATAATTATTCTGGACACAACCCAGACAAATCAAAGATATTCAAAGAACTTTGGACCAATAACATAAAGAAACGAACAGTGGCATCTCGTCAAATGCCTTCCAATTCCAGTCAGCATATTTTTTCTTGTCTGCCATTTTCATTGTAAGTAACGGTTAGGCCTTTTGGTAGATGGATCTTGATGTAAACAGAGAGGGAAATATGAGAAAAATATGGCTGTTTTCGAACATGCGTTCTTCTTCAGAGGTTAAAAAAGGACTGGTGACGTGGGGCATGACGCCATTACCTACGAGTACTTATTCAGGACATTTCCAATTTTCTGCCCCAGAGACATAGTGATCTCTGTCTATTACTACGCCTGACTCTTTGAGAAAACGTATGTGTGAGAAAATATGTTTTAAGAGCATTGAAATGCTATTTCTTTTTCAAAAAGAAATTTTGAAAATGTTCTTTTTAAATGTAAATATCTGTGCGTACACCTTCGCACAAGTGTTCTTCATCAGGGGTAAGAACAGACTGTTGACATGGCGGACATGACGTCAAAACCTAGTTAGAAATGTTCGCCGATATGATGTCATGACCTAAATTAGTTGTACCAAGGTCAAAATACAACGTTTGACAATAACGGTCCCTACCCCGGTCCCTACCCCAAGGAACAAGTGAATCTGGGTACAAGTATTAGACTGACTAAAATAACTAAGTTATTTTTTACAAGTAACAATTTTCTGTAAAATTTGGATTCGTTCAAGTCAAATGGTTGTACTGTGTTGAGACGTCTAATCCAAAAGGTCTTGCCAGCCCTAGGGTTTTTGTCTATCCAGAACGTTTTGGATTCGATGACGCAAACTTCCACGTGCAGCAAAGTATGTTCAAACGTGACAAAATGTTTTGCAAGGACATATAATTCTAAAAGAGATCTTCTGGGAAGTCCGTTTAGCAAAATTCTGAGAAACGTGAAAAACTGTTACAACTTGGCAGACACCACCTAAATGTCGCACTTGGAAAGTGGGCATGAAGTAAGAGTTGAAAAACTTGATGTAGAAAAAAAAGCTTAGATTGGAAAGTATATATCATAGTCAGCCTGTGCGGACTGTGCAGATTGACTAGGGTCAACACTTTTCACACTTCCCAGAGGGTAGCCTTTAGCTTGGTGGGTCACATGTTTATTAAGATATTGTTGTGCATTTGTAGGGGGTATACTGGGTATGCTGGCAGCCACATTGTTCCAGTGTGTGGTGTACCAACTAGTGTTGATGAGAGTCAAGTGGAAGAACATGGCTTTTAGGGTACGTATTTACAGGCTTACGAACACATCGTCTCTTTTTTAACAAAAAAATCTCGTAACTGTATCTTGTTTTAAGTTGCATTAACGAGTTATTTTTTTTATTCTTTATTATTATTATTTTGTTTTCTTTTTTTTTTTTTTTTTTTTTTTTTTTTTTTTTTTTTTTCTTTTTGAAAGCAGCGACACATGAATTTGAGGCTGATATTTTCTTTCATATTGAAGGATGATTAATCTATTTCACAACTATTACAAGAGTTGCGGAGATTTTCAAATATTCTGTATTTATCGACTAGTAACTTAGCGGTAGAAACCGCATTTAGTCCGTTAGTCCGTTGCTTCTCGCATGATTTGTTCGTTGTTTCATCTTTAAGTAAACGTTTCTGGTCTCTAACAATCTTGTCATTTTATAAATCTGTTGTCAAGATAGAAGGCGCGAACGGAATGTGACTATCTCACTAACAGATAATAATATTGTTGGAGATCAATTTCGACTAAAAATTTAACGCCAGTATCTAGATAGGTAGAAGGATTGTTTAGTGTTAGAAAAAAAATTAGTTTATTAACATCAGGCATCAATCAAGTATGTTCCTAACCCCAATCCTCTAACTATCTAGGTACCAAAGTCAGTGTTTATTACTCGCTACCATCAAAATAACATGGGATCTTTTCAGGAACTATAAAGGATTTCATTTGACCTGACACTGACCTTTATTCAAAATGCGTTCATATTGTGCATATAGCGTAACATTCTTAAAAAAACAACAACATTTTTATCATAGTGCACAGATATCAAAGGTATACAAGAAAATATTGTTGAATTGGTGTTTTGAAAAAGCTCAGACGTGTAAATAATGACAATAAAAGCTAAAGCTGCGCCATGTGAAATGAAAACTGTAATACCGAGTATCTTGTGTTCACATATGCACATTTTATATCGTTCTAAATTATTACGTTATTCAGGGCTACAGATAAGTGGAGGTGAAGACATTCTAACTTTGTTATTTCAATTCCAAGCCCTATGTTGTGGGTACTCATTTGAATCGTCTCAACGAGACGATACAAATTAGTACCCACAACATAGGGTTTGATGAGCAATAACAGAATTATTACAATTTGAAAAGTCATCACTCCCTCTTATCTGGAGCTCTGGTTATTTGTATTTCAGGCACAAGAACGAGCCAAAATAGCACCAGAAGAATATTTACAAGGTAAGTCACTACATGATGTCCTCCGATATGATCTCGATGTTTAAAGTGCCATTTCACACTTTTTTCTATAAATTTCACTTTTATTTTTTATCTGAAATAGCAAAGTTTCTTATGAAAATTCTGAAAATTTCAAGCCAAAACATTGAACTGTTTAAGAGAAATAAATATTTTTGTGCTAGAATTACACAAATTGTTGTGGACAACAGTTCAGATTTATAAAGAATTTGTCATTTCTGTCTCAACTTTAAAGGCGTATTTTTCGCTTATGAATAACAACTTCAAAAAACTGATATCATTTCTATGCATTAGAATAAACAATCTTTGCATCAAGACATACTTTTAAAAAATGAAATAAATGTGAAATGTCACTTTAAAGTGCCATTTCACACTTTTCCCCATAAATTTTACTTTTATTTTTTATCTGAAATAGCAAAGTTTCTTATGAAAATTCTGAAAATTTCAAGCCAAAACACTGAACCGTTTAAGAGAAATAAATATTTTTGTGCTAAAATTAAATAAATTGTTGTGGACAACAGTTCAGATTAATATGGAATTTGTCATTTCTGTCTCAACTTTAAAGGCGTATTTTTCACATAAATAGATAACAACTTAAAAAACTAATACCATTTCTATGCATTAGAATAACCAATCTTTGCTTGAAGACATACTTTTAAAAAAATGAAATTGGAATGTTATGTCCCTTTAACAAGAAGGTGACTTTGCATTTAAAGTACATTTAATGATCCGAGATCAGAGGCGCGTGATTTTTAGATATCTTGAGATTTCATAAGATGTTTAAAGGTAAAGCATTTTAGAGCAAGATTTTTAAGGCGCTCAATAGGTCCAGTCGAATACGCCTATTGTCCTATGCTTCGTGCGGAACCCCTTGGTCAACTCTGTAGAAACAATATAAGAGAGATTGACCGAATTGTTCCGACTGCTCCATGGTTCTATGGTACAATGATAATGCTCAATACTTCATACAAATGACGTCATCATGACGTCAATTGTATGAAGTATGGATCATGAGAAACACCAAGGTCAGAATCTTTAAAAAACGATCTGGAAAAGGGTTTCTAACTTCATTTAAGACATTTATGTTTCAACATCATAATTGTGCCTAAGTGAAGTGTGACTAAGATCCATACTGCTCCCTTTTGATAACTACAAGTCACGAAGAAGACCTGGAACAATGTCAGGCTCAAATGCCTTAGGGGACCCTTTTGCAGATTCTGGTACATTCATAGGATGGCCACCTTATTAATGAAATAGTAACTACGGCATACGGGTAATTTGTATTCAGTCATTGTTGCACACAAATAAACATTTTGTAACACAGTAGACACATATTTGCCCAAAGAAAGATCTAATCTACTGCTCTAATGTTTTGCATGTATCTTTTGTAGATTCGGAGAATCAAGTGGAGAAAACAATTCCTAATGAAAAAGACATTTTTACAGAGCTGATTACATCCAAGTTGGATCCACTTGAAATGACCCTAAATGTTACAAAATCTAAAACATATGGAACTATTGATAATCGTATACATGGGAAGGGTGAACTATTTGACATATATGACTGCATTGAGAAACTAGAAAGAATGAGAAACACTCAAAATACCAAGGAATCGATAACGATAAATAATGAGGATCAAAATAGCGTTAACAATGAAGGAAACGATATTGACAGTATGAAAACTATAGATGACACAGTGGATAAAACAAGAGATGTTGACAGCGACCGTGATTCAGCTGATGCAACTAAGATCAACAGAAATGAAGACAATAAAGAAGAGGTCAAAGAAACCGCGAATATTAATAACAATGTGACCAACAAAGATAAAATCGACTCTTCAAATAAGGGCATATCTAGACAAACTATGCTCAAGTTAAAATTCATCGCTATATTTTCATCTTTATTTTCAATACTTGTGGGTGCTGTTTGTGTTAACCAATATCTTACGAGTCTAAAGGAGAGTGTCGTCTCAACATAATTGTGTCCAACAAAGATAAAATTGACTCCTCAAACAAGGGCCTATCTAGACAAACTACGAGTCTAAAGGAAAGTGTCGTCTCAACATGAAGCCTTAAAAAACAAAAGTTAAGCTATTTTCCAAAAGACAGAATTATAGACCAGTCCAGTTTGAAAATGGCTGCTGGGGATAAAATAATTATGTTGTTTCACGTGTGTCATTGAAGGAAAAATATTGAAGGAAAAGGAAAATGTTCAGCATTTTGTATTTTCTCTTAATGTTTTCCCCCAACTATTTGTTCTAGGGATGTCAAAATTGGTTAAATAGTCGAATGAGGAGGAACAACTGATGCTAAAACACCGGGATGTGTAGGGCACTTGAAAGTTACAACAAGGAAAACAATAAAGACAAAGTGAGAATGTGACGTCTTCGTTTCTTTGTGTTTAAACCATTACCAAACGGTGAAATTTTAAAGTTTTAAATGGTATTCCTAAGTGAATGAATATAACAAATCTTAAAAGATTTCTCTATCTCAATATTTCGGCGCAATAAGCCCTTTTCTAGAGAAAAAATGTAAATATGAAAAATGTGAAATTTTAGACTGGTCCTAATTCAAAGATATTGTATACGACAACTTAAAGTGAATACATTTTTACACTTTTTTGTTCTTTCCAGAGAGAACATTGTGGGAAATGAAAAATAATATTTGTCACAAGCCATTTCTTCATTTTCCACGATGTTTCTATTGTCATTGTACGGCGCTCTGCAATATGGTATGCTATAGGAGCTTTATCGCTGAAGGTGTAAATTGTACAAGGACATGGAGTAACGAACGGTTCCGCGACTGTTCATTACTACATTTTGGCCGACTTCGATTGGCGATAGCTCGGGCTATAGTGTGGCTGTTCCGTCTATTTTGTTCAACATAGTTCTTTGTTTATTTTCTATGTTTTCATTCGGGCTAAATGGATCGATTTCTTGACCACAAGAGTTTGTCATATTGCGGGTTGATAACATGGAATATCTCAAACGCGTAAGTGTCTCAAAATGAAACATTGGTGGAAAACACCTCAAATATTCTTACTGTGTAAAACTGTTTTTGGCTAATTTGATTTCCGACCTGATAGATAGGATGCGTTTTGGTCAATCAATTTGGCAGAAAGTCAGTGTGTGGTAATGGGACCTAATCTTTCTCTTTGCCTCGTCCAGGACGAATTCTTAGAAGAGCTATTAACATTCCTTTAGATGTCGGCGTCAGCGTCGGCGTTTGCGTTTTTTCTATCCATTTTTGTCCATATTCATCAGGGGGGGGGGGGGGGTATTTCACAGTTCTAACACTAATCAGGGAACAAGGTTTTATTTCAGATCAACGCCTATGTCACTATGACCACGGTGGATAATCACGTGGTACAACAATTTCAGAAAATCTTCAATAATTATGTTAATACGAGACCGATTTGAATTCGGTTTAAAGCGGAGAAGGTATACAGACGTCACGCATTAGATGCACGTGCAGAATATTTGAGGAAAAAAATAGCTGATAAAAAAGATATTGAAGTCCAACCAAAATTTTGGTTGATCTTCCATAACTTTTTTAACAGCTGATTTTTCAAAAAATCCCTCACGTCCCGCTAATTTTTAACATTTTCCTACCTTCCCTGTTTCAAACCAAATTCAAATCGGTCCCGTATTAACAAAATTATTGAAGACTTTCTGAAATTCCGAGTCACTTGATTATCCACCGTGATAACAGTGAATATGATATTGACTCGTAAAAAAACTTTGATCTGGTCTATATTTGAGGAAGTGTAATAGATATAGCCTTGATATATTTTTGAACGTGGACCTTCTGACAAGACCTTTACTTTGGAACCAAGACCTTTGACCTTGTGATCTAGGAGTTTTGTCTACTTTTCAAACCTGGCCTATATCTTATCATATGGACTTAAGCGTACAGCTATAATATTTCACAATGGCTTCCTCCTGCCATGACTTCATTTCTGACCATGACCTTAGACTCCTTGACCCTGACCTTGAGATTTAACATAATTTTCAGAGCCTTTAACCCTTTCCCAAACAAGACCTGGATTTTACGTCCTTTATAGGAATGGTTTAGGAAAACATTGAAACAAAAGAAGAAACTGCTGATAACCAGCAGTTTCTCCTTTTGTCTCAATATTTTCTGTGCCATGTTTTACACATATCCTATCTTTGATAACATCCATTTCGTCATTTGTGGCAGTTTATGCAGTGGATCACCCTAAAATTTTGTTGTTTGGGAAAGGGTTAACTTGACCATGTCCTCCGCACTATTACAAATACATCCTTGATGTTTCACACATTGATATCCCCTGTTAGGACCTTTCATTTCTGACCATGATCTTTGACCTGGTGACCTTGACCTTGGGGTTTACACAATTTCTGGAAACTTGTGTGGCATTTACCCTATGCATTATTGGAGATGGAGTCTTGATAATTTGCACACGAATATCCAATGCCTATACTTTTAATTTCTTTAAAATAACCTTGTGCCTCGACCTTGTAGTTTGACCTACCTTTTAAAAAAACTTAATCTAAATAAGTTTTTGAAAAAGTAGGTCAAACTACAATAGTCTACGGACTGTAATTCGTACGAGCTCTAGAAATGGTTTTGATGGCATTCTTTGATAATGCTCGGCATCCATGCTAATAATATTCTTTGGGGTATGACAAAACCTCCTAGGGTGGATGCCCAGTCTGAAACTTCGAATTAAGGTCACAGCAAGGTCAAAGGTCAAATTGGTGCAATTTCATGTTTAGATAGACATTGAGACATTTCTAACTGATTTATATGCTTAATTATTACTTCTAATTGTGCTAAATTTGCTGAAAACTGCATAAGAGACATTGCTTTATTGACAAGATGACTTTTCGTGAATATTTTGATTATTTTGGGATGGAAAAATGTACTTTCCAAAGCTAAAAAAGGTATATCTCTGAATATTTCTGACGTTTTCAGTCTTTTTTCAACTGTATTTGCCACGATGCCTCAGTCATAAGCATTTCTTAATTTGTAATTGTGTCCTCTACATTATGTAAGGTCCTATGTACACTCTAAGGAAGAATCCGAGTTCTACCGTGGTACATCTCTATTTAACGGTTCTGAATGATGCAGCGAAATCTACCACAGGGTCCGTTGTCGGTGTAACAAAATTCCATTCAATTTAGAAGATCGGTAAGTGTCCCAAATGCTACCTAGTGAGTCCAATACTCATGACATGCTATGCTTATCCTACTTCATAACGTCTGCACTTGAAATGGCAACATGTTCCTGTTCAGGAATGGCCGCAGAAGTTGCGTCTCGTCCAAAACTTTTGTTATATCGTTGAATTTTGCCCTAATTAACATGTCTTTGCTAAAATGGTTCAATGGCAGTGGTCAGTACAGAACGGTGAATGCACTTTTGTTGTTATCTTTTGTAGTCTTCCTATTGAAATGGTTGCTGTGAAGTCTATTGGTACTCAATTACATTCTAGTGGTTGTAGCAGTGCCATTGTAGAGACTGATAGGCGTATAGCTCTTAAGGTATCCAACCTCTCATTAGCACCAAAGAGCCAGATGCGAAATTTTAAAAGTGCCAGTAATTCCTAAACTGCGTTACATTTCCATTCCGAAAACAAACATAAGTATTTTATGCGGTTTCGAATTTTGAACTAATGCATACTTATGGAAATATTTGACAAAAAATGTTCAAAATTACCTCCCTTTGATAAGAATATAGTGTAAAATAATATTTGTAAATGATTTTCTTCTAGAAGCATAATCTTAATACAAGACCAGTCCAGATATCAAGTTGTCTGTACAAGTCCATAAACTCTATTCCAAACGAGACCTGGTTTTGATGTCCCGAGTATAAAGAGCTTGGGATAACATTGAGACAAAAGAAGAAAATACTGGCTATATGATACACAAACACATTCCAGTATTCATAAAGATTCGTTTTGTCGGCTTCAGACTATTCCAAATGGAAGCACCATAAGATTTTGTTGTCTGGGAAAGAGTTAAAGGTACATATAACTATTACGACAATACAATCAATGAAAAATGATGACACATATCTTTCTATTTAGCCCTGGTACCACAGGAGCAAATCGATTTCACTATGACCAGCCTTAAATGGAAATATTAGATACCATGAACGCACATTTTGGGGTAAACAGCAACTCTTCAGCAAATTTGGAAAGGTGCACGCTGACGATGTCATGAATGATATGGGGAATCCTTTTTAAGAAGAATATCCTAATTTGTTTACTCTTTACCTGAAGATGATGTCACTACTTGACTTCATTCGAGTAATGTAAACCAGAATTTACTCCCTGTGGTCAAAATCAATATAAGATTTTAAAGTAAAATTGCAAGTCTTTCTCGAACTTGTTTATAGCTTGCAAATCATGAGGAAGCTATTTCTTCTAATTCTCCGGGTGTGCTTGGTTGGAACTAAATACTTCACAGTAGTAGTAAGTTCCAGCTTGTCTCAGTTCTAGGAACCAAAATTGCAGCTGCAGATACAAAACCAAAAGTCTATGCTATCATAGTTGATGAATCAGCTGTGATAAACACATAGTCGCTTTGTACCTCCAAATGCTTAAGGAACATGCAACCGAATGTGCCAAACCTTCATGGGCTTTTACAGGCTAACTGATTTGGTTTGTCGATGTACACAGATACACCAGCCTAAATGCTGAAACAAAGGTCAAAGCATGGTCAAGACATCAAATACAGAGTGACTGACAAATGCATTCCATCTTAAAAGTATGGCATATATTTTGTTTAGACAACGACAACAAGACTGATTTCAACACCTTTCAGGCTGAAGATAGTTCAGATGTGTCAGTAAAATATTGTCATTGTGAAAGGGGAAGAAAGGGTTATAGGTAGTCAGTCTTGGGGAAATTGCGTGTTGCAATCATGAGCAAATACATGTTTGATAATCAAAGTCAGCAGCACAGACGTCCTTATAATAATAACCAATGCATTTCAAAGACTAAATGATATCGGTATTGAGAAGCTTTCGTTTAAGGTTATAAACTTATGCTAAACGCCCCTACATACAATGCACTAGGGGGGTTTTTTTTTGGGGGGGGGGAGAAAGAGAGAGTCTTTCATGCTTTCACTGGCTGTGATATTGTTTCAGATTTACGGTTAAAGGACAAGGGGCCTAGTTCTTCTCTTTTTATCATGTCTGCCAGCAAAGCTATATGATGCGTATTCCCCAACTAGCGCAGCTTTGGAAAGGTCTACTTTTTACCAAGCAGAATACATCTACGGTTAAATAACTTTCCCCAAAATGGAAGTACTGAGCCTTCCTAATAGGAATGGAAGCCATGAAGAATCACATAGCATATTGTCTGGATTTGAATTAACTTCCGTCAATTGTTGTAGGTACAAGAAGTCATGCAAAGATTGGTGCTATAGGTTTGGCCTACGCTGCACTGGATTACAGTGTATTCCTGTTAGTACGAGATTAAATATAAATTCTAATTTATATTGGAAAGACCTAGTGCATTTATCAGACCGAGGAACCTCAGTTTTGCTTAAAACGTACAATGAGCATTTATCAATTATAAAACCATCTTCTCCACAAAGAAAATTTTCACGAATGTGCTGTTTTCTTTGTGGACAGGAAGGTCATAGATTTGAAGATTGTCAACAAAACACACAAAAAGAAAGTTTAAAAAGAGAGAGAAGGTGCTGGACCTGTGGGAGGTCAAATCACATCGCAAACAGATGCTGGTATCCTAAATGGTAGGAATCAGTGGACATGCATTGTTTCAACCAGTTTGATATTCTTGCAGATTTATGTTCTTTTTGTAATACACCTAATGATAATTGTCAATGCAAAAATGATATTGCTGCAGGCGTTAACAATCATACACCATCTGATGATATCAAACAACATAAAAATACTACAACGCCTTTACAATTCAACTGCAATAATACTTCAAATATACCTGCTGAAAATAACATTTCCAATATAAAGGAATATAGAACGAATAATGAAGGTCTTACAGACAACACAATTATATTGAATAAACCGTTCGATTTTGAACAGAAAGGTCTGCATGTAGTATATCTTAATATACATCATATTTTACCTAAAATGGACCAAATTGAATTATTGATCCGCGATTCTAAAACGTTAAACATATTTTGCTTATCCGAGACATTTCTGTCTGATAAAGTTGCAAATTGTGATCTTAAAATAAACGGCTATATAATTGAAAGAAAAGATAGAATTGGTAAAATAGGCGGGGGCTTACTCCTGTATTTAGCGGACAACTTGAATTACCAAAGACGGAATGATTTAGAATTAGGTGATATTGAGAGCATTTGGATTGAGGTAAAATTTCAAAACAAAAAATCGTTATTACTGAATTTTTCTTACAGACCACCAAATAGTAGTCAAATTTGGATCGAACGATTTAAAGAGCAATTACTTTTAGCTGAAATTGAAGATTCTGACTACATTATTTTGGGTGATTTTAATATTCAATTTTCATTGCCGTCGACGTATAGCAACATGAAGTGGGCTAATCTGGTCCAAGATTTTGGCCTATTTCAGCACATTGATACGCCCACAAGAGTAACAAAGAATTCAGAAACAATTATTGACCACATTTATAGTACATGTAAGCATTCTATTAGCGAAATACTGGTTCCCGAAATAGGAATCAGTGACCATAACCCCATTGCGCTAACGTATAAATGCAGCATTTCCGACGTAAAGAAAAATGGGTTTCAGACAATAAAATATCGATCCTTTGCTAAATTGAATAAAAAAAGTTTTGTTAATGATCTTTCGTACACACAATTTAACGTTGTAGAAACATTTTCAAATCCCGATGACGCATTACAGTATTTCTATTATTGTTTGAATTGCATTCTCAATAAACATATACCTATAAAAGAAAAAAGAGTAAAGAAGCTGAAACAACCTGATTGGTATAACGATGATATCAAAACTGCTATTTCAAAAAGGGATACATTCAAACGTTCCCACAATTGGCATATGTACAAACTATGGAGAAATAAGGTTACATCTGCAATAAGGAAGAGCAAAAAAGAAATTTTTAACAAGGCAGTCAAAAATCAATCTGACCCTAAAATACTGTGGCAAAATCTGAAAAATGTCGCGTCCGATGACGGATCTATTTCTCAAATACCTTCCAGACTGTGCATAAATGGTACAATCGTGGAAGGCAGTAGAAATGTACTGAATGAACTAAATATACACTTTTCAAATATTTCAAAAATTGTTGAAAGGGTTCCTTTAGATACAAGCTTTTTCGAAAATTTAAAATCTAGACTTGATGAAGTACTTCAAGACAAAATTTTTCATGTAAACTATATAACACCTTTAGAAGTAAAACATATTATTGAAAATCTTGACGTTAAAAAGTCGTCTGGAGTAGATAATATAGGTGCCAATATTTTAAAATTATGCAAAGATTATATTTCGGCGCCCATTTCGTGCATTTTCAACAAATGTATTGCTGATGGATTTTTTCCTCGCGAATTTAAAAAAGCCAATATTTGTCCCATTTTTAAAGGGGGTGAAAAGAGCGACCCAAATAACTATCGCCCGATCTCGATCCTTCCTACATTATCTAAGATATTTGAGCGACATATAGCAAATCAGCTGAAAGATTTCCTAAAGAATTCAAACATTTTATATGCTCATCAATCCGGTTTCAGAGACAATTACTCTTGTCAGACAGCACTTATTCACATAATAGATTCTTGGTTAACAGAAATTGACGAAGGAAATTGCATTGGCTCCGTATTTCTTGACTTGAAGAAAGCCTTTGATCTTGTTGATCATGATGTTTTACTTTTTAAGTTAAAATTGCATCATTTTTCTGACGCTGCATGTGACTTCTTTCGGTCATATTTATCAAACAGATATCAAGCGGTAAAAGGTGGAACAGTTGTGTCAGAAATGAAGCCCGTTTTATCTGGTGTTCCTCAGGGTTCTATTCTTGGACCAATTCTGTTTTTGATCTATATTAATGATCTACCTTTGAATGTCACCTCAAACATTGACATGTATGCTGATGACGCAACTCTTCATTACTCTGATGTGAATATTACCAGAATAAATGCTAACCTTCAAGATGACCTACTCAATGTTGAGCGCTGGTGCAAATATAACAACATGATTATTAATCCAAATAAGACTACGTGCATGTTAATTGGTTCCGCACAACGACTTAAAAAAGCGGAAAATCTTAATCTTGAAATTCTTGGAAATCAAATAGAGACTGTATCTTCACAGAAGCTTTTGGGTGTTCATATTGATAATACCCTATATAGTAAAAACGGTATTTCCCGTCCGTCAATGGCTGCCATCTTGGGAAATAGTGGCCGTCTTGTAATTTTTAGGCACAAAATATGATGAAAGTCTGTTTTCTCATGTTTGAAAACATTCAAATGAATTTTGTTGTGAAAAGAACAAAAATCGGCCAATTATATTAGCTTTTATGGTAAAAATGGTATCTTTCTTACGACAATGGCGGCCATCTTGAAAAATGGCGACCATCCATACTTTTTGAATGGCTAATTGGTTTTTATTTAGCTACATGGTTTTATAGATGAGTATGCCAAGTTTGATGCTTGCATCATCAAGTGCATGATTTTTGCATAAATTTGTCTGCTTAGCTATTTGCCAGTTTCGCACGTTTGAACGTAATTTACCTGTGACCTCATTCTGACCTGGAATTCGAAAGAGACACTAAGCATGCTTCCGAACATTGTTTGAAGTAGTCTAGAATATTTCTAGCATTGCTACCTTTGCTTACAAGAATGTCTTGGATTATCTGTGTGTAATAAAAGAACTAAAGCTTTATTCAAGTTCAATAAGAATTTCGTTAAGTATCGCGCTTTATTTCTGAGCGTTTTTTAGCATAAGTACGGTAAAATAATGTTTGAAAATGACAATATAGGCCCTGGGTGAGCCTCAGTCCATTCCTGATTCAATTTATTTGATTTCGTTTAAATTGCTTTCATTTTGTGTGGACGCAAATGATTCTGCTTTATCTTTAAGCCATTTTTCTTGATTTTTGCACTCATTGACCTTTGACCTCACTGTGACCTTGAATCGAAAAATCACGCTGGGCATCCACCCCTATCTTGTTTGTAATAGTCTAAGGAACAATTCTAGCATGGATGCCGAGCATTAATAAAGAATGCCATCAGGAGTCATCGTAGGATTTATAGTCCGTAGACTACAAGGTCGAGGTCACAATGTTATTTTTTAGAATTGAAAAGTAAAGGCATGGGCTATATTATACCCGGCCTACTTCGTATGCACTGTCGGAGATACAGACTCCATAATTCACAGATAATAAGCATTTTCTCCTTATGTTTCAATATGTTCTGTCCTATATTGTACAAAAACACATTTCGTCGCCTACAGCAACAGTCAAACCGGAACAGTGCATATTTCTGCCGTTTTGAGGTCCATGTTTTAAACAAAAGCCTTGTTAAACCATTGCCAAACAGAGAAAATTTAGACAATTCCAATTTAAAATCTGCTGCTGACGACAAAATGGATGTTAATTAATGCTAGATTTGTGTACAGTATAGCTGAGAAAATACATGCATACATACATATCCATTTTAAAGTCCGTTTTCCTCTACCGAGGGTTGGACTTGTGTGACAGGTCTGCAGCGCAGTCGTCCTCTCCATTCGGACCGGTTCTGAGGGTCAGTGGAAACCATCCCTAGTTTTCTTCTGTCGTCCAGCACAATTTCTTCCCACGTTTTCTTAGGTCTGCCTGAGCTTTTCTGTGCAGCTACATTCAAGGTCCGCACTCAGGAAACCCATCCTGACTGTATTGCGTTCCACATGACCGAACCACCTTAGTCTGTTGGTACGTAGGACAGTATCAAGATCATTTATACATAGCTTTGTAAGCAGGGACTTTGAACTGATGTCGTCTGTAGCTTTAACATTGCAGATCCAGGGTATCATTGCTCTGTCGTTTCGCTGGAGGTTGTTCAGTGAAGCAGTTGTTGTGGCCCATGTCTCTGATGCATGCAGCATGACACTTCTTACACAGGTTGAATAAACTCGTCCTCTGGTTAAGAGTGGTAGGTTTCTGTTGCAGAGAAGGGGGATCAGTTGGTGGAATTTGCCCCAAGCCGATTTGCAACGTGTTACAGATGCTAATTCACAGCCTCCTCCTGCAGAGAGCATGTCCCCAAGATAGCAGAACTCGGGGACAGCTTCAAGTTTCTCTCCATCTACCACCACTTCCGTCAAGATTCGCCCGTCGATGGGACGTGCTGTAACGAGACATCCAGCACACCTGAAGTCAGGATCTGGGCACAGGAGACCTTTAATGTCACTGCATTTCTTATGTATCCAGCACAGACGGCCACCACAGAAATTTAGAGGCAAAAGGAGAAAGTGCTAATTATCGGCATTTTCTTCTTTTTGTCTCAATGTTTTCCCAAACCATCTCTTCTCTGGACGTCATAACCAGACTATATTAGGGAAAGGGTTAGTGAATCCATTAAGTCGAAAATGCTGATCAGTGGCCGGTTTCATCAAAAACGTCCTAGGTCTTGTTCAAGAAAGGGTAGAATATCGGATAATGTTGAGCCTGCTATGCGGGGGAAAGTGTTGAGAACAAAAAGCTGTATAGATATATATGACGTCGATGAAATCTGACTTGCATTGTTACACACAGTAAACACGCGAGATGACGAAAATCAAGTGTCCCGATCTAGCAACTATCAAATCTGAAGCTAGGATTATTACGCATTTAGCATGGCCTCTTGTATGTATTAACACTTTTTTTAGTTATATGTTTAAAGAGACATCTAAAAAATCTATTGAATATTTTACTTATATTTTTTACATGAAAGAGCATACTTTCTATGAAACTTCACAAACAAACTTTACAAAGAATATATTTTCCATTGTAAATTGAATTAATCTACAGTTCAGATGTAAATGAAATTTCGTGACTTTCGTCTCTACTTTAAAAGCACTTTTATTTTATTATATCTATTTCTAAAAATATACTGATATCATTATTAAAAACGCATTTGAATAACAAATATTGCCATCAAATTTTTTAAAAAAAATGACATGGGAATGTAATGTCTATAATATAATAAGTAACATGTAATAATAGGTAATTTAACATATTACATTCACTTTTATTCTTAATTCTAATGAGAAATACAAAGCTCCGCCCAATAGCTTGCGCACTCAGACTTTTATTTTTATTAGATATTTTGAATGATCAATTAACGATCTGGAACCATAATAGACACTTTTGAAAATAGAAAAAGTATTGTCTACATCTACATCGTGACCCGAACAATCGATTTCCGATTATGACTGGGTGAAAAGTGTGTTAATAACCGGTAAAAGAGCTGTTAAAGAAAAGGTTTTTTGGATTAGTTAAAAGATAAAAGGTAGTATGCTACAATTAAAAGTAAAAACAGGAAAGTAAGTTACTCTAGATTGACGGCCACCAGTCTCTCAGAAAATGCACTGAGACTGGGGCTAGACTTGACTGTCAGGGGCAATGTGTTCCAGAGTTTTATTGTTCTAGGAAAGTAGGAGTTAGAGAAGTACTGGGTTCTGGAGAAAGGGATCAAGTAATTTAGGTTTCTTGTCGGTGTAAGATGCGAGTTATCTACTGCAACACTTCCGGCTCTAATTTTGTAGAACATGACCAGGGAGTTGTAAAGCCTTCTTTGATGTAGTGTTTGCCATTTAAGCTTATTCATCATATCTGTGACGCTGCACGTGTAGTCGTAGTTGTTTGTAACATATCTGGCCGCGGATCTCTGGACTCTTTCAATATTATATGGGTGGGTTTTCTGCCAGGGGTGCCAGACTGATGAACAGTATTCAAGTTGTGGGCGAACATAAGTGTGAAAGGCTGCAGTTTTAACTTGTTGATTGCTAGTTTTTATGTTTCTTTGAATAAACCGGAGACTTGACATTGCCTTGGAAGAGATATTTTCGATGTGCTTTGACCAATTTAAATCGGGGGTAATAGTGACGCCTAGATACTTAGCTGCCTTAGTAGATTGTAATTCTGTGTTATGCAATTTGTAAGGATATATGAGGGGGTTTCTCTTCCGTGTAATTCTAAGGATTTCGCACTTATCTGGATTGAACTCCATGGACCATGTCCTTTCCCATTTTTCTAGATTAATAAGGTCTTGTTGCAGAGATAAACAATCATTGTTTGAATTAATGGTTAGATAGACGATGGTGTCATCTGCAAACATTCTGGTGTTACATTTGACTGAGTCAGGAAGGTCATTTATGTGAATGAGAAAAAGACATGGCCCGAGGACCGATCCCTGCGGTACTGCTGATAGTACCGGGAGTTCATCCGAGAGGTAACCTTCAACTGCAACCTTTTGGGATCTGTGGGACAAAAAGGACCTAATCCAATTAACCACTTGTGGGCAAATGCCTAGCTGCTGTAACTTGTAGATAAGGCAGAGGTGATCGACCTTGTCAAAGGCCTTTGAAAAGTCCATCACGACGACATCTGTCTGATACCCTGATTCAAGATTATTGAATAAATCCTTTGTAAAATTAATGAGTTGTGTTGTGTTTGTTATATATTATTTCTATGATATAATACGGAGGTAAAATGAAACTTAAAACAATTTTTACCGATATGTTGGAATTTTATATATTTTTTTAGTTATTGCCCCCTTTTTACAAAAAAGGCGGGAAAAGGGGAAGCACCAACTCCGTAAATCTCATATTTTTTCCCAGAAGATGATAATATCTGACTTTTTTCAGCTTGTATGCTACAACAGATATGTATGTAACATAAATAAGCTAAATACAAAACTATGATAAACAAAATTGAGAAAAAAACGCTTGATTATACATAAGGTTTATGATTTTGCGACTGAATTTTTTCCATGTTTAAGAAAAATGAACATTTTTCTTTGATCTGTAATTTTTGAAATATTGACTGGCAGGGTATGAGACCTACACGAAAATTTTCTCTAATTTATACTTGTGCAAATAAAACAAGAATGGGAAAAGGCTACCGTTAAATTTTGTTTTTTTATGAATTCAAACTTAGTAGGGGCGCATAAAACAAGGACAAAATTATCCAAAATAGGTCATTCAATTCCATCAAATATTCACTGTAAAGTCAAATGTAACAACACATTATTTTTTTATAGTAACTTATATAAAGAACTTATTTTTATCAAATATTCATTGCCAGATTTCCCTGTAGTTACTACATAAACTATTGTTAACAAAACAAGGACATTATATACATCGGTGGGGAATCATGTGACACTAAATTTCAGAAAATCGTCAATAATTTTGTAAATACTTGACCAATTTGAAATCGGTTTGAAACAGAAAAAAGTGTAAAACGCCCGATATCAGATGGGTGGTAACTCTTTTACAAATCAAGTGATAAAAACCTTATTGACGACCAGAGTAAGTTTTGGTTGGTCGTCAATATCTTTCATATCGGCTGATTTTTCAAAGATTATCCTTTGCATTCAGCAAAGTCATAGAGTGTTCCCGTTGTCTCTGCTTAAATTCTTCTTTTCAAATCGGTCATCTTTTGACAGAATTGTTGGAAAATATCGAAACTATTATGTCAGGTGATTCCCCGCCATGATATAAGATTCGTGGGTGGAAGAGGGTTGAAATTGGTGTCATGTACTACTGTAAAAGAACGCCTTTTTTAATCAAATTAAGCTAATCTCACACGAACATGTATCTTTGATTACCGGCTCTTTACATACCTATACTCCTTTAATCAACGATATTATGACACATGTTTACAAAATTTACCCTTGCAAAAAACGCAATAGCAAACTCAAAATACTGTAAATTTGCATGTGATGGTTCGAATCTTGCAGGTCCCTTACACCTTTAAGATTTGAACCAAGACATGCAACGTTGAACTGAAAATTAACAAGGATTACGTTTTGTTTATTACTGTAAAATTTGTAAACATGTGTCATTATATTGTGACTGGACTATATTAAAAAAATCAAGGCAGAAGACGCAATATTGATACTATATCAAATCCTGGTCTTAAGCATTTATTTGTATAGATCTTGAATCAATCAAGTGTATTGGTGCATACATAACCCATTCCCCCCCCCCACCCACCCCCCCCCCCCCCCCCAAAAAAAACTGTACCAGTCCAAAAGAACAGAAAACACTGAGGAAAAGGGACACATTGATGATAACACATTGATGATAATCAACAACCTCTTCTTTTCTCTCAATGTTTTCTCAAATTATTTCTACAATGGAAGTCAAACCAGACTTGTTAAGAGAAGGATATATCAGTGCTTTGCTCTTTATATCCAAATCAGTAAATTCATAACAATTGTAGGCCTATTGAAACAGTTATTTCTTCATTTCTCTTAGTGTTTTTCTGTTATTTCTACCAGTGATCTGGGCCCCGTTTTATCAACGAAATTACGAACATTATTTTCGCAAATTTGAACGGAAGTTCAAATTTTTTGCGTAAGTGCGTTTTACAAAACATGTTCGCAGCTAAGATTAGAATTTCCTAAGTTTTTTTCCGTAACTTTACGATCAAAAATAGTTGACGTAAATCTGTTCGTCACCACTGTCGATGCCTAAATTTACCGTTTAACCCTTTCCCAAACGGCAAACTCTTAGCGCAGTCCTGTTTAAAAGCTGCTGTAGATGACATGATTGATGTTAAAAAGGAATTGTTTTGTATACAATACAGCATAGAAAATATTGAGACAAAAGGAGAAACTGCTGGTTATCAGCAGTTTCTTCTTTTGTCTCAATGTTTTCCCAAGCTTTTTTCAATTAGAGACGTCAAAACAAGGTCTTATTCGGGAAAGGGTTAAAGCCTTGATAACCCCAAAATTACTGAAAATATCAAAATATCTATGAAAGGAAATGTTGAAATTGAACAAACCACGGAAAATTCATGTGAATAGCAATGGATTTTGTGCTAACAATAGACTGGGTTTAAAGTTATGTTTTGATAAACCGTCAGTGTTGTCATAAAATATCGTAACTACGGCCTGATTTAAGCCGTAGCTACGAGATTTCATAACAGCTCCAACGAATTACTATTGTATGTCCGAAATAACGTCACGATTAACTGGATAAAATCGTTCCCTATTTCGCTGTACTTTTATTTTCACTTTCTTTTTTGTTGCTATTTATAGAATACAACATGAAAAAGTATTTTTCATGTATTTCCTTTTCTAATGGAATGAATGTACGTTTAATATACGGGTAGGTTTAATACAAATGTGACCAAAGTGTGACATTCAAATGTTAAGAATAACAGCTAATTTTACAGAAATTCATAAAGATTTCTTAATTGGGATGGCCAAAAACTATTCTAAATGGTTAAGCAGTGCCCAAATTATATTTTAAATTCATGTTCACTACTTTTTAGCTAAATTTGTGTGCACAATCTTGCAAAATGACAACAAAAAAGCGTTTCACTCCTGACAGCATATATATTGCACGATATGAGAAATTGTAACCCACGAACCACTAAATAGTAGAGTGCAGAATGCCCACAAGATTGATGGCTTCCGAAAAAAATTTGAGTGGTAGATTTCTGGCTGAATAGACAAAAATGAGAACACATTTTGAAAAATAAAAGTGTTTCACTCCTAACATAAAATTCAGAGGGTTATTGTATAAAACAGGATCCACATCCTAAACCAGTGAAGATAAGATGAAAAGGTAATTTTAAGATGATGATGCACATGTTGTTTTATGAATTACAAGTGCTTATTGTAGTATCCTGTCACTGATTTTATTTACCATAGCTTATGACAACTTAGAAACTTAGAAACAAATTCTAGAACAGAGTTTACGTAAATGATTTACAAACTATGAATTTTTGGATTGAACCCCCATAATATCAGTTGATATTAAATAATTTTTTGTACATAATTAAATGATTAATTATGTCAAACAGGATCAAGGACTACTGGACATTATTTTTAAAATAAATGACGCGATGAAACTAACAACCAGAACGCTTGCACACTGTTTTTTTCATCATGGTACCCTCTTTTTTCATGGTGAAAACTTAATATTCCGAGAAAATTGTTTTCTGGAATGTGCGATTTGAAACATTATATGAATTTGAACCGTTATCTAGTGTACTAACTTCACGCCCAATTTAATTAAATTCCGAGCGTGGGCAGACTCCCATGTTATTTTCCTATCCGTGTGACACCCCCTTGATAACTTTTTTTGCAATTATTGTTGTGTCATTTGAGATTCCTCTGTGTTTCTTTATAACAAGTCAAAATTCCCTCGGGACAAAATCACCCTCCCAAGGTTGGCAAAGTAATCCCATCAAATAATAGTATTTATATGGCCAGTTGATGATAATTCATGGGTGGACATAATTCTCCCAAACACTTTAAGAGTAATAAATATATGTTGATAATATCTCAATTGTTACTAGAGTTTTCTTTCCGATGTAAAAAAAAAAATGATTAAATAGCATTAATAGATTTTACTAGCACTTGTTTTTAGATATTTTAAAATTAAAAATGTATCGTAATTGATGGGCCGTGTCGATCAAGCAATGCAATGGACATCATTCCGCATTTTTTTACACTTATCTACTATAAATATTTGATTAAATGAATTATGTCCAACCTTGCATTTTATTGGGGATGGGACAGGATTATGTTCAACCTACAAACTATATTCGTCCTTTCATTTTGACCGTGATCATCATGCCCGCCAATGCGAAAATGGAAGAAGGGATTTTGTCCCACATACGCACTCTATTGATGGCGATTCAAGGTAAGAATCTTTCCTTTTTATCTCTCTTTTTCGCTTCAAGTGACATATATGTGATCGCATGTTGTGATGTCCTTAAATATGATGGAAAAAGAAGCATGCTTACATAAAAGGGGAAAAATTCTCTCATATACAGATCAGAAGTTTAGCAGCTGTCAAAATATAAAAAAGATTAGAGGTAATTAAGGAAACATTTATAGAATAAAATAATGTGTTGATAATAAGAAAAACTCCTTTTTGCTCAATATTTTCTTCACAATATTGCACTTGTTTAGTATTTTGACATCTACTATTCGTCCCTTGACAGCCAGAAATGGCTATCAGCAGTTAAATTTTAATTGCTGATAGCCACTTCTGGCTGTCAAGGGACGTATTTGTCTTGATACAATATCCATTTGTTAGACCAATCCAGTTTGAAAATAAATAAGGAAAGAAAAGAAAATCAAAAGTTGAAAATGTGTGTATGTTGTAGCACAAAAGATACTGAAGGAAAAGGAACTTTGCCTCTTTTTCTTCAATTAAACATGGTTATGCATTTTTATCATTTTTGGAAGGACTAAGTTAACGAAAAGAAGACAGACTTTTATTTTATAATTTCATTTAATTAATCTTTCTGGTGGTGGATACTTTGCCTACATAAGGTCAAAATACGAATATAAGAAAATCGGGCTTGGTCGCCGAAACGGCCTTATTTAATATCATCCTTTACACAGAATGTTTCTATCCGACCTAAACATGCACCAATTGTCGTGGGTTTTTTTCCATATCATATTGTGCCATAGTAAAAAGGAGTTTGATGAAAAAAAAGTACATTGCTTGATTCTCTATCATTTATGGAATTTTATTCGAAATTTTATTTAATGTCGTGATTTATTTTGGTACACAATGGAGAAATCAAATACTGATAAGCAGCAATATTCGATATTCCCATAAGGCACACTTGAAAAAGTCGCATAATCGGCACGTAGTAAGGATATGGGTAGTAAAACAACACCCAATTATTTATTTGTTTGTGGGTAAAATTATACAGTATCATATACAATTCTGAGTTGATAGAGTGGAAATTAAGAAAAATATTGACAACCAGAAGGTGCGTATTCTTTTGCCCTTCAGTATATATAGCACAGAGACAGAAACCTAAATGAATTCTAATGGACTTATGGACTCAAATCATGTATTGTTGAATTGTGAGATTTCGTTACGTATCCGAGTCTACGAGGGCGACGTTGTATACATTCGTCGGTGGAACGTCATCTTCGCAAGCCAAGGGTGACATCTACGACCTAACGTCGGTTCTGTATTCACCCTTGGCGTATTTAGTCCGAGTTTTTGGTCTCCTGGAAAGCGTTTTCATTGGTTCCAGCGAGGTCTCGCTGGAACCAATCAGATTGTCGACTGATACATTTGTTATGAGTAACAAAATCATGACAACGGGCGGGAAAAAGCATTGCATTTGCAACTCAAAAACGCGAAGATGGGCGATTTTTCCTAAGAATTTCACTGCAACAGACAGGAATTCCCTAAATTTAATCGACGAATTATTATAGGCCTACTTTCGACAATTCGACCAAAAAAGCAGCCAACTTTTACATAATCCGCATGACGTTTGACGCGAAAGAAAACGCGCGTTAATGACGTCATCAATAATGGACGTAAACAATCAGCAGAACAACCGCTAGGCGGCGCTCCGCGATTTAAAAAAATCGGACTAAATTCGCCAAGGGTGAATACAAACGTAGGTGGGTTCAGCCTTGGCTAGCGAAGATGGTGGAACGTTCGACCAGATGATTCCGACGTAGCGTGAAGCTCATTAGGGGAGGAACATCTTAGTCCTAATTAATTTACTTACTTTCATTATTACATGTAGAAAGCTTCATGCCAAAGCCTTTATCATTTGCTTTTTAACCCATTCCCACATATTGACGCTTTTTAACACCTAACAAAATAATAGACCAGGAAAACATCATGGAAAATGAAGAAATTGCTTGTGACAAGCAATTTCTTCATTTCCCATAATGATTTCTACCACAAAACACAATAAATGATAAATCACATTCACTTTAAATTGTTGTCTGCAACTTCTTTCAAACTGGATCACCTTGCTGTTTGGGAAAGGGTTAATTGATGTTGTTTTCAGAGCCTGAGTGTGTTACTACAGTCCATAACATCATGTATAAGTGTGATATTTTGTGGACATCTGGGGAAGGAGATACTCGATGCAGTATCACTAGCTTCTTTGGTAAAGTTTAGTCTTTGATACTTTGATACTTTGATTTTTTTAGACTTTGATAAAGAAAGTTTAAAGGGGTCATGGTAGATATTTCAGGCATCGGAACAATATGGGGACGGTGAGAGTTTACGAAGTTGTCTTGTGGACTGCTTCGAGGGCAAAAAAGAAAGGTATTTAATGAGTTTCCTGTGAATATCATAAGAAATTACGAGTAATTGTGTGGATGGATTAAGTTAGATATCGCTGGTGGGGAGTCAAAACATCGTAGCTACAGCTTGAATAAGCTGGAGTTACGAGGTTTTGACTTCCAACCGACGATATATACTTTATATAGAAGGACTAAATAAACTTGATGCGAATTTTCCCTTGATAGATATGATCCAGCCATACAGGTTTACCAATTCATACATTTCTTCTATATTTTCAAATATTTGAATGTTTCCAACTGCTAAGAAGGTCCCTTCCCAGATGACGGCTCATATAACTTAGATCTACGTATTTTGCCATGTTTTATATTTCAGTTCATTAATGTATTTGGTATGGCCATATTATTGGGATTAAGCTGGGCCTGTGATACTCTCTTTGCGCAGGTAAATACACTTAGTGTCATCATATTTGTTACACGCAAAAATTAACCCTTTCCCAAACAAGACCTGGTTTTGACGTCCTTAATATATATGGTTTGGGAAAACATTGAGGCAAAGGAAGAAAGTGCTGATAATCAGCACTTTCTCCTTTTGCCTCAATATTGTTTTAGCTATGTTGTACACAAATCCAATCTAAATTCACACACATTTTGTCATCTGCAACTGCTTTTAAATTGAATCTCCCAAAAATTTTGTCATTTGGGAAAGGGTTAAATATATGGCGTTTATGTAACCATAGCAATACAAACAATTTCTAAGAGGTCCAATTTTGAACCCATGTTGCAACCCATCTTTTTGTGCCATAATGTCGTGACTGAACTATATGTGAACAAAAAAAAACCCACCTGGTTATGTTCTTGTGTTTAAAATCCTCGGGTTACTTTTGAAATAACATAATGTCGTATTTAATGCCTCATGTCAATTATACAAAAGGCCTAGTCACATAAACCATTCCACGTCCACATCGTGGCCAATGCACATCTAAAACAAGGGACCCTCGCAGTATAATTTTGGACGTGGTGTGGACGTGATATTGACTCGGAATCTTAATTGACGGACCGAAACGCATATTAAACAAAAAACATGTAGTTCAAAAGAATATGCGCGTTGTCAAAATTCAACTCACGCATAAATATAAAATATAGTCACCAAAAACATATAAATGTCTGTTATCATCTTAGAAGTGGAGTTTTTAAAATTGTAAATATAGACAAATTATAATAATCATGTGAAATATAAGAAGATTATACCATCTGATATTTTCAGTGGTTTAGACAACTGTTGAGATTTGTATGAATTCTTAAAGATGAGTTTTGGGTTCTGCAACGTGCCTGCGACCTTCTCCCGTACCATTAATCTCGTCCTACAGGGGCTAAATTGGAACGCAGTGTTAGCGTTCCTAGACGATATTCTTGCCATGGGAGAAACCTTCGAAAATCATCTTTCTTTACTCACTCTGCTCCGACAACAGTGGATTCTTCAAACATTTAAGCGACAGAGTTTTTCGGTGCAAAACGAAAGTGGGAAGCGTTCATGTGCATTAAAAAATTGCATTCGCTTGAATGTTTGAAGACACCACTGGATTCGGAGCAGATTGAGTAACAACCGGGAATTGCCCTTGCAAATGTACTTTATCTCGTCACAATCCATAGAGTATAAGCTGAGAAATTTATTAAATCATACCGCGAAGCGGCCTATTTGTTCATGGTGAACGCTTCCGAAAAGTCACGTGGGTTAACTACTGTGATAATCTGTTTAGATAGATCCAAGTGGAGAGAGAGCAGCATGAAAAGTCCGGGTATTTTCTGACCGTCCATTGAACGTCCAGGTCCGTTCTGATTTCAATGAAAATACCTAACTTTAAAACGTTTAAATCCGAAACTTTATTGTTTTTCCACAGTCATTCGGGAGCACGAACAAAGCTAACATGGGTTTAATCCTACAAAGAGGTAAGTTGTGTAATATACATAGCAAAGCATACTTGATATTGATACTGTCTCAAAGTGAAAAGCGCAAAGTTCCACTGGGGATTTAACGCAGAATCCTTCCACCGTTTGAACAAGAAGAAAAAAAAACACATTCGTTTTAAAGCAGTAGTAATGGATTTTGAGCTAAATATAGACTTGGTTAACCTTCATGTATTGCTAAATCGTCAATGCTGTCATAAAATCTCGTAACTTCGGCTTGCTTCCAGACCAAATACCTGATATACTAACCACACTGAACCAGGTAGATTTGCTACATACGAGTATGTACCAACGTATATAGTGCAAAACATTGACTCGGGTCATCTAGATGGTGACATCTTCGCAAGCCAAGGGTGACATCTACGACATAACGTCGTTTCTGTATTCACCCTTGGCGTATTTAGTCCGATTTTCTTGGTCTCCTGGAAAGCGTTTTCATTAGTTCCAGCGACGTCTCGCTGGAACCAACCAAATTGACGACTGATATATTTGTTATGAGTTACCAAATCATGACAACGGGCGGGAAAAAGCATTGCATTTGCAACTCAAAAACGCGAAGATGGGCGATTTTTCCTAAGAATTTCACTGCAATAGACAGAAATTCCCTAACTTTAATCGACGAATTATCATACTTTCGACAATTCGACCAAAAAAGCAGCTAACTTTTACATAATATGCATGACGTATGACGCGAGAGACAATGCGCGTTTATGACGTCATCAATAATGGACGTAAACAACCAGCAGAACAACCGCTAGGCGGCGCTTCGCGATTTCAAGAAAATCGGACTAAATCCGCCAAGGGTGAATACAAACGTAGGTGGGTTCAACCTTGGCTAGCGAAGATGGATGGTGAGAGACCATGATTTTTCTCAAACATCAGAAAGGATACAGGCCGAACTGCGATTCGAACCGACTACCCCTGGTTTGATAGACCTCGATGTTACGGGGAAACGATAATCAGCATTTTCTCCTTTTGCCTCAACACTTGCACAAAAATCATATCAATCAACATTTATTGTTGTCTGCAAAAGCTTTTAAAATGGACCACCCTTCTCCTAGTTTGGAAAAGGGTTAAGGACCACTTCTCCAGATCACGACTGTTCTTTTTTTTCCCATCAGGTATCGTAGTAGAGATGTTAGCATGTCTTCCTATAACGGCCATCTTTATCAACGCAGAACACATACTAGCGCTGACGGGACAATCACAATATGTGTATAGGTAGGATTAATTCCTTGCAAAAGGGTGGACCATAGGCGGTATTAACCAACCGATATAACAAGAAGTAAACCTTTCAAGTCACATACATAACAATCAATCCGATTGAGCGAGACATACGTCTAGTCCAATCAGATAGCTTGTAATATAACTTAGAGTTACATTTGAAGCGATTGAGAAATGTTAGTGAATACGATCCAGTCCTTAACACAAAAGTCTATAAGGATACCGCTAACTAGTCCTCTTTCAAAAACATGAAGATATGCGAATAAAATGCAGAGAACTTGCATTTTGTCCTTTAGCCGTAATGTTTTCTGTGATATAATGTACATAAATTAATTTTTTATCATCACCAATTTTATCGCCTGCAGCAGATTTCAAGTTAGAACAGTCTAAATTTGGCCGTATATGACAGTTTTATGAGAATCGAAGAAATCCATTCTTTCGCAAATTAAGGTTTGCATTGAGGTCATTGAAAAAATATCTAGGGGAGACCGGGGCAAGATGATACACGGGGCAAGATGATACAGAGCAATTTTAAGCAATATGACGCTATGTATGACGCCATATATATTCTATGTTGTAGCGTCTTTTTGTCATCTATATTTGGCAAAAATATCTCAGGAGTACAAAAACACATACAGAAATAATACAGAAATATCATTTTTCGGGGTATTTTAGTAATTATTTTCATTTTTACTCATTTCCTTCTGTAACGTTAGAATACGAGAATATTTTTTTGAAATCTTTTCCAGATTAGAACATGCCATTTCAACATTTATTTACCATTCTTATTTTCATCTAAATATTGTTCGTTTTCTAATGATACTAGTTGAAAGGTAACGAGGTGTCACGGGGCAAGATGATACAGCATAGTCGGGGCAAGATGATACAGACTGCCATCTTGTCCTGGTGACCGCCATGTTTCGCAAAAGACGTATTCAACCCATAAATGCAATCCCCGAGAACTTATGCAGGTCATAAATTTGTTTCATAGTGGTTCTGCTGGTAATTAAACCGTTCCAGGGCGCAATACGGCATGGCTACTTTTTTTTATTCCCACATCTTCGTTAAAATAGATTAGTTTCTTTATTGTTTTGACATGAAATATGACCTTTTATAAATTCTGAATAATCTCGTAGTATTTTTCTCATAATTAATTTATTTTAATAATCGTAAAACGAGGTTGTATCATCTTGCCCCACAACCTGTATCATCTTGCCCCGAGCACGGGTCAAGATGATACATCTTACCAGTCTGTTTCAAAAGCAAAATTCCATATGTTGCAAACATTTCATAAGTGCGGATTTCGGCCTGAATAATAGTCAAGAAACCAAATTTTCCTTTTTGTCCTAAATTGAACAGCAGAGCAAGCCATGTCAGCAGAAATTTGAAGAATTCGAAAAAGTGTATCATCTTGCCCCGGTCTCCCCTATTTTGTCAATATTTTCAAAATTAGGCAAATTTTCAAAATAAATATTTAAAAGGTGGAAATCTGTCAATAATAATTGCCCTTCATAACATACAATAAAAAAGGTGTGTTAGCCTTCAAATTTTGTGAAAAGTAGGTATTAAATCTAGCTCTTCAACGGCAGATAATTCACTGAAATACATGTATAAATCATAGAGTGAATAATTATTTACATTATTTCCAAATCAGAAACATATACCGATTATTTCATATTCACTTCATAACATATCGTTTGATATTTTTAAAGCATATAAAATTTCGATATTTGATATTAAACACTATCAGGCATATAAGTATTGTAGCTATTACAGTTCCGGACCCTTGAAAGTATTGGGTTTTTTTTTCGAAATATTGCTTGTCAATTCTTAAATTATACAAATACATACATATCATTACCGATACTGTAATCGTTGCATATTGTTTTATTCATAACTGAGCTAGGGTCTGGAAAGATGTCCTTTAAGGCTTTGAGCCCAACATGGTTCAAGATCAGCCTGCGTATACACGCGGTCTAATCATGAACAATGTTGGTCTCCAATAGCTTCTTCCTGACCTGTAGCAACTGTAAGACAGCAGTATGGATCCAGGTCAGACTGCTTTTAGGCTCAGACTGATCACAAAACATGACTGTCTCAAATGCTATAAGAGTACTTTTCCCAGATCCTGGCTTATTTTCATTTCAGAATGGCTGGTGTCTACATCTTGATTTCAATTTCGGCATTACCGGTACGTATGACTCAGCTGTCACTCGTCTAAGTTACAAAGTCAGTGCAAAAAATAGTGACAGAAACAGCCTGTCAAATATAGGCACCTCTGAGCTATAATTCCCTTCCTTACTCGATGTAATATAATGTCACATTCCCAACAGCACCTTTTACAATTATAGCAGTTATTCAAGGTTCAGATTGGTTGAAGGTACTGTCTTTTAAGTCTTATTTGAAGATATCATTATAAGAAAAGTTACGAGATATCCAAAGCAGAATACAACCACCGTCTATTTTCACTTTCTTTACATGAATCTTACGCTAGATGGCTTTTCAAAAACAGACATGACTGCATCGACTGCACCTTCAATATGTCGGAACCTATTACAAGTTAAATAATTTTATTCTAATCTGTATTATATTGAGTGATGCGTCAAATTTGACACCCAAATGTGACATGCGCAGACAAAGCCTTAAAACTTCAGAATAAATGGTCGCACTTATCGGGGGTAATGTAATCCGTTTTCTCTGTTTTCACTCCGAACTTTGCAGTCCAATCAAGTGTGTTACCATACGCCAATATAATTAATGCATTATGATTAATGCTCCTTCGTTGTAATTTTGTCTTCCGTATACTGTAGGAGAGAAAATCATTTTAAAATATTTTGATTATTATCATCATCCGTCATAAATGTCGATGGCATCACACTCCAAACGTCTGTGATCGCAGGATGAAATACTCCGAGTGGGGTCGCTTGGATTTGGGAGTAATAGGAGTACTCCTAGTAAACGGAGTGGCCCAATCAAGTCGGCCCCGCTCTCTTCCGACAAACCAAACTCACATTTTACACAGTATATGGACAAAGTAGTCCTGTAAAGAAATCAAAACTAATTATATTTATATAACCAAAGAACAGATTCACAAATACTTAAAACTAGTCAAGAGAACATTACATTCCGTCAGCTCTGTGTGCGCTTAGATAAGAATTCTATAACTATTTTACTATACAATGACCCGGGAGTAAATATTGACTTGTTTCACTTCTAATGACGCTAGGGTATCTTTAGTACCGTAAAACGTATCAGCTTATACAATGTGTAATATCGCTTTATTTCTGTGCTTCCAGTTGGGAAACGACATCTCGATAAGTTTATATTGTAAGCGTTCTCAGAATGCATTACCGGGGTAGGGTCCTTTATTATGAAGATGTCCGGGAAAATATATCTTAAGTTTTTTCTGTCTTTACAGGCGATCGCAATGTGGACTGTTTTCCGGAGTTTTGTTTTTTCACAGGGCATCGTTCACGTACATTACATTTTATTTATAGTATCGAACATTTCCAACGTCGGATTTCATCTACTTCTTGTTACCTATTTGGATCTACAAATTATGTAAGTTCTGAGAAATGGGCGTATACAAATTAGTCATAATAATTATAAGTTCTAGAGATATGTCATAGCAATAGTCAGACGGCGAACAAGCCAATGTAATAGAGTCTTATAACCTTGTTGGATAACATGAAATACCCGGTATGCTCGACAGTCATACATGTAATATTGCACTACATTATCACGGTGGGGATTGTGCATGATGGGATGGATAACGAATATGGAGTATACGGACAAATTTGCCTCGCTTCAGGTAAGAAATTGTGCAATAATTTTCTTATTTCTGCTCCAATTTTCAAGCGGTTTGTTGCATGTACCCCGCATTAGTGAGCTCTTTCCTCGGATATATGACTTGTTTGTAGAATCTTTGTACTTTGTCCAAAAATTGATCCCAACCGATCAGAAAAACGACAAAAAATTCAGGCCCTTTTTCTAGTCGGTTGGGATCGGTTTTTGAGAAAAGTACAGGGAAGTTCCAGATAAATAATACATTTGAGAAAAGGGCTCGTAAAGACGGAGTACATGCAACAAACCGCATGAAAATTGACGCAGAAATAAGAAAGTTATTGCACAAATTCTTACCTGAAGCGTGCTTAATTTGGCCGTAGTCGTTACCATTTCGCTTTCTGGTCGGTTGGGACAATATTTCGGAAAAAGTATCATGCGTTATCTAATAAGTTATACATCTGATGAAAGAGCTCGATAAGGCGGGGTACATGCAGCAAACCGCTTGAAAATTGATACAGAAATAACAGAGTTATTGCAAAATATCTTACCTGAAGCGAGGCGAGTTGGTATCCAATTTTGTGCAAAAAATAGACTGAGTTTACTGTTATGTTTCGATAAACCGTCGGTGTTGTTATAACATCTCGTCAGTACGGTTTGATTCAAGCCGTAGTTACGAAATTTTATAACAACACCAACGAAATACTATTTATTTGACCGTAATTACGTCACGGTTTACTTGATAAAATCGTTCCCTATTGTCGGTAGTCGTTATCCATCCCATCATGCACAATCCCCACCGTGATTATCAACAACACGAAAGATAACAGGTTCTGTTGATACCAATTTTGGCATGTGGTTTAAAACTTGGCCGCTTGTTTAAAATATTTAAAAAATAAAACTGGTTAACTAGTCTAAATGGACCTGTGTAAATGAAATCGTTACGTAACTCATCTTCATATTTTAGTGGATCCGCCATTGCATTTTCTCTGACTCACTGGATGAACGTGGGACTATACCTATTTTTTATCATATACAACAAGGCTTACGCTGGACTTTGGACCGGTATGTTGTTTGCTATGTATTGTTATATACATTTGTAAGTTCCCTCTAGATTATATCACATGTGTCCGATCAGGTGCAAGAAAGATTACAAACTTGTTACTTTGCTATGTACCCTACATTACTATGTTGCCTACTTTTAAACAGTACAATGTTCAAGAACCGTTGAACCAACGGGTGCAAAAATGTTGAACCAGCAGAGCAACATACAACAGGGGTTGAAGACTCAGTCATTACAAATCCAAACCCTGTGTTTTGGGTCTCGATGATTCCAATTACTACCCACAATTAAGTGTTTGATGTACAATTAATGAAATTTTTCATTTTCAGAAGCCATCATACCCCCCCCCCCCCCCACACACACACACATACACTTATCTGTAGCACTGAGTAGGTTAGAAGAATTAGTAACTGGTTAATTCCTGGCAAACCAATGATTAATTTTCATGACAGAACTAGATAATTTTGTTTGATTAAAGTAGAATGATAATAATACCGGTAATATACTCACCGTCATAAAAAAAGTAGCCACTTTTCAAATAGCCCCAATTTTCACAATTCTTAACGTCTTTTTGTTTTTACACATTCACACACATTCCCTATGGTCCCTTTTCATACCCCAGTGGTTAAATGCTTTCATCATATCCGGTGAGATGTATAGTTGTAATATGGGTTCAGAACAGAATTCTAGGATACAAAATTCAATTTTGCTTGCTTACAGCTGTCATTGTGTGCATAAGTTGACGCTGTTGAAGCGCAAACAAAGGTCCAGTTTCGATTTAACAGCCAACTATTTCGTTGAAGTGATAGATGTCTATGGAAATTTAGCACTACCAGTATAGCATGTCTCAAGATAAAATGTTTGATAATAATCGGAAGTGGTCGGTGGGTAAAGTGAGGGACAACATATACGTGATTTGGAACTTGCTAAACACCAAACAGAAACAAAATTTCAATGAATAGAGCATTCGAGAGGAAAATTGGGGGTTAGTTGGGCTAAAACCGGAAACCGCCATTTTGCAACGGTCTTGGGTGTAATAAAAATCAGTTATTTGTCAATAAGCATTTCCAATAAAGACAGTCTCATAATTACACATCCTTATTCAATTTTGCCCCTTTTCTAGCCCAATATATGGCCGTGAATTTCAGTAGTGTTGTCCGTATCAGTTACGGATATCCTAAAACTACCACCAATTTATCATAGCTAATGGTAAAATTCGACTGTTTCCGATACTTTCACGAACGCATTTTTACTTATCATGATTCAATGTTTTGTATTTTTCGGTATGTTTATAAATAAAAATAAAATTGCTGATCATTATCATTAGACAAGTGGTTACTTTCTTATGACAGGGAGTATATTACATTTTACACTACGATGTTGACGACAACGACGATGGTGATTTCTCTTACCTCTAGGTTGGACGTGGGAATGTTTAGATCGCCTGTATGATTTTCTTAGTCTCGCGATTCCTGGTATGCTAATGGTGTTTGTGGAGTGGAGTGCTGGTGACGTCATCACTTTTGTAGCAGGTAAGACTATTTGGGAGAATTAGACATAAAATATGTTTTAGTTAATGCAAATGATTATGTATGAAAATGTTTTTGGAATGAAGAAAATGCTCAAAATAGACAATATTTCTCTCTTCAAAACTGTTTCATTTTCATTTATTCGCATTTTTACATGTACATTCACTCATTAATGTTTTGAAAATGTAGATCTTTGCTTATGCCCCAACATTTAAAGTCGTATGGACGCCACCACAGCTTTAGTAATACATAATATTAGCGAACACTAGAAATTATCGAGATGTTTGTTTTGGGGTTTGTTTCTTGTTTATGGAAACATCAGCATTTTCAACATACCCTACCATTAATGTGGGCATGACAGCGACAAGCTTGACAAGATATTAGAAGAAACGTTATTAACGACAAATTAATTGAATCCCGCTTAACCCTTTCCCAAACGACAAAATTGTAGGGTGGTTGAAAGATGGTGCAGACAACAAAGTTGATGTTACTAATGATGAAAGGTTTGAATAATAAAGCACAGAAAATGTTGAGGCAAAAGGAGAAAATGCTGATTATCAGCATTTTCTTCTTTTGTCTCAATGTTTTTCCAAGCAATTTCTATCAGGGACATCAAAACCAGGTCTTGTTTGGGAAATGCTTAATTGAATCTAACTCTTTTTTTCCCAATGCCATTTAGGTTGCTCAACAGTGTGCTCACTAGCTCACTATCATTTGTATGTTCCAGGTTTACTTGGAGAAACTGACCTTGCTGCCTACACCATTGTGTACAACTTATGACTGCTCGTAGGATCGGTATTATAGCCTTTACGTTCACTCTTTCTTAAACAATTCTATAGTGCTCAATGTCGGAAAGCAAACGTTTGGAAAAGCAATCGCGACCCTCGAGACTGTTTGCAACATGATCTCGAATGTAATACACAGACCACAATATTGAACGTGAAAGTAAACGCGCGTAAATAATTTCATCAAAACCAAGCAATTTTATTGGCAATCGTTATAATTCAAGTGAATTATAGGTGTTAATACTTGGCAAATCACATCAATTTTTCATCTGATAAAACTTTATTACATTTATAAGGATAAAAATCGACTTTTGAGCGTCGTTTATTTCGAATATTGTTCTGGCGTATCCATCTTTTCTCATTGTGATTTTATATGCAGAGAAGAGGGAAAAGCTTGAAATGTTGAACATTCTAATTAACGGCAGACGACTGGCACAGATGGAACTTCATATTGTCAAATCACAATCTTTGTAGGCTGGCTTATTGACCAGAAGCCGTTGTCGCACGTATGGAGTGATCGACAAATGTAGGCCTCTGTTATGCCCAATTCGAAATGGGACAATATTCCCAATGTGGCTGTGGCGTAACTATGTAGGGGGTATAGGGTAAACAAATCAATTTTGAACGAAAATAATTTAAGATAACCAGAACCAATTTTGTTTTCCAAAAACTGCAACATTATCCAAATCGATCAGGCAACCATAATGAATTGTAAGAGAGTAGTGATGGTCCTGCTTAGACTGCGTATTAGTATATGAAGAGGCGGGATGGCACGAATAAGAATCATATAGAAAATTTCTAAACCAATCTACCAAACTGATAACAGTAAGAAAAGAAAATCTAATTTCTAAAACACAACATATTATGTTAACCAGATCTAAACTTTCATGTTCAGAAAATCATCTAAGTACAGATTGTTTGGATTCCCAGTCAGTAATACTATTTACGCTTTTTAAATGGACCCTTTTGTGCGACGAGTCATAATGATCTTTTCGTCCACAGTTGCCACAAGGATTACAGTTCGGTTCCTCAAACAGAGTGGGATTCCATCTGGGCGCCAACAATCCAGAAATGGCGAGGTGTGCTTTCTGGGCCACCATGCTTATTATAAGTGAGTTGTTTACCATTACCAAACGGTAAATTTTTAGACTTGTCCAAATTCAAAGATCTGCAGACAACAATTTCAAGTGAATGAAATTTTACAATTTTTGTCTTTTGGAGTAGAAAACATTGAGGGAAATGAAGAAATTGCTTATCACAAGCAATTTCTCCATTTTCCACAATGTTTTCCAAAGCCATTTCAATATGAGGAGTCAAAAAGAGTCAATGTGAGGTAACGGGTTATTATACTGCAACTTCTACTTCACGGTGGAGATTGTGCATCATGAGATGGATAACGACTACGGACAAAAATTATCACGATTCTGGCCAAATTTTTGCAATAACTCTTTTATTTCTGCGTTAATTTTCAAAAGGTTTGTTGCATGTAACGCGCCTTGTTGAGCTCTTTTCACAGATATATGAATTATTTGTGGAATCATTTTACTTTTTCCAGAAACCGACTAGAAAACGAAATGATAACGACTACGGCCAACTTAACCACGAGAAGGTAAGAAATTGTGCATTAGGCCTAACTTTGTTATTTATGAGTCAATTTTCAAGCACTTCATCAATGGGGAGAATCACGTGATTGACAATGATATTATACACGAAAAAATGGCGACGAAATGACCGCTTCGTCGTGAAAATCCAAACTTTAGAAAGGTATGTATTCAATCTACTTAGCTTCTCAGACAAACCACCTATCCCAAAGTATCCGCTAATATCTAAGGTTTTCACAGATACCCAACTTTCCTCTATCCGTTCGCTGTATTTAGAGAACACTTAAAGAATATTTTCGAAATTCGGAAAATTTTGGCTATGTGTTAAGCACGTCGCATCATATTTTCAACTTCATTTCTTACTCAAAGAAATCTCTGTTCACACGGCATATTTCCAGACCATTTTTTATCGATGACATTTCATTCTAGTCCATTTAGAAGGTCCGTGTTGTCTTTTTTTAAGCGTATTTACGAAAAAAGATGTTAAACACACGTACAGTACTGTAGTGTTTGGCACGCCGAATTCTTGTGATTGTAATGTTAAACACGCATACAATTGCTCGTGTACTATGGATGCCAAGGATATTGGACAAATTGATTATATTCATGACCCAACCCGATTGAAATCTGGTGTTAACTTACAGTAACATGTGACAGACATCGTAAGGGGTAATCTGTTATCAACTTGGAAAAAACGAAATCGGCTATAATTGCTTTAACTAATCAAATCTCCTGTTATATATAATTTTTTCCATGATAAATACGTGTAAACACAAAGATTCTGAACTGAAATGTGTTGTCTTTGTTTCCTAGTTTACGGTCAAAATCGCTTTCAGAGTATTGAAAGTGTTTTTTTTAATTGGTCAGAAGAAAATATTGTAGAAGATAACACTTTATTTGTCCCTGTCAGATATTTTTTTCTTCAGATAATTACATCATAAACAAGGTTTTACATGATACTATATGTTACTTTCATGCCAGACACCGGATTTTAAGTGGATTGTTCATAATCTATATGTCAAATTATGATAAAACGGTTACCTTTTTAACTGCTTTTAACATATACCTTTACAATTTTCTTCAATTTTTAAATTGACTCGAAAGAAGTCTCGGCTTTCTTTACGCAAGTCAAAAGTCTGGAATCAAAAGGAAGCACGCAACGCCTTCAAAATCGGAAACTCAGATAAAAAAAGAGTCATTATAAGTCTCCAATGTACCGAGTTTCACCTAGTAAATCATCGTTAGATAGTGCTTCACTATTGAAGAAACATTTAAAAGGGTCATGGCAGGAACTCAGTTAGTATACAATTCAGAACCAAATGAAATCAATAAGGAATGATTTTCGTGGGCTCGTGTTCTAAAATAGATTACTGATGGGAAATCTCTCAACAACGTTTGCCGGGTACCAGTCTAATATTTTGTTTATCGGTCATGAATCGGACAATTTTTTCGTAACAGTGTTAGCGAAAAATTATGATTTTCAAGCGAGATATTAGTCGATTCAAAGTAAAAAATTGCTTCACATTTCATTTTACCCCACCCACTTTGTCAACCATTATCTATAATTTTCAGATTTTTTACACATACAATATAAGATACTATGTAACACACCGTAAACTAGGAAACGAGGACATCACATTTCAGTTCAGAATCATTTTGTTTGCACGTATTTGTCATGGAGAATTTTATATAACAAGAGATTTAATTAGTTAGAGCAATAATGTTATAGCCGATTTCGTTTTTTTTTTTTTTCCAAATTCATAAAAGATTACCCCTTACGATGTCTGTCATATGTTTGAACTTTCTGTAGGTTAACACCGGATTTCTATCAGATTGGGTTATGAATAAACAACCAATTCGTCCAATATCCTTGTCTTCCCTAGTACACGAGCAAGTGTGTGCGTGTTTAACATTACACTCACAAGAATTCGGCGTGCCAAACACTCCAGTACTGCACGTGTGTTTAACATCTTTTTCGTAAATACGCTTAACGAAGACAACACAGACCTTGTAAATGGACTAGCATGAAATGCCATCGATAAAAGATGGTCTGGAAATATGCCGTGTGAACAGAGAGTTCTTTGGGTAAGAAATAAAGCTGTAAATATGATGCGGCGTGCTTAACATACATCCAAAATTTTCGCAATTTCGGAAATATTCTTTAAGTGTTCTCTAAATACAGCGAACGGATAGGGGAAAGTTGGGTGTCTATGAAAACCTTAGACAATAGCGGGTACTTTAGGATATGTGGTTTGTCTGAGAAGCTACGTAGATTGAATACATACCTTTCTAAAGTTTGAATTTTCACACCGAAGCGGTCATTTCGTCGCCATTTTTTCGTGTTCAATACCATTGTCAATCACGTGATTCTCCCCATTGTTCATACTTTTTGCAAAAATTGATCCAAACGGACTAGAAAAACGACCTGAATTTTTTTGTCGTTTTTCCGGTCGGTTGGGATATTTTTATTATTATTTTTTTTTTCAAAATAAAGGACGTAGTAATATACTTGCACCAACGCTACAAACTGATTCAGTACAGCGTGAATGAGCATACAAATTTTAAAAAAAATCCCTAAAGCCAGATAGAAGGCACATCAAACATTTGAAGCCATATGTTTGTTACATTATTAAGAGTGTTAACGGAACATGAATTAACTGGAAAATACATGTTTTCTGGCGTTAATATCCGCTTTCTGCTTATTAAAACACACCTGTAACAGCCCAAAAGCACACATTATATGCAGTAATGAACTTTTTGTTTCATTTACAGTACCTTTTAGCGTCATGTTGTCTCTCGGGCTTCTTTGTTTACACCAGGTGATACCATATGTATTTACGAGCGATCGGTGAGTAATAATTCTAATCTTGTAAGCTCCGTTCATTCGCAACGCTTACAGTCATGACAGTGTGACGCCACGTTTTCAAAATGACGTAGTTTGCCTTCTTGTAAACGTGACTGGTCACATATAAGTATTTAAGGTCTTTAATCCGGTCGTACTGATTCCAAATACGTGGATCATGGGTTTTTAGCTCCACTGACCTTTCAGGCCAGCGGGCTTTTGTCATGGCGGTGTGTCCGTCGTGCGTCCGTAAACTTTTTCTTTAAAAAATCTTCTCCTCAAAAACTACTTATTGGATTCCAACCAAACTTCACAGGAATGATCCTTGGGTGACCCTCTCTCGGGTGGTTCATTCAAAGAATTTGGATTGAACCAGAAAAACCTGAGATATCTGGCTTTGAATGTCAAACATAGCTGGTTTTGACTTTACTTTTAATAAAAAATCTTCAAATATTAACCAATCAAGACAAAACTTGGACATAATATATATAAGCAGAATACCCTACCTGGGTGTAACTTTCAGCTTGATCGGAATTTTACATCAGGAGTTATTAGCCCAAATTTGACAAAATTGCCATTTTCGACTTTGTTTTCACTCTACAAGCATAAATATTAAAGGGGGGCCAGCTAAGCTGTCGAAAATACAAATGGCACAAACTATTTACAAACCAGAAATAACGTATGAAATTACCAACCTGAAGGGGTAGATCATTTATGTCCATTGATAGCACTCATCGAGCTTTATCAAGTATTAAAACCCAAGTCAATTAAAAATGTGCGGGCATCCTTGTTTTTGCAACGGTTACATATGCCCAACCTTCAAAAATCAATTACGCCAGAGATACGTCATCTGTGCTCAGCGAGATTTAATACACCGTACAACCGGCTGCGTCGAAAGTCAGCGAAGACAGATTCGGCATCTGATGTCATGTACATGGTAGGTGAAATGAATTTACTTTTATAAATAAACGAAAGGATCTTTGGTATTCTTAAGTTGATGAATACGCGTATAAATGTTCAGTGCTTGTACAAAATAAACCTTTCCATGTATCCCTCGCAAATAAGGTCACATTCATCGACACAGCCGGTTGTACGGTGTGTTAATACCGCCGAGGTGTGTCTCGTTGACCTTGACCTTGTCTCGTTTTGAAGTAAAAATAGAACGTGTAAACAAGTTTGTAAAGGATTGGTCTATAGCAAAGGAAAGATGGTTATTCGCCGTGATTGAGGTTTTTGTGCATTGCTAATTGTTTTTCCATGCACAAATATGAGTTCCCGAACAGTTCGGAAACATAAAAACATAGAATGGGGCCCTTTAACAAATCAATATGATACTTGCTGACAACAAGATCTTGCTTATGTGTAATTCAGGATGATTACATTGCTACAATCTGAGTTATATGCCATTGAAATTGACAAAATTTCAGTTTTCGACACTTTTTTCACTTTTGTGGCCACAAATACAGACTAATGTAGACAAAATTTAGACAGAATGATGGTAACCATAAGATCTTGCATGAGTTTAATTTTCAGCTTGATTATAAACTCACATACTGAATTATGTGCCCTTGAATTTGGCATAATTACAGTCTTCAACTTTACTATCACTCTAACATTCCCTTAATAGTAGTCAATCATTTACCATCTTTTCCCTTTGACCACATGGTTGCTGCTTTTTTTTACTTTGTTTAACTCTAAGAACCACAAGTATTATGAAATCTAGTCAAAACATTGTTTTGATATATTACAAGAAATTCAGGCCTGTTGAGCGACTCAAGTCCTTCAGGGCCTTCTAGTTCTACAGTGTCTGCATTTTTCTTAAGTGTCCATCCATAAAAATGCTCGTCCACAAAATAGCTAGGAAGTATTCCTGATAAAATGTAGGCTATTTATTATCATCCTGTCAATTAATCGTATTGGTTGTGTTTGATTTACTCTACTTCACGGGAACAGATTTATTGCTTACGGCTGTCCATGATTCTTTTTTTTTTTCGGCATTTTTTTCTTTTTCTCTTGTTTCACAATGACTGTGTTTGGAATTCAGGGAAGTGGCAGAATTAGCATCACACCTTATAAAGTGGTTAGCTCTGATGATGTTTACAACAGATATTGAGGTAAGAGATTTTTTTCATTCTTTCTAAATCGGCGAAACAACCACTGCAGACTACAAAACAGGCGACGATAAAAATATGATTTGAGTACCATATAGGTCTCACTCCTCAACGAAATTGGTCTATTTAATATACTCGTAGTAAAATAGACCCATTCGGCACCATGTAGCTTCACTCAGAAGTTTCGGTTAGATATTTACTTAAGTCTGCCTGATAGATCGTTCTCTTTAATTGACTACAAAGAAAGCGGTGTCAAGAGCATCAAAACGTTCCTTGGATTCAACCATCATGGCAACTTTCCATCTCTGCTGTAAGCTGAATGTGACATGGAAAGATTCAACACATAGCAGTGCACTGATTGTCTGCCAGTGTACAGAATCATATTTCATATATCTGTCTAAACTACCGACACAGAAATCATTGCAACATATGGAGGAAATATTCTTTTATTGGAGCCAGTTTTGTGTACTACGACCCGGAAGCAATTTTCGTTGCGGAGTGTCTCCACATAACCAAGAAGCTATTGGGGAAATAGGAACAAATAATGATCTTTAGCCAGTGCAATATTAGGTCAGGTTTTTTTTTAAATTCTTGTTGTCGTAGTTATTTAAATCTTTAATTCACATATTTTCATTTATCTTTTCCTATCTTTCTCAAGGTGAAGGGGCGTCAAAGCAATATTGACTTTTCCACTTCAGAGGGCGATATGACTACAATCAATGGTATACAATTCCTAAAAGCATGCAAATAGCCTGACATCAATATATCTGTTATACCGGCGTAGTAGGACTCGTCTGCAAAAGATTGCACATTTTATATAATATTCTATGATCTATAGTATATACTTTTAACAAAAGCATATGTGACGGGATGTGGATAACGGCCCATGAGACTATTGAGCCCAACATGGTTCAAGATCAGCCTGCGTATACACGCTGTCTCATCATGAACCATGCTGTTCTCTAATAGCTTCTTGGTGACCTGAAGCAAGCACGAGACAGCAGTATAGATCCCAGTCAGACCGCACTTATGCACATGTTGAACGGTGATAGAAAATGCTGCAAGTACCCTCTTTCCAGATTCTGGCTCGTATTCTTTAATAAACGCATTGCCTTGTTTCTTGTAGCTGGTATTAAAGGGCGTTCTACGAGGTATAGGTGAGCTTGCAATAGGTTCTGTGGTTAACTGCATAGCGTACCCGATCATAGCTATACCGATAGGTGTACCATTGATGCTGAAAACAGACCTCAGGGTTGCAGGTAAGTATTGATTAACCTTTCTCAAACAACAGATCTTTAGGGTAGTTAAATTTGAAATTTGCTACATATAAAAGAAAGAAAGACTCCATTATTGTCCGACATATTTATTTAAGAACTGACACAGTTTCTTTTTAAGCGTTGGATTTCAATGTCACGACAAATGGTATCAAGGGCGGATCCAGGATTTTTTCCAGGGGGGGGGGGGGGGGGGCTCCATGCCCAAATTTTTTTCCAGGGGGGGGGGGGGGGGGAGGTCCAAGCCCAAATTATGGCTTAAAATGTAGTAAATATGTAACGTTACATAACTGATAAGTGGGTGTGGCAGGGTAACGATTTTTGTACACGACACTTCCCTACAATGAGATCTGTAGGTGTGGCAAGTTTGAAGTTGCTAGCACTTATGGTTTAGTAGATATGCTCTGGAGAAGTATTTTGTACACAGACAGACATACAGGTTGATTCCAGTATATCCCCTAAAACATTCGTTTTGCGGGGGTATAACAACGCACTTTCGAACTCAAACTACTGTTTTTATACGCCCGAAGGGTCGTATTATGTTATGGCCCCGGTCGTCCGTCCGTCCGTCTGTCCGTCCGTTAGCAATTTCTTGTGTGCGCAACTCCTCCTACAGTTTTGATCGGAATTCAATCAAACTTGCCACAGTGAATCTCCATGGTGTCTAGTTGTGCACACCGCTTACGGAATTCAGATAACTCTTTTCGTTCTTGATTTATCTGCCCTTGAATTGAAAAAATGGCCAATTTTAGTGACAAGCCCCTCTCGGGCGTATATGCGCCGCTTTGCGAAGCTCTTGTTCTATATGCGATGGGACCAACTCATGAAAATTGTATTGGAAATTAATAACGCGTTCCCCTTGTCTAAAATTTAAAAGTATTAAGCCTACATGTGTCATACTATCGTGAAAGGACTGTAAGTGAAATAATCCACGTGTAGCGTATGTCTTTCGTATCGTTGTCCTACTCCAGAGAAGTCAAGAGAAGCCGAGAAAATACTTGCCATGACAACACTATTTTTGTTATTCTTTATGTAACAACCTTCAGAAATCTGAATTTTGAGATAAACATATTTTAGCGTGGATTTTGCTTGTTTGTAGGGGGTATTCTAGGTATGTTTGCTGGCACATTGTTCCAGTGTGTGGTGTACCAACTAGTGTTGATGAGAGTCAATTGGAAGAGCCAGGCTTTGAGGGTACGTATTTACAGGCTTACGAATATTTGGATATTATCTGGAAAGGAACATAACAATTCTACTTCATTTTTCATACCCCCGTATCGAAAGATCGGCGTATATTGATTTACTCGTGTCCGGATGTCTGTCTATCCGTCCGTCTGTCCGTTTAAAAACTTAACACTTGCCTTTTCTCCAAAAGTATTCGAAATAAAAAAGCTCAATTTTGGTATGTAACTTTCTTTCAAAGATATCTATCTGTTCCATGCAAGCTGACCTTCCTCACTTGATGCTAAGATTGGTTAAAGTAATAAGTTTAAATGCTATCAAATTTTGAAATTGTTGCTGATAAGCAATAGAAATGCCTCTAAAGTTGATACAACAAGATATGTTTGTGAAACACAAATGCTTTCGATATGGCCATTTTTCTAAAATGTTAGGTTTTCCTGTATATAAAGGGTTGATACGGGTTAACCGATGACCTTGAGGAAGGTCAAATTGCATGGGACGGATAGATATTAATTTTTAACACCAACGATTTATCAAAAGATGCATGTAAACCCAGTCTAATTGTTCGAGGACTATACGTAATTTATGTTTCAGGCACAGGAACGAGCCAAAATAGCGCCAGAAGAATATTTAGAAGGTAAGTCAATACATGCGTCTCGTGTTTTACTTGTAGGCTATAGAACATGTATAGCATAATTTACTTTATATAAAAATCATAACTCGGAAGTATGGGTAGGTTTATACACATCATTGTTACGAACTTACAAACCATAAAAAATTCTGTAACGCAACAAGACACATACTTACTCGAGCATAGATCTGATCTACTATTCTTGTTTGTAGATTCGGAGAATCAAGTGGACAAAACCAGTCCCGGTGAAAAGGACATTTTTACATCCAAAGTGGATCCACTTGAAATGACCCTAAATGTTACAAAATCTAAAACATATGGAACTATAGATAATCGAATACATGGGAAGGATGAAATCTTCGACATATATGACTGCATCGAGAAACTAGAAAGAATGAGAAATACTCAAAATACCACGGAAATGTTTAAAACGAACCATAAGGATCAAAATGATAGTGTAAACAATGAAGGAAACAACACTGAAAGTATGAAAACTGCAGATGATACAGAGGATAAAACAAAACATGCTGACAGTGACAATAATACGGCTGAGGCAATTCAGAACAACAGAAGTAAAGCAAATAAAGATGTCAAAGAAACCAAGAATAGTAATAGTGTGTCCAATAAAGATAAAATCGACTTATCAAAAAAGGGTTCATCTAGGCAAACTATGCTCAGGTTAAAATTCATCGCTATCTTTTCATGTTTATTTGTAATACTTGTAGTAGCAGTTTGTGTTAACCAATATCTTACGAGTCTAAGGGAAAATGTGGTCTCGACTCAATCACGTATTTAAACAAAATTTGATTGGAACGGAATTGAAGACGCCAAAATACCATTATTGTAAAGTATTGAGAATGATCCGTATTTTCTTCCTTTCTCTGTATCTTTTCCCACAAACTTTCTTTTTTTGTAAATGTCATAGCCATTATAAGGCTATACCAAAGCTTTTCCTTTCCTTCAAGCTTTCTAGGCTTTATAAACATTTCTTTCTTTCCTTCAAGGTTTTCTATGCTATAATCAACATTTTATTCTTTTCTTCAATGTTTTCTACGCTATTTTCAGCATTTTTTCTTTTCTTCAAGTTTTTCTACGCTATTATCAGCATTTCCTTTTTCTCCAAGGTTTTCTACGCTATTATCAGCATTTTATTCTTTTCTTCAAGGTTTTCTACGCTATTATCAGCATTTTCCTTTTCTTCGAGGTTTTCTACGCTATTATCAGCATTCCATATTCCTTCAAGTTTTTCTACGCTATTATCAGTATTTTTTTTCTTCAAGTTTTTCTACGCTATTATCAGCATTTTCCTTTTCTTCAAGTTGTTCTATGCTGTTATCAGCATTTTCCTTTTCTTCAAGGTTTTCTACGCTATTATCAGCATTTTCCTTTTCTTCAAGTTTTTCTACGCTATTATCAGCATTTTCCTTTTCTTCAAGGTTTTCTACGCTATTATCAGCATTTTTTCTTTTCACCAAGTTTTTCTACGCTATTATCAGCATTTTCCTTTTCTTCAAGGTATTCTACGCTATTATCAGCATTTTCCTTTTCTTCAAGTTTTTCTACGCTATTATCAGCATTTTCCTTTTCTTCAAGGTTTTCTACGCTATTATCAGCATTTTTTCTTTTCACCAAGTTTTTCTACGCTATTATCAGCATTTCCTTTTTTTCAAGGTATTCTACGCTATTATCAGCATTTTCCTTTTCTTCAAGTTTTTCTATGCTAAAATCAGAATCCCCTCTTTTTAAGCTTTTCTACGCTATATTCAGCATTTTCACACTTTTTTGAAGATTTCCTAAGCTATTATCAGCATTAATTATCCTTTCCTTCAAGGTTTTGTAGGCTATTATCAGCATTTCATCCTTTCCTTGAAGGCTATCAAGGCTATAGTCAGCATTTTATTCTTTCCTTGAAGGTTTCCAAGGCTATTATCAGCATTTTATCCTATTTGAAGTTATTGTACGTTATCATCAGCACTTTCATCCTTTTTTTTCTATGCTAATATCAGCATTTTCTATGCTTTAAAAAGCATTTTTCCTTTTCTTCAAGTTTTTCTACGCTATTATCAGTATCCCCCTTGTTAAGGTTTTCTATGCTATTATCAGCATTTTTCACTTCTTTTAACTTTCTCTACGCTATTATCAGCATCTTTCCTTTTCCTTCAAGGTTTTCTATGCTATTACTTGTTCTTTACAACAACATAGGAATCTACACGACTAAGCATTCATTTTGTTGCCTACAATTTACTAACGCCGATTTCAACTGCTATGGTCACATCACTGCAGCTGAAGCACCTAACCATGAATTCCTTTCGTTTCTCATACCAGAACTACAACAGCATTCTTATCGAGCCTCCAGCTGCTCGCCCACATAGGATAATGATTATCAAACCATTGGTGGGAGACAATTTTGTCTGAAAGCATATTCACTGGTGGTGAACTCGGCCAAAGCGTGGGACTTTTTTCGCGATCATAGTATTCCGTCGGTGTTGTTATAAAATATCGTAACTACGGCTTTATCGAAGCCGTAGTTACGAAATTTAATAACAACACAGACGGTTTGTCAATACATATCGGTAAACCCGGTCTATTTTTACAACAAATTCATTGTTATTTGAAAAACTATCAAATCAGATCTTTAACTCACATTTAAACGCAAAATATCTGTACCTTGTTGTAGTGAAAAACGTCCCTCGCTTTGGCCGAGTTCACCACCAGTGATATTTGCATAGACAGATGATGAAACCCGGACCTCATGAGTGAGAGTCTGATGCGCTACCAACTGCGCCTTGGCCACAGCTCAATTAACCCTTTCGTAAACGGCAAATTTTTAAAATTTCCATTTCAAAAGCTGCTGCAGACAACAAATGGACCTTTCTTAAGATGGAATTTGTGTTCAATATAGCTCAGAAAATATTGAGACAAAAGGAGAAACTGCTGGTTATCAGCAGTTTCTTCTTTTGTCTCAATGTTTTCCCAAGCATTCTTATAAGGGACATCAAAACCAGGTCTTGTTTGGAAAAGGGTAAATCTAAATAATTGTTGTTAAGGAAACAGATAAGAACATGTTATATCAAAAATAAAAGTTATTTTGATCAGGATAGAATGGTGCAGTTTGCAAGAGCTTACCAATACTTTTTGAGCTCTGGTAATTTGATAATTTTACTTTGAACATTAAAATAATAATCATTATATTTCAACAAGATATATAATATACAATGCATAACAATGGAAACATTCAATAATACTCAGTAATTCATTAAACACATACATGTAAATAGCATTTTGAATCACTTTCATTAGAAATGTACATTAATAGATATAGTTAATGCGATGTCAAAACCTCGTAACTACAGCTTGAACAATCTGGAGTTACGAGGTTTTGACCTCCAACCAACAACATAGATATAAGAGATATTTTTAACTTGCTATATTACACCAGCAACAAAAAACATTGCAATTTGTTATATCTATTCTGGACCCATTCCTAGGCTGTGACTCCTATTGACACACAAAGTGAATATGGGTTTGGACACTCTTGAAAGAAAAGATGAAAATGACTTTGATATAAAGCATTTTCTCCTTTTCCTTCAAGATTTTCTAACATGAAGACATTTTACACAAGTTAGCATTAATTATTTTGTCTGCAACTCCTTGGACCAGTCTAGATCTTTTTTTCATTTAATCACAATATATGATTTCTAAGTAAAGCTAGATATGACATAATATTTACTATTTTCAACACTTAATCATCTTTGTTCACAAATTTCATGAATACAATATATCACTATTAACAAGGAGCAATTTATTTGTGTACACTCATTTTTTGCACATCTTTTTGTCGCAGCTTCATCTTTAGAACATACTATGTAATATAATTCAAACACAATTGTTTGCTGATACTTTTCTGTGGTCACTTTTCTACAAAAAAACCCTTGGAACTACATCTTCTTTAACCCTTTCCCAAACAAGAACTGGTTTTGACGTCTCTAACAGAATTGGCTTAGGAAAACATTGAGACAAAAGAAGAAACTGCTGATAACTGCTGGTTACTCTACCAGAATTGGCTTAGGAAAACATTGAGACAAAAGAAGAAACTGCTGATAACCAGCAGTTTCTCCTTTTGTCTCAATGTTTTCTGTGTCATATTCTGCACAAATCCTATCTTTAAATAACTTCTATTTTGTCATTTGTAGCAGTTTTTGAAGTGGATCGCCCTTAAATTTTGTCGTTTGGGAAAGGGTTAAGCTGTTGTTACGAGTTTTTTATAAGAAAGGCTATGAAACAACAAATTATTCATCATTTCCACTTAATCAACTTTGTTTACAAATTTGGTGACTACAAAATATCCTCATTAACAAGAAACAAGTAATTGTCTATGCATCTTTTTCTCGCACCTGTATCTTTGTTAGAACAAACTGGGTTATATAAAACAGACACAATTGCTGGTCTGCATTTGCTTTTCTTCAGTAACCTATTAACTACCGCTGTAGTTAAGAGGTTTTTAAAGGATAGGGACTTTATGACAAATTATTCACTATCTTCAAAAGTTGATTAAGTTTGTTCAAAATTTTCACAAGTACAACATAATTATCACAATTTATTATGGAACAAGTCATCTATTTCTTTTATCTTTATCTTTATGTGAGAACATATTGGCTAATATCGTTCAAACACAGCTGCTGGTTCTTTTCTACAGTAGCAGGTCCATCTGAAACAACATTTACTTATCATGGTTATTCAGTAAAGAAAATATAACCAACATGTTTTCCAGATTACCCTATATTTCGCTGGTCACGTTCAAAAATGTCTGAACTACCGCTTTTTTCCAATGTGACCGAAGATTTGCAATCCAAAGACAAGTTTGAAAACATGAACCCCTGTTAACCCATTACCACACAATGACTCTTTCTGTCTCCCCACAAAATAATGGCCATGAAAAAAATGGAAAATTTTAGAAATTGCTTGTGACAAGAAATTTCTTAATTTCCCACATTGTTTTCCACCCAAAAAGACCTAAAAATTAAAAATTCCATTCACTTGAAATAGTCATCTGCAGGATCTTTCAATTTGGACCGCCCTAAAGTTTTGTAACAGGTTAACACAAGAAATTGGTTAAATTCAACCTTGACCTTGTCATCACAGGCAAAAAAAAATGCAAACAAAAAGTTGTGAAAATGTAAATTATTTTGCACAATATCACCTTGATATTTGACGATGAACTTGCAACACTTTGATACCAAAGAAAAGATGTTTTTTCCACAGAAAGCACTTGTGACAGATGAAAGTGTTATCACTTTAAGCTGGAAAGCTATGCTCAAACAGACAGACATGCAGAATACAGAACTAATTTCATAGCATATGTCAATATCAGGAGTACAATATTTGAGCAAGAATCTGGAAATAGGTCCTCTAAGGCTTTTTAGCCCAACATGGTTCCAGATCATCCTGCGTAAACACGCAGTCTGATCAGGAACCATGTTGTTCTCTAATAGTTTCATTATGATCTATAGCGTGTGTAAGAGAGCAGCATTGATCCAGGTTATATTGAATTGAGACACAAACCTATCTGGAAACATTTATGTCTCAAATGCCTTATAGGACCTTTTTCCAGATTGCGGCTCATTGTGTACTGTATCTTACCTAAAGGAAAGAATTCGTCCTTGAATATGTTGACATCTCGTCTAGCCGCTTCTATAGCTCTCTTCACAGCAAACAGAGCAGAACAACTCATACACATGGGCGGCTCTCCACATGCTGTAACGGAGAACACAGATAAATATTTAGAAACATAGTGCTATAACATTTGGAATATTTATGAGTTAACCTTTTCCAAAACAAGACCAATTTTGACGTCTCTAGCACTAGCAGAAAATGCTTGGGAAAACATTGAGCCAAACAAAGAAAATGTTCTCCTTCTGTCTCAATATTTTTCTGGCTATATTGCACACAAATAATATCTTTATTATCATCATTTTTTGTCTTTTCCAGCAGCTTTCAAACTGGACCACACTAAAATTCTGTCCTTTGGGAAAGGGATAACATAACAATTTGTGCAAATCAACTTGTACAAATGGGCAGCTCATTGCATACTACAGTAACACCCCATTCTCACATGATGACGCTTTTTGGCGCCCAACAAGGTAAAGGCTTAGAAAAGACATTGTGGGGTTAATAAAAATCAAACTCTAATGTAGTTCAACTAAAACTAGTTGGTCTCTATAACCCAATAATATCGAGGAACAATAACATAAGGCATAAATTAGAACATATTGTTTAAGTGTCTAATTTTTAAGCTATATTGAGGCCAAGTGCAATCAGAAATGGTATTTGTCAGAATTCCAATCACAGTGGCATGTACTTGAATATTTTTTGAATACCAGCATCACACTGTTATTGAGACAGCTAAAGACTTTGATATAGAAAAGCAACTTCAACAAGATGTGTTTGTGAAACATAAATGAAATTAAGTTTTCATAGAGTAAAGGGTTGATAAGGGTTAACAGATAACCTTGAGGAAGGTCAAACTGCACGGAACAGATAGATATCATTGAAAGGAAGTTGCATACCGAATTTGAGTTTTGTATGTCAAATACTTTTGGAGAAAAGGCCAATGTTAAGTTTTCGGACAGACAGACGGATGGACACGAGTAAAACAATATACCCCCGATCTCTAGATACGGGGCATAAAAATTTTTCCGTAACTTACCCAGTGTGTCTGTAACTTATGTTCTGATAGTTTGATTAAATATAAAACTAAGAGACTGATAAAAATTAAGAGAGCAACCATGTACAACAAGAGATACACATAACAAGGGTACCTTTAGCCCCCAGTATTCCGGCTGGATTAGGGTTCTGTTTATAAAAGTTGACTCTGAAATCTACAGGAATGTCCTTCGAGGTGGGAGGCTTATATTCCTGAAATGACAAGTATGAGAATTTTCTTACTGCACTTCAAATGGATGTACATGTATAAAGTAATATGGAGGGATTCAAACGGTAATTTGGCTGGATCAAAGACGATGTTTGGGTCATGAAGTAATTTAGTTTGAGGCATGAAGTTTGGTGAACCCATAAAGTCATTGGAGAGATCCTTTATATATCAATTTGGGAAGATCCTTCAAATAATTTGGGTTGATTAACCCTTTCCCAAATAGCAAAATTTTAGGGCAGTCCCATTGTAGACGACATAATTGATGTTAAAAAGGAAGGGTTTTGTGTACGATGTAGCACAGAAAATATTGAGACAAAAGGAGAAACTGCTGGTTATCAGCAGTTTCTTCTTTTGTCTCGATGTTTTCCTAAGACTTTTCTATTAGGGACGTCAAAACCAGGTCTAGTTTGAGAAAGGGTTAAAAAAAAGTAATTGGGATGGTGGCGGATACATGAAGTAGTTTAGTTGAGTTCATGAAGTAACTTGTTGGATCTATGAAGTATTTCTTTTTCCATTACAAAAAAATGTTAAATTCATGACATTATTTGATTGGATTCTTAACGAACTGTGCATATATTTACCCATGTACTATCAGTAACTAGAGCTCCAGTATCTGGATCATATTTACACTCCTCTGTCAACCAATAACCCAGTCCCATAACAAATGCTCCTTCTACTTGTCCAACATCCAGAGCTGGGTTTGTACTAGAAATAAAAGGGAATAAAATAATTCATAGAATATACTGACTTCTAAAAGATTGAAAATCATCAATTCATTTTAACAGGGGATGATTATCTATGGATAGTGCTCAATTGATGATATATTTTTTGTTAAAAAGATAAGACATGTTTTCTAGATCAACCAAGAAAAAAAAATGTAAAATTTCGTTCACTTCAAATAATATTATTGTTGTCTGCAACATATTTGAATTTGGACTAGTTTATAAGTGTGCTGTTTGATACTGGATTAACCTATAACCAGGCCCCAGTTTCTAAAAAAAACTTAAGTATATACTCATGAGAATATGCTCAACTTCAAAGGAATACTCTCCAATGTTGAAGGATATTTGATTGAAGTTCACGTGGATTCCGTGCGATTTGAGCATGGTGCTTCGATTTGAGCATGAGAACATACTTAAGTTTTTTCCAGATACCTGGGCCAGATGTCAAAATTTTAGACTTGTCCAAACTCAAAAATGTTACTGATGACAATTTAAAGTGAGTGTTTAACCATGTTTGATGTTATGGGTAAAAAACGTTGTGGCAAATGGAGAAATTGCTTGTCACAAGCAATTTCTTCATTTTCCACAATGTCTTTCCAAGCCTTTATCATGTGGGGCATCAAAACTTGTCATTGTGTGGCTTCTGGTAATGTGTTGAACATTCTATCCAAGAAAACCTACCTCTGTCCACAATCAAACAAGATGTCAGATCGCACAATCTCATGTTCTCCAGTCAAGACATCAAACTCTACTTCTGTAATGGTGGCACCGTAACTATAGTAACGATATGCGCTTGTCTGATCTGGGTTAGTCCTGAAAAGGTACGAGAAAATGAGTATTTTTGGAAGAAACAATTAAAAAATTCTCCTTTTCATTTAAGATTTATTCATAGACAAGTAGATCTAAAAGTTTTACTTCCTGTTAGAAGATGCATTTTGCATACTAAAATTCACATTTTGAGGGGTAAATAGACTAATAATTAGAAAATTCAAGTCTACATTTGAGAATAATGTACAAGAGATAAAAATCCTATCTAAGAAAGTCTACCCTTTCTGAAACAAGACATGGTTTTGACATACCTAGTAGAATTTGTTTGGGAAAACACAGCATTTTCTCCTTTTTCCTCAGTGTTTTCTTTGCTATGATGTTCATAAATTCTAGTTTAAATACCATCCATTTTGTGGCAGTAGCTTTCAAATTGGAACATTCTATAAACTTCATTGCTTGGGAAAGGGTAAAATCTATTACCAGAATCTTGTACTGAGGTCAATCCCCTCATTATAACATTTGTTGATCACATCTAGCCACTTAGGGTCCTTCATTTTGGCCCTTACTGGGGCCATCCTGTCATTGAGGGTCTTACAACACTCTATCACAGCCTACAATAAATAATGGGGGTTCCAAGCAGAGGATAAATCAGTATCAAGTTATCAACCTTTACCCAAACCACATATTTGTACAGAGGTCAAACTTGAAAAGTGTTGCAGACGACAAAAAATGATGGCAATAAATATATGACTCGCGTGTAATATAGCCTCAAAAATATTGAGGCAAAAGGAGAAAATACTGGTTATCAGCATTTTCTTCTTTTGCCTCAATGTTTTCCCAAGCCTTTTCTAATATGGCTATCAAGACTAGGTCTTGTTTGGGAAAAGGTTAACCCATTACAAGATGGCAAATGTATAGACTTATCCAATTTTAAAGATGATGCAGACAACAATTGAAATTGTCATTGTAGATAAAATTGTTCATTCTTTAATCATTTAGGGTATAAAACATTGTGGAAATGAAAAAATTGCATGTGGCATACATCTCATTAAAATCTGATAATAAGTCAAATATTCAGTGCAGTGGCCATCCTTTGCTTGAAAGCAAACAGGTTTTTCTATGATATTACATGATAATTCACTCAATGGACAAGTTTCCAATAAGACCCCCCCCACACACACACACACAACAGCGTCCGGAAGTCGTCCGTAGAGACAAAAGGCGAAATTTTTAAACCTGGAATGGTTGACTGTAAATCCAATAAAATAACCATCTTACCGACTATTAACGAATTCATTCAATTTCATAGTTTTTGTTCAAATTAAAACTTCGCTTTATCACTATACATTGAATGCACATGCGCTTTATCGCTGTATTTTTAGTAACAATTCACACGTATACAATGTTAATTTCCCATAAACCCATTGTTTGCCTCCGGAAGTTAATTCCAGTCTTCTCTGATGAAAATTCGCTCTTTGATATTTGGATGTCGCTATTTTCATCAGAGCGCTGTCCCATTCAAAAACAAAAGAAAATTCCTGACACAAGTTATGTCGCTGTGTCGGAATTTTCTTCTGTTTTTGAATGGGACAGCGTTCTGTTGTAAATAGATCTAGCGACATCCAAATATCATTGAGCGAATAATCATCAGAGAAGACTCGGATTACCTGAAGTGTTCTGCGGGTACGGACTAAAACATAAATGAAAGGAGTCTATATAGGCTATATTGGTGGTGGTTGCCTGACATAATAATAATTCATAGTATGATAGAGAACCAGACTACGGCAATATGATGTTTCAACAATACTTACGGCACAACAATTCTCACTAGTTATACTTCCCCCTGTTGTTATACCATTAGCTGTAACTAGTGAGTTAGTTGGGAGTACTTTGATTTTCTCCATTGGTATACCAAACTCGTATGCACAACATTGGGCAACCTGGAATAAGGGAAATTATATATTATTGCCTAAAATGTGTGTTTTCAGTCTGTTATTGGCATTGGATAACAAGCAAAAATCAGTCTGATATTGTCAAAAACGGTCGTTATTCAGTAAATTCATGTGCATTATCGGACCAATTTTGCATTCACATATCCTCGATCGGGGATTTGTTGTGAGTGCTTCAGAAAATTGAAAATAAAGCCGAAATTTTGTCATTTCCCTTTTCCGCGATGTAAATTCTTATAAGACCCCATTTCCAGTTTATACCCCAATTAAACTAGGTCTCCCAGTGTAACCATATCTGATGAGGTAATAATAGTGACGTAGGTTTAATTCTTGGAATCAAAAGGTAAACAAACGGGCAGCTGACAGATTTTGAACTAAAAGTGGATTTCGTGGACATGGAAGAATATAAATTAGAATTGAGTGGTTGTGGTCTAGGTCAAATGTGATGGTAAGCCTATGTGTTTCTTGTTCTTCTTTTAGTTACTGCAATTTTTCCTTTACAACTTTGTTTTTTATCGAAATGAACGAATGTCTGAAACGAACCAGAGATCTACCTCTGAAGGTCCGACCTTTTCTTTTATTACTGTACCCGCACTGAAATGAACGTTAGAATATCCAGAGTATGTTTCCAAAAGAAAACTTAGTCGAATATTGTTACGATTTCGCCAACCCAAATGAAGATTATGTCAGTAAAAATGCGATGAAACTTGACTACATAGCTACACGATGAAAATCTAACGGCCCGTCTAGTGGATATCGGACTTACTCGATATATGTCGAGTCGAATGCCGGAAAACTCTGGTGTCTGTCGGTGAAAATGTGGCTAAATTTTCACAAAGCTTTTCAGTTATTCGTCTTATTTTATCACATTTCTTTGCAAATTCTTCATATTTTATGCAATAATAGCGTCAATTCACGTTTTTTCGGTCGTTAACATTCTCAGAGGCCCACAAAATGGGTTATCGCCCTCGACCTTCGGTCTCAGGCGATAACGCATTTTTTGGGCCTCTGAGAATTTTAACGACCTCAAAAACGTGAATTAACCCTATAATATCCTATAGATTCTAATATAATATTATTCTTTCTTTATGAATACAGATTTGTAAATGCAATGTATAACTAAGGAGCGCTTGTGAAAAACAAATGTCCCGAAAATGGCAAATTCGAAATAAGCAACCTTGAAATTTGAAATTGACATTGTTGTCAAAAGGGTATTAACCACTGCATAGCTCATGACAAGTGACCTGGTAGGGTATATCTAGCTTGTAGCTAGAGATGCTCTGCCAGGTCATTCATCATGAACTATACCACCAGTCAGTATATAAACTTACAAATCATAAATATAATACACACCTTTGTATTGACCCCCTGACCTAGTTCCACGCCACCATGTGATATAGCCACAGTCCCATCATTCCAGTATATAGACACCTGACAGCCATAATGGACGCCACTCCAGCTTATACCAAACTTCATGGGAACAAGAGAAATACCCTTCTTCTTCCATCTATTTGCCTGCAAGTAAAATGACACGACTGCATTATTTATCTCTAACAGGAACATTTTAAAAATGTCAAAGGCAAAGCACAAAACGATAGAAAGTACATAAAGATACCATCATAAGGCCTGAGGCGCGTTCTTTAGACGAGATATTTCAAGATTTCTTAAGAAGTTTTAGATAAAGCGTTTTTAAGACCAAGAATTCACCAAGTTGTTCCAAATGTTCCATACTTTATACAAATGACGTCATGATGACGTCATTTGTATAAAGTATGGAGCATTCGGAATACTGCGGTTTATCAATTATGGAGCGTTCGGAACCACTCCGTTAATTATCTTTATATCGTTTCTACAGAGTTAACCGAGGGTTCCGCATGAAGTAAAGAGTAATGAAGCCTCCAATTGAGCGACTTAAAATCTTGATCTAAAGAATGATTCATGTTAAAATATCTTAAGAAATCTCGAGATATCTCGCTCTAAAGAACGCGCCTCTGGTCACATCTGATTTTGGATCAACATCACTTCCACATCACATACAAAAATATGCTGTAGATGAATGCCAATAAAGGTATTTTTCCCAGAACCAAGTTAACCCATTACCACACAGTTACGCCTTTTGATTCCTTCATAAGGAAGGGCTTGAGAAAACATTGTGGAAAATGAAGAAATTGCTTGTCACAAGCAATTTCTTCATTTTCCACAATATTTTCTAAGACAAAGTTGAAAGATTTTTAGAATTTTATCAATATGAAAATGTCGTCTGCAACTTCTTTCAAATTGGACTACCCCAAAATTATGTCGTCTGGTAATGGGTTAATGTACATGTACTGACAAATGCTAAACCCATGCATTGTTCATTTCTAAATTTATTAAACACCCAAACCCCATGTTGTGGGTTACTTACTCACTGGAATCATCTGCATGAGACAATTTCAGTAATAAGCATGCTCAACAAACAAGAGACCAAGAGGGCCTTATCAGTCACCTGAAACAAATGAGCAAAAAAACACATATTTACAGATAAAGTATAATTATAGTATTATCCCCACTAGTATGTTGAAAGATATACCCAGCATGGCCACTTTTATACAAATAATATTTTCTTGCACTAACTTTATAGTCCTTGCCCTAAAGACTCTAAAAACCAAAGATGAATCCAATCCATCAGCCACTTCACAAGAAGAAGATTTTTAAGATGTACCATATTTATCCCTTTAGTTTAGTGGCCCTTAGTGGCCCAGGGGAGGTAACTCCATGATTTGTACAAATCTGAGGCAACTTCCCATAAAAATGCATCCTACCAAGTTTGGTTGAAATCAATCCGATGGTTCTTAAGAAGAAGTCGAAAATGTTAAAAGTAAACTAATAACACGACAACCCATCCCCACTCCAGCAGGGCCATTTCTTGACAGATTTTTTTCTTTTGTACAACTTTGAAGTCATTGCTCTAAAGACTCTAAATACCAAATGTGAATCTAATCCAATAGCCAGTTCATGAGGAGAAGATTTTTTATTATGTACCCTATGTACCCCCTTTTTGGCCCCTTATGGGGCCCCAAGGGGAGATAACTCCATGATTTGTTCAAATCTGAAGCGACTTCCCATGGGGATGCTTCCTACCAAATATGGCTGAAATCCATCCAATGGTTCTTAAGAAGAAATCGAAAATGTTAAAAGTTTACTAAGAACGAGATCCCCCCCCCCCAACCCCAACCCAGCACGGCCATTTCTTGACAGATTTTTTTCTCTTGTACAAACTTTGTAGTCCTTGCCCTAAAGACTCTAAATACCGAATGTGAATCTAATCCAACTTCTGGTTCATGAGAAGAAGATTTTTTTAAGATGTACCCTATATACCCCCTTTTTGGCCCCTTATGGGGCCCCAAGGGGAGATAACTCCATGATTTGTACAAATCTGAAGCTGCTTCCCATGGGGATGCTTCCTGCCAAATATGGTTAAAATCCATCCAATGGTTCTCAAGAAGAAGACAACTAGAAGACCTGAAGGTCTTGAGTCGCTCCACAGGCCTGAGTTTCATGTAATATTTAATCCAAGATTAGATTAGATTGTTCAATGCTTGTGTTTCATAGAGCAAAAAGAAAGTTACAAAACTAGATTGTTCAAAATGTTTTGTTCTTGAAGCAAAGAAAGTAAAACTATATGTTTGCCATTTGAGAAAGGGTAAAAGGAAATGGTAGAACATTCCAGCTTTGGATGATACTAGCAATTAAAATTTTCCATCTTCCAAACAGATCTAAATTGACAGACCATTGATTACTCCAAAATATTTCATATTTCTAAAAATAGATTTTGAGCTAAAAATAGAATTGGGGAAATACCATATTACAAAATTAATGCAAATGGCTGATGAAACCTGAATTTCTTTTCAATCAAGTTTTGACTAAATTTTTTCAAAACTTGTTGCTCTTAAAGCAATTACAAAGTAACTGGAAAACTGAAAACACACTCGTATAAGATCAATTGGTTACCAAGCTTTGTCTTTAATACAGTGAGTTTGGCTGTTAGAGTGAGAAAAAAGTCACAATTAGCAATTTTGTCAAATTGAAAGGCATATAACTGAGGATTTTATATTCCTATCTAGCCAAGAATCACACTAAAGCAAGATCTTAACTTCACCTACATCTCGTTTAAGTTTTGACTTGATTGTTCAATATTTGTGGATGTAAAGAGTGTAAAATCAAAGTCGAAAACAGCAATTTTGTCAAATTCAAGGGCAGAAAAATCATGATTTAAGATTCCTATGAAGCTGAAAATTACAAACATGCAAGATCTTATGGCCAGTAAGATTACATGAAAGTTTCGTGTTGATTGATGGATATTTATGGTTGTTTGAGTTAAAATAAGGTCAAAAATGGTAATTTTGCCAATTTCAAGGGCACATAACTCAAGACATAATATTCAGATCAAGCTGAAAATTGCACTCAGGCAAGATCTTATCAGCACCAACATTCTGACCAAGTTTTGTCTTGATTGATAAATATTTGTAGTGGCTAGAGTGAAAACAAAGTCAAAACAGCCATTTATTAATTCAAGGGCAGATAACTCCAGACTTTCTAGTTCAATCAGAATGAAATTTAGGAATCTGATAGAGGACCACCTAGGGATCATTCCTGTGAAGTTTGATTGAAATCCATCATGTGGTTTCTGAGGAGAAGATTTTTAAAGAAAAAGTTGACGACCGGACGGACGGACGCACGGACGCACGCACGACGGACACAGCGCCATGACAATAGCCCGCTGGCCTGAAGGCCAGTGGAGCTAAAAATGTTAAAAAGTAACACATGACACACAATACACAACGCACGACGACAGACAAAACACGGTCACAATAGGTCACCATGACCTTCTGTCAGGTGACCTAAAAAGTTTGAAGAACACTAAAAGATCTCTTAGCATTTTGAAAAAAAAACAACATTTACCCCATCTTATCTATAGTCTTTTGAATAATCTGCACTCATAATGACAATGTTTTTCAATTGTTATGTATACCTGGTTGTATGCAGCAATGTCCTGTTGTCTGTTTACAAAGTCAGTATCAGCCTGTAGTGTGGCTATCTGAGGCTTCAATAAACAATTCTCAAGCTTCATCTTGGTTAGAGGGTCAGTCTGAAACATACAGCATAGAATTAAACAAGTGCTAATTAAGAGTTAGAGGCTTGAGATATCATTGTGAAAAAAGCCAGTGTCAGCCTGTACTGTGGCTATCTGAGGCTTTAACAAACAATTCTCAAACTTAATCTTGGTTAGAGGGTCAGTCTAAAATATGCAGTATGGAATATGTCAGGCCCTAATTAACCCTTTCCCACATGACAAAATTTTAGGGTGACCCACTTCTAAAACTGCCACAAATGATAAAATAGGTTTTATTAAAGATAGGATTTGTGTAAAATATGGCACAGAAAATATTGAGACAAAATAAGAAACTGCTGGGTATCAGCAGTTTCTTCTTTTGTTTCAATGTTTTCCCATGCCTGTTCTATTAGGGACGTCAAAACCAGGTCTTGTTTGGGAGGGAGTTAATTTTAACCAACAGTCCTTAAAAACATGTAATTGCAAATCAAATCAATGAGTTTGTAGAGGCAGTAACTTTCATCATTGATCATTTTGTCTCAATGTGAAATATCTATAGTGAAAACAATTTTGTTGAATAAAAGTCTTTCTGAATGCAAAAGGTATTTTTTATGATCTTCACTAGTAAACTGTTTATCAAGATTATACTCTCAGCCCTTTGTTTATTCATAATGCAAATGTCATTTAAACCTTTCCCAAGCAAGACCTGCTTTTGACGTCCCTAATAGAAAAGGCTAGTGTAAAGAAGAAAATGCTCCTTTTCTCCTTTTGCCTGAATGATTTCTGTGCTATATTATTCACAAAGTTTAGCTTTAGTAACGTTGATTTTGTCATCTAAAGCAGCATTCAAATTGGACCACCCTAATATTATGTAATTTGGGAAAGGGTTGAATTTAATATATTCACTGGTATTCATAAGGATAGTGCTTCTTAAGCCATTCTTGCACAGTGACACATTTTGACTCCCTCACAAGATAAAGGCTTTAAAAAACATCTTGGAAAATGAAGAAATTGCTTGTGACAAGCAATTTCTTCATTTACCACCATGTTTTCTACCAAGACAGTCCAAAAAAATCTCAAATTTCATTCACTTGAAATTTTCGTCTGCAACATCTTTGAATTTGAATCAGTCTAAATTTCTGTCTTTTGGTAATGGGTTTAGATTATACTTACATCTCCCTGTGTATACATGTTCATTTCTCGTATTACTGTAGGGTCCTTGTTTATACTCTTGGCCACATGTTCCATTATAGACTCTATTATAAATATGGCGGGAAGAGAACCTGTGAATATACTTGGTTGATTAGTTAATGATTGATTGATTAATCAATTGATTGAACCTTGTTAATACTCTTGGTCACATGTTCCATTTTAGACTCAATTATAAATATAGCTGGTACAGAACCTGTGAATATAGTTGATTGATTGATGATTATTTAATTGATTGATTGATTATTTGATTGATTGATCCTTGTCAATATTCTTTGTTACATGTTCCATGATAGACTCTATTATAAAATAGCATGTAGAGAACCTGTAAATATTGTTGATTTATTGATTAATTGATTGATTGATTATTTGATTGATTGATCCTTGTCAATATTCTTTGTCACATGTTCCATAATAGACTCTATTATAAAATAGCATGTGGAGAACCTGTAAATATTGTTGACTTACTGATTGATTGATTGATTGATTGATTATTCTATTGATTGATCCTTGTCAAATACTCTTGGCTACATGCTCCACAATAGACTCTATCAAAAAGAGAACCTGCAGTTAGTATTTCTGATAGACAGACGATTGTAAAATTATGGCTTGTTTTAATAGAAAAAACAACAACAGAAAAACAAGATGTGTTTGTGAAACATGAATGCCCCCGAAATGGCTATTTTCCTAAGGTCATATTGCATGGAACAGAATAGAAATCATTGAAAGAAGGTTACATACCATTTGAGCTTTGTATATCAAAAACTTGAGAAAAAAGGCCAATGTTAGGTTTTAGGACAGAAATACAGACAGAAGGACGGACATACAGACAGACAGACAGATGGACACAAGTAAAACAATATGCCCCCAATCTTTCCATACGGGGGCATAAAAACAGGTAACACACAAACTGTCATCTCAAACCTATAGTCTTAAACTATTTTTCTTGGAAGCAGGTCAAGACTAAAATGACAAAGTAAATAGACAAAAGAGTGCACCTGGTGATCTGCAAGCTGTGTTTGTAGCCTTGTTTGTTTTTACAGCAACACATTCCAGCTTCCAGTTAGGGCAGTTGTACGCTGAAACATAGGTTAAAGGTTTATATTTCTTAAAATTATTTTGATATTATCATTAATTTTTTAATGTTCATTAACAAATACACTCTGTCATAGAGATTTCTAAATCAAGATACATTTTGAATTCATGTTTCGTAAGTTTGAATACCAACTTCACATTTAAATTGTGCTGATTTCAAAATTTGTGTTTAAAATGAAATTTTTACACAAATACAACCATAAAGGATCAATCATATTCTACTTGAAAGTCAACATTTTTTTTTACTTCTTTTAATTCTTACCATTGTCCGCCCATGTCCCTATGGCACCAAATGATCCATCATTAGGACTTATCCCACATTCACCATAGTATGTCACCTTGATACCATTCAGTTGTCCTACCTCGGTAAAACCAACCTGAAAATCACAGAAGTAAACATATACTAAGAATGATTTTAATAGCAAAAATGCTTTACCTGGACATTTTCTAACGCATTACAACTTATTGATGCCCAACGACATATCAACTTTTGAAAACAATGAGGAAAATGAAGAAATTGCTTGTGACAAGCAATTTCTTCATTTTCCTCACTGTTTTCTACCTCAAAAGACCCAAAATTTCAAATTTCATTTACTTGAAACTTTTATCTGCAGCATCTTGAATTGGGAACAGCCCAAAACTTTGCTGCCTGGTCATGGGTTAAAGTCAACCTTGAGCTTGACCAATCTTCCCCACCTCTATCATGAAAGATGTGCATTGATGTGTAGTAACATCAAACATGGGGATGTAACAGATTTAGATTACCCTTAAATAATGTTCTATGCATTACAAACATGTGCATAAAGATATGTTTTATTAACATTAAATCTTGGAATCCATCTATTCTCCAGCATATTACATGTAACACTTGTCATGTTGGATTAAGATAAGAATCAGACAAGAATAAAGTACGGCTGTATATGCTACCAGCAACTAGGAATGACTATTGCAGACCAAAATGACTATTGCGATAGTATTGCTATTGACCAAATTGCTATCGCAATAGTATTGCTATTGTAGGTTGCTATTGCAATACTATTGCAATACTATTGTTATACGCTTTTAGTGCTATAAATGGATATTTTTTTTCATTAAAAATCACATTTACTGAATATTTTACATAAAATGAAATAATTTGCAGAATCAATAAATAAACAAGAGGACCAGAATGGCCCTGATTCGCTCACCTGACTTGATCTGTTTCAATGGGTGAGGAGAAGAACATTTTGTAAGAATTATCCAATGATTCCTATAAGTTGTAGAAGCCCCTCCCATATTTTTTGAATAATAAAAAAATCATGTAAAAGAATTGCAAAGAGTCATTTAAGGGACATTCCTGCCATGTTTGGCTCAAATTGGACCAATGGTTGATTTTTAAAGAATTTTCTATTGATTTCTCTAAGTCAGATAAGCATCGCCCTGCCACACCCACATTTTTTGACAAATCAAAAATCCGCGAACAAGTTTTGAAAAGGGTCTTCCAAGTTTCATTACAATTGACCAGATGGGTAAGGCCAAGAAGATTTTTAAAAAATTATCTAACAATTCCTCTAAGTCTGATAAGCCCCGCCCTGCCACGCCCACATTTTTCGATGAACCAAATATTCATGAACATATGTTGTTAAAAGTCACACAAGGAACATTCCTGCCAAATTTGGCTCAAATTGGACCAATGGTTGATTTTTAATGAATTTTCTCTTGATTTCTCTAAGTCAGATATGCCCCGCCCTGCCAAACCCACATTTTTTGATGAATCAAAAATCCGCGAGCATGTTCTGAAAGGGATCATCCAAGGAACATCCCTGCCAAGTTTCATTACAATTGACCCAATGGGTAAGGAGAAGAAGATTTTTAAAGAATTATCTAACGATTCCTCTAAGTCTGATAAGCCCCACCCTGCCACGCCCATATTTTTTGATGAATCAAAAATTCATGAACACATGTTGTAAAGAGTCACACAAGGAATATTCCTGCCCAGTTTGGTGGTTGCAATTGGACAAATGATTGATTTTTAATGAATTTTCTCGTGATTTCTCTAAGTCAGATAAGCCCCGCCCTGCCACGCCCACATTTTTTGACGAATCAAAAATCCGCAAACAATTTTGAAAGGGGTAACCCAAGGAACATTCCTGCCAAGTTTGGTAAAAATTGGCCCACTGGGTAAGGAGAAGAAGATGTTTAAAGAAATTGTGAACGGACAGACGGACGCCGGACGGTGAGTGACCACAAAATCTCACCTTGAGCACTCTCACCTTTAGCTCACCTAATAATCTGAAGGAATTAAGAGAGTGACATTTCATGATTTTAGTAGCCTGTCAATGATGTCTGATATTCAAGAGACAGATTTTTTGCCAAAATTGGACAATGTCATGTGACAAATTGCTATTTTTAGAACTATCAAAACTATTGCGATAGTGGAAACAACTATTGCGATACTATTGATATTGCCAGTTGCCTATCACGATAGCACTATTGCAGAGGTCACTATTGCGATATATCAATAGTCCGATGTATCGTTACATCCCTACCAGTTATGGTCAAAGAATTACTAAAATCAGTGTGAAAAGGGTCAACACTAAAATGATTGAGAAAATGCTGACAAATGTATAAGCGAGGTTTCTCTCACCTGGTAGTCAGCTATATAGGGGAATCTTTTACCCATTATCTTCATGTTATCTCCAAGTGTCAAACGGAACTTTACTGGTCTGAAACAGGAATACATTTATTGTCAAAGTAACCTTTCCCCAAATTGCAATAACTTAGACCGCTCCAATGTGGTAGCTGCTGCATGCGGCAAAATGGATGGTCATTAAGTAGGACTTATGTACAATAAAGCACTGGTGATCAGCGTTTTCTTCTTTAACCTCAATTCTTTCTAAAGCTTTTTTTTCAAAGCCAGATCTTATTTGGGAAAGGGTAAAATCAAACACGGTATCAAGCATTTCAGGCACTAACACAACAATCCAAATAAAAGTGAGTCAGGTACACAACTAGAAATCAGAATTATACTATAGCTTCAGTAACTGAAAGCATTTTTTACACAAAAAAGGAGTTTGAAACATGAAAAATAGTTTATATAAGATAGACAGAATCATGGAGGGTTTCAGAAGGATACAATCATGGAGATATCAGATGGACAAGATCATGGACATTCATCAGATGACATAATTATGGACAGTCTTAGATGGACAGAACCATGAACATTATCAGGTGGAAATAATCATGGACAGTGTCAGATGAACAGAATCATGGACAGTATCACATGGATCAAATTGTGGACAGTTTTGGATGGACAGAATCACAAACAGTATCAGATGGACAGTATCAGATGGACAATATCTGATGGACAGAACTATGGACCACATCAGATAGACAGAATCATGGATAGAATCAGATGGACAGAATTATGGACAGTATCCGATGAAAGAAATCATGGATAATATCAGATGGAAAGAATCATGGACAGTATCAAAATAGACAACATTATGAACAGAATCTGATGGACAGAATCATGGACAGCATCTGATAAACAGAATCATGGACATTCTCAGATGGAGATAACCATGGACAGTATCTGATTGACAGATTCATGGACAGTATCAGATGGACAGGATCAGATGGACAGTATCAGATACACAGAATCTTGGACAGTATCAGATGGACAGAATCTGATGAACAAAATCATGGAAAGAATCATGAACAGTAATAGATAGACGATATCAGATAAACAGTATCTGAAAGACAGTATCAGATGGACAGTATTAAATGGCATTATCTGATGTACAAAACCATGGACAGAATCAGATGGACAGAATCATGGACAGTTTTAGATGGACAATATTAGATGGGCAGTATCTGATGGACAGTATCTGATGGACAGATTCTGATGAACAGATTCTGATGGACAGAACCAGATGGACATAATCATGGACAGTATCAGAAGGACAGTATCTGATGGACAGAACCATGGATAGAATCAGGGGAACAGAATCATGGACAGTATGACTATCTGATGGACAGTATCAAATGGACAGAAGCATGGACAGTATCTGATGGACAGAATTATGGACAATATCAGATGGACAGAATTATGGACAATATCAGACGGACAGAATTATGGAAGTATCAGATGGACAGAATTAGGGAAGTATCAGATTGTCAGAATCATGGGCAGCATCAGATGGACAGTATTTGATGGACAGTACCTAATGGTCAGTATTAGATGGACAGTTTCTAATGGACAGAATCAAATACAGTATCTGATGGACAGTATCAGACGAACAGAACCATGAACAGTATCTAATGGACAGTATTAGGATAGAATCGTGGACAGTATCAGATGGGTAGTATCATGGATAGTATCAGATGGACAAAATCATGGTCAGTATCAAATAAACAGAATCATGGACAGTATATAAGGGACAGTATCAGATGGATGACCTGATGGACGGTATCTGTTGGACAATATCTGATGGACAGTATCAGATGGACAGAACCATGGACATTATCTAATGGACAGTATCTGTTGGACAGTATATGATGGACAGTATCTAATGGACAGTATCTAATGGACAGTATTAGATGGATAGAATCATGAGCAGTATCTGATGGACAGAATCATGGACATTACCCATTTTCCCAAAATATGGACAATATTAGATGGACAGAATGACATAGGTGGATACATGATAAAATCCTTCCAGAACAAGATAATTTCAAATAATGTCATTCTTAAGGAAAACTTTAAATCTCTATCTAGTAACTTACCTATTACTCAAATGAGCAGCTAGACCACAGGCTGCAGCTACCCAACTATTCCTGGTAATTTTGGCTCCATATGCACCTCCTAGTCTCTTCACTTGTACATTGATGCTGCAAAACATATCATGTGTGTTAGGTATACATTAAATAAACATGACCTGGTTTTGATGTTCCTAACAGAAAAGGCTTAAACAATAATGTAAAAGAAGGAAATACTGATGATCAGCATATTTCCTCAATATTTTCTGTGCTACATTATAATGCAAGTTCTACCTTTATCAACATAAAATATATAGGAGCTTTCAAATTGGAGCAGTTTCATTTTTTACTCTTTGGGAATGGGTTAACAATATTGACATGAAAGCTCTATTCCTTCTCAAATAGAGCATTTTAGGTTAGTCTAAGTTCAAAGGACTGGCTGACAACAGAGTAAACCACATCACTTACCAAATATCCATACAATACAGCATGGAAAACTTTGAAGCAAACAAAAAGAGAAAATGTTGGCCATCAGAATTTTCTTCATTTGCCTAATTGTTTTACCAAACCTTTCATATTATGAAAATTAAAACCAGGTCTTGTTTGGTAAAGGATAAAATAACATAACAGTGTTTGATTCAGAACCAACACCCAAAGCTGATGATATTTAAAGTGAAATTTCACATTTATTTCATTTTTTAAAAGTATGTCTTGATGCAATTCTAATGCATAGAAATGCTATCAGTTTTTTTAAGTTGTTATCTATAAGCGAAATATGTGTCTTTAAAGTTGAGACAGAAATGACAAATTCTATATAAATCTGAACTGTTGTCCACAACAATTTGTCTAATTTTAGCACAAAAATATATATTTCTCATAAACGGTTCAATATTTTTACTTGAAATTTTCAGAATTTCCATAAGAAAAGATGATCTTTCAGATAGAATAAAAGAAAAATTTATGTAAAAATAATTGTGAAATGTCACTTTAAGCAAAGTTGGCTGATTGAAGGCAATTTTCAAAGGAATATTGCAACAGATTCCATATGAGAAAAGTTCTACGGTTAAGAAGGTATTCAAGATGACTAAGACAGCTGTTGCCAAGCAGAAAAATATCTCCACCAATACTATGTCACTATATAAGTGCCATATACCTGTACATGAGCTGTCTATGGAAATGGAAATGGGACACTGATTTGTGCATTTAAGGGCAGATAATTCACAAACCAATGAATAAAGTGACCCCTTTATAAATGGTCAGGTGCACAACAAGACATCAAGTAGCAAGTCGGAACTTCACATTATTTTTTTCTTACTAATAGACAAATGAACATACAACCAGAAAAATAAACATAATATCAATTTCCTACCTGCTTTTAGGCATGCCAGTAACTTGTGATATAGCAGTTTGACTGTAGTCTAGCCATTGTGTAGTTGTATAAACATCCATACCATCTTCTTTGGGTATACACAAACTAGCCTACAATATAGAAATATTGCTAGGTTATCATTATGGCCACTGAAAATGGTATGCAAACTAGAACTGTCGCAAAGCGGACGAATACCCCCCACTATGGCCTTGTCACTGAAAAAGTGCTATTGGTCAAAATGTTCTTGACTTAGAGCATGGAAACGGATTTTAAACAAAGTCTAACTGTGACCTTGACCTTTGACCATGGTGACCCCAAAACAGTAGGGCACCTCCATTGGTCATAGGCAACAACAGTGTAAAGTTTCATGATCCTAGGTCAACCGGTTCTCAAGTTAGAACACGGAAACAAAATAGTAAATTTTAACTACACCCCCCCCCACCCCCCCCCCATAATAAAAACTTCAAAGTGGCATAACTCTGAAACTAATGACTGGATCAAGATGAAAATTGCAGGTGCACAACTTCATGTGATAGGAAACACCCTGATAAAATTTCAGAAAAATTGGTCAAAAACTGTGGGAGGAGAAGAGGACACAAGATTATGTCCACCCCCCCCCCCCCTTAAAAACTTCAAAGTGGCATAACTCTAAAACTAATGACTGGATCAAGATGAAAATTGCAGGTGCACAACTTCATATGATAGGGAACATCCTGATAAAATTTCAGAAAAATTGGTCAAAAACTGTGGGAGGAGAAGAGGACACAAGATTATGTCCACGGACGGACGGACAGACGGATGGACAGACGGACGGACAGACGGACGGACGGACGGACAACCTGATTCCAGTATACCCCCCATAACTTTGTTGTGGGGGGTATAATAATTAAACAACGGTAAATTATATCTACTTATATAGAGCCATAGAATGGTGTAAATGAGCACCATAATTCTGGACAGATCAGGATATTCAAATTGTCCACTTTTTATTTTACTATACGAGGGATGTTCAAAAATTATCCGGATTGTGTCTATAGAATTTAAATGGGATATCAAATAGCAACGATACTTCACTCATCGGAAGTTAGATTTAATATGCACACTTCTGTGAAATTATTTGAAAATCCAATCACGGGTATGGAATTTACAAGCAGTCAAATTTGTATAGGTACTAGGGACCGGTGCACGTCACTTATCACAAGGCTACGTCGACGACGTCGTCGGAAAGTATAAACATAATATTGCGTATTCTTTTTTCAAAGTAATTGCCGTCATGTTCAATACAACGTCGTTGACGGCGCAACTATTGTTTGTAAATAGCACCATATCACTTAGACCAGTATTGTCTGGTAATCATCTTGAAATGATGCTAATATTTTACCCATTAGTTGTGCTTTCATCGTTGGGAATATGGCGAAGTCAAATGGTGCTAAATCTAGAGAATATGGTGGATAGGATACGGTTTCGAGTCAAATTAAAGCTAATAACAGATCGGTAACACCTGCCATAGGGGATTATATGCATTGGGCTTATCCATGTGCAGTAGAAAATTTATAAGTTGGACTCGTCTAAATTTCGCCGTTCGGTAAATGGATATTACGGAAATTTTGGAATTTTTTATTAAAGAAGTACATTGCTACTAAATTTGAAATTGAAAATATTAAAACAAAATTATCTTCGTAATTTTCAGTTCATCTATAAGAATCAAATTAATGATGCCTACACTAATATAAAATTCGTCTGACAATGTCCGTACCGTCATCCTCCGATTTCTACATAGCGCCTCCGCAATGGTCGTAAGTGACGTCGTCGTTATTTCCTTTTCCGGTCTTGTTCATCTCTAGCTTCAATGATTTCCGCTGCGTTCTTAAAACGTCTGTACCAATTAAACAGTAGGGTCCGTGAGACCGAATCTTTTTACCTTTGCCGTGATGATCTTTTTGTATGAGTTTGTCGGCGTTCCTTCGCGGTATTTACAGAATTTTATGACAAACCGAATTTCCAAACAGTCAATTGACGTCACATTTGACTGTCAACATTCCGACCACCGCTATTCAAAAGTGCACGTCTCGTGCATTTATTCACCGAGTGATGTAAAACTTGGAGAAGATGTAATACGCACCAAAGTACGTATTCTGTGAAAATTCTGCGTTGTTTTCAATTACAGTGGAAAAGTTATGAACAGCAAAAGGGATTCTAAAAGAATCATATTTTGGGCTGCGCCGGGTACATGTTACCATGGTAATTCAGAACGTAATTGTAAGCGCATTTCTTTAGAAAAATAATTCAAACAGGTATAGACAGGTGTGTATTGAATTCCGATATAAAATGATATAAAATTCGGTAAAATTGCTTGGCAAATATCTTTTTACCGGACATAGTCCGGATAATTTTTGAACAACCCTCGTAGAAACAAGAGGCCCAAGAGGGCCTGTATCGCTCCACTGGCTAAAGTAAAAGAATTACCTCATGGTTTCTTGCAAGCCTCACACTGCCAAATCTTGAAAAGGGTCACCCAAGGAACATTTCTGCCAAGTTTGGTCTGAATTGGCCCATTGGTTTATTTTTAAAGAATTCTTTCAGGGTTTGTCCAATTCTGATAAGACCTGCCCTGCCACATCCACATTTATAGACCAATCAAAGTTCACAAACACTGTCAACCACCCAAGGAACATTTATGCAAAGTGTGCACTAAATTGACCAAATGGTTGTTTTTAAAGAATTATTTCACGATTTCTCCCGTTCTGATAAGCCCCACCATGCCACGCCTTTACTGATGGACCAATCAAGATTTCACATACAAAATAAGTAAAGGGCTATCCAAGACACATTACTGCCAAAATTGGTCTCCATTGGCCAATTGATGGATTTATAAAGAATTATTTTATGATTTCTCCAATTCTGATAAGCCCCAACCTGCCACGCCCACATTTATGGACCAATCAAAATTTCATGGGCTATTTAAGTTAAGAGTCACCAAAGGTACATGTCTGCCAAGTTTGGTCAAAATTGGCCAAAAGATTGATTTTTTAAGAATTATTTGTGATTTGTCTGAAAAAGCCCCGCCCTGCCACGTTCACATTTATGTACCAATCAAAATTCTTTGAACAATTTAAGTAAAGGGTCACCCAAGGAACATTCCTGCAAAGTTTGGTCAAAATTGGCCCGCTAGTTTGAGAGAAGAAAATTCTTAAAGAATTATTTTGTGATTTCTCCAATACTGATAAGCCCCGCCCTGCCAAGCCCACATTCATGTACCAATCAAAAGATAACAGACAATTTAAGTAAATAGTCACCCAAGGTACATTTCTGCCAAATTTGGTCAAAATTGGCTGAATGGTTGATTTTTAAAGAATTATTTTGTGATTTCTCTCAGTCCAAAAAGCCCCGCCCTGCCACGTTCACATTTATGGATCAATCAAAGTTTTTTGAACAATTTAAGTAAAGGGTCACCCAAGGAACATTCCTGCAAAGTTTGGTAAAAATTGGCCCACTGGTTTGAGAGGAGAAGATTTTTAAAGAAAAAGTAAACAGACGCACGCACGTACAATGGACACAACGCCATGACAATAGCTCGCTGGCCTTCGGCCAGTGGAGCTAAAAAATTACATTGTGTAATTGAACAAAGTTTTGTTTGTGAAACACCAATGCTTGTAAAGCTTATTTCATTTTTAAACAGACAAAAAGAGATACAGACTGTGCAAGAACCATATGTATATCAATATATGGGCATAAAAAGTTTCAATACCTGTGTCTCCATATGAAAATGGAACTGTTCTCCCATACCAATCTTACCCGAGATCTGTTTGGGTGACTGGGATATTGCAGCTGCAGAATATAAAATAGGAGTTCTTGAAATTATTTATCAAAATCTTAAAAAAGTCGACAAAGATTTCTTGATACTTTAATTTTGTGGGGAGTTTCAAACTAGATGTATGTGACATAGCAATCTTATACAGTTTTTACTTCATTACTATCACTTTAGGTTATTGGGAAATCGAAGCTCTGAAATAAAAAATTGGATAATTCAATGTCTACAACAACTTGTCTACTTTTCGCTCTGAAGTTTTCTGTACATCATTATAGGTTTGCAAACAGACATACAGACAGACACTTACTATCAGGGTCCCCTACTACAACATCATCACAAGGTTTATCAAAGAATGACTTCTGATCTATAGCTTCTTGTAGGTCTAACAGAGGTTTTTGTACATCCTTGTATGTCACTTTCACTGCATAGGCTGCTCCCAGAGCTCCACCATATGTCTCTACAAATACAGGTGAACAATGGACTGATTGATTGATTGATTGATTGATTAATTAATTAATTAATTGTGATTGATTGATTGTGATTGATTGATTGATTAATTGATTGCTTGATTGATAGAATATGGTTCTAAGCTAGATTCAGTATTTTTTTCTATTACCAGTAATATGATACAATCCTATGTGTCCCTAGTCTGTCTTGCATCAGTACAAACACAACACCCAAGCTGCCTATCCAAACAAAGAAAACAATTGATTCAAATTATGTTTCAGTGTCTAATATTAATGTAATATCAAAGGTTCCAAAATGGTGCTATGTTTGGAAAATCAAAATCAGGGATTATTTGGGACAGGGTTCAGAAACATGACTGATTTAACCATAAACTTTACATTAGTTCCCGAAACATAAATTCCCGGTTCGCTAAAAGGCTGATGACCAGCTCTTTCTCATTTCGCCCTCATATTTTCCATACTATAATGTACACAAATATTGCTTTCATTAACATCAATTTCACTGTGTGCAGCAGCTTGCACATTGGAATACCCTAAAATTTTGTTGTTTGGGAAAGGGTTAAAGTTATTTTTTTACCTGCCAAAACAATAGCAACTGGCTGTCCACAGTAAGACACTTTATCACTGGCTAGCACCTACATAAAAACAATATGATTATTGTAGACAACAAAATGATTAACCCCTTCCAAAACAAGACCTGGTTTTGACGTCTCTATTAGAGATTTTTTGGGAAAACATTGAGACAACAGAAGAAACTGCTGATACCCAGCAGTTTCTCCTTTTGTCTCAATATTTTCTATGCCATTTTTTACACAAATCCTATCTTTGATAATGCCCATTTTGTCATTTGTGGCAGTTTTTGAAAAGGATCATCCAAAACTTTTGCCTTTTGGGAAAGGGTTAAGCCTGCTATTTTTGCTGATCACACAGAAGAAAGAACAAACTTTAGAAATGAAGTATGCAAAAAATATTTTTCAAACTATATCTACTATTCAAAAAAAAATGTTAATACTATAAAAGTAATGTCAGAACTAAAAATCTATATGCGAGTAGACAAAATTTAAGTCAAATTATCTCTTTTAGATGACCTCCGAAAGCTAACAAATTGTTTCATGCACATCTACATGTCATGTTATTTTTCATGTAAATTTTCATCGAAATCCATCCAGAGGTTTTAAAGGAATTACGCGTATAAACTTTGTTTGGGGACGGTTTGTGGATGGGGTCATAAAATCAGATTAAGCTGTACCAGTTATATGATCTCTCATTTGGTTAATTTTCTTGTTTTGTTCTTTATTATACTTATAACTGCATGCAAAAAAAATATGGCAGTGACCCATTTTGACATTACTTTTCTTCTCTTCTTCCAAATTTTAAATTAAAATATTCCAATTAGTTATAAACTTAAATGACACACTAAATATATGTTGATTTTTAATTTCCCAGACAAGACCTGGTTTTGACGCCCCTAATAGGAAAGGCTTGGGAAAACTTTGAAACAAAAGAAGAAACTGCTGATAACCAGCAGTTTCTCCTTTTGTCTCAATATTTTCTATGCCATATTTTATACAAATATTGTCATAAATACCTTCCATTTTGTTATTTGTGGCAGTTTTTGAATTTGACCACCCTATAAATTTTGCGGTTTGGGAAAGGGTTAAGCATACAGAAAACTGTGTTTACCTCTTCTGGCATGAAGAAGGAGAAGGCCCAGTTGTTGATGCCTGGAATATCTTTAGCTGTTATAACTGACACCACACCAGGGATAGCCTGTAACATAAATACAATAAGATATATCGCTGCTTTTCAACAGTACCTTGTAACTGCAGCTAAAAAGAAGCTGCATTTACCAGTTTTTTGTTGAAAAGTGATGTAAATGTAATCATACCCACCAACAGCATTTGACTAGAAACTGGTTTATCATAACATTGCCAAAAATCCCAAATTTTAAACAAAGGGTCGTCACTAATGCAAAAACAAATGAATCTTGACTAATATTTATTAAACACAATATTTCATTAATATAAAGTCTACCTGTGAAAATTGAACATTGTCTGTCAATTAGTTATTGAGAAATTGAGCTTGTCCTTAGACCTATGTAGCCCAAAACAATAAGGCAAAGCCTTGGGTCAAGGGCAAAAATTGTGCAAAGTCTCACCATTCTAGGTTAAAATGGTTCTTGACTAAGAGCAGGAAAATGGATTTTAAACAAAGTTTGATTATGACCTTGACCTATGCAACCAAAAATGATTGGGTACCTCCTTGGGAAAAAACTACAGCCTGTGTAAAGCTGTAGTTACTTGTTGTTATTAAGAAAAGTACCAATATGTTAAACGATATCACTACAGATATTACTCACAAGGGCTCCAGAAGGGTCTATATTGTCAATTGTTGCATTTCCCTCTGTACTCAGTACAAACGCAGCCTCAAGCTGGTTAGGATAGGCCGGCATATCATCTACATACTCAGCCTCTCCTGTGGCCTGGATAAAACAAGCAAAAACTATTAATAACAGATTATCATCTCTTTTCAGCAGAAAACCCGGTAAAAGCAGCAGGTTTTAAGCTGCATTTCAGAGGTTTTTGTTGAAAAGCAGCATTATGCGACTCAAATGATTGCTTGTCACAAAACATTTATTATTTTACGCTTGTAAAAAAGTAATGTTCTCAGCAAAACCAATTCAAAAGGTTTTTTTTTTCCTCAGAGCAAATTTAAATGTCTTTTACAACAAATGGCTTTTCAGACACATACCGATAGTGTTGTTTCCTGACAAAATATGATGAACTAACAAAATAATAGTGATCTGGTAACTAAAAGTACAGCTTTTATAAGTCCAATATGGATCCAAATCAACTTGGATAATTACAAACATGGTATGTTTCTTTATCAGATTGCATTAGTCCATTCCCATACACTGACGCTTTTTGACTCCCCAAAAGATAAAGGCTTCGGAAAATATTGAGGAAAAGGAAGAAATTGCTTGTGACAAGCAATTTCTTCATTTTTCCACAATGTTTTCTTCCTAAAAAGACCAAAAGATTTTAAATTTCCTTAACTTGAAATTGTTGTCTGCAACATCTTTGAATTTGGAACAGTCCAGAATTCATCGTTTGGCAAAGGGTTAAGGCACAGGCTGACTAAAACTTGCATTAGAGCCCTTTTCCAGATCACAACTTTAGTTCAAGAAAATACCACCTGTGCATTAGCTTCCAGTTTTTTCAGTGGTTCAGTAACTGGATACTCTATCTTCTTGGTATCATAGCTCTGTTGTCCGGACGATATAGGTCGCTCCAGTATCAACTGTGTAGAACCAGTTCTAAACTTGGGACCAGCATGGGTACCAGCTATGTGCAGAACAAACTGAAATGGCGGGAAAATAGTTTTGATAATAGCAATGAATTCTGTGTAAAAATAGACAGTGTCTACCGTTATAAAAACACTATTGATTGGTTAGCAAAAGACCATTGCAAAATCATTTAAGGAATGAATCCGCGAAGAGGTTCATACAAAAGTGTGATTAGATTTTATTTTTCATACCTGCATGAAAAAAATAAAATTGCATTCATTCCTTATAATTCAATATTACATTTTATTACCATAAATAGTAATATTTGCGACTAGAGTTCAAAGAAGCGGACAGATGTGCAATATTTGGCCACTGTCAAGGTATTTAGATGTTACGCACATGCCTTTCCGTTATGAAAACTTTAAATGACGTCATAAAAAGCGCGCGTTACTGCAACAGTGTTTATAGCAAATTCAGACGTCGTAACGTTATTTTCCATCCTCTCAAGTGCGTTTTAAGCAATAAGTCTTTGAAATTGAGATTGTTTCCACTAGAAAATCTATTTAAGAGTTCGATTTAATGATAAAACAAGCAATTTATTACTCAAAATGAACGTAATATGCCGATTTGTACAAGACACATCCATTTATCCATATTGTTGACACCGAGAGAAGTTCCGGCAAAGTCATTTTTTTTTTTTCATGGAGTTATGAAAAAATTTTTTTAGCCAATCAAAACGCTCGGATTTTAATGAAATCAACTAATATTAAATTATAAATATATATCATAATTTTTGCACCATGCCCTTGATATGCCTTGATATATGAATCCTGGATGATCAACAAGAACATTGACAGATGACAATTGATGTTTACAAGATTGTTCAATAAAAAGACATATTTCAAATCATAGAAGGCAATTCAATTTACTTAAGGAATGAATGCAATTTTATTTTTTTCATGCAGGTATGAAAAATAAAATCTAATCACACTGTATGAATCTGCAAAGCGGTTCATACAAAAGTGTGATTAGATTTTATTTTTCATACCTGCATGAAAAAAATAAAATTGCATTCATTCCTTATAATTTAATATTACATTTTATAACCGTAAATAGTAATATTTGCCACTAGAAAAATTAGATATCACCCGGACTATGTTCAAAGAAGCGGACAGATGTGTGATATCTGGCCACTGCCAAGGTATTTAGATGGTATGCTCGTGCCTTTCCGTTACGAAAACTTTAAATGATGTCATAAAAAGCGCACGTTACTGCAACGGTGTTTACTGCGAATTCAGACGTCGTAACATTATTTTCCATCCTCTCAAGTGCGTTTCAAGCAATAAGTCTTTGAAATTGAGTTTGTTTCCACTAGAAAATCTATTTAAGAGTATGATTTAATGATAAAACTTGCGTAATATGCCGATTTGTACAGGACACATCCATTTATCCATATTGTTGACACCGAAAGAAGTTCCGGTAAAGTCAATTTTTTTTCATGGAGTTATGAAAAAATTTTTTTAGCAAATCAAAACGCTCGGATTTTAATGAAATCAACCAATATCAAATTATACTTGATTAAAATTTATGGCCAATATTACACTTTTTTTGTTGACATACATAAGCAAAATTGATTCTCATGTCATATGAAAACTTAACTTCTTGGCAGCCATTTTTTTAGTTCATATAAAAAGTGTATAACTTTTGTGGTTATCTTCCATTAGAGTGGAAAAGGGTAACAAACACCATTACCAAATAATGAAACTTTTTATCACTAAACCAGAAAAGGCTTTGTGGGAAATGAAGAAATTGCTTGTGACAAGCAATTTCATCATTCCAAACAATGTTTTCTACCCAGAGAGACAAATAATGTAAAATCTCATTCGCTTCATATTGTCATCTGCAACATCTTTGAATTTGACAAGTCTAAATGTTGCCATTTGGGAAAGGCTTAATTGAATTGTACTGAAAAACAACATATTTTTCGGTTAAAAATTACCTTATAGAATAAAGCAACAGCTAGATCCTCTCTATACTTGGCACTTGATAATACAGGAGAACTGTCAGCCACTACTTCTGACTTTAGGGTGCTTAGTGCAGCTGGAGAGAAAGAAAATCATTGTAGATCTGTGTAAGTCAATAATATCTAATAATAATCTGTTGCATAATAACTTCGTAATCATATCTTCACAAAATGGTATATAAATCATTTATGTATCAAGGTGTGGAACATTCTTTCATTTCATTTGAAAGTGCAACATAAAGTATTATGAAACACCCTGTATCAATGTAAAAGTTTTGATATCAACAAAATAAGGTGGGCTTGCCAAAATTACATGTGTCAAACATACAATAATAGCATCAATATATCCCTTTCCAAATCAAGACATAGTTTTGACATCCCTGATAGCAAAAGACTTGGCAAGAAATCAAGGCAAAAGAAGAAAATCAGCATAATCATCATTTTCTCTGTTTGTCTCATTTTCATGCATGTAGATCTATTGATATTCTACACAAATCCTATTGTTTTCAACTTGAAATTATCATGTGCATCATCTTAATAATAAACAAGATGTGTTTCAGAAACACAAATGCCCCCGAAATGACCATTTTTCTAAAATGTTAAGTTTTTGTAGAGTAAAGGGTTGATAAGGGTTAACGGATGACCTCGAAGAAGGTCAAATTGCATGGAACAGATAGATATCATTGAAAGGAAGTTGCATACCAAATTTGAGCTTTGTATGTCAAATACTTTTGGAGAAAAGGCAAAGGTTAAGTTTGGTTAAGTTTTCGGACAGACAGATGGACAGACAGACGGACGGACAGGCATATCTCTCAATACGGGGGGCATAAAGATACCAATTATAAGCAATGTGTATCAAGAACATCCCTCTAACTCATTACCAGGGAGCAAAATTTTAGACTGGTTCAATTTCAAAGATTTTGCAGATGAGAATTTCGTGTGTTGAATTTTTTTGCCTTTCTTAGTATAAAACTTAGTAGAAAACATTGTAGAAAACGAGGAAATTGCTTGTCACAAGCAATTTCTTCATTTACGACAGTGTTTTCCACAGCATTAACATTGTTGGGTGCCAAAAAGTATTATTATGTGGTAATGGTCACAGACATTAAAATCAGAAATAATTGTTTAACCCTTTCCAAAATGACAAAATTTTAGGGAGGTCCTATTTAAAAGCTGCTTAAGATGAGAAACTTGATGTTGTTAAGGAAGAGATTTGTGCACAATATAGCATGGAAAAGGTTGAAACAAAAGGAGAAACTGCTGGTTATCAGCAGTTTCTTCTTTTGTCTCAATGTTTCCCAAGCCTTATCTATTAAAGACATCAAAACCAGGTCTTGTTTGGGAAAGGGTTAAAAACATTAAAACCATACTTCTTTGTCTCCTAATAAGAACTCACTTATATAACTAAGAAAAGAACATTTACTCACTTTGTAAGACAGTAGGGTTCAGCAAGATTTTACCATTTAGATAGGCTTCTGTTTTGGATGCTCGGTTCTGAAAAAGATACACATTCAGGGAATTCTATGATGCACAAATTGTGCTTCATTGTTGAAATTCCAAAACAAATGACCCCTTAGAAATTCACCTGAGGCTCATTAATGATGCATGTTTTAAAACCCAGATTTGAGTCTCAAGGCATTTAGAAAATTTGACTCGCAAAATTGGAGAAATGATCCCCAACTTTGAAGCAAGTGGATCACAATGACCCCTTAATTCTTATGCTCAAGGAAAAACCTGTACATCTAAGTTCTAGGGTTGGAAATGATCAATCTATTATTTTTCATTAAGAAATACAACACCTAATTTTCATTTTTTTTCTTGAATATTAAAATGCAAACTCTCTTCACTGTTGTTTCTGATCTCTACATGAACTTGATTGATCGACTGGTTGATTGATTAATTGGAGTTTAACACCTCTTTGAACTGACTGAGGATTTATGGTATTTCTCTCACAAGTACTACCACAATATCCAATCAAAAGCCTCCAGCTGAACTTATACATAGATGATTCATGCCCATTGATGAGAGACAAATGTCTTTTGTCAAATGTCGGAATGGATATTGGATTGACAGACTCAGATGTAACCGACTGAGCTATCTGGACCCCACTGCACAAACTTGAGCATGGTAAAACACTTGAGCATGGCAATGAAATGTCGAACAGACGGATGAATGGATATACACGTAGTTACACCAAAATACACCTCTGTACTTTTAAGGTGTGCGATAATAGCCGAATAATGAAATTATGAAAGTCCAGCGATATATATCAATGAAATAATGAAAATCTACACTTACAAAAGATGCCCCCATTCCTCCATAACATATGACTGGAGCAGATTTCAACATGAATGTAGATTGATCCATCTTTACTCTAAATCCACCAGTCACATAACTGTGTGCATTCTGTAATCAATTATAACATTAATGTACACAAGATGTGTTTGTAAAACACCAAAGTGCAATAAACCTGCAAAAAAGTTAATTATCAAAGAGACCCATTTTTCTGTGTTTTCCAATGGAATATCCTCACACTCAATAGTGCTAAAAAATTCCCCATGCTTTTGAAAACCATAGGTGTACAAAGAAAATTGTCTGTTAGGCTACTTCTTCTGTTCCCGAAAATTTGCCAAAATAGGGATCTTCAAAAGAACTACTGGCACATCTCAGATTTTTGCGGGCTCTCAATACACCTTGTCCGTATTATGGATGTTGCCATATTTAATGTGACAGTAAACATGCAAAAATGACATGATTAAAACAAAGCCAATGTATTGGAAATGTTATAATTCAAGTGAAATATATGTACATTGTTTACAATCGGCATATAACATAAACTTTGTATCTGATAAAAACTTTGTCACATTTATGAGGAAGTAATCAACTTTTGAAAATTATTTGTTTTAAATACTTTTCTTGTGTAGCCTTGAACAGTTGTATGGTCTGCGTCCAGTGTTGTGATTGCAGAACAATTTGTACAAAATTCAAACAAGATGGCCACCCTTTACATCTGAGGGATGTTGAAAACCTGATTACACCTGAGGATTTCTAATTGATGTTCAGATAGGACGTAAATCAAGGAACACACATTTGATGTAATTAGGTTATCTAACAAGAGGGCCAAGATGGCCCTGGATCGCTCACCTGATAGAAGTTTGAAACTTTCTCCATGCAGAACAAGACCCACCTTTTACATGACCTAAGTATCTCTAAGACAAGAACACGAAACTTAAGATGCGAGATTATGATCCAGCTGCAAACAGCATTCTTAATCATTAATGATCAATATTTGTGGCTGTTAAAGTGAAAACCAAGTCGATAAAAAACATCAATTTTGTCATAATCCAGGGCACATAACTCTGTTCTGATAATGATATTCTCATCAACCTTATGTCCAAGTTGTTTTTTTGATTGGTCAATATCTATTGCTGTTTGAGTGAAATTAAAAACGAAATCGGCAACTTTGTCACCATCAAGGGCACATAACTCTGGTTTTTCTAGTCTGATCAATATGAAAAATAAAATCATAGAAGATCTCATGGTCACCAACATTGTGACCAAGTTGTGTCTTGATTGGTCAATATTTGTGTTTTTCAGAGTGAAAATAAAATCAAAAACGGCAATTTTGTGAAATTCAAGGGCCAATAACTCTGGTGTTTCTGGTCCGATCAAGCTGAAAATTTAACTCATGCAGCAACTTATAGTTACCAACATTGTTGGCAAGTTTTGTCTTGATTGGTCAATAAATGTAGATGCTAAAGTGTAAATAAAGTCAAAAACAGCAAATTTATCAAATTCAAGGGCACATAACTCAAGACTTCCTACTTTAATGACAGTGAAAATCATAATCATTCATTATTGTATGGTAACCCACATTCTAGCCAAGTTTTGTCTTGATTGGTCAATATTTGTAGATGCTAGAGTGGTAACAAAGTCGAAACTAGCTATTTTTTATATTCAAGGGCGCATAACTCCCGACTTCCCGATCCAATCTGACCCAAAATCAAACTCGTCCAAGAGCTTATTGTCATACATGTTTTGACCAAGTTTGATTTAGATTGGTCAATGTTTGTAGATGCTAGAGTGGTAACAAAGTCAAAACTAGTAATTTTTGATATTCAAGGGCGCATAACTCCAGACTTCCTGATCCAATCTGACCCAAAATCGAACTCACCCAAGAGCTTATTGTCATACATGTTTTGACCAAGTTTGGTCAAGATTGGTCAATATTTGTAGATGCTAGAGTGGTAACAAAGTCAAAACTAGCCATTTTTGACGTTCAAGGGCGCATAACTCTGGACTTCCTAATCTGATCTGACTCAAAATCAAACTCATCTGAGAACTTATAATCATACATGTTTTGACCAAGTTTGGTTAAGATTGGTCAATATTTGTAGATGCTAGAGTGGTAACAAAGTCAAAACTAGCAATTTTTGATATTCAAGGGCGCATAACTCCGGACTTCCTGATCCGATCTGACCCAAAATCGAACTCATCTAAGAACTTATTGTCATACATGTTTTGACCAAGTTTGGTCACGATTGATCAATATTTGTAGATGCTAGAGTGGTAACAAAGTCAAAACTCGCCATTTTTTACATTCAAGGGCACATAACTCTGGACTTACTTGTCTGATCTGACTCAAAATCGAACTCATCCGAGAACTTATAGTCATACATGTTTTGACCAAGTTTGTTAAGATTGGTCAATATTTGTGGGTGCTAGAGTGGTAACAACAAAATGTGAACAGACGGACGGATGGCCGCCGATGGACAAAAAGCGACCACAATAGCTCACCTTGAGCACTTCTTGCTCAGGTGAGCTAATAATGCTGAATACCTGAGCTCTGGGCTGTACTTTATAGAACTTGATGGTTTCATCATCATCCAACATTGTAAAACTAAAGGCCAGCACTAACTTGCTTGTGATGTCCGTGTTAAGAAAATCTGTGATGTCTATAGAATCACCCATAAAACCTGGAGGAGAGACAAACATAATGTTATAATGTACCTTTACTTAAAGGGCCATTTATACTCCCAGGCCTAAATCCCTAATGACCCACAAAAGTGAAATGATGTGATATGGGGTTTTATATCCGTCATAATCTAAGCCAATACAGCTGAAATTTTGCACAGAGAAAAATTAAAGGCCATATTTTAATTCTGCACAGTTATTTTTCCAGAAAATTACCCCCAAAATGAGTGAGTATGTGTGTTTAACATTGTACCTGTACTTAACATTGCAAAGCTAAAATTGGTTACAAACTTTAGAGTGATCTCTGTGATACCTACAGAGTCACCCAAAAAACATGGGGAGAGATATAATAAGTGTTTTTACAAAGTTGTTTGAAGAAAAAGTTAAAACAGATGAACAAAGCACACAACAAAACCAATAGCTTGCTGATGGATGACTAGACAAGAGGAGCTAAAGACATGTGACCATACAGGTCCAACGTCCTGTGAAATGGACCTTTGGACCAGAGCAAGTATAAATGAGTAATTGGAAAACAGAACTTAAATCCTTCATTAAAGTGACATTTCACATTTATTTCATTTTTTAAAAGTATGTCTTGATGCAAAGATTGTTTATTCTAATGCGTAGAAATGCTATCAGTTTTTTGAAGTTGTTATTTATAAGCGATAAACACGCCTTCAAAGTTGAGACAGAAATGACAAATTCTATTATAGATCTGAACTGTTGTCCACAACAATTTGTTTAATTTTAGTACAAAAACATATATTTCTCATAAACGGTTCAATATTTTGGCTTGAAATTTTCAGAATTTTCATAAGAAAACACGCTCTTTCCGATAGAATAAAAGTAAAATTTATGTAAAAATAATTCTGAAATGTCACTTTAAATTCTTTCCATTTGTCATGGCTTCATCACTTATTTAAGCATGGTCCTGAGTTATGAATGAATAATCCACTTTAGATATCGTATCATGGTTTATCAATTGTACCATTTATCTCAGAGCTGTTGTTACATAAACATTAGGCTGAAATATACCACTTCTTTATTTCTTTCAATACAAATTAATTTTCGTTTCTATTCTGGAACATATTACAAACCTGTCCATATTTTAGCCTTGAGTACATTCATCATAACAAATATTTCAGAAGGAAAGTCCTTGTGTATGTACTTTATTATTCTATAACATATTATATACCTGTCCATACTTTAGCCTTGAGAACATTCATCATCACAAATATATCAGAAGGAAAGTCCTTGTGTATGTGCTTTATTATTCTATAACATATTACAAACCTGTCCATATTTTAGCATTGAGTACATTCATCATAACAAATATTTCAGAAGGAAAGTCCTTGTGTATGTGCTTTATTATTCTATAACATATTACAAACCTGTCCATATTTTAGCATTGAGTACATTCATCATAACAAATATGTCAGAAGGAAAGTCCTTGTGTATGTACTTTATTATTCTATAACATATTATATACCTGTCCATACTTTAGCCTTGAGAACATTCATCATCACAAATATATCAGAAGGAAAGTCCTTGTGTATGTGCTTCATCACCAGGTTACCTGCCCAGGTCGCTCTCTGTAACAAGCAACATGACCGACAATATTAACACTTTCCCAAACGGCTAAAGTTTAGACTACCCCACTTTGAAATGTGTTGAAGACAGCCATATAAATTCTATAATTGGTAAATGAAGTGTGTGTAAAGAACAGAAAACATTGTGGGAAAAGGAGAAATTTCTTCTTTTCTCTCAATATTTTTCCCAAATCATTTCTTCTTGGGACATCAAAATTAGGTCTTGTTGAAATACATTTAAAACAAGAATCTATTTTTTGTAGTATGGCAAAGGAATTACAAAATGATACAAATATTTGTTACAACAGTGTTTGGTGACAAAGTAGCCTACCTTAACAGGAGCTTGTTACAAAAACAGTCAAACTCAAAGGTCAAGGCCAAAGTCCTAAATCAAAGGTCTTGGTAGAACATGTACCATAAAGACATCTAATATTGCTCAAGATATAAACCAGGTTAAGATTTTAGAAAGAAAAAAATCTCAACTACAAGGTAAAGGTCACAAAGTAAAACATTGTTATTAAAATGAAAGGCATTTGCATGAGTACTGTATCCATGCATAAAATATCAAGGTCATGGTCAAAAGTGAAAGGAGGGAGGAGGTATTAATGAGTCAAATATCAAAGCCCTATCTCTAATAGGGTGTAATAGGGTAAAAAATATAAGCAAGATTAGTTTTTTTTAAAAGTAGGCCAAACTCCAAGGTCAAGGTCACAAAATCAAAGATCACTGTCCCAAATGAAATGCCTTGACAGGAGGTTTTAGTGTTTCTAATGTAAATGCTTTATGTCTAATAGAACATAGAATATTGGCAACAATGAAACACAATTTATGCATCATGGAAAAGCCTTTCAAATACTTTTGTTTTTTATGCTCCTGTCAGGAGCATATTGTTTTACTCATGTCTGTACCTCTGACAGGAGGCACCAATATGCTCTATCTCTAATAGTACAAAAGAAAACAAGATGTGTTTACGAAACACCAATGCCCCAAAATTTGAGCTTTTAGAGAAAAGGCCAATATTAAGTTTTCAGACAGACAGACAGACAGACAGACAGAGACTGAAAGAGGTACAGACATGAGTAAAACAATATGCTCCTGATATTTCTATACGGGAGCATAAAAAAACCCAAAGGTTTTTGAAAACTTAAAGGTCAAGGTCATCAGGTCAAAAGTAATGGTCCCAAATCAAAGGTCTTTGAAGGAAGGCACCCATGTGTGGACTAACAATGCTCTCTCTAATACCATGTAGGCTATAGGTCAGAGGTGCGTTCTTTAGAGTGAGATTTCTTGAGATATCTTGAGATTTCTTAAGATATTTTTGGATAAAGTGTTCTTTAGAGTAAGATTTTTAAGACGCTCAATGGGAGGCGCCATTACCCTATACTTCGTGCGGAACCCCTCGGTCAACTCTGTACAAACAATATAAAAGAGATTTGACCGAGTTGTTCCGAACACTCTATAATTCATAAACCGCAGTGTTCCGAATGCTCCATACTTTATAAAAATGACGTCATGATGACGTCATTTGTATAAATATGGAGCATTCGGAACAGCTCGGTCAAAGTCTCGGTCTTAAAAACACTTTATCCAAAACACCTGAAGAAATCTTAAAAAATCTCGCTCTAAAGAATGCGCCTCAAGGCAAAGTTTTTGAAGTCATAGACACTGATACACCTTCAATTGAGGATATGACAAGCTTGTTACAGTCTTTCATCATTTGCAAACTAAAAAGATAAATATTGAATATTTTCAATTCCTGAACCTAGATGGATTTTTTGCAATAGATCTACATTCTCTTCTGCATACAAAAATAGATAAAGTTGATCAATGCAACAGTTAAGACTACCTACATTTCTGACAGGTAGATTTGCCACACGAGACATCAGGCTCGCCATCTCACCAAAGAATGCAGATTCTGACTTCATCCGTGTACATATATCTATCAGATTAGTTAGTGTGATTCCTGCACCAAATATAACGTCTGTGTCAAACTGGAAATAAATAAAAAAAACTTTCTTTAAACTCTATTCGTAAAGCCCTTGCATAGAAATTGTCAAATAAAGTGTGATGGTAAAACATCAATGCCATGCATTTTTTAAAACGATGAATATTTAGGGTGGTCCACTTCAAAAACTGCTAGAGAAGACACTGTGGAAGTTATTGCAAATGTTATTCGTCTAAAATATAGCTCTGAAAATACTAAGGCAAAAGGAGTAAATGCTAATTATTAACATTTTCTTCATTATCCCCAATGTTTTCCCAAAGCTTTTATTTAAAGGACATCAAAACCAGGTATTGTTTGTGGTAGGTCCAAACAGTATTTACAAAGTCTTTGTGTAGATTTCTTTAATAAAAAAAACCCTTAGAATTCACCGTTTCATCAAACTTTTACCATTACTATACATCTAAGATTACCCATCTAGAAAGATATTGGGGCATATCTTAACATTTATTTAAAACTTAGACAATTCATATCTGCCTCTTAGACCATTTTGTAAGATCTCAAATCTCTCAGAAGCAAATAAAGCCTATAAACACAACTCACTAGTCACAGGTATATTTAACTATTTCATACCTAAGAGACAGAGATAGAAAGCTAGACAAAATATTTGATCCATGCTTTTTGTACAAAATCAATGTCAGAAAACACTCACTGATATGCTGTACATCTCCCTAAATGAAACCAAGTCTATAATCACATCATAGCCATCAGGACCAAGACAGGAACAAACAGATGGACAGAAAGACAAAATGGTTAATAAATGTCATAATATACTCACTGATATGCTGTACATCTCCTTAAATGAAGCCAAGTCTATAATCACATCATAACCATCAGGGCCAAGGTCACTGTATACACCTACCAAGGTAAACTAGAACTGTGACAAGATGTGACTTGATACCCCCCCCCACCCCCGCACAAGCTTTCATTACAAAAAGGGCAGTAAGTGTATCTTTAGCTTAAAGTTGCTAGCACTTACGGTTTAGAAGATATGGTCTAGACAAAAATGTAAGGGTACAAACAGCAGAGGGCAATAATTCTTAAAGTTGGCATGACAGAGTAACATTTCTTTTACATGACACTTCCTGACAATGAGATCTATAAGTATACCAAGTTTGAAGTTGCTAGCACTAATGGTTTAGAAGATATGTTCAGGACACGAATCCACTTGTAAAATCAACAAAGGACAATCACTCAAATGGTAGGCATGCCAGAGTAAGGATTCTTGAACAGGGCACTTCCCCACAATAAGATGTGTAAGTGTACCAAGTTTAAAATTGCTAGCAGTTATGGTTTAAAAGATATGGTCCAGACCAAAATGCAAGGGTACAAACAACAAAGGGTAATAACTCAAAAAGTGGGCATGTCAGAGTAATGGTTATTGTACATGACACATCCCAAGAATGAGATGTATAAGTGTACCAAGTTTGAAGCTGCTAGCACTTGTGGTTAAGAAGATATGGTCCACACAAAATGTAAGGGTACAAACAACAAAGGGCAATTACTCCAAAAAAAGGCGTGGCTGAGTAACAGTTATTGTACATGACACTTTCCCACAATGAGATGTATAAGTGTACCAAGTTTGAAGTTGCTAGCACCTGTGGTTTAGAAGATATGGTCCAAACAAAATGTAAGGGTACAAACAACAAAGGGCAATTACTCCAAAAAAAGGCGTGGCTGAGTAACAGTTATTGTACATGACACTTTCCCACAATGAGATGTATAAGTGTACCAAGTTTGAAGTTGCTAGCACCTGCGGTTTAGAAGATATGGTCCAAACAAAATATAAGGGTACAAACAAAAAAGGGCGATAACTCAAAAAGTGGGCGTGGCTGAGTAACAGTTATTGTACATGTACATGACACTTCCCCACAATGAGATGTATAAGTGTACCAAGTTTGAAATTGCTAGCACTTATGGTTTAGAAGATATGGTCCGGACAAAAATGCAAGGGTACAAACAACAAAGGGCAATAACTCTAAAAGTGGGCGTGGCAGAGTAATGATCCTTACACAGGATACTTCCCCGCAATAAGATCTATCAGTGTAGCAAGTTTTAAGTTGCTAGCACATATGGTTTAGAAGATATGCTCTGGAGAAGTATTTTGTCCACGGACAGACAGACAGACATACATACATACAGACAGGCAGACAGACAAGTTGATTCCAGTATACCCCCTAAAACATTCGTTTTGCGGGGGTATAATAAAACATTCGTTTTGCGGGGGTATAATAAAACATTCGTTTTGCGGGGGTTATAACAAATCTCTTAGCCCTTTCAAAAAACAAGCCCTCCTTTTGAGAAGAATGAAAAAGAAAAATATTGTACTCTCACAAGGGTTATATGTAAGAGGGTCCAACTGCAATCATTTATCTCTGAAATATTAAACCAAATATGAGAAGAGAAAGAAACTAAGACAAAGACTATGTTCTTCAAACATTATTTTTAACTTTAATCAAAATATCAATATCTCGGGAATGAACATTTCTATCTGACCTGATACAAAATGACACTTATACAAGTAAAGTGGACACTGTAATATAACCCACCAGAAGCAGTGTTTCCAAACATAAAGTGTACAGACTTCCCCTTGCTCTGATTTAGTATGGTCGTGATTTCCTCCTCTGTGGTTGGTCGATACCACTGGTTCCCTGCAAACACAATGTGTGTGGAGAGGCCAGGCTGGGTACCAGAACAACTTCCTGTACAAGCACTTCCTGTCTTCTGACATATTTTGCCTTTAAAATCCTATGAATGAAGAAAAAAAAGTCATCCTGATCCCGAAACTACAAATACATTTAGTTTGGCTTTAAAGTGACATTTCACGATTATTTTTACACAAATTTTACTTTTATTCTATCTGAAAGAGCATCTTTTCTTTATGAAAATTGTGAAAATTTCTAGTCAAAATATTGAACCGTTTACGAGAAATATATATTTTTGTGCTAGAATCAAACAAATTGTTGTGGACAACAGTTCCGATTTAAGGGCGTATTTTTCGCTTATAAATAACAACTCCAATAAACTGATAGCATTCCTATGCATTAGAATAAACAATCTTTGCATCAAGACATACTTTTAACAAGAGTTGTCCGCGGACAACGTAGCTCGCCTATACGAGAGCTTGTCACAAAAACAGCTAATTTTTTAAAAGTAGGTCAAACTCCAAGGTCAAGGTCACTAGGTCAAAGGTCATGGTCCCAAATGAAAGGTCTTGTCGAGATGTATCCATGTATGAAATATCAAGGCTGTATCTCTAATAGTGCCTGAGATATAGGCCAGGTTAAAGTTTTTCAAAAGTAGGTCAAACTCCAAGGTCAAGGTCACTAGGTCAAAGGTCATGGTCCCAAATGAAAGGTCTTGTCAAGATGTCTCTATGTATGAAATATCAAGGCTGTATCTCTAATAGTGCCTGAGATATAGACCAGGTTAAAGTTTTTCAAGTGAAGACGCGACGGGACGGGACGGGACGGGACGCGACGCCGACACTAGGGCTGTAACATTAGCTCCCCGGACATAAAGTCCCGGCTTGCTAAAAAAATGAAATAAAAGTGACATGTCACTTTAAGTCAATAACACCTGCAAGTTGATTCATGGCCAAAATATAAAATATTTTCAGTGCCATCAGCCCTTTGATCTTAAGATATTTTTCGATGAATTTTCAATCTGACATGACATTTATTTTATGCAGCGAGCAGAGGAGTTTCAGTTAACAAACCAGTAATTTATAGAACTTTACCACAACAGTTTATATTATGGCAAAGAAATAATTCAGAGTAACAAAAAAAATATCAGCATTTTTTTTTCCTTTGAATGATTTTAAAAGCTTTCTTCATAGTGGATGTTAAATCAAGAATTATTTAGGATAACAATTATAGAATTTCAGTGTAAAACAAGGAAACAAGTACCTCTATGTCTTCAATTGATCCTTTACACTTTGAGCTTGGCTTTGCCATATCCTTGAATGCAGCCAAAATTGGTCTGAAACCTGTAAAAAATGGAGTAAATGAAAGTATGTGCAGACAATACACACAGTCAACACTCGTTGTGTCGAAGTCAGAGGGGCCGACAAAATACCTCGACATATCCGGAGTTCGACTAATCCGATTTATGTTTAGTTTCGACTTGGATGACATTTGATCATTTTTGTTGCTCATTACGAGAGTTCATAATCGAAATATAGTAGGAAAAGGAAAGAAATTGCTCGCGACGAGCAATTTCTATCCTTTTCCTACTAAATTTCAATGGTCATATTTTTTACGATTTTTTTGTTTAAATTTTTTATGTCCATTGGTGAGGACGGGGTTAGACTTTTACTTCTACTTAAGCGAAAATTCGACTTATCCGATGTTGACATAACGAGTGTCGGCTGTAATTGGTTGAAATACTAATGAAAGTATGGATTGTCTGCCAATTTATTTAAAAGAAAAAGAAATATGCTAATTCCACAGAATTAAACATGTCTGATACACTTGATCATTGTAAATTGCTTGACATATGAAATTTCAAAGTTCATGGAATTATTTCTACCAATTAATCTATCTAGGAATAAATTGTGCATTTTGGTCAATTTATTATTATCATTTATCTTTTAATTAACATTTTTAAGATCATCTGATAACCCCTACCTAAGCAACAAAGTTTTAAAGTTTTCCATTTGGAAGCTACTGCAGTTGACAAGATGGATCTTCATCAAAATAGGATTGGTTTGAAATGCATCATAGAAAATATTGAGGCAAAAGGAGAATATGCTGGCCACCAGCATTTTCTTCATAAAAGCCTCTTTGTTTTCCCAAACTTTTTTTCTAATATGCACATCAAAATCAGGTCTTGTTTGGGAGAACTTAATCAAATCCATTTTGTTGTCTACAGCAGTTTAAAGATTGGAACTGAATAAAGTTCTTCTGTTTAAGAAATGTTAAATATATTCGAGCCGGGACTGGAAAAAGGTTCCTTAGAGCATTTGAGACCAACATGTGGATCCAAATCACACAATCTGGTCCTGATCGGCAGATCCATATTGTTCACCAATAGCTTGTTTATGACCAGTAACAATTTCAAGCTAGTAGATTGGGTCCCTTTTAGACTATATTTAACCACAGGCTTATCTCGATACTAGATTTTCCAAAAAAAAAAAAATAAAAAAATAAGGGCCCTTTTACCAGATTCTAGCTCATTTGAATGTTTAACCCTTTCCCAAACAAGACCTGGTTTTGACGTCTCTAAAAGAAAAGGCTTTGGAAAGCATTGAAACAAAAGAAGAAACTGCTGGCAACCAGCAGTTTCTCCTTTTGTCTCAATATTTTCTGTGCCATATTTTACACAAATCCCGTCTTTAATAACATCCATTTTGTCATTTGTGGCAGTTTTTGAGGTGGATCACCCTAAAGTTTTGCAGTCTGGTAATGGGTTAAAGCTATCAGTACCTGTACATCTACAGATGACTCCATCAAATGAATCCTCCACCTGTTTCTGGGTCAGATTGTCCCCATAAAACTCCTTCAATCTGTATACAGAACAATAGGGGAACATATTAGAGGGACTATATATGTACATCTACAGATGACTCCATCAAATGAATCCTCCACCTGTTTCTGGGTCAGATTGTCCCCATAAAACTCCTTCAATCTGTATACAGAACAATAGGGGAACATATTAGAGGGGCTATATATGTACATCTACAGATGACTCCATCAAATGAATCCTCCACCTGTTTCTGGGTCAGATTGTCCCCATAAAACTCCTTCAATCTACATACAGATAACATACAATATCAACCCTTTCTCAAACAGCAAAAATTTAGGACTTGCAGACTATAAAATTAAAGTAAAAACATATTGAATATACATACAATATAGCATTGAAAGTATTGAGGCAAAAGAAGAAGATTCTGATAATCAGCAATTTCTTCTTTTGCCGCAATGTTTTCCCAGACAAGCATAATAATGTTAGGGAAGTCAAAACCAAGTCATGTTTGGGAAGGATTAATTTAGAGGAAAAAAAACTTATTTTATATGCAAAAACACCAATTTGTGCAAAATATGCTATCAATGTTTCATCCCAAACCATGATAATAGTCCAGTCAATAAACCCGAAAAATTGGCCAAACATCAAACTAATTGCAACAGAAATGTTTCTTGCATTTTTATAATGTTAATTATCTGTAGAATCACTGTTTAAAAATCTACCAAAATCTATCGGGCGGAAATTGGTGAAAATTTGCTTCAAAAGGGTGACCCAAAATTTTTGCTTGTCTAATTTTTGTTGCAGGCTGGACACAAAATAACATAAGTTCACCCAATAAACCCATCTATACCACCTTTTCTCATTGTTTTGTTGAAATGAACATATATTAGAGTACAAGAAATACAATGAAACACTTTTTTCATTGTCTCTCACGATTTTATGATTTATTTACTATTAGATTTTCGTGAAGGATTACCCCACCCACCACATTTACATGTATTGAAATGCCACAAAAAATAAAATTTGCAGTTATGCATAATATTTTGCTATTTGTATGATGCTAAATATATGTAGAATTACTGATTAAAAATCTACCAAAATCAAAGCGACAGAAATTGGTAAAAGTGTGGTCTAAAAAGAGAGACCCAAAATTTTTGCATGTCTGATTATCTAGGCAGGCTGGACACAAAATGCCATAAAATCCCAAAATAAACCTTTCTTTTTCACCCTATCTCATTGTTTTGTTGAAGGGAACAAAAATAAGAGTCTAGAAATGCAATGAATCTATATTTTCATCATCTCCGACAATTTTATGATTTGCGTAATAGTAGGTTTCCGTGCAGGATTACCCCACCCACCATATTTACATGTATAGAAATGTCACAAAAAATTACCTTTGCAGTTAAACATAATCTTTTGCTATTTTTATATTTTTCGTAATCTGTAAAATCACCATTTAAAAATCTACCAAAATCAGCTAGAAGGAAATTGGTGCAAATATGGTTCATAAAGAGAGACCCAAAATTTTTGCATGTCTAATTTTCATGGCAGGCTGGACGAAAAATATCATGCTAATCAACCAATCGATTTCACCTTTACTCACTGTTTTGTTGATAAGAACACAGATAAGAGTCTAAACATGCAATAGAACACAATTTTCATTGTCTTTCACGATTTTATGATTTGCTTATTATCAAGTTTCCGTGAAAGATTACCCCACCCACCATGTCTGTTGGTATTTTAGATAATGCGGATATCTCTTAACCCTTTCCCAAACAAGACCTGGTTTTGACGTCCCTAATAGAAACTGCTTGGGAAAACATTGAAACAAAAGAAGAAACTGCTGATAACCAGCAGTTTCTCCTTTTGTCTCAATATTTTCTGTCCCATATTGTACACAAATTATATCGTTAATAACATCCATTTTGTCATTTGTGGCAGTTTTTGAAGTGGATCGACCTAAAATTTTGTCATTTGGGAAGGGGTTAAGTAAGAAATAGTGCAAAGTTGATTAAGAGATCTTATGGCCTTTCATTTAACTTAATACCTCGAGAAATTACAGAAATAGTAGTAAAACGAGATACGTTTTGGGCCATGCTTTGCTCTTCTATGTAGATAATTATCAAATCGGGTCATTGTTTTTGTGTGTGTTCCATTTTCCTTTACATGAGATGAACTTGTACAAATTATTGCCCATGCTATGATTGATATCTGTGAATTGGCGAAGGCCTACTTGAGCAGGTGATCTATGAAACCAGAAGGGAGTAATTTGGTCAAATGAATCATACTTGCAAGAGTGCCCGCTATATTACATTTGAAATACTGACGGCCTTGTGGCTAGTATCATGCAGGTGACATTATAATCACACAATAAAATGTGGAATTTCATTTTGCAATTTTCTATTGAATAGACGCTTTCACATTAATAGGTTAGATGATATTTAAATATCATTTGAAAATGACCATACCGGGAACATCAACAGTGTCTGAAATGACATTATGGTATTGGGAAATAACAAGCATAACATGGCTCTTTTAAAATGAACAGTATGGTATTGCAGTCTTATGGTCGTGATTCAATTTGTCTTATGTCCATAAATGATACAAAATGCTTCCTAATACTCATATACTCTTGGCCGATTAACTTCTATAGTTGTTAATTGGATTTAAAAAAAATGTGCAACAAAGTATCTATGTCATGTTCCTAATCTGTTGTTTCGATGGTTTCAATGCTTTCTAAATACAATTATATATAAAGTATCCATTCATTCTTAAATTAGCAAGCAAGCAAGTTTTCACTGACATGCCAATTCTGGGGTATAAAATTACCCCGTAACACATTGGTAATTTTTTTACCCAAGCGCTCATATCTGACTTAATTCAAGGATACAGGTCATGTCAATTGACACCCCCATTCTATAACACTTGTATGATACGGACAAAATATCATTTTACAGTTTAATCTGATTAAATAGTTAGATTTGTAAGCCTTGAGATTGAACATACAACTTTGAGATCTTATGTTCTGTTCTTTAGTACTGAGCTTACAGATATGTAAGCATCTTATAACTTTATGGACACGCACAAATAAATTTGTGATCTGTCTCGCAAAAAAAAGATCATGTTGGAAGTGTGATAGTGTAGCTGGTTACAGGTATTTGTAGATAATTATATCGACCATGTCGACATGTGGTTCGGTAGCTTAGTGGTTAGAGTGAAGGAACGGTATTTCTGAGGCGCTGGGTTCGAATCCCGGTCGAGCCACGATATTTTTCACTACCTGTTACATTTGGCGCCCACCGAGGGACGGAGGTTATGTATATGGCTACTGCTTTAGGCACCTTAAGAACCACAGTCAGTCAGAGCACTCAGGCTAGGGTTGAAACATTTTGCTCTGCGATAATTTTTCTGAATGTAGATGTTGTCGTCTGTATTTTACTTTTTTTCATTTTAGAACTGCAATGTCTGGTCACTGTTATCTGTTCGATGCTACTTTTCGTTTATTGGCTATATAGCAGACTTCCAGCAAGTTCATTACAACTTGGGCGGATAGGGCTCAGTCCCTTATCCCAATGATTTTCCAGCTTCAGTAATTTTACCACATTATTCGAGAGATTAGATGAAATAAATCTATATATGTTCACAGAGGCTCTCTATCTGCAGCCTAAAAGTAACGTGCATGATGTCGTCCATATTTTGACTCGAGAAATTCAACCTAATGAATCAATTGGTGCGAGAAAAATATGGAATCCTTATTAGGTTCTTCAGCTGTCGTGAAATTAGTGAGATACTCTGCAAAGAGGAGTAAAACACCACCCGATCAAACAAATTCTGCCATACATCTTTCTATCTTACTGTCTAGTTAATTCTAAATCAAATTTTTGAGAACTGATTTGTTTTTATGCTTCTTTCGTCCACAGCAAGTTACTATTAGGCCTATATCATCATTTCTCCAAGAAAGATAATAGGGAAGGCCTATACTGTATTTCATAAAAAATGCACGAGTTTGGGTATGTACAAGTTAAACAGTAGTGTTGCTCAACAAAAGTTTACTCTTTAATGTGATTGCAATATGTGTGATATGTGCTTTTATGTAAACAAGAAACATGTAGGAAAGGAAATGGCATCTGATATAGGTCTCCCCGGAGGGTAGATTCCAGTTTAGCGGTCCCCAGACAAAATGGCCGCCATTCTGTTACCGCACATTAAGAGGTAAAGGGATGAAATAGTGTATTTTTTCCGTCAATAAAAAGGAAAATAAGCGGGGTGTGGGGGCGGCAGCCCCCATAAATGATTTTAAAATGAAATTAAGCGGGGGTGTGGGGGCGGTAGCCCCCATAAATACATTCAAGTGGACAAAGTAAATGGACGCCATTTGGTAGGGACCGCTAAACTGGAAGTGTTCCCTCCCCGGATTCTTGTCTTCTTAACATGACCAGCGCTAGTTAAAAGATAACGAAATGTGAAGTGTTTGGTAAGGTTTTATCTTTAAAATGATCTCTTTGAAATAAACACAGCTAATTAAAAAAGCTTTAGGTTAAAAAAAGCAAATGTTCTGCAGAGCAACAGATCAGGGGTGGTAAAGACGTTCTAAATTTGTTCATTTAAATGAAAGCGTTGATTCTCATTTGAATGGCAAAGAATGAATTTTGTGCTAAAATATACTCGGTTCACCGTTAGGCTATGTTTTGATACACCTTCGGTGTTGTTGCAAAATTTCGTAACTACGGCTTGAATCAAGCTAGCCGTAGTTACGAAATTTTATAACAACACCTACGAAATAGGGCCTACTATTGTTTGTCCGAAATTATGTCATGTTTAGTTAGTTAAAATCGTCCCCTATTGGCAAGTCATAAATGGTTATTTGACAAAATTTCCCCTTTTTAGAACAAATACCTCTTTTACATGTAGCTCTGGTATAACTGGAAAGATCCAAACCCCAAAAGACCCCCGCTCTCTACCTTCACTCTTTATCTCTTTCCCTGAACCCTATCCCAAACAAGTCCTGGTTTTGACGTCCCTAAGAGAAAAGGCTTGTGAAAAGATTGAAATAAAAGAAGAATCTGCTGATAAGCACTAGTTTCTCCTTTTGTCTCAATATTTTCCTATGCCATATTTTACACAAATTCTATCTTTGATAACTTCATTTTTGTCATTTGTGGCAGTTTTTGAAGTGGATCAAGCTAAAATTTTGCCGTTTGGAAAAGGGTTATCAAGGGAAATATACATTCTATTATCAATTTTCTTTTTTGGCAACCATTTCCTTGCATATATTTATAAATATTTGTGTATTGTCCCCTTGTTAAAAGAGAAGGAGATTTGAGAAGTGGGGGGGGGGATTTATAGTCATATTCTTTGAGAAGCTTGACACAATCAAAGTACTGATCACATCATCAATGTTTTTGATGCTGAAAAGGTTGTTCTAGAATTTATATTCACATGTTCATGAAGTGAATGATCAATCTTAGCTGATAAACATTCTTTTTGCTAAAAAAAACACTGGATGTTTTATGAAATATTGGAAAATAATACTATGTAATCATGATCAGTGGAAAGCTTGCTGAAAATAATCAAAGTACACAGAGTACCCAAAACTCTGTCTTACTTGTCCTTTTTTAAACACGTTTTATACAATAACGGCTCGATAGATTTTGGTAGATTTTTAGCACATTGTTCAGTAATGATATATGTTCATTTTAGTAAAGAAATAATTTCTGTTGCAATTAGTTTGATGTCCAACCCTTTATTGACTGGACTATAAGGTGTGGGAGTAGTCATGATCACAAGATATCTTAACCCTTTCAAATGACAAAAAATTTAGTGTGGTCCAATTCAAAAGCTGCAGCAGACGACAAAGTTTATGTTTGTGAATAGTATAGATCAGAAAACATTGAGGCGAAAGGCGAAAATGCTGTTTCTCAGTATTTCCTCCTTTTGCCTCAATGTTTTCCAAATCTTATTCTACTAGGGACATCAAAACCAGGTCTTCTTTGGGAAAGGGTTAAATTCTGCTATGCAACATAGTAATGCAAATTCACAACAAAAGACAAACGGTCACATGAATATAAACAGTCTGCAGAGCAACATATAACAGGGGGTAAAGACATTCTAAATTTGTTGCTTCAAATCCAAAACTTATGTTGTGGGAATTCTCGATGAGACGATTCAAATGAATGCCCAAAACATAGTAGGTTTGATGAACATTGAAAAATATTTTGCATTTTGAAAATTCATTAACGCTCTTTTCTGTAGTGCTGAGTCTGAAAAAAAATCTTCAAAAGGTGAAAGCTATGTTTTTGTCATCATAAATCATACTTACGCAAACATATTCATGACTTGTCCGGGTGTACAGTAACCACATTGTGATCCGTTATAGTTAGCTATCTGTTGTTGTATGGGGTGTAGACCTTTCTTCAGGTTACCAATATAGTCTACAGTCTGTATCTCCATACCATCACAGGCATATAGGGGGATCAAACACTGTAAATAAAGGAGAAATACACCGTTATAGTTAGCTATCTGTTGTTGTATGGGGTGTAGACCTTTCTTCAAGTTACCTATATAGTCTACAGTCTGTATCTCCATACCATCACAGGCATATAGGGGGATCAAACACTGTAAATAAAGGAGAAATACACCGTTATAGTTAGCTATCTGTTGTTGTATGGGGTGTAGACCTTTCTTCAAGTTACCTATATAGTCTACAGTCTGTATCTCCATACCATCACAGGCATACAGGGGGATCAAACACTGGAAGAAAAGGAGAAATAAACAAACACCGCAAGAAATGAGTAAAAGTACAACTCATGTCAATAAAGTGAAAATTTGACATTCAAAATTGATGTCAGTTAAAAATCAATCCTTTGCTAATATAGGATGTTAATTCAGTAAAATTATTTCAAATGACAAAGAATTTTGTGCTAAACATAGATTTACCATTACGTATTGATAAATGTCATGTTGTTATAAAGTCTTGTAACTACAGCTTGATTCAAGCAGTAGTTAGGAGACTTTATAACAACACCTACAAAATACTACTGTTTGTTCGAAATTACATCACAGTTAAATGGATAAAACTAGTCCTTATTTAGCAAGAGTTGTTCAGAGACAATGTAGGTTGTGTATACAGGAGCTAGACACAAAAAAGGTCAATGTCACAAGGTCCAAGGTCATGGTCCAAAATGAAAAGTCTTGGTATCAAGAAGTCTTTTCTCTTATAGTACTCAAGATACATGTATTAGCCAGGATCAAAGTCACAAGGTCAAGGTCACAATGCCTAAGGTCATGGTAAAAAATGATAGGTATCCATGTGTGAAATATCAAGGCACTACCTCTAATAGTACATGATTAGATGTGGGCCAGATTAAAGCTTTTGAAAGTTAGCTCAAACTCCAAGGTCAAGGTCATCAGGTTAAAGGTCATGGTCCCAAATGAAAGGTTTATGAATGATAATCAGCATTTTCTTCTTGTCTGAATATTTTCTATGTTGTAATGTACACAAATCCCCTCTTTAACAACATGCATTTTCTATCAAATTGGACCACTCCAAAATTTTGTTGTTTGGGAAATTGTTCCCGACATATTACTCACACAGAGTTGATTGCATAGCTAAGTTTCTGTTTTGATTTTGGTCCATGCAGTATGGCCTCGACTAAACTAGTGAATTGCTTTACCTTTTCCCAAACAAGACATGGCTTTGTAGTTCCTGATAGTAAAAGCTTGTGAAAACATTGAGGCAAAGGAAGTCAATGCTGATAATCATCATTTTCTTCTGTTGTCTCAATATTTTCTGAGCTATAATGTACACAAATGCAATCTTTATCAACATACATTTCCTATCAATTTGAACCAACCTAAGATTTTGTTGTTTCGGAAAGAGTTAGCCCTTTCCCAAACACTAAATGTTAGGATGATAAAATTTGAAAACTTTCAGACTTAACAGAATGGTTGATTTGGTGTATAATATTGCATAGAAAATATTGAGGCCAAAGGAGAAACTGCTGGTCATCAGCAGTTTCTTCTTTTGTCTCAATGTTTTCCAAAGCCATTTCTATTAGGGAAGTCAAAACCAGGTCTTGTTTTGGAAGGGGTTAAGAAAAGGTTGTAAGGCAAGATACTCACAGAGTTGAGAGCATAGCTAAGTTTCTGTTCTGATATAGGTTCGTACAATTTAGCCTCGACTAGACAAGTACCACAGCCACCCTGGTAACACATGTGTTTGGTTCCCACGGATATACGCTGATCTCGGAGCCAACCATTCAGGGCCGTGCCTGGGCTGTACTCATTCCCAACTGTGAACAAATAAAGGAAAACATTGCAATAATTTCAGTCAAAATAGGGAATGATTTTATCAAATATTTCACAAGTTTAAGCCTAAAATCTCCCAACTACAGCTTAATTGAACACCGACGATTTATCAGATAAAACCATAGAACCAGTTTATTTCTAGCAAAAGATTTTTTCCTATTCATTTAATCAATAACAAGAGCTTCGCAAAGCGGCGCATATACGCCCTTATCAGTAAAATTGGTCATTTTTTTTCAATTCAATGGCAGATAATTAAAACATGAAATGTTTTTAAAATTTTGTTTGCACAACCAGACACCATAAAGATTCATTGTGGCTAGTTTGATTAAATTCTGGTTGAAACTGTAGGAGTTGCGCACACGAGAAAATGGGCATTTTTGAGAAAATGGGTATTTTTCCTTAAATTCAAGGGCAGATCATTCAAGAATGAAAACAGTTATCTGAATTCCGTAAATAGTGTGCACAACTAGACACCATGGAGATTCATTGTGGCAAGTTTGATGAAATTCTGATCAAAACTGTAGGAGGAGTTGCGCACAGAGAAAATGGGCATTTTTTTATTCAAGGGCAGATAATTTAAGAACGAAAAGAGTTATCTGAATTCCGTAAGTGGTGTGCACAACTAGATACCATGGAGATTCATTATGGCCAGTTTGATCAAATTCTGATCAAAACTGTAGGAGGAGTTGTGCACACAAGAAATTGCAAACGGACTGACAGACAGACGGACCACCAGGGCAATAACATAATACGACCCTTCGGGCGTATAAAATAACACATATCCACATCCAATTATATAACCCTAATCCCTTTTCTTAACACATTCAAGGCCATGCTCGGGCTGTACTAATATCCAACTATAAAATACATGAAATGACACTTTTTACATGTGTTTTATCAACTTTGCATATTTTCGAAATTACATCCTCTCCTTTAACCTCAATAATATTCATAGCCATTTACAATTTTCTGTCTGAAGTGGCATTGTGTCTTCTGAAGGTCATTGGAACTTTGATCAGTGTTATTTTTTTTTAAAAAAATATCGTTTGTCTAAAAAGTGCCTGCCAAGAATATATCATTTGTCGCTTTTCAAGAAAACCCTCATAACTGCAGCTTGTTTTAAGCTGCAGTTACATGGTTTTTGTTGAAAAGCAGCGAACTGTCAAACTTACCAGTGTACTTCTTTCCATTAACAGTAATATCGATGGTGGATTTGAACGGAGCAACAGAACGGAACTTAAAGAAATGTCCGCAATGTACACATCTGCCCGCCAACACACCATTTTGAGACGAATCTTTGTCAATACTAGGTACATGGCTGTAATGAATTAACAAAAAAATGTGACAGATAAGTAATAATTGACCTTGAAAAACTACCTTCACATGCGGTAATCATGTGACGTTGTTATGATTTGAGAGAAATGTGAATTTATATTCTGATTTTTTTCGGGAGACAGGGCGGAGCCTAGTGAACGGTTCATTACATTTAAGCTTGAGGAGAAACAGCCTTCTCGCTTAGCGGTACATCGTCGGTATTATTGCAAAACATTATAACTACAACATGAATCAGGCTGTAGTTACGAGGTTTTATAACAACTCATTTTATAATAGAACGTTCTTTCAATTTCGAAATGTGTTCATGCTCGTGCCGCACGTTTTTCTCTTATATCAACCAAGATATCGAGAAGTAAACTCGTCGAATAACCTCTTCGCTTAACCACACCCTGTGAGGTGAATAAAAATGGATTATACCTAGTGTTTTTGTTTACATAAGTTAGGAAAGCATATCATAATAATGTCATGTGATTGCCGCCTGTGACCTTGATCATTACAGAATTAGAGCAGGTGAACGTAATAGACAAGTTTCCACTAAGACCCCCATACACACAACAGCCACCGGAAGTGGTCTTTAGAGGCAAAAGGTGAAATATTTAAACAGGGAACGGTTGACTGTAAATCCAATGAAATAAATCTTACCGGCTATTAACAAATTCAATCAACTTTATAGTTTTTGTTCCACTTAAAACTTCGCTTTATCGCTCTATATTGAATGCATGTGCACTTTATTGCTCTATAATGAATGCATGTGCGCCGTCATTGTTTTCTCCGCATTTTTGGGGGAGCCTCATTTTGATAATGTCTATTTGTTACTTTTTTAGTAACAATTCTCAAACCGTTCTCCATGTATACAATGTTAATTTCCAATAAACCCATTGTTTGCCACCACAAGTGTTCTGCGGGTACGGACTAAAATGATAATTGAAAGAAGTCTATTCCGAAAGGTGTCTGAACAATATTTTTGACATCTCACAACATCCCAAATATGCACTCAAATGACATGGAGACCTCTTTATTTATGAGGCATGTCATCCTCTCCCTTTCTTGGTATTTTTGGTCTAGTTGTGATGTAGGTGGCCGAGATAAATGCCAATTTTGAAGTCAACTCTGATAGGCAAGTAAAATTATGTATGAAACAATTCCACCTCGGATGTTTCTTAACCCTTTCCCAAACAAGACCTGGTTTTGACGTCCCTGATAGAAAAGGCTTGGGAAAACATTGAGACAAAAGAAGAAACTGCTGATAACCAGCAGTTTCTCCTTTTGTCTCAATATTTTCTATGCCATAATTTACAGAAATCCCATCTTTAATAACACCAATTTTGTCATTTGTGGCAGTTTTTGAAGTGGATCGCCCTAAAATTTTGTCGTTTGGGAAAGGGTTAAAGGGACATTTCATTCCAATCTCAAATTTTTAAAGTATGTCTTGATGCCAAGATTGGTTATTATAATGAGTATAAATACTATTAGTTTTTCGAAGTTGTTGCCAATAAGCGAGATACACGCATTTAAAATTGAGACATAATCGATAAATTGCATATAAATCCGAACTGTTGTCCACAACAATTTGTTCAATTTTAACACAAAAATATAAATTTCTCGTATACGGCGCAATATTTTGGCTTGAAATATGCTCTTTCAGATTAAAATAAAAGTAAAATTTATGACAAAAAATTCTGAAATGTCACTTTAAGGTTTTCATCATCAACGGCTACGCTATTTTCCCAATCCAAATAACTCTTAATGGTGAATAAGTGTTGATTGACGATGCTAGATTGTGTTTTGAAGGCTACACTGTATCTAAGTATCAGAAAGTTGAGACCCGAAATTCAAACCACAGATTTTGTGCAGTGGTTTTATTTACAAACAATCATTTCAAAATGCCAATTCTGTTCACTTAATATCAATTTAACGAGAACTCACAGGCAGCAAAATACTTGTATTATGATATTTGCCACTTGGGATAGTACTTTTTCACATTTTAAAAGGTTTAAGGGGGTTTGTGCATTTACCGAACTTTTAGGATTGCGGCTTAGTTGTTCTTTAATAGGTACATCCTTGATCTGGTTTGTAAATTTAAATTTTTCATTGATAATCGGCGATCTGTTAATAATTGTCTGAGATTAAAGAAACTAGTTCTAACGGTGGTGAATATCAGGAAAGAAGTTGGCATGTCTTTCTTTGGTTATTTAAAAGGAATCTTGTTAATATTCGGAATTAGAACCACTTGTACTCGGATTCACAACCACCATTCGGAATTAATATCGTTCACCCCATGACTTTCACAGCGAATATCTACCATATTAATACAACCCACATTGGTCTCGATACATTAGAAAACGACGTCATAAACACTGACGTTGCCATAGGCGACAAAAAAAAATTGGGCGAGGGTGGTTGTATTTGCGAACATTTAAAATAGTGGCTTAGGTGTTTGGTAATAGGGGCACCCGCTCTAACCATTATCAGATGGCAACAGTTTAGACTGATCCATTAATTCAAAGATACTGCCGACAATAATTTCAAGAGAATATTTTACAATTTATGGTCTTTCTGATTAGTAAAAATAATGGATAGATCTATGAAAAAATTGCTTGTTGCAAGCAATTTCGTCATTTTCCGCAATGATTACCAAAGCCCTTAAGCTTTCCTTTCCAAATTTGAGAAAAAAGAGTCAGTGTTTGGGAATAAATTAAACTTGGAAAAATGTCCATATTTAACACCTTTATTACACGGCAGACAGCGAATCTCTTGACATAACAAAAATTGCAGAAATCCTTCATTAATGCAGATCCCAGTATAAATGTTCTCATTTTTTTCTTTATAGACTTAGATCTACTTTTTAAAGCCAATGACATCAAAACCAGGACTTGTAGATCTAGATCTAGTACACGGGTGGGCATCAGGGGAGCTACCTGGAAAATGTGTTAAGGTAAATTTGTTCCCACACCACATCCGGGAATGTTGTGATTGCGGCAGTTCCTGCTCATTGTTTGATAAGTTCTCAAAAAATCTGCTATAATTAGATATTGCACGTGCAACACAGTTCTGTGACTAGCGGAACTGATTTTCACCAACTAACCATTAAGTCGCTGTCCAGAATCATTAAAGTATATCAACACATCAATATATCAGAAGGCTAGATGTTTGGGACGCGTGGGAACTATCTCGATAGATTACCGCTACCTCGATGGTCTGGGAACAACACGAATGAGTTTTTGGGCAATTAATCTGTTCAGGAGATCAGAACATCTGAAATGTTTGCGTCATTGTAGTCAATTTGACTACACGTTACATCAAAACATGTGATAGTGGTCAGAAACTGAAAATAAAGTACAATATCTGCCTCGAGATGCCTGCCGATATGTCAACACAGGGCGAAAATGCAATCCACCTGTCCTGGAATTAATGTCGTCCTGCTCGTATTTTCCACTATTTAATGGGGTTTTCGGTCTTCATGTATTGCTAAAACATAGTAGCATTGCACTGCATCGCCAGATTTTTAAGTAATGCGCTCTTTGAAAGAAAAAAACAAATAAAAGGGAGAGCTCACCTTTGTCCGTTTGTCAAAATACGGGGATTTCCACTACCTCGACATTCCCGGATGTGGCGTGGGAAAAATTTACGTGATTGATTGATTGATTGATTGATTGATTGATGATTGATTGGTTGGTTGATGGTTGATTGATTTGTTTATTGATTGATTGGTTTATTGATTGATTGGTTTATTGATTGATGCCGTTCACATGTTGCTGAAATTTGTATCTTGCATTCACATGATTGAATTTGCAATGGTATAACCGAGATCTGACCTGATGGGTCTCGAACAACTGGGAACAAGCCCTTTCTCACACTCACTCTTTTTCAAACCAGTTCGCGGTAAATAATTTTGAAGCAAAAAAGTCGTCTGCTTGCAACAGGAAATTCACACTATTCGTGTTTCTCACGGCATACCGTGATCTATTTTTAGCATGTCACATGATCTCATTGTTTACCAAATCTGGGTCTAGAAAGCATAAAATTAACCTTCTGTCACCAATTAGAACATTTATAAGAATTTCAATTAATTAAGACATAATAAGCCCTTTTTTGTCCATATGCAAACATCAATGTGGTTAAAATCGAAACTGAAAGTCCACAAATAGAGTTTATTCTCACACTTTGACCTAATTTCACCCTTTACCTACTTTGTTGCTTATTGCGTAACATTACATCAATCAAATCAAGGCACGAGTTTATCAGTGCCATCGCATAAAATTTGAAGACAAAATAGATCAAGTCCACGAATGTCTAATAAGGACTGCCGTTTACATGTAAATCGTGAAATAAAACAATCTAGATCAGTTGACCCGTACAAGCCTACCGGTCTTTAGAATTAGATAGGCCTATTCCTCATTTTATTTCATTACTAACGGATCTACATGTTTAATATGATACAAAGACTCTTACCTGGCACCACAAGCTGGACACTTGACAGCTGGAGGTCTGAACACTCGCTTCATGGTTGAAATAATCCTCTCAGCACATGAATGCTGTACCAAACGAGCAGCTTCGTACACTAACAGTGAGACTCGTCGACTGATAAATATTTTATGTTCAAGTCACATGCTAGACTTCAACCCTTTCCCAAACAAGACCTGGTTTTGACGTCCCTAATAGAAATAGCTTGGGAAAACATTTAGACAAAAGAGGAAACTGCTGGTGATAACCAGCAGTTTCTCCTTTTGTCTCAATGTTTTCTTGGTTAGATTGTACACAAATTTTCCCTTTACCTATATTTTGTCTTCTGCAGCAGCTTACAAATTAGAACGGTACCATTTTTTGCTGTTTGGGAAAGGATTAACACTGTCCTTAAATAACCGCCGATTTTGACTTATCCTTTTTTCAGATTTACAACCTTTGTCGCAGTTTGGAATAGGAAAGAAGAAATTTGATCAAAGTAAGACCCTACATGTTTAGGCGTAAATCGAAAGTTCTTGGCTACAACGTAGACATATTACGTTGTAAAATGTTGTCGTCTGCAACTTCATTTTGTTTGATTTTTAACATTTTCAAAACATTTTCGTATGAGAAGACAATTAAAGCTTCCTTCGATCTATGTACATGCCCCTTGTCCCAATTTATATGACAGGCATAATGATAATCAGTTTAGCCATCTCATAAACGGTAGCAGACGAAATTCAAAACTATGTGCTAAACTAAGTGCTTTAGCATAAAAAACATCCATGGAAAATAAGGAATGACTGATTATGAGCAATTTTCCTTTTCCCTCGTTATTTTGATCAGATAACTCAAAAGCTAGTGCTTGTAAAGGAAATGGTTAAATTCACATTTTTAATCATATGTCATTGCCTTTCAACAAAAACCTCCTAACTGCACTTCTACACTTCTTCCATTTCATTCAATACTTTCTTTGTAAATTAATATGCTATCGAAGCAGATACGTAAACTGAATTGTGAACACCCATCCCTTGCCAAGTAGATCCAGCTCTGTTTGGGGAAATCATATTTTTTCTGAAACCCAAAAGATTTATGAAATTAAATTTGAACATTTACATGCACACGGCTGACTCTTGGTTAACCCATTACCAAACGGCAAAGTTTTGGACCGGTCCAAATTCAAAGATGCTGCAGACGACAATTTCAAGTGACTGAAATTTTGCATTTTTTTGCTCCTTTCTTACAGAAAGCATGTGGGAAATGAAGAAATTGCTTGCCACAAGCAATTTCTTCATTTTCCACACTGTTTTCCAGTCTGTTTATTTTTGGGAGTCAGAGTCAGCCTGTGGGAAAAGGTTCAAGGAAAAAGCAAAATATTCTTTATTATCTTTTCCTTAGATGGATCATAACCTGTGGCATATGTCAGACAATACGTAATGGACACAGATTAAGCGTTTAGTAAGGACATAAAACGTATTTTTGTCTTAAGCCTCTATTACAACCCGTCGTGTGTCCTTATAAATCACAAGACGCACGATTTATAAAGACGCAGGACGGGTTGTAAGAGGGGCATAAAACATAATACCTTCAAAGCATTCTTTCGAGGAATGCACGCCATTATTGTGATTATTTTTCTGAATTTCTGTGTAATTAATTAAGCCTGCGTCACACACACGTCTTTCGTACGTGCACAGTACTTCTCTCGTGCGTGCTCTTTGCGTAAGACGCAGAAGGGTCGTAGCAAAGAACTGTCCGATTAATTCTTTGCTACGTGCATTCTGCCTCGTTGTTGCGTCCACCAAAATCGCACATTGCACGTGCGTGCATCGCACGATTATGCCTAAGTTTTAGATGCAGAGCGCACACAGTCCAGGGGCCTGTTTCATCAAAACATTTAAGTCGTATTTTTGACTTACAAATGTCTTAAAAATCGCTTAAAATTACAATCGCATAACCCAGGCTTTGATAGAATGGCGATACTCGTTTCTTACCCTAAACTGGTCGTAAGTCGTCGGTAAATCAAAAATACGTCTTAAATGTTTTGATGAAACAGGCCCCTGAGCTCGTATGACCGGTTGTAAGAGAGGCTTTACCAATGTCCTGTGACACATTTTGGACAAGACTGGCGCATCGTCAACATGACCTGGGAAATGCAATTTTTTTGTCCTTTGTTTCTGGAGACATTTGTAAGTCGAAAATACGCCTTATATGCCTTGATGGAAGTGGCACAGAAAAACGAATTGTTGTAGGCTAGTGTTATGTTTTGTGCCGATCCAATTCAAATCCCACTGTCGTTTACGTTTATTGGTAACTTGGCTTTCTTTGTTGCTATACGAGAAAGAAATGGTGTATGTTTGCCCTGATTTGTCGTTTTTACTGTTTTGCACGTATAAGTAACCGGTTGAAGAAATTCTTAGTTATAAGCGGTACCAGCTCCTCGATCACTTTGTAGACGGACACAAGGCGACTAAAACTGTGTAGTTCTTGTAGAGGTTTGAGTTGAAAGATTAGTCCAAGTAGTTGACGAGTCACTTCAATGTGAAGAGATCCGCTTTTTGAAAACTACATGGATTGGATACATTACAGTTCATTCACGATATTATGGCACATATTTACAAAGTTCATCAAAGTTTACAAGGGAAACGCTTTCAGAATTTTCAGTACAATTTTGCATGCCTTGGTTCGAATCTAGCAGGTGTACCTGTGACACCTGCAAGATTCGAACCATCGCATTCAAAATTAGAGTAGCTTTGAGGTCGATATCATGTTGTTTACATGGGTAAATTTTGTAATTGAGCCGGGATCTGGAAAAAGGTCCCTAAAGGCATTTGAGAACAACATTGGATCTAGATCAGCCTGTGCAAACGCACAGTCTGATCAAGATCCATATTGTTCTCCAATAGCTTGTTTATGACAGGTAGCAACTATAAGTTTGTATATTGAATTCATATTATACATTGTACAACATGCAAATCTGGAAACTCGATTTTCTTAAATGCTATAAGGGAAATTTTTCCAGATTCAGGCTCAATTATAATATCGGGACTGGACTATTGCCACAATATCGTTTTGCCAAAATATTGTTGATCAGTAATGTTTTGACACTCAGACCATCAAGTGTTCAGCTTGAAACATTGAAGATAGAGAATAAGGCAAGATGCATAAGGTATGTGACTATTTAGTCACAAGGAAACAAATCTACACAAGGTAGCTACATCTTGGCTTCCTCTGCTGTAAGTACACATAAAATAATATGCACTAACGTCAGTTTTGCTCTTAGTCATATAGATAGAAGTAATCAGTCAGGTCATGAGTTATCACATGAGGACAAGACCTTATACATGTACCCTTCTCAAACGACGAAATCTAATTGATCTAATTTGAAAGCATCTGTAGACAACAAATTGTACTTACATGTGAAAGGGGCATTTGCTTTGAGGACGAGCATTTTCTTCTTTTACCATCATGTTCTCTAAACATTTCCTAGATGTTGTTTTGGAACGGGTTATCCTCATGTTTCGTACTAGACATATGTAAGGATGTAACGTTTCCATGCTACCTCTTGAAGTGCCGGTCAGTGAAAACATTTTTTTCAGAGGAAAGAAAATGCTGATAAAAGATCACCGAATCATTGAGGGAAAGGAGAAAAGGCTGGTCATCCGTGGTTTCCCCTTATCGCGGTCTCGGGGTTTTCAAAGCTTTCTTTGGTAGGCATATCAAAACAGGAATTGTTTGGTTAGCTCCTGTCATGCTGGTCCTGGAATATTCCGGTAGCTTTGTCTGGCAGAAAAGAGTAAGATCAGTCTGCACATAATTATGTGCAGTCTGATCTTACTCTATCCTGCCAGCTTGCATAAATTCAGCATGAAAAGATTTAGTTTCTAGGATGACTAATGTATGGACGAATAAAACACAGAACACTATCAACAATAATTGAATGTTTTATTGTTCATGAATACTGAAGACAAATATAACTTGTCCATAATGTTGGTATTATAATAGCACACAAAATGAGACAAAACTTGAATGAGCCCTTCCCATGATAATGAAAACTATTAACCCTTTACCAAACAAAACAATTTTAAGGTTGTCCAAATTGAAAGCTGCTGCAGACAACAAAATGGATATAAAGGCTAGAAAATATTTTCTGTGCTATATCATCGACAAACTCTATCCTTAGTAACTCACAATTTGTCATCCGCAGTGTCTTTCAAACTGGACCTACCAATGTTTTGCCATTTGGGAAAGGGTTAAAGATAGCACATAGGCGACAAAGAAAGAAGACAGAATAAGACAGACAGACAAGAGAGGAAAGAAAAGAGAATATAGTATAAGATAGACAGACATTAAAAAAAGAATAGAGATAGATATACTGGGAGAAAGTTGATGTGTACAAGTATACCATGTAAAAAAAGTTTAGCAACACTGACTTTGTTAATTGAAAAAATGTATTTTCTGTGATATTTATTTCACAACCCTTATTTATATCTTAGCATATGCATTTACGCAGAACATTCAAAGGTCGCTTTGTGGTAATGTTAAATATTGTGTTAGAAACATTGTCTTGACGTAGGTGAGGGGTCAAAATAAAAAGTTACAATAGAATTCGGTATCGACTGTGCGGCCATTTTCAAGCAAGAACAACCGTGAAAAGTTTTCTAATCCACTAACATTGTTTGTACACAGTATCAACATTCACTACTTTATCAAGAGATTGAACGTCATTCGCGTCAGTACGATCACGCACACGTCTTCCTTAAATGCACCATATGTGCTCTATGGGTGACAAATCAGAAAGAAATGGATGATAATGGGAGTCCATCAGTGTTGTATACGCTTAATTTGGCTTAAAGCATTTAGGACTCTATACCAGTCAAGTCTGGTGCGTTTATGGTGTAGCGTCAGGGAAATTAGAACGTATGGTCAACGTCTAGTAACCGTTCATCTGTGGAGACGATCACGGATGGTAAGAGTGGATACTCTATATTGAAATTCTTGTGGAAGCCACTCGTAAGTTTTGGTGTTGATAAGGAACATCTTTGCCGTGACGTAACGAAATTATGACGGTCATCTTCTCGTGGCCTTTTTCTACGACGTCCTTGACTGCCTGGGACTATCTCAAACCACACAAATTGGCTCACATAGCATCCTCAAATTGTTACTTATGCTTTGAGATGCGTGAAATTCAAAAAGGGATCTTATTCGCCGGTTCTGCCACGTAGAAACACATTAGTGATATAACGTCCATCTAACGTAAGTCCATAGCGTAGTCCCACAGCATTGCAGAAAATTCTTTTTAGTGGCCTTTTTTATGCTGGGCAAAGACAATTACGTTCACACCTAAATGTTTTCTAGAACTATGCTCCGTACACATGAATACCGTGGCAGACATGAAAACCGGAAATGCGCACCTGGAGTGCGAGACGCACGCGATTGCGATATAAAATTCATCTGTTTGTGTTCTCTAGCTATAATCTATTGTGTAAACGTTTGATTTTATGTTAAAACAAAACTATTTTGGTTACTACAGATATTTACATTTTGTTGCAAAACTTTTTTTATTATGTATACATTTAGACAGTAATATTGCAAAACCTATTAACTCCAGCTTTAATCAAGCTGTGGTTACGAGACTTTGCAATAACACAGACCATATGACATTATCAGTGACATGAATATAAGAACCCAAACCTATATCGGAGTACATCTCGAGTATTGTTAATGCTAATAATGATAGTCAGTATATTGTGTAATATGTTCTTATAATTGTTGTCACATATCATTTGGTACTAGATCAATTGGCGCCATTTAGACCGTACTCGTGATAAAAGAAGTTAATTGGTTAAAACAGATAAACATAGGCATAAATCACTCTCATTAATTTCTAAGGTGGATAATCATGTGATAAAACAATTTCAGAAAATATCAATAATTTTGTTAATACGGCACTGATTTGAATTTGATTTGAAGCAGAGAAGGTGGACAGACGTCACACATTATATAGTCACACATTATATAGATGTGTTGGATTTTTAAAAAAGAATCAGCTGATAAAAAAATTATTGTTGATCTTCAATTAACTTTTTTATCAGTTGATTTTCAAAATTCCAACATGTTCAGCATTCCTTGTATTTTCCCACATTCTCTCCTTCAAACTGAATTCAAATTGGCACCATCAAGTATTATCAAACATATTGATGATTTTCTGAAATTCTGAGTCACGTGATTTACCGGCATATTTTAGCCCAGTTACAGGTACAGTTGTAATTTAACGGAAAATGCTTTGTGGAAACTACACAATACTGGTTTGAAATAGTATTCAATCGATTTTCAAATGGTTTCCCAAATTTTTGTATAAAATATTCACAATAGATTCATATCTATATCTCCCTATCATAGCACTATAATCTGTTACTCCTTGCAAAATATTTTATTCAAGTTTTATTCAAGTTGCCTACTCAAAGAACGAAAGCAGTAAATTTTATTTGGGCCAGGATCAGGAAAATGGTTCCTTAAAGCATTTGATACCAACATGTTTGTTGATCAGCCTGTGCATAAGTGTAGTCCAATCATGATTCATGCTGCTCTCTTACAGTTGCTTTAGGTACTGAGGAATCTGTTGGAGAACAAAATAGTTCTTGATCAGATTTTGTGGGTATACATGTTGATTTTGATCCATGGTAGGCTCACTATCACATACCAAAAGGGCCATTTTCCAGATTCTGGCTCATATTGTTGCTTTTCAACCAAGACCTCATAACTGCAGCTTTACACATGCTGCAGTTACGAGGTTTTTGAAGAAAAGCAGAAATATATATCACATAGAAAAGAAATGTTTTGGCAATAATGTCTTATATTATCTTGCACTCCTTGCTATCATGGTACCGGTAATTTGAAGGACAACATTTTGTCAGTTCCGTAATAATTTACTATCACATATTCAGCCACGCTCAGCTATTGGTCATCTGTTTTATGCGATCCAGCCGTGCTTTAAGGTCGGACACATCTTTACTACTGTTTACACTTGGCGTAGGTTTAACGATTGCACCACTATCAGACTCACTACTTTCTGACTTGATCTCCTCCGGCTCTGGTGATGGCTGAAATATTACAAAATCATATTAAACACCAAACAGCAAAATTTTAGGGTGATCCACTTTAAAAACTGCCACAAATGACAAAATGGAAGTTCTTATAGATAGAATTTGTATAAAATATGGCATAGAAAATATTGAGACAAAAGGAGAAACTGCTGGTTATCAGCAGTTTCTTCTTTTGTTTCAATGTTTTCCCAAGCCTTTTTATTAGGGACGTCAAAACCAGGTCTTGTTTGGGAATGGGTTAAACAATTACCAATAGCAAAATTTAAGGTATTCCAAAGTGAAAGTTGATTCAGAAGACAAAATTGGTGGTGATAAAGAAAGGAATTGTGTACAATTAAGGCCAGAAGATATTAAAGGAAATGGAGAAAAAAGCTGATTATCCAAACTCAAACATGCTGCAGATGACAAATTAAGTGAACAAGAGCGGTCAGAGACGAACAATGCTCCCCGATTAAGGCATTGTCACAATAAATGTATGCCATGGAGAGCAGTTTATTGTCAAGGGCATCTGATTTGCTACTCAAATATGAAATTTCATCAAATTCTGACCATTAGACTATGAGAAATTAGAGAAAAAGTATATTTGACCTTAAGTCCCCCTTTCCCATGACGAGGCCTCAAATCCAAAAACCGTGAAAAGTACATCGGCATTTACTCTCTTAAGAACAGAGCACATTATCTCTTCATTCCATTTCGATAGAATGAGCTCTGTTCTCGCGGGGTCATTTCACGTCTAATATCGGGGCCTTGGCAGGATTTTGGTATCCAATCGTTGACAATAAACCAGAGTTCCCACTCTAAATTTTTTTTGGGAGTGCATGCACTCCCTGGAGTAAAAAAATAGGAGTGCAAAATGAAAACCGGGGGTGCACTAAAATATTACATTTTTTTTAAAAAAAATGCTATTTTCCATTGTGTGGTAATGATTCAGCTAAATAATGGCGAGTGACAGGTGTTAGAATTTCAGAGTTTTGTTGACATGAACAGAAACAGATCTAGCATTTCTCAAACCATTTTACCTTTTTGAACTTGCATCTAAACTCAATCAGCGAACATCATTAACACAAGTTGTCCCTTCCATCCATTTTTCAGTTGCTGTAATGCTTACTATTTGAAAAAACAAATATTTTGTTTGACTTTTCAGTTTCAATTATTTCTACAGCAAGCAGACAGCATGGTTTTTGACATAATAATGAAATACTGATGAGATATGCTTGTTGATTGGTTTATTCAAGCCAATTAGCGAGTGTCTTTCAAAACTGATAACAGGAAGCTCATAATAATTACTCATCATGAAAATTACATTCTGCATGTAAACAATAAAGATATACACTGAAGGGGCATAACATTGTTACTTAGCCAATTTCAACTAAAAAATATATTTTCATTGACTTGGAAATATCTTTTCCTGTCAAACAGAGAACCTTTTCATGAAAAATATGTTTTAAAGCAGTTTCCATTCTATGAATTCAGTGCGTGAATGCACTCTTTACCCAGAATATGCATGCGTGATTTTTCTGTTCTGTACGTGAATTACGTACATATGTGCGTGAATGGGACCTCTGATAAACTGATAAACAATTGAAATTTTTGATACAAGTTTTCATTGGCTGACGCTTCAAATTACCGGCTTCAGCCAAAAATAGAAGCGATGTAATGTATACATAATCAAACAAAATAAAACTGAATGAGTTTGATTTGATAATTCAAATGTTACCGGCTTCAGCTAAAAATAGAAGCGAAGTAATGTATACGTAATGGTCATGCAAGATAAAACTGATTGATTTTGATTCGATAATTCAAATGATGTGCTATAATTAGATTATGACGACCAAATAGGCTGTTGGTGTACCAAAAATGGCAGAGGTCATATTTGATGGTTAATCAATAGACCTCGGCGTTGGAGAGTAATTGGCATTATGTCATAGGGAGTTCACATGGTAAGTTTCATTTGATTTGGCCCAAGGGTTATGGAGAAATCGCTTCGGACGGACAGACGGAATGACGGACGGACCGGACGGACAGACAAAGCGGCGACTATATGCTCTCCCTTCGGGGAGCATAATAAATTTACAAATTTTTAGTCTTTTCGGGTAGAAAACATTGAGGGCAATGAATAAATTGCTTTCAAGAGGTGTTATTTTGATGTTTGAAATAATGTTAAGACTACTTTCTGACATATTTTCTTCAAGTTCAGGTAAGGGCAAAAATATTAGGCTAATTGTAATGTTTTCTAAGGAAACATTGAAAAACTAGACAGTGTTAAAAAACAGAACAATATTTGAAAGAAAAACTTTACTGATAGAGTTGGATAAAATGAAATTTGAAATAAAGTAAAGCACAAAGTGTTTTCTTAATAGGGACTATACTTCAAACCTTAGCTGAACTCTATCGAGGTTTACAATAAATTTCTTAATGTGTGAAATAAACAAGAACACTCTGTGCATGTGTCAATATTCTGTTGATAGATGCAGGTTAATGTGTGAACATTCTGTCAAATAATGGTGTATTTCACACAAACAAGGTTTAAAGGGACATTTCATTCCAATTTCATTTTTTTAAAGTATGTCTTGATGCCAAGATTGGTTATTCTAATGAGTATAAATACTATTAGTTTTTTTAAGTTGTTGCCAATAAGCGAGAAACACGCATTTAAAGTTGAGACATAATCGATAAATTGCATATAAATATGAACTGTTGTCCACAACAGTTTGTTCAATTTTAACACAAAAATATTTTTCTCGTAAACGGTGCAATATTTTGGCTTGAAATTTTCAGAATTTTCATAAGGAAATATGCTCTTTCAGATAAAAATAAAAGTAAATTTACGACAAAAAAATCTGAAATGTCACTTTAAAACCAACACATACAGTTCCACTGTTAAACCAAAAACATTTTACCCTTTCCAAAACAAAAGAATTTTGGGGTGGTCCTATTAAAAAGCTCCTGCAGATGACAATATTGATATTTTTATAGATTAAATTTGTGTAGAATATAGCTCAGAAAATATTGAGGCAAAAGGAGAAACTGCCGGTTATCAGCATTTTCTTCTTTGTGTCAATGCTTTCTCAAGCAAATTCTATTTGGGACACCAAAAACCAGGTCTTGCTTGATAATTGGTTAACCTCATAAAGTTATAAGCTGGGATCTGTAAAAAGGTCCCTCATTCTGCACGCCTCAGGCATTTCTGAACAATCAACACTCCTCAGCTATATTATGTAACCATTTTGTACGGAATGAAGGTCCTTTACAGTATTTGAGTCTAAAATAGACACTGATTAGTTTGCACTTGAGTACACAGTCAGATCAGGGTCAATACTGCTCTCTGACAGTTGCTAAAGAAACAACGAGAGAACAATATGGATATGGGCTCCATTATACTAATGAATGTACGATTATTTTTTGTGTTATTACTTTTAACAACAAATCTGATTGGACCAATCTGATTTCTCATGCAATCAGATGTCTTCTTACACAGTTTACACAAAAACGTGGTTGTAAATTGTTAGCAAAACGGAGTCCTGGATCAGACTGCACAATACTATGTGGATGTGTAACAGGCCAATTTTCTGCATATACCAAGGTAGTGACAATCGTGTTCTGTTAGAAATTTAACAATCATTTGCCATTGTCTTCTACAAGATAGAAAATTGGCACTATCTACGCTCTGTTCTAAAAATAGAACAAATGACGTCGTCGCCCATTGTTCTATAATAGAAACGGGAGATCATGACGTCATGGATAGTACCGGCAGCAGGCCGACTACACCGGCAGCGCCCGGCAGCACTTGGGTATATATAAGGAAAATCAGCGGGTTCTGCTTCACCAACATTGCAAGACATCTCTCTTGCCTTAAAACAACAAAAATCCCCTGATGAGTTCAAACCATTGAACGAAACCGGTCGGGAAGTCAGATCAACTGGAAGCGTGTCTCTATGTCTCCCATCCAGTCATTTTGCAGTATCACAATTTTCAGAATACTTAAACCTTTCCATAACATTTATGATCCTGAATTTCCTGATTTTCAAGGTTTGTGACTGGCATTGCTTCACATTTGGATCAGTTTAACAGATTATTTAGGAAAGGTTTCAGAAATAACTTTAGAACAACTTATCTAACCTATGTTTTGCTATCCATTTAAAGGTATTCTACCCATCATTAGATACCAAACACCTGCATCATCCATGGCAATGGAGATTGACAAGGTCATCTGGATTTTTGAAATACAGATTATCAGGATACCCTTTTCAATTTTCATTATCACAGAAAACAGTGAAAAAGAAGACAAAATTGCACTAAGTGTTTGGTATATACTGTTAATGATGTGTGAAACAGCTTAAAGAAAGCAGGTAAGACAAGGACCTGACTGCACATATATGCAGGCACAATCTTTCTCCATGCTGCCTGACAAAACATGTATATGAGCAATCTTGAATCAACATGACAAAGTGTTTTCACTCTCTTCTACTACCAATAAGTGCAAGAATAACCACACTGCTAGCCAAACTGGACGGTCCACAGCACACGGGTATAAATAAGATATCTTACAGAATCTGAGTCATTATCATAATACTCTACCTCCTGATGGGAATTAGATGTGGGTGGGGACTGCTCTTTATCACTCTTGATTGTCTGAAAAACAAAATCATAAAGTTTAATGCACTATATTTGTTCTTCTGGAATAGAATCTTTATCTCATCCTTCCATGACATTGACATCCTTAATCCATTTCCACATGGCCAAACTTTGGATTGCTACATTTGAAAAGTTGATGCAGACGACAATGTCAAGTATTAAATTTAAAAACCTTTGTATTTTGGGTTAGAAAACATTGTGGATAATGAAGAAATTACATGTTGCTAGAAATTTCTACATTTTCCACAATGTTTTCCGAAGCCTTTATATTCTGAGGCATCAAAAAGCGTCATTATATGGTAATTAGTTAAGAGTTATCTTTGTCAATATATTTTGTGGGAAAAAGAAAATGTGTTTGTGAAATACAAATGCCCCCAAAATGGCCATTTTTGTAAAACGTTAAGTTTTCATAGAGTAAAGAGTTGATAAGGGTTAACAGATGACCTTGAGGAAGGTCAAATTGTACGAAACAGATAAATATCACTGAAAGGATGTTACATACCAAATCTGAGCTTTCTATATTAAATACTTTTTGAGAAAAGGCAAAGGTTAAGTTTGTTAAGTTTTCGGACAGACAGACGGACGGACAGACAGACAGACGGACATGAGTAAAACAATATGCCCCCGATCTCTCGATACAGGGGCATAAAAATCCTGATCATATGAAATATATGCACAATCTTAGTCTGCACTACCTTATTGGAATTTAAGGTTATAACCTTTCAGTTTATTAGAGTTTTACGCCGTTTTCAACTACCAGGGTCATATCGCAGTGGCTGGAGCACCTACCCATGGATTCCTGTTGTTTCTCAAACCAGTACTACCATAACACCCTTACCGAGCCTCAAGCTGCTTGCCCGCTTAAGTTAACGATTTCGAACCCATTGGTGGGTGACAATTTAGTCAGAAAGGGTATTAACCGCGGCCGGGTATCGAACCCGGGACCTCTCGAATGAGGGTCAGATGCGCTACCAACTGCGCTAAGGCCGCGGCCCTTATAACCTTTCAGCGAAAGGATTATTACAAGAAATTTGTACCTAACAAGAGTATTTCATTTTCAGTTACTATCAGCTGTCAAGTTTTCTACAGTTTGGAAAGAATTGTATATGAAGCATGAAAACTCTTGAAACATGATGAGTTTGTTAAACATGAAAGCCTCTATCTTGTGTGTGTGTGTGTGGGGGGGGGGGGGGGGGGGTAAAAAATCATCAATATGTCCAAATGTGATAACTTGTAACAAAAAGACAAAATTTCGACTTGTCCAAATTCAAAGATGTTGCAGACGACAAATAAATGAATGAAAAAAGTACTTTTTTAATCATTTTGTATAGAAAATATTGTGGGAAATGAAGAAATTGCTTGTCACAAGCAATTTCTTCATTTTCCACAATGTTTTCCATAGTCAGTTTCTTGTGGGGTGTCAAAAAGCGTCCTTGTGTCAGACTGGGCTAACATACCGTAGATTCACCAGCCTCTAGGCCACATTTAGCCCTCAGATCTCGTAATCTCTCCATAAATGCTTCAAATGCTTGCTTCAAGTTTTATGATGAATCAGATTTGAATTAATTTTTTATTTGATAAAATTGAGACGAAAAGTAAACTTTATTATGTAGTAAATGTAGTTTTTATTGCAATGTTCTGCTTGCTACTTTTTGGCGACTGGATTTCAGAGTCATGCGCACTGCGTAGTGATTAAGCCAAAAATGGATAGTGATGCATCAAATTAGTCAGTCCGAAAATAAAAAAAAAAAATATAGACTGGAAATTTTAGACTGACTTTTAGTCAATGAACATACCGTAGATTCACCAGCCTCTAGGCCACATTTAGCTCTCAGATCCCGTAATCTCTCCATAAATAAATGAACTTCTTCTACAGGATTAGCACTTTTATTCTGGAAAAAGATAAAAGATTCATCTTAACCCTTACCAAAAAAAGACCTGGTTTTGACATCCGTGTCAGAAAAGGCTTGGGAAAATATTGAGACAAAAGTAGAAACTGCTGATAATCAGCAGTTTCTCCTTTTGTCTCAATATTTTCTGTGCTATATTGTACACAAGTCCTCTCCTTTTAAACATCAATTTTATCATTTGCAGCGGCTTTTAAATAAGACAATTCTAAAATTTTGTTGTTTGGGAAAGGGATAACCTGTTCCTAAATGACAATACATTAGAGTAATCTTATTAGAAAGCTGCTGCACTAAAAAAGGATTTTCCTCGTACATCAAAATTTCACATTTTCAGTCTTTCTTGGAAGAAAACATTGTTGGAAATGCGGACCTCTTTTTCAAGATCTAAGCTGATCTATAAATGGTTGACTCACAGTTTCAGTGGACTCCTGTCCAAATTTTGGTTTCTGTAGTCTGGACTCCCTGTCTTGTGTGGGGGCACCCAGTCTACCATGGTCCATCAATGGCTGGGATTTCTTTACATCACCATCTAAAACATAAAGCTTACAATTTATTGTACACATAAAACAAGATGTTTTATATCTCCACACAAAATATTCACAACTCTAAATCTGTACATTTTTAATTTAAGCATATATTTTTTTCTCTATAAATAACAAGATTTTTTTATTCCACAAAACATCTAAAACAAAGAAAAAATCCATAGTAGGTTAACAAGTCAATTAAAATAATTTATTTTGCCTTTATATTCAATTTTTTTTTACAGGTTTACATTAAGTTTCATGACCAATTGCATAATCATATGCAAAATACTTAACAAAATTAAATTATTCAAAAATTTTACCGGATATTTGAGGTGTTTTGTCTGCCTGCTCTTTCTCTATAGCCTTCAACCCTCTCTCAATATAATTCTGGAAAAACTGTGACGACTTTTTCAAGAAAGGTTCAACATCTGCATCCGGAAATTGTTTCTTGAAATTATACAAGTCCATAAGCCCCTCTTTTGTGTTTTCTTTTGACCCGATCTTCTTGAAGATCTCTGTTAAAGTGTCGTGTGTTGATTTGGACATTCGCTTGGATTTTGGTGTCATCTGAAAATGCAAGGGGAATACCAAGAAGGTTATTTGATTGAAATTCAACACCTCTTTCAAGTGCTCTTGTTATATTATAGTGGCTGGAGCAAGTTACCATGGTTTTCTTGAATTTCTGTCACCAGTACTATAACAATATCCAAACCGAGCCTCCAGCTGCTCTCTAACTTAGATGATTCATATCCATTGGTGAGACAAATGAATTTTGTCTAATGTGGGAAGGATTTTGGCTGAGCCTGGGTTTAAACCATTTTTTTTCATTTTCAACAATGTTTTCCAAAGCCTCTAACTTTTTGGAGAGTCAAAAAGCATCATACAGTGGCAATGTGGATCCGTATTTTCTTCTGTGCCGTTCATCTCTGATTCTCCGTGCTGACCAGCATTCCTCAGATTCCTCACCCATTACTAAACGGAACAAGAGCTGTCCGAAGACAGCGCGCTCGACTTTCTAAGTTGCTTAGTATAAAGGGGCATAACTCCAAATATAGTGGTCCCAGGGTCATGGGCCCTAATAGTAAGGTAGAGGGTGTGATGGTGAATAAGTATTCCAAGTTTGGGTTGAATCCCTTTGATAGTATGGAATTTATTGATGTTTGAAAAAACTTTAACCTTGGTTGCAACGCCGACGCCAACGCCCAGGTGACAGTATAAGCTCTCATTTTCTTCGAAAAGTCGAGCTAAAAAATTCAAACTGGTCAAATTCAAAGAGGTTGCAGACCACCATTTTAAGTGAACGCAATTTTAGATTTTTTGGTCATGTTGGGTAGAAAACATTGTGGGAAATGAAGAAATTGCTTGTCACAAGCAATTTCTTCCTTTTCCACAATGTTTTCCAAAGCCTCTATCCTTTGGGAAGTCAAAAATCATCATAAAGTGTAGATAGGGTCAATACCTTTGGAGCCCTATTTTCTTCTGTACCATTCATCTCTGACTCTCCGTGTTGACCAGTATTCTTCAACACTTTACTTAAATACACCTTCACTTCTGATGGTTCATTCACATCTATCTGGCCCAAGTGATTCAGGATCTGCAGAAATATCAAAATGTGTTTGTGAAACACCAATGCCTCCGAAATGGGCAATATCAAGTTTTCAGACAGACAGACACAAGTAATACAATATGCCCCTGATCTTTCAAGGGGCATATCTTTCGATTACGGGGCATAAAAACGATTTTCTAAACAGTGACCTTGTGAAATAGTCTGAAACATGGTCATAATGGAATACATTGACCAAAGGAATGTATAGAATTGTCTCTCATGACATTTAAAAATCATAGTAGTGCACTTGTAGTTGTGCAATTGTAATCAGCAGTTTCTTTTTTTATTTAATTGTTATTTAACCTATTCCCCCACAGATACGCCTTTTGACGCCTCTGAAGAAAAATGCTTGGTGAAACATTGTGGATAATGAAGGAATTGCTTTTGACAAACAATTTCTTTATTATCCACAATGTTTTCCAAAACAAAATGCAAAGATTTTATAAATTCACAATATGAAAATTGTCATCTGCAACATCTTTGCATTTGGACAGTCTAAAAATGTTTCTGTTTGGGAAAGGGTTAATATCTATCTATTTGTCAAATTCTTTTTCTGAGATGTGACATCAGAAACACAACTTATTTGGGAAAGAGTTGAATGACATTCAATATGCCAGGTATTAATCTAGAAGAGTCAATTTCAATCCAAATATTGAAATAAGAAAATGTCCACCAACCTTTGCTCCTTTTAGTTGACACAGATTATGTAGGATAGTTCTGACAGTCCTGATTGGCAAGTCATTGGATCGTCCCTTCCATGTGTTTGTTGGGAATGCGTGTAGGAATAGGTGCATGTCATATAACACACGGTCTAGATTGAGGTCGTTCACTGTGTCTGGTAACATCTTAACCATTCTCCAAAGGCACTACAGAAAAGAGTATAAACCTTTCTCAAAACACAAAATTCTTGATGGGTCTAACTTGATAGAACTTACAAAAATTTTCATGTTGTCACAGTAGACAAAATTTTGAAATTTCAGAGTAGAAAAAATGTGGAAAATAAAGAAGTTGCTTCTCAACATTTTTTTCTCCAAAGTGAACAGTATATAGTGAAAGAAGGTAATATTGTACACATGAACCATTTTGGATGAAACTAGAACTGTCGCAAAGCGGACGAATACCCCCCACTAGGGCCTTGTCACTGAAAAAGTGCTATAGGTCAAAAGGTTCTTGACTTAGAGCACAGAAACTCCCCCCCCCCCCTTTAAAATTTTCAAAGAGGCATAACTCTAAAACTAATGACTGGATCAAGATGAAAATTGCAGGTGCACAACTTCATATGATAGGAAACAACCTGATAGAATTTCAGCAAAATTGGTCAAAAACTGTGGGAGGAGAAGAGGACACAAAATTATGTCCACGGATGGACGGACAGACGGACAACCTGATTCCAGTATACCCCCCCATAACTTTGTTGTGGGGGTATAAAAAGGTTGGATATGAAAAGGACACACAGCTCAAGTCTTTATTTTCAAATTTACAATGGAAAATTGTCAATTAATCAATCAATCAATCAATAAATTTGTGAGATTCCTGAATCACAAATTTTAAAATAGATTGAAGGCAAGTTATCTGACATGTACCAACCTTCATAATAAGTTCGAGGAATTTATTGCTGCAAGTTTCACTGGCCACACCATCTTGTAGAAGTCGTATCAATGCACTGAAACAGACGAACAGTTATTAGCAAATTCAATAGCAAGTATTCAAATTATGTCCACATCTGTCTATCAAGACACAATAGACATGTTTGTGGAATAATATGATTCTTCTTCATAGAAATGTCAGCATTTAGATAAAATAGTGTAAATAGTCACCAAATTCTTTTTCATTATCCAGTTGATTTATGATACAGGAAACATGTTCCTTTTACTTTTCAAACTGCTATGTCAAAGCAAGCATACAAGTATTATGATTATGTAAGAGTTTTGTTTAACCCTTTCCCAAACAATGCCTTGTATCGACATGAAAACACTGAGGCAACAAGAGGGAATGCTGATAGCCAGCATTTTCTCAATTTGCTTCTATATTCTCTGAGCAATATGTACACACTTTTTTTCAAATCCAGGTTTTTGTTTGGGAAAGTGTTAAACTACCACACTCACCAGAGTACATTAGTTTGGTCAGACTTCTCCACAATTTTCACAACAAGTACATTAACCGTCCTTATAACCTGGGGTCCATCTTCTAATTCCATCAGTCGATTATCCAATAACATTGTGATTAGATTATATATCAACTCCTTTAAAATGTCTTTGGATGCCTGAACAGCTAGCACTGAGTTTTGAACAAGCTGAAATGGAGATTAGAAAAGATTCACTTTCGTGACACAATCACAGGGCTCCCACTGTCGATCGACAATAGCGCCAATTGCGACAAAATAAAAATTCTGGCAACATATTTGCGATGTATATATTCTGAGACAAGATTTCAAGTAAAAGGGTTGATAGATATACTTACAGACAATAAAGTACTCAACAAGCATCTGTACAATCGTAGAATTTCATCTTTAGACATGTCGTCGTCACCCATATGTGTCGTGTAAGCCATTTTAAACTGGCTATACATGACATAATAAACAACTACACACACATACATAGAAAGTGTAGATATACTTACAGACAATAAAGTACTCAACAAGCATCGGTATAACCGGAGAATTTCATCTTTAGACATGTCGTCATCACCCATATGTGTTGTGTAAGCCATTTTAAACTGCATAGACATGACATAACAAACAAATACACACACACACAAACACACACATACATAGAAAGTGTAGATATACTTACAGACAATAAAGTACTCAACAAGCATCGGTATAACCGGAGAATTTCATCTTTAGACATATCGTCATCACCCATATGTGTTGTGTAGGCCATTTTAAACTGCATAGACATGGCCACCATTAACTGTTCTACATGGTCCTCCATCACTGAGACTTTATCACTGTCCTTCAATACTTCATCAATCTGAAATTACATCATCAGGCATGTCACAAATAACGGGAAAATCTTTAGAATACACCAAAAGAACCAACCAACATTTAAGCCTCGTCCAAAATCAAAGATGATGCAGAATTCATTTTCAGTTAAATAAATCTTAAGTTTCTATTGTGTTTTTGGGTAGAAAACATAGCAGGAAATGAAGAAATTGCTTGCGACAAGCAATTTCTTCCTTGCCAATAATGTTTACAAAAACCCTGATCTTGTGAGGCATTAAAAAGCGTCATTCGGTGGGAATAGTTTAAAAGCTTAACATCTGTTGAATTTCATTTTCCTTTGTGACCCATTCATTGCTGTATATCTGTTGAGTGCTATGCCAGATTGTCTATCAAATGAAAGTTATCATTAAATCAGCCAATTTAACATATGTATATGACATCAATTGCATTAGATCCGTAAATTACTTAATTTTATCATTGACTAGAATACCAAAATATCATTTTTTCCTACAATGGAATGCAATTCTTCATTTAGATGAGCAAGATTATCCATTACCTGTGCTAAAGCCGTAATACATGTAGATATTTCTCTATTTGTTACTTGAGATATCACAAAGTTGACTGTGTTGGAAGCATCTGCATTGTTCATAAACTTTGGTCCTGGTGAGGGAAGTCTCGCCCTGAAAATACACATGTGTGAATGTACTGGAGCAATCTGGCATAATGGAAATGGAAAATAAGGCATTTCTTACTCAAATTGAAAGAGAAACATAACGAGTTTAAGGAACACTAAGTTGGATTTTGACAAGATAAGCCTGCAAATGATCATCAAAACAATAAAAGACTCATCAGAACAAGAGTTGTCAACAGCTCGCACATACAGGAGTTTGTAATGAAAAAGCCTAAGGTCACAAGGTCAAGGTCTCAAATGATCTATCTCTAAAAGAGTACAAGATATATGCTAGGTTAAAGTTTTAGAAATTCAAACTTCAACATCAAGGTCACAAGCTCTAAGTTCCAAGGAAAGATCTTGGTAGAAGGTATACTTGCAAGAAAATTCAAAACTCTAAGACTATCTGTTAAAGCTCATAAGATATAGACAGGGTCAATGTTTCTGTTTATGTAAACAACATCAATGACAATAGTGCTAAGAGATTACCAGTAGCTCCCAAGAAATGAATTTCTGCTCACTTAATTAAACCACTGTACCTCCTGAATAAACAGTGCAGCATATGAATCACCCAAAATATAACAAAAATATACTAACTTGACTTTTGGGAATTCTACTGGTTTAAACAGATCATCAAGATCGTTGTATTGAGCTAACTGTGGAATGAGGTTACTGTCCTTCACTTCTTCATCTTCTATATCTAACTGGTATTGTTTCTTTACTGAGTTGGAAGACTGGGATTTAGGTAACGCACTGCCTTGTCGGGATATAGCACTCCTGAAATGTACACAGACAATAATCAACTGGTATTGTTTCTTTACTGAGTTGGAAGACTGGGATTTAGGTAACGCACTGCCTTGTCGGGATATAGCACTCCTGAAATATACACAGACAAGAATCAACTAGTATTGTTTCTTTACTGAGTTGGAAGACTGGGATTTAGGTAACGCACTGCCTTGTCGTGATATAGCACTCCTGAAATGTACACAGACAATAATCAACTGGTATTGTTTCTTTACTGAGTTGGAAGACTGGGATTTAGGTAATGTACTGCCTGGTCGGGATATAGCACTCCTGAAATATACACAGACAAGAATCAACTAGTATTGTTTCTTTACTGAGTTGGAAGACTGGGATTTAGGTAACGCACTGCCTTGTCGTGATATAGCACTCCTGAAATGTACACAGACAATAATCAACTGGTATTGTTTCTTTACTGAGTTGGAAGACTGGGATTTAGGTAATGTACTGCCTGGTCGGGATATAGCACTCCTGAAATGTACACAGACAATAATCAACTGGTATTGTTTCTTTACTGAGTTGGAAGACTGGGATTTAGGTAACGCACTGCCTGGTCGTGATATAGCACTCCTGAAATGTACACAGACAATAATCAACTGGTATTGTTTCTTTACTGAGTTGGAAGACTGGGATTTAGGTAACGCACTGCCTTGTCGGGATATAGCACTCCTGAAATGTACACAGACAATAATCAACTGGTATTGTTTCTTTACTGAGTTGGAAGACTGGGATTTAGGTAACGCACTGCCTTGTCGTGATATAGCACTCCTGAAATGTACACAGACAATAATCAACTAGTATTGTTTCTTTACTGAGTTGGAAGACTGGGATTTAGGTAACGCACTACCTGGTCGTGATATAGCACTCCTGAAATGTACACAGACAATAATCAACTGGTATTGTTTCTTTACTGAGTTGGAAGACTGGGATTTAGGTAATGTACTGCCTGGTCGGGATATAGTACTCCTGAAATATACACAGACAAGAATCAACTAGTATTGTTTCTTTACTGAGTTGGAAGACTGGGATTTAGGTAATGTACTACCTGGTCGTGATATAGCACTCCTGAAATGTACACAGACAAGATGACATACAGATAGGATCATGAAGCACAAATGGCTCACAGCTATTTTCATAAATGTGAACTTTTATTTTAGCAACATGAAGTCTAAAATGGCCTAGAAACCTAGGCAAGCTATGTCACAGAGATAGTAGCCCCGAGACAGAGTCAGTCACACAGACAGAGAAAGCCTACAATGACACAGCTTTTGATTTTGCTCATCATTTCTTAGGTATAGTGACATGAAAAGGATTTTGCCATACAAATAGCATACAACAAGTTTGGGAGGAGGAAAATTGGCTATTTAGCATTGAAAGGTACACAAATGCATGAAGTAAACAATATCACACCTCCCTTAAAACAGATATAATTGTTACAAATATGGGTAGAGAGCACTCACTGTGATCCTGATCTCTGAGTCTGGCTGGGAGCTGGAGCAGTTTTGGGTCGACTTTCTTGTTTTGCCGCAGCTGGTTTGTTCTTTGATGACCTCTTTATACGCTCATCTAAATAACTCTGCTCTTTTTCTTTCAACTTTAAAATAACAGTATATTTTACTTGTTAATGACTATTCTGGTATGTCCTTATTATAATCTTATTCATAGTTTATCATAAATGTTGGCTGGTGAAGACCTATGTTCCCCAATTTGGCAGCTTTTCTTAAAAGCATGACCTAGATATATGTCCCTTACTAGAAAGACCATAAAACCAAATTTGGAGATATGGATCAGATTCAGAAGTGATCAACCTAATGTCGTATTTGGATAATTATCATATAGCAAGGTAAGAGAAACATTCTACATTCAAAATATCATATCAGAGTGAAAGTTTTGATCCTAGTCAGGCTGCGCAGATTGCGCAGACTGACTATGGTCAATACTTTTCACATTTCTCTTAAGGTTCTTTTAAGTGTGGTGGGTCAAATACGCTTGAATTAGTATGAAATATAATTGACAGGAGTTCCTACACATAACAGTGGCATACATGATTGATTCAAATATCAACATTCATATCCAACTTACATTTCCAATATGTTTGTACAGATCGTCCCCTAATATCAGGTACGCCACCACAGTTGTGTTCAGAGCAGCATTTCTGACCCCGTTATCTCTATCACTTATCTGAGCAGCGATGTACTTCAACGCCTGACTAGGTGTAGGTTGACATATTGCTATACCATACGTTTCTATCAGATACCCTAATTCTTCCAAACATTCTGTAACAGAAATAACACAAACCATTAACTAAATATTGTCGATAGAAGGTCAAAACCTTGTAACTCCAGCTTGTTCAAGCTGTAGTTACAAGGTTTCGACCTCCAACCAACGATATATCTGAGCTGCGATGTATTTCAACGCCTGACTAGGTGTAGGTTGACATATTGCTATACCATACGTTTCTATCAGATATCCCAACTCTTCCAAACATTCTGTAACAGAAATAATACAAACCATTAACTACATATCATTGGTGGGAGGTCAAAACCTCGTAACTCCAGCTTGTTCAAGCTGTAGTTACAAGGTTTCGACCTCCAACCAACGATATATCTGAGCTGCGATGTACTTCAACGCCTGACTAGGTGTAGGTTGACATATTGCTATACCATACGTTTCTATCAAATATCCTAAATCTTTCAGACATTCTGTAAAAGATGTTGAATACTTGGACATTATGTCTATTTTCATATACTGGTAATGCTATTTATGAATAACTTCTATATGATTTTATCGAGTCATATAAAAGAGTTAACCCTCTAATAATTGAAAAGCCCCCATAACCCCCCCCCCCCCCCCCCGAGTTATTATTCTGACCTACAGTCAAACTTGCCTTAGCGACCCTCTGAATTTAGCGACTTCCTGTCTTATGTGACTTTATTTTTTCCTCCCGAAGCATTTTGCTATACTTTGACCCTGAATTAAACGACTCCCTGCCTTACCTGACAAACGACCGTAAAAACTGTGCCCAAATTGACGGCCGGCACTATTTTTAACGACTTTTCCCCGGGGACGTAATTTCAAAACATGGATTCTGGAGACGGAAACGAAAGTTAACGGTGTTCAAAATCAAATAGCGTGAAAAATAAGTTATCGTAAAAATGATGTTACCGGGTCGCACTTGATTGTAATTTTCTTAGTAGGGATGGGGTCGTAAACGGCCAAAATATTTGTTCGATTAAGGATCCCTTGAGTATTGGCTACTAGGAATCCCCAAATCAAGTAGGCACAAACATAGATACGATCGATTTTTGGCAAATCGCTGCACACATTCTCGAATTCAATTTACAGTTTTGGTTATTTGAAATGGCTGATCTTTTCATCAAGAAGAACTTCAAAATTAAAGTTGCACAGTAGGAATGACAAAAGAGGAAATGTTGGATCGAGCACAATTCATAATTTGACATGTCTGAAGGTCTGCTGGCATGCTGATTTTCACCATGACGGTCAGTGCATTGTACAGGAAACTAAATGTAGCTCGATTAACGATATTCTTACCATAATGGACATGTTCTTCCAATAATTTTATTCAGTACATATGTACAGTATATACATTTGTAGATAAATTTTAGCATGCAATAAATACTAAACATTGGTCGTACATGTACTTTAAAATTTTTACCAATTCAGCCTGACCCTCAATTAAGAGACCACCTGTCATATGTGACCTTTTTTATTGAATCCCAAAGACGGTCTCTTAATACAGGTTAGACTGTACATTTTGATGAATGGCATTGACCCTAGTACCAAAGATGTTTATGATGAGAAGTACCAATGAAATAATTAACTTAGGAGGATGTGAAGTTACAAGAAGATGCAGAGTTTTTATGTAAAATTGCATGTTCAATTGCATTTGAATTAATTTTTGTCGAATTTGCTCTATAACTTATTAACCCATTACCTACCTAACAGCAGCATTTTAGACGGGTTTAAAGTCAAAGATGTTGCAGATGACAATTTCAAGTGAATGAAATTTAAACAGAAAATTTGGCTTTTTGGGTAAAAGAACATTGTGGGAAATAAAGAAATTGCTTGTCACAAGTAGTTTCTTCATTTTCAACTATGTTTTCGAAAGACTTTCTCTTTTGGAGAGTCAAAACGAGTCAATGTGTGTCAATGGGTTAATCCTCTGTCTCATCACAATCATAGAATCAAAATGTTTATGCTATATAATATAATTACCTGTTCTTTGTTTTGAGTTTTTACACTTGATACCATCGGATATGTATGTAAACATTTTACTGGCCGGGTACACCTTGTAGACAAGTTTAAATAAAGCCCGAACATCACGTCTCACATTGTCCTTGTTCTCACCAACCTGAAACAAAATGTGTTCAGGAAACTACAGACATCTAGTAACAGTAATGTTTAGAAAACATGACACTTATTAGAGCAACAGATAAGAAGAGGAGAACACATTGTAACTTTTTTATTTCAATAAGGTTATTTCATCTAAGACCCCCCGCACACAACAGCCTCCGAAAGTCGTCTTTGGAGTCTTAAAACGCTGCTCAAACGTTTAGTATTTGTTATTTGTAGTAACATGCTCTCAATCCCAAAGCGTTTTGGTAACAATACTCTCGAACCCAAAGAGTTTTAATATTGAATGCACATGCTCTTTATAGCTGTATATTGAATGCACGTGCGTCGTCATTGTTTTCTCCACATATTTAGGGAGCCTCGTTTTGATAATGTCGATTTGTGACTATTTTTAGTAATAATTTTCATGTATACAATGTTGATTTCCCATCAACCCATCGTCTTTGCCTCCGGAAGTGTGTTCTGTGGGTACAGACTAAAACATAAGTGAAAGGACCTGATTCCAAATCCTATGTTGTGGTTATTCATTTGAATTGTCTCAAATCCAATGATTCAGCAGCTTAGAGAAGCTTTTGTACTGGTTACCATAGATGGACGGTGTGTGGGACAAAATGCTCTTTATCTTTTTTTTATAAGGACATAAAGATTCCGATAATAATATTCACTCCAATCTGATAATATATCAGTTTATCAATATGTATGCTGAATTCTTGAAAACGTATCTTTCATGAATAGTTTAAATGTTGAAGTTACCATATCTTAATGCAACTTAATCCTTTCTAAAATGGCAGAAAATCAGGCCGTTCTTATTTGAAAGTCACTGAAAAGGTAAATGAAGAAAATGCTGATTATCAGTATTCTCTTCATTTGCCTTGATGTTTTCAAAAACTCTTTATATCAGGGACATCAAAACCAGGTCTTATTAAGGAAAGGGTTAACTGTAGACTAACCTTTATCACTAGATATGGTAAGAATGACGTGGCCTCATACTCATGTAGACTGTAGTCTATATCTATCAACACTTTAAACAGGTTGGTCAAGTACTCAATGGCCTTGTTCAACATACTGGGATTGGTGTCAAAAAACCTCAGTGTGTGCCACTTCAATATCAGATCCAGATTAGCTAACTGCTCTTCTCGCAGGCTGTCCAAACACTGTGGAAATAGGATAATTACTTTAGGTCATTATACCATGTTTCAAAACTGATTCAATGTTGCAAAAGTTGTTGTTTATTTCGCTATACACATCTCGGGTCAGAATGTCTAGTTAAGTAAATGGTATAATCTATTGCTGTTCTTAATGAAAAATATCTGATTACAAGTCAGTGTTATTGCGTTATTCTGAACTTCAAATTCACAGTCTCTCATACCTTATGCAACTTATACTTTGGACACTTTGTTACTTGATTCAAATCAAACTCCCATTCTACAATATATCATGTCGTTTTTACATAGGGATTTGTGCACAATATATATTTATCAGCATTTTCTTCTTTTGACTCAGTCTTCCCAATTTATTTCTTTAGGAAACATCAAAATCAGGAAACATCATAACTCACCTTCTGCAGTGTTTCTATGGCTTTAATATGGAATTTGAAATCACTGTGAAAAAGTTGATCCATGATGGCCTTGCTGAAATTCTTCTCCATTTGTGTTCTGAGCTGGTCCACATACTCCAGTCTAGGCTCTATAAAGTTCCACTTTAATGTCTACAAAATATCACATCAAAACATTCAATAAGCAGATTTTCGATATATAACATCAGACATTCCATACGTCCCGGAACGTCCGGGACAGTCCCGGAAATCGATATGCCGTCCCGGCGTCCCGTATATAAAGCAAATGTCCCGGAAATCTTCCATTCCCGATTATGCACTATATAAGTGTAGAGAAATTTCAAGTAAAGGGTTAAGTTTCAAAAGTTATGCTAATCGAGTGTAAAGTTGACAACAGCTGTTAATAACATACACGCTGACCCTTAATTGATAGACAAAAATCGATAATCGGACCATTAATTACCCAGATAACAGTGAGGTCGAAAGATTATGACACCTTGTATAACAGTTTAATTGGTGTGGCTGAGAAGACGGTGACAGTTTGTTGTATCATGTAAATAAATTGTAATATCTTTGTTGTCCCGGGTTAATTCGGGTGGAAAATACGTGTTTGGTTACGAGATGAATTGACACACCAAAACTGGTAACGATCTCGGAAAATAACAAGTCAAGTTCAGGATAGCGATTTCGATCCATTCCGATCTTATGTACTTCGAGACAATTTCAAAAGTCGTGTAAGAATACTAAGCATCATTTTAAATAAAAAGGGCTTTGATTGAATATTAAATAACTCATGCGTACGAAAATGAAACTGATAATAAGTAGATCTACCTTCTTTGGAAGCAAAATAGTAAATTCCATTCTCTATTTTGATATTCAAACTATGAGGCCACCGTGATATGACTCTCGAAGTTGAAAACGGCGTAAAACCCCCTAAAAACTATGAGGTTCTACAATTTCCCGTTCCCTTCCACAATCTCTTAACTGCAGACATAATAAGTTATTGTTACGTCACTTTAAAGTTATGGATGAACGAACGCATGATTCCTAATCGGTTGACAGGTATCAAACCAATAGCGTCGAGCAGAAAAAAGTTTGCTCCGCCCCTAAGCTGCATTCGAAATGAGTGATTGACGTGTTACAAAGCTTGCGCGCGAGACTTTTCAAGTTCACCGAGGTCACCCGACATAAAGGTCACCGATAGATGTCGCCGCGTCTTTCAAACATCAAACGCCCCGCGTGTAGCTACTAAATTTGGAAACACGCTTTTCTCACCGCTTCTTCATGCAGTAACCGCGTAAATATCTAATTTTCGTACCATTGTTAAATCCTTTTGAATTAAAACGCCCGAACATTATTCCGACGCTAACTCTATCCCAAACAAAAGATTGAATTTGTTATACACGGATTTAAAAAACGACAAGGTATTTTTTCATTCTGTGATAGAACAGCGTGCGTTTTATATAATTTACGGGAATTTATCTAGATCTATGCGATGACCACCCCTCTGCAATATTGAATATTTGAATGACAATGGTCAGACATTATTTTGTAGAATCTACCATTTTACGATCGCATTATATTATTTAGTGATGACAAATAATTGAATGCACCATTTTCTACATTTAATCCATCGCAGTCGGGAATCTACCAAAATAAAACTTAAAATGTGCGCCGCGAAGGAAGAAAGAGCGGGGAGGGGGGGTGGGGGGTGAAGCTAGCGAGCGACGACGGCGGGGGGCGGGGGGGCGGGGGGGGGGGGCGCGACTGGAGGGGGGGGGGGGGGTCCCGGAAAAACATCGCAAATCCCGGAAATTGGTCATCCAATGTCCCGGATTCCACTGGAAAAATTATGGCACGTCTGTATAACATACAGTATTCTTTAGCAAGTAATAAACTTCAAGACTTTTCAACAAAAATTTGAAAGGTATTTCAGAAGGCATATAAAAGTAAATGATAAAACTACAGGATAGATGAAATTATAGCTTACAATCGTCTCTCTTCCTAGTCATATCAAAGCCTTATTAGTAGGGATGGTAACGAGTACAAATTTTACTAATCGAATACTCGGTCAACCTTCCGATCGAGTACTCGGATGGAAACGTCGTCTTTTTTGTTATAGTATCAGTGTTTTCCAACATGTTCATAAGCGATTTATGCAGCATATCCTCGGTATAAATATCTCTTTAGAAGACGTTTGATCAGTACTTTATTTGAGAAAATGGACAATTGTTAGATATGTACAGAAAGAATTACAGAAAGTGTCAAAATCTTTCCATAAAACTCATGAAAAACAAGAGCTGTCACTGTAAGATGACAATGCCCCCGACACCGCTTTGATTTTAAATTATGGCCAATCTATGTTCAAGGTCAAGGTCATCCAGGGGTCAAGGTCACCAAAGTATGTGCCTACAGAAAGGTAATGTACCAAGGAATGTTGTGGTAAAGTATGAAGTGAATATGTTAAGTAACAAGCATTCTGAAGTATTGCAAAACAATACCAAGTCCCCTACCGGCTTTATATATGTGTTTAGAAAAAGAAGCCCAAAAAATTTCAAAGTCCAGCATCGGTATCTTCCTCAAAAATCACTGGACCGGAACAAAACTCAACCTTGTTCTGTAACTTATCAATGCGGGTCTACATACCAAAAATCAGCTCAATAGCTGCAAGCATTAAGAAAAACAGTCTGGAAAACTATGATTTCCCAGAAATTTTCTAAGTCCAGCATCTGTATCTTCCCCAAAAATCACTGGAGCGGAACGAAACTCAAACTCGTTCTGTATCTCATCAATGTGTGTTCATGTACCGAAAATCAGCTCAATACCTGCAAGCGTTTAGAAAAAAGTCTGGAAAACTGTAATTTCCCAGTAATTTTCTAAGTCCAGCATCCATATCTTCCTCAAAAATCACTGGACCGGAACGAAACTCAAACTTGTTCTGTAACTCATCAATGCTGGTCTACATACCAAAAATCAGCTCAATAGCTGCCAGCGTTAAGAAACAAAGTCTGGAAAACTGTAATTTCCCAGAAATTTTCTAAGTCCAGCATCCATATCTTCCCCAAAAATCACTGGACCGGAACGAAACTCAAACTTGTTCTGTAACTCATAAATGCGGGTCTACATACCAGAAATCAGCTCAATAGCTGCCAGCATAAAGAAAAAAAGTCTGGAAAACTGTAATTTCCAAGAATTTTTTCAAGTCCAGCATCCATATCTTCCCCAAAAATCACTGGAGCGGAACGAAACTCAAACTTGTTCTGTAACTCATCAATGCGGGTCTACATACCAGAAATCAGCTCAATAGCTGTCAGCTTAAAGAAAAAAAGTCTGGAAAACTGTTATTTCCCAGTAATTTTCTAAGTCCAGCATCCATATCTTCCTAAAAAATCACTGGACCGGAACGAAACTAAAACTTGTTCTGTAACACATCGAATCGGGTCTACATACCAAAAATCAGCTCAATAGCTACCCCTGTTTAGAAAAAAAGTCTGGAAAACTAATTCACCGGACTGACGGACAGACGGACGGACGGACGGACGGACAGACAGACAGACAGACAGACAGACAGACTGACTGACGGACAGAGTGCAAACCTAAAGTCCCCTTCGGCTTCGCCGGTAGGGGACTAATAAGGAAGTTATGGCCAATGTTAAAGTTTTTGGACGGAATGACGGACGGACGGACAGACAGACAGACGGACGGACAGACGGACGGACGGACAAGTCAAATTTATGATGCTTCCCTATCGGGGGCATAATAAAAAATAATCCGCAAGGTTTTTGTTGTTAATTATCTCCAAAGCGTTCGTAATATTTACGCATGTTGTGAGATTTACAAAAGTCTCTATAAACTTAGAGGGAGACATTGTTAGACTTTCTTGAATTTATTTGCCCGAAATCGGGAATGAGATGCTTTTCCTTTGAGAAACAAATAGCAATAGAATGAAATCTTAACAACAATCCAATAATCAGCTGATCGAACATCGCATTAACCAATTAACTCCAAGGTAAATCTTACGGGTGCCCAATTAAAATGCATCGCCCGAAATCAGAGTAAAGAGCGGCGAAGGTGCGAAAATTTTTGACATTGTTTGACAGCGAGAACAATAGCTGTTGGCACTTGATTGCAAATAAGGGCAAAATCGAGGGATTAGATAATCGGCGGACGACCAGGTGTTACATACTCTACCCTTTGCATGGTACAGTGTTGGAAAAGAGCGATCGATATTTTCAACAACTTGAGTTTTGAAACGATTTTTTATTTTTCTGCTGATATTATTTTTTCTTTCCGATTACTCGATTAGTGATATTGGTAATCGATACTCAGACGTTAGATCGAGTACTCGATTAATCGAGTACTCGTTCCCATCCCTACTTATTAGTAAGTCTACAGTTTCTTTTTTCAAAAACATTCTCTACATATGAAAGGAAAACATTATGCATATCAATACTAGAGATTGGCAAAATACCATTGTAAATGCATATAAGTTGTGCGCTTACAAATGAATTGCAGTAAGCTCTAATAGATTCTAAAATTACATGTAACTTGACTTGTCTACAAGTGCAAAACTTAATACACATTAACCCTTTCCAAAACAACAACTGGTTTTGATGTCTCTTTCAAACAGAAAAGAAAAGCTACTAAGTAGTAACAGTTCTACCTTCATATTTTTCTCATCTTTAAATCGTTTTTCCTTGGTTTCTGTAACAGAGAGAGGGGGACCTGTATCTTCCTCACCCTTCTTTCTCTTACTCGGAGGGGGTGCCTGTAAAATACGAATACAGACACATTACTAATATAGGACTAGAGTTACAAAATAATGCTCCAATACCAAATAATGCACACAAACCAAATATCTGACGCATTTCCATCATCATGGTTTTATATTCTAATTTCTTGGCTATTTTTCTTTTATATTTTTGATATTTCAATCTAAAATACCAATCAATAAATATCAATGAACAAGATGTGTTGGTGAAACACAAATGCCCCCGAAATGGCTATTTTTGTAAAATGTTAAGTTTTCGTAGTTAATGGTTGATTAGGGTTAATGGATGACCTTAAGGAAGGTCAAATTGCATGAAACAGATAAATATTATTGAAATAAAGTTGCATACCAAATTTGAAATTTGTATGTCAAATACTTTTGGAGAAAAGGCAAATGTTAAGTTTCCGGACAGACAGACAGATGTTTCTGGTCCATTGATCATGCCTTTGGAAAGGATATGAACTCGTACTTACAGATTTAGCCTTTGTTTTGCCTGGTCCCTTTGGTTTACTATCTCCAGCATCAGCTTCAGGGGTTTTCTCTTTTTTTGGTGCCGGAGGTTCCGGTTCGTCATAATCATCAGCGGGAACCTTGGCTGCTGATTGTTTGGCCGCTGCTGGCGCCACCTTCTTTGGTTTTGGTTGCTTTGCTGGGAGGTTTTCACGAGCTTTCTCTATAATCTGCATTATCTGGTCTTTTGAAGCAGGCTAAAAATGTAAGTTAGAAATATATTGATGCGTTTCAACAAAGACCTCCTAACTGCAGCTTGTTTTAAGCTGCAGTTAAGAGGTTTTTGTAGAAAAGCGATTATATCATGTTGGCCAAGTACGAATCACATACTGTTGTGATGAAAACACCACTTATACAAGTTGGTGGATTGAAGATAATTTGAAAAGCTAGCCAGCGTTTTTTCTCTCACTTTTGGGAACGGGTCCGGTACCGGACAGATTGGGAAAAAATGCGTCGTTTTCTCAAAAATTGGGAAAAACGCGTCGTTTTCTCAAAATTGGGAAAATCATTAAAATAATTGTTTCAGACATAGAATTAAGTCTTCTCTACCATTACCTATCTTAATCAAGGTTCCTGTACTTCCTGGACAATATTAGAATCTATTAACAAACAGAAAAAAATTAAGACTGTTCCAATTTGAATGCTATATTTGACCAAAGTGATGTTAGATACAATGGGATGGATGTAGATCTACAATAAAGTGCATCTATCCCCATTAAAACTTAACACCCATTTTGTCTTCTGATACAGCTTCAGAATAGTCTTAATGTTGCTGTTCGGAAAAGGTTTGAAAAAACATTAAGGGAAAAACATGAATAGATCTACTGTAGATCAAGATAGATAGATCTATTTATTTTCTAATATTTGTTTCAAAAATCAATCTTTAAGATCTATTGACACATAGAATTTTCTGTTATTGATTTGTTGTTATAATACCCCCCCCACCCCCCCCCCCCACCCCCGCCGAAAAATCGTATTTTACCAATTATAAAGATCTACACCTAACAAGTTTGGGAAAGGAGAAAAAACGATTATCCTGCTTCCTGATTAAATTTTGATTAGGGCAGCCTATCGAGAAATTAACTTTTGTTGACTTCCTAGGCATTTAATGTGAGCTGTTTTCTCCCGATAGAAAAGCACAATAAGTCTAATTTATTAACTTACTGGAAATATCGTAGGTCGTAGTGGGTAGCGGTATCATCGACTATTCAGATATGCTTCGCCGACGATATCGGTTTTCCGGGAATCTTCGGTAGTTTCCGTAAACGTATTAAAATGCACAAAGAAATGCATTTTGTTTTGATTCTTCGGTATAAATGATTGACAGGGCTGGGCTGGTGATCGACACTTCAAGAGCCATAGACGCTAATTAAAAAATGAAGTGGGTCAAAAGATCGAATGTGGCTCAACTTGACTCCATCTTTTTACCTTAAATCAATCGCCGATTAAAATGACTGTCAACACTTACATTTTGTTTAATTCAAAGGATAGATTGGCTGTCTAAACGGTCGAGTAAGCACACAAGTTTAATATGTGCAACTGACTGTGACCTACTTCCTTTGTGAAATCGCGAGGTGGCATGACAGAAAGAGAAAACGCGTCGGTGTTAAAACCATCTAACGTCAATGTATTTACTTGTTAGATAGGGTATTGTTTTCATCGCTTCATCACTTTTCCCGCGCTTGCTTGGCACGCGCGATTTTTATAAACAAATCATAGTAAAACGTTATCTGATTTTGATTGGGAAAATCACGTGATTATATCGAATCTGGAATGACTACGTCATCAAATGATGCAGCGTTTTTTGATCTCACACAAATCATCGCATATGAGTAACACAGATAATTTTATTCTGTTTCCTTGACTCGGATTAGGAGTTATCGAATTTTATTCATTGCCGATGGTAATATAGATCCACGATAGATCCACGATTGGGATCCTCGATCGAATTGGGAATTTTTTTCCGGACTTTGGGAAAAATGGTCACTTTTTCCCATTGGAAACGGGTCCGTTTTACGGACCCGTTCCCGTTCAAAGAAGGAAAAAAAAAACGCTGCTAGCTATTTAACACCTTCTGAAAGTCAAAATATTTAATTATTGCATGTTTCATAATTGTTCTATCCTATTATGCTCGAAATCATTCAATATTCCTGTACATTACGAGTACATGATGTATTGGACAGTAAGGTCATTAAGTATATTGGCCTTGAGTATATTAATCTCCGTGAAGGCCGCAAGATCATGATGATATTTGCCAAGCAAGGCAACTGACAGATAAGATCGCTGGATAGACTATGATGTTATTAATTTGGAACTTGTAAGCCTAGAAAGATTTATACTCTAAAAGTACTTTTACACGAGTAAATGTTTAATCTTACACCACCTACCTTTAACTTTGCTGTAGCTTTAAACACTGAATCATATCCGACATGTATCATGAATGGCACGAGAGCCTCCTGACCTTTCTTCCTGACCTCCGGATTCCGATCCTCCAGACAGCCCAGTAGGTGGGGGATACACAGCTTCATCTCATCTTTAGGCAGCTGTTTGTGGTTAGGGAGACGTTCACACAGCCAACCTAACAACTGGTGACAGAGAATGGAACATGTGTTATACAACAAGAGGACCATGATGGTCCTATATCGCTCACCTGAACTAAAATGATATGAGCCACAGTTTTGTTCAATTCAATTGAAATTTAAGACTTTAAGCTTGAAAATAAACTTATGGTCAATAACATTGTGTCTAGTTTTGTCTTGATTAGTCATTATTTGAGGTTTTTAGAGTAAAATTTGAAAGGCAGATAACTGAGCAAATTCTATTCTGATTATTCTAAAATTCATTTATCCAAGATCTTATCGTTATTAATATCATAATCCAAATTTCTTCTTGATTGTTCATTATTTGTGGTTGTTAGAGTCCAAACAGCAATTTTGTCAGATTCAAGGGCACATACATGACTGACCACTTTCTCATTTGATTGCAGTAAAATTCAGCTCATGCAAGGTCTTATAATCAGCAGCATAGTGTCAAAGTTTTGTCTTGGTTGATCAATAATAGTAGATTCTAGAGTGTGAACAGTCAAAAACGGAAATTTTGTCAAATTCAAGGGCACATAACTCTCGACTTTCAGATTCAATCAGACCAAAATTAATCTCATTTGAGATCTTATGGTTTCCAACATTGTGTCAAAGTTTTGTCTTGATTGGTATATAATTGTAGATTCTCAAGTGTAAACAAGGTTGAAAACAGTCAAAAACAGCAACTTTGTCAAATTCAAGGGCACATAACTCTCGACTTTCTAAACAGATCTCACTGAAAATCAAACTCATCCAAAATTTTATAGTCCCCAACAATGTGTCCAAGTTTTGTCTTGCTTGATCAATAATTGCAGATTCTAGAGGGTAAACAAGGTCGAAAACAGCCGAAAGCTGCAATTTTGTCAAATTCAAGGGCACATAACTCTCGTCTTTCTGGTGAAAATCAACCTCATTTGAGATCTTATGGTCTCCAACATTGTGTCCAAGTTTTGTCTTGATTGGTCAATAATTATAAATTCTAGAGTGTAAACAACATCGAAAACAGTCAAAAACAGCAATTTTGTCAAGTTCAAGGGCATATAACTCTTGATGTTCTATACAGATCAGACTGAAAATCAAACACATCCAAAATCTTATGGTCTCCAACAATGTGTCCGAGTTTTGTCTTACTTGATCAATAATTGTAGATTCTAGAGTGTAAACAAGGTCAAAAACAGCCGAAAATGGCAATTTTGTCAAATTCAAGGGCACATAACTCTCGTCTTTCTGGTCAGATCAGACTGAAAATGGAACTCATTCGAGATCTTATAGTCTCCAACATTATATCCAAGTTTTGTCTTGATTGATATATAATTGTATATGCTAGAGTGTAAACAAAGTTAATAACAGCCTTTTTTGACATTCAAGGGCAGATAACTCAGCACATTCTGGTCCGATCAGGCCCATAATCGAACTCATCCGAGAACTTATGCCCATACTTGCTTTGACCAAGTTTGATCAAGATTGGCCAACTTTTGTGGATGCTAGAGTGTAAACACCAAATTGTTGACAGACGGACAGACGGACGGACGACGGACATTGAGTGACCACAATAGCTCACCTTGAGCACTTCGTGCTCAGGTGAGCTAAAAATACAATGAATCGAAAAAAGAAGACTAATATCTTGGACAAAACCCTTTTACAAAGGTACATATAGTCAGTGGTTGCACAATATACTGACTCCTGCTTAAAGTATAGACCATATCCATTTACCAATTATAAGTTAACCCTTTCCCAAACAAGACCGTGTTTTGACGTCCCTGGTAGAATAGGATTGGGAAAACATTGTGGAAAATGAAGAAATTGCTTGTGACAAGCTATTTCTTCATTCTCCACAATGTTTTCTAACCCAAAATGAAAAGATATTAAAAATTTTATCAACTTGAAATTTTCGTCTGCAACTCCTTTCAAATTGGAACAGTCCAAAATGTTGCTGTTTGGTAATGGGTTAAACTGATTGAAACAAAATCATATCGAGGATAATCAGGATTGTAATGTAATTGTGACGAGATTATTTACATGTGCATCTCAATAGTAACATGTTTTTAAGTTTGAATTTTTGTTTGTAAACATCACTTAATCTCGCTACCACTGCATATATTTATAAATCATATTGGTATATCAAGTTATCGAACACTTTTTCAGAGATACATGTGAATTGGAAACTATAAAGTTTATTTGGTGATGTACTACTTGTAAAACTACGCCTTATCTAATTACTTGTCACACTCATTTGCAAACTACCTGGTAATAATAAAACACAATCATAAACCAGAGCAACATATAAGACAGGGTGGGGTTCAACATTTTAACTTTTCTATTTCAGTTCCAAATCCTATCTTGTGAATACTCACTTGAATCCTCTTAAGGAGACAATTCCAACGGGTATCCACAACATATGGTTTAATAATCAATAAAAGAACTATTGCCTTTTGAAATGCCATCACCCCCCCCCCCCCCCCCTTTATATGTAGCTCTACATTACCTCTTGTCTGAGATTAGGGTTTTCCAGTTTAAGAGCATCACTAAAGGCTTCCACTTCAACAAGGGGAGTTAAGGTTGTCTGATCAACCCATGCATTCAGAGCTCCCACAGCAGCTGATCGTAAAGCAGGCTGGAATAGGAAAATTACAATTTATTAGCATTTAACCCTTTCCCAATCAAGATCTGGGCCCCGTTTTACTAACGAATGTATGATTATATATTGCGTAAGTACTTGTAACAATAAACCTGATTGGCCTAATCCGATTTTTCGTGCAATCAGATGCCTTGTTACACAGTTTACACAAAAATATGATCGTAAGTTTGTTAGTAAAACGGGGCCCTTGTTTAGACGTCCCTAAAAGAAAAGGCTTAGGAATACATTGAGGCAAAAGATTTTCTCAGCTAAACAATACACACAACATATTTGATTTAACATCCATTTTGATGTCTGCAGCAGCTTTGGAATTGGACCACAGTAAAATATTACCATTTGGGAAAAGCAATCTTTGTAAATGTATGTATGTATTATTAACCCTGGTGATGCTAATCTGAGAATATTCTAGTCCCTTTGGCAGGCAGAATAGAACAAGTCCAGCCAGCATATACATTCTATACTGTCTGCTTCTTAAACAAGAGTTGTCCGCGGACAACGTAGCTCGCCAATACGAGAGCTTGTCATAAAAAAAAGGAGTTCAAGGTCAGAGGTCAAGGTCACTAGGTCAAAGGTCATGGTCTCAAGGTCAAGGTCATGACATGAGGTATCCATATGTGAAATATCAAGGCTCTATCTGTAATAGTGCATGAGATAAAGGCCAGGTTAAAGTTTTTTAAATGTAGGTCAAACTCCAAGGTCAAGGTCACTAGGTCAAAGGTCATGGTCCCAAATGAAAGGTCTTGGCAGGAGGTATCCATGTGTGAAGTATCAAGGCTGTATCTCTAATAGGGCCTGAGATATAGACCAGGTTAAAGTTTTTGAAGACGCGACACTGACGCCGACACTAGGGCTGTGACATTAGCTCCCCGGACATAAAGTCCCGGCTTGCTAAAAAGCATGACAAGGGCTAATCCTTTCCCAAACAAGACAAGGCTTTAAAATTCTTGACAAGACTAGGGAAAAAATTGAGACAAATAAGCTTTTTCTCCTCATTTTGCCTCAATATTTTCTGAGCTATTTTTACTCAAATCTTAGCTTGAACAATATCCATTTAAATGTCTGAAGCAGCTTTCAAATTGGAAGTCGTAAATATTGTTTGGGAAAAGTGTAAAGTCAGCATCTACAGAAATGAAAATACATGACCAATTAACCTTTCTCATGCTATTCATGTCATATTCCTGTTGTAACCAAAGCTTTGGCAGGCAATATACACTAAATTCAGCCCGAGCAGATGTGTAGTCCGATCTTAGCATACACTTCCTGCTTTCTTCTGAATTATTGTGGCAAAAACATGAGATAAACTTTTTGAAATGTCTCTTGAATTGACAGTTTGTTTGAAAGAAAATTTTAAGTCAGCAGGGCAAGAGTTAACCCATTACCAAACGACAAAATTTTAGACTACTCCAAATTCAAAGATGTTGCAGAAGACAATTTCAAGTGAATGAAATATAGCAATCTTTTGGGGGTAGAAAATATTGTGGGAAATGAAGAAATTGCTTGTCATAAGCAATTTCTTCATTTTCCACAATGTTTTCCAAAGCCTTATTCTTTAGGGGAGTCAAAAGGAGTCACTATGTGGTAAAGGGTTAACCATTATTTTTACCTTACTGTCTCCCAGCACACCAATCAGGGCTGGTCCAATTGTTTTCACATGATGTTTACAGTGTGGTCCCATGTTTGTAGCTAACGTCACACAAATCCCAACTGTTGTGGTGACCTGACAAATAGAAATACCGTAATATCCCGAAGTGATCGGACACCCAAAAAGATCGGACACTACCTATAATTCTTCAAAATAATTTATTTTATGTCTCTAATTTCGGCCATTTGGTCAAATGGTCATCCCGTAATTTTCGGACACGATATATTGCGTAAGATAACACAAGTTATAATACACGCTATGATCAACAAAGAAAATCCATAATTTTGTGCATTAAGCCATTTACGTTCGTTGCTAGTTTAAAAATCCTTAATTGTTTGACACCCGACATTTAGCAAGTTGTCAGGTAATTAGCGAGGTATTTTGAAAGGTGTGTGTTTATCTCTAAAAGATCGATTGACACTTCATTACAGGTAAAGATATCGGAAAAATAATCTATCTGGTCAAATTCAGGCATTGCGATCGCAGAAATTTACGATCGCGGCCACTTTGATTTAGATTAAGATCTACGCCGATTCAATGCATGACTTGGAACAAAAGAAGCTTTTACTGTATATTGGTTTTTGTGTACAAAAATTAAACTATGATACCGTATAGCACTTTATTTCTGCGGGGTCCAAATTCTGCGGTTTTTCCAGAAATCAGGCGGGTTTTATTTCTGCGGAACATATTTCTGCGGTCTCTCATTTTGCAAAATCAAATATTTTATATTTGGGCTATCATATCAGTTTTAGTCAGTATCAGACATAGTTTGAAAGGCGATGCTTAGAGCGCTCTACCAAATATTCTAATTTCTCCGTTAGGGTAAAGGGATAATCCCACTCATTTACCAGTATCTATAAAGGCGTTATGGGAAACAATGCCGTATACAGATAGGTGTGAAAAGAAAGACGTGTCAAACTGTTACCAATCAGTCAAACTTGTTAAATCTTTGTTTATTGATGAACTAAAATGTCTTATCTACGCCTAAGTTAAAGCTGTAGTTACATCATTTTTGAATAGAAAAGCACTCCATTGTTATGATATTGTTCTTTCCATCGGGTGGTAACAGTTAAACTTGTCCATGTACTGACTAAAATTATAGACAACAACCTCTACATTCAGGATTAATATTCTGCGGATTTTATTTCTGCGGTGCCGTCCACGACCGCAGAAATAGCAGAAATAAAGTCCCCGCAGAAATAAAGTGCTATACGGTAAGAGTACCTTCTTTGCAAGCGAAAGAATAAAATTCCGTACTCCGTGTTAAATATTCCAACTACAAGCTTTCGTTAATTCCCATCAACAATGTTGTAACAGCATTCAGTATACTATGTTGTTACGTCGCTTTCGTTTTTAGTTAAATGCATGATGGGATAGCATATCCTAAGTGATTGACAGGGAATGAAACCGAATTACAACCAATCATATGTAATCATATGTAACAAAATTTGTTTGCTCCGCCCCCAAACTGTACCCGAAAGTGATTGACGTATAACTAGCGAAATCAACCGTGACTGTGTTGACCGATTTCTAAGTACACGAGTGAAGGTCGTCGCGCGCGTCTCACATCAAAGGGACCGCTGACCTTGTGGTTATATTAGGAAAGACGCTTTTCTCTCTCACCATTTCTCCATTCAATAACCGCGTAACTACCAAATATTTATACCGTAGTTAAACCTTATCGTTTCATCTCCGCAAGTCATTTAGTCTGCCGATTTTGACAGTCAAATGACTCAAATCTAATCTAGTTGGATAATCATTGTTAGACTTGGATTTATTATTACAAGGTACTTTTATCATTCCCCGAAGAAATAAAATCTGGTCAAAAGCCTGCGTTTTATTCAATCTACGGGACATTTGTCAAATATGATGTTCAATTGATGTGATATCGTGAAAAGTTAAAAGAAATATTCCATAATCGTTCGCGTTTTGTTCGCTTCTTTGTTAGAATTTTTGGTAGGCTACGAATCATTTTCTTTATAGCGGCGCCCAAAGTGATTCCCAAAATGGATTTGAAAAAAAAAAAATAATAATAAAAAGATGAACTCGCCTGTCAAATGCAAAACTGTATAGCAAGCGAATATCGCATAACGTGATCTATGCAATATTTAACATTTGACTTGCACAAATTTATCGGACCTTGAAACCATTTTGCGATCATATCAGATCTAGATCTAATACCACCACTCGACTGTTTCTACTTTGAAGTTGGGAACCGAAATTTTCGGGACATGCTGAAATCAATCCAAAATTTTCAGACACTATTCAAAATATTTTCCGAAGAAATCGGACAACAAAATAAATAATTAATTAATTCTGTCCGAACAATAAGTTTTTTTACGGTAGACACATTTAAAACCAATTTAAAACTTGCATATAACTCATGATAAATGACCTGGTAAAGCATCCCTAGTTTATAGTTACATACAGATGCTCTGCCATGTTATTTATCGTGAACTAAATCAGAAAGAAATAATTATTTTCATACATATACAAACACTTTGGTTACAGAATTGTCGTTACTAAAGATGTGAATCTTTTATGCATCTCATTACTCAAAGCATGATCAAAATTTATGACTCTGATCTTTTGTAATCCTATGAGCAATGATCAGGTGTACACTTTTAACAAAATACTAATTTTTTGTACAAATCTAGATGATCATAAAATATGCATCCAATCACTCAATGCCTAAGCAAATTAAGGTTCCAAAAGAGGGAAATAACTAATGATTGTGAAGTACATCCATTCAATCAATGATCGATTGTACAATGTGAAATATTTTTTATGTGTTGAACATTTACAATACATTACACCAAGTTCCAAATCTACCCACCAAGTTTTTATTAGCATCTCCCAGCCTAGCCTTGATAGCCTCAGGTAAAGGCCCGAGGTTCCCTGTGATAAACTTGGCCTCGTTCAGTATTGTAATAACCTTCTGTAGGGCCTCACCACAAATGTACTCACCAAGTTTTTATTAGCATCTCCCAGCCTAGCCTTGATAGCCTCAGGTAGAGGCCCGAGATTCCCTGTGATAAACTTGGCCTCGTTCAGTATTGTAATGACCTTCTGTAGGGCTTCACCACGGATCTTCCAACCTTTATCTGACATTGACGTGATCAAATCTTGTGAAAACTGGTCCCTGAAAGGATGAGCAAATCAAACTATTACATGTCTTTTTTCTCAAATTAGGACTGGCTTTAATAACCAATTAGATTATTTTTTTGAAAACAATAAGGGGAATGGTAATGTAATTTTTATATAACGAGTATGACTTTCTCTTGAATAAATTTCCATCAACATGTATTTGTTAAATCTGTTGTTCTTATTGAGTTTATTATCTATCTTTTCCATATCATCCTTTATTATTAGACATGCTGATGCAGGGATGTCATTATGTTTTGAGGAAAGATTTCATTTGGAAAACAACAGATGTGCTTTCCTTATTTTGGCTCATACTTGTTTTTAACTTGTGTACCAAAAAACAAACGATTTTTTGGTGATTACAAACGATGGTTTTCATCGGCAATCAGTTAATAATGACATCCCAGCTGATGAGTAGTCATGCTAATTGCAAATTAAAGGTAAGCCATTTAGGCAGGTAGCATTTGGTGAGATCATACTATGACATCTGTTTCAGTATGATTAATGTAAATATAGAATAACTATGTATTACCCTATATCATTTCTGGGTACCAGATCAGCAGGGCTCTCATCCGCGTCCCCGCCAGCTCCTCCGTCATCATCATCATCAGCATCATCACCCTCTGATGGCTTAATTCCTCGTGTAGGCGCTGGCGGCTTCTGACCCTTCACCTGGATTAACAGTATATAATATGATAAAGATTAAAAAAATCATGGTAAGAGTGGAGCTCTTTTGATTCACAAAATAGTAGCTTAGCCTTACCACATTCCCCCTATATTTTATGAAGAATCATAACTAGACAGCCCTGGCGGTCTGGAAGCGCTCCACAGGCCTGACTGTTTGTCTAGTTGAATGCAATTTCAAAGGTTCAGGCTGCGCAAACAAGCAAATGCATGACCAAGCTGAAAATTACAATTAAATAGGATCGTATGGTCAGTAAGATTCTGTGAAAATTCTGTATTGATTATTTAATACTAATGGTTGTCAAAGAGAAAATAAAACCGAAAATGGCAGTTTTGTCAATTTCAAGGGCACATAGCTCATGATCTAAAATTCAGATCAAGCTGAAAATTATACCAAGGCAAGATCTTATAGTCTCCAATAGTCTGTACTAGTTTTGTCCTGATTGATCAATATTTGTAGTTGCTAGAGTGAAAACAAAGTCAAAATAGGGCCAGAAATGGCAATTTTGTCAATTTCAAGGGCACATAACTCATGATATAAAATTCAGATCAAGCTGAAAATTTAGCCAAGACAAGATCTTATGATAACCAACATTCTATAAAAGTTTTGTCTTGATTAATCAATATTTGTAGTTGCTAGAGTGAAAACAGAGTCAAAGGAGAGCCGAAAATGGCAATTTTGTCAATTTCAAGGGCACATAACTCATGATGTAAAATTAAGACCAAGCTGAAAATTATACCAAGGCAAGATCTTACAGTCACCAACATTCTTTCCTAAGTTTGTCTTGATTGGTCAATATTTGTAGTTGCTAGAGTGAAAACAAAGTCAAAATAGAGCCGAAAATGGCAATTTTGTCAATTTCAAGGGCACATAACTCATGATGTAGTATTCAGATCAAGCTGAAAATTATACCCAGGCAAGATCTTATAGTCACTGTCATTCTGTCAAAGTTTTGTCATGATTGATCAATATTTGTAGATTTTAGAGTACAAATAAAGTCAAAACCAGCTATTTTTGACATTCAAGGGCAGATAACTCAGGTTATTCTGATTCAATCCAAATTCTTTGAAGGAATCTGAGAGAGGGTCACCCAATGATCATTCCTGTGAAGTTTGTTTGAAATCTATCCAGTAGTTTCTGAGAAGAAGGTTTTTAAAAAAAAGTTTACGGACGGACGGACGGACGTACCAACGGTTGACCATATGTTGGGTACTTTGCCTAAAAACTTGTTGGATACCCCATCTTGGGTATAAACAAGAGGGCCAAGATGGCCCTGTATCGCTCCACTGGCTTTTGGACATTTAGACTACTAACTTCTTCAAGGAATACAACAGAGGTATATCCAAAGAAGATTCATGCTACACCAGAATGAAATCCAATAAGTAATTAAGGGGCAGAAATGTTTTTAAAATTTTGAGGAAATAAAGAATATGAGCGGCCAAACTTTTCATCCGATTGTGAAGGAATTTGGGAGAGATTCATGCAAGGAAGATTCCTGTGAAGTTTGGTTGAAATTGGTTCTGTAGTTTTGGAGAAGAAGATTGTTTAACAATTTTTCGAAAATTCAATTTAATTAAATCTATTAAAATTTAAGTTCTACACAGAAATTATTTTTTTTAAGGAATATAAAGGAGATTCATCAAGGAAGATTCGTTTGAAGTTTGGTTAAATTGGTCCAATAGTTTTAGAAAAGAAGATTTTTCAAAAAAATAATCTAATTTAATTAATCAAAATTTAAGTTTTACACAGAATTTATTTTTTTGAAGGAATTAAGAAGAGATTTATGCAAGGAACATTTCTGTAAAGTTTGGTTGAAATTGGTCCAGTAGTTTTGGAGAAGAAGAATTTTTAAAGATTTTTCGAAAATTTAATTCAATCAAATTAGTTAAAATTCAAGTTATACACAGAATTTATCTTTTTGAAGGAATTAAGAAGAGATTCATACACGGAAGATTTCTGTAAAGTTTGGTTGAAATTGGTCCAGAAGTTTTGGAGAAGAAAATTTTTTAAAGATTTTTCGAAAATCTAAATCAATTAAATTAATTAAAATTCAAGTTCTAAGCAGATTTTATTCTTTTGAAGGAATTTGGTAGAGATTCATGCAAGGAAGATTTCTGTGAAGTTTGGTTGAAATTGGTCCAGTAGTATTGGAGAAGAAGTATTTTTAAAGATTTTTCGAAAATTTAATTCAATTAAATTAATTAAAATTTAAGTTATGCACAGAATTTATCTTTTTGAAGGAATTAAGAAGAGATTCAATACAAGGAAGATTTTTGTGAAGATTGGTTGAAATTGGTCCAGTAGTTTTGGAGAAGAAGAATTTTTAAAGATTTTTCGAAAATTTAAATCAATTAAATTAATCAAAATTCAAGTTCTGCACGGCTTTTAATCTTTTGAAGGAATTTGGTAGAAATTCATGCAAGGAAGATTTCTGTGAAGTTTGGTTGAAATTGGTCCAGTAGTTTTGGAGAAGAAGAATTTTTAAAGATTTTTCGAAAATTTAATTCAATTAAATTAATTAAAATTTAAGTTATACACAGAATTTATCTTTTTGAAGGAATTAAGAAGAGATTCATACAAGGAAGATTTCTGTAAAGTTTGGTTGAAATTGGTCCAGTAGTTTTGGAGAAGAAGAATTTTTAAAGATTTTTCGAAAATTAATTCAATTAAATTAATTAAAATTCAAGTTCTGCACGGATTTTAATCTTTGGTTGGTTTTGGTTGAAATTGGTCCAGTAGTTTTGGAGAAAAAGATGTTTGAAAATTGTTTACGCACGGACGGACGGACGGACGCACGCACGACGGACACAGGGCCATGACATAAGCCCCGCTGGCCTTCGGCCAGTGGAGCTAAAAACAGTTCTCACGAGAGGACACTTACTGGTTATGTGTCCAAAGACACAACTGGGTATTTTAGAAATGTTGGCATCACCAACACACATTGGTAGCAATGGTACTCTGGTCATCTTTTAAGGTTCCGGAACTGTAATGGCTGTAACTTTATTATGATTTAGCTGCACTACAAATATGCCTGATAGTGTTTGAAATCATGTATCAATTATATGTATGGCAAAACCCAAATTGATATCTTATGATGTGAATGGTAAATAATCAGTAAAAGTTTCTGACTTGAAATAATGCATTATCTCCCCTTATAATATGAATTTTAGTGGATTATCTGCCCTTGACCAACGAAAAAAATGGATTTCACAAAATTTATATGGTAAACAAACTATTTTATTGTATTTTATGAAGCGAAATGATAATTGACAACTTTCTACCATTTAAATAATTTGAAAAGTTGCCTAATTTTGAAAAGATTGACAAAAAAGATATTTTCTCATTGTCTTTAAAGCAAACTTTAAAGCTAGTTATCTCCCCTTGGATTTACAAATTTTAAAAAGTAAGATGGTAAAATATTTTTATTTACCAATGCCTACAACATATCCAAATTTCAAAGAAATCTATACACTAGAAGTGTGTGTACCAAATATTGCCATTACAGTTCCGGAGCCTTAATGCCAAAATTCATGAATAAACAAGAGGGCCCAGGGTAGCTGACCTGAGAAATGGGGCGAAATTCTGATCAAATAGGGACACACATGTCCCATCTAGAGTCAACAAGGATTTTCTTAGATTTGTCCTGGTGACATTGATTTTTACCCCTATGTGACCCAAATCTGAACTTCACCCGTTTATTGTCAAAATAAACATTGTGACAGTTTCATCAAACTTGGGTCAAATATGTGACCTTTATGGTTCAAACAAGGATTTCCTAAGATCTGACCTGGTGACCTTCTTTCTGACCACACATGACCCATATTCAAACTTGAAAATTCTGTGAGGGGTGTTATGTTGCAATGCATAATCTAAATCATGAAAATAAGTAACCAAAGGAAGCCGTCAATAAGGCTCTTAAAATGATACACTCTTACATGTACTTTGAAACAATTTCTAAGAGAACAAAATTAATGCCCAAAAACTGGTTCATTGTCTCATTTTGAAACGGTCACTAACAAACAAAATCGTCATTTGTACAATGATGCACTCATTCATATTTTGAAAGTAACTAACGAACAAAATTTTCACTTGTACAATGATGCACTCATTCAATATTTGAAAAACTGTTTATAAAGAACGAAACTGTCACTTGCACAATGATTCAAATTCCTTTATTGGTTTAAAATCCAGTCACAGGAATGTTACCACAAAACAAACAAGAATTACAATTACAAGAAATCAAACGATGTGAAAACATATATATTACCCACGGCATTTTAATCCATGACAATAAGAATATCTTCACCACCTTTTCCATTCAACTACACAATATGGTGCACAAGATTATGAACATTGTGGAATAGTAAGAAGTAGCGAGTGATCTACATTTTCTTCTTTACTTCAAAAATTGTGAAGGCAAAAGAACAAAATGCTAGGACATAGCCTTCTCACCTTTCCCCTCGACAAATTCTGAACAAGACTTGGTTTTGATGTCCCTACCATATGGGCTTTAGAAAACATTAGGGCAAAGGAAGAAAATGTTGACAACAATCAATTTTCTACTTCTGCCCCTATTTTTCTGAACAGTATTATACTAAAATCTTCGATAAAAATAAGAAAAATTTAATACAATATTTGTGCATGACACAAATTGCATCTATATAGGTATCTATGACCTTTCTATAGAGAAATTATTCAAGACCTTCATACTTTAACTCTTTTTCAAAACATATCTTTTTTTGCCTGGGTAAACATTGAGGCATAAGAAGAAAATGCTGATAGTCTGCATTTTCTCCTCCTGCTTCAATAGTCTGCATTTTCTCCTCCTGCTTCAATATTTTCTAGGCTATATTGTACACAATTCTATCATTATCAAAATGAATTAAGTTGTCTGCAACAGCTTCAAATTGAACTGCACCGAAATTTTGCCATTTTGGGGAGTTAATTCTTTCCCAAACATTGCCTGATTTTAACGTTCTTCACGGATATAGTTAGGGAAAACATGGAATAAGAAGAGGAAAGAACTAAAAGTCCCCTTCTCTCAATATTTTCTATGCTATAATATATGCATGCTTTCTACTTCGAAATCAGAAATGTTCTCGTCTGCAACTCTTTCCCAGTTGAGCTGGTCCAAGGTTTTGCCATTGAACTCTTTCCCAAACCAGACCCACTTTTGATGTCCAACAGAAAAAGGCTTGGTAAAACATTGATGCAAAAGGAGAAAATGCTGATAGCCACCATTTTCTCCTTTTGCCTCGATATTTTCTGTGATATACTGTGTACTAATCATATCATTTTTAACAACACTTTTGTCGTCTGCAGCAGCTTTCAAATAGGACAATCCTAAAATTTTCCCGTTTGGGAAAACAAATATATCGCCGCCCCTAAACCAAAACTACGTAACCTCAGCTGTCACTGTAAGATGACAATGCCCCAGACACCGCTTTGATCGTTTAAAGTTTCATACAATTTTATTTCATTATTAATTCATTGCTGTTCATGTCGGATACCCAGCAAATATTTGGACGATATAACCAGTAAATCACTGGACAAACTACCCAACAGTTAATCTCCCATTGGACTCATTTTTTTTAAATTGATGTTCATGTCAGATACCCAGCAAACATTTGGACAATATAACCAGTAAATCACTGGACAACTACCCAACAGTTAATCTCCCTTTGGACTCTATTTTCTTTTAAATTGATGTTCATGTCAGATACCCAGCAAACATATGGACAATATAACCAGTAAATCACTGGACAAACTACCCAACAGTTAATCTCCCTTTGGACTCTATTTTCTTTTAAATTGATGTTCATGTCAGATACCCAGCAAACATTTGGACAATATAACCAGTCATTCACTGGACAGACTACCCAGGAGTTTATCTCCCTTTGGACTCAATTGTGTGTCAAATTCATGTTCATGTAAGATACCCAGCAAACATTTGGACAATATAACCAGTAAATCACTGGACAAACTACCCAACAGTTAATCTCCCTTTGGACTCTATTTTCTTTTAAATTGATGTTCATGTCAGATACCCAGCAAACATTTGGACAATATAACCAGTAAATCGCTGGACAAACTACCCAACAGTTAATCTCCCTTTGGACTCTATTTTCTTTTAAATTGATGTTCATGTCAGATACCCAGCAAACATTTGGACAATATAACCAGTAAATCGCTGGACAAACTACCCAACAGTTAATCTCCCTTTGGACTCTATTTTCTTTTAAATTGATGTTCATGTCAGATACCCAGCAAACATTTGGACAATATAACCAGTAAATCGCTGGACAAACTACCCAACAGTTAATCTCCCTTTGGACTCTATTTTCTTTTAAATTGATGTTCATGTCAGATACCCAGCAAACATTTGGACAATATAACCAGTAAATCAATTGACAAACTACCCAACAGTTAATCTCCCTTTGGACTCTATTTTCTTTTAAATTGATGTTCATGTCAGATACCCAGCAAACATATGGACAATATAACCAGTAAATCACTGGACAAACTACCCAACAGTTAATCTCCCCTTGGACTCTATTTTCTTTTAAATTGATGTTCATGTCAGATACCCAGCAAACATTTGGACAATATAACCAGTCATTCACTGGACAGACTACCCAGGAGTTTATCTCCCTTTGGACTCAATTGTGTTTCAAATTCATGTTCATGTAAGATACCCAGCAAACATTTGGACAATATAACCAGTAAATCACTGGACAAACTACCCAACAGTTAATCTCCCTTTGGACTCTATTTTCTTTTAAATTGATGTTCATGTCAGATACCCAGCAAACATTTGGACAATATAACCAGTAAATCACTGGACAAACTACCCAACAGTTAATCTCCCTTTGGACTCAATTGTGTTTCAAATTCATGTTCATGTAAGATACCCAGCAAACATTTGGACAATATAACCAGTAAATCACTGGACAAACTACCCAACAGTTAATCTCCCTTTGGACTCTATTTTCTTTTAAATTGATGTTCATGTCAGATACCCAGCAAACATTTGGACAATATAACCAGTAAATCACTGGACAACTACCCAACAGTTAATCTCCCTTTGGACTCTATTTTCTTTTAAATTGATGTTCATGTCAGATACCCAGCAAACATTTGGACAATATAACCAGTAAATCGCTGGACAAACTACCCAACAGTTAATCTCCCTTCAGATTCCATTTTGTTTCAAATGCATGTTCATGTCAGATACCCAGCAAATATTCAGACAATATAACCAGTCATTCACTGGACAAACTACCCAACAGTTAATCTCCCTTCGGACTCAATTTTGTTCAAAATTGATGTTCATGTCAGATACCCAGATGATATTCAGAAAATATAACCAGTAAATCATTGGACAAACTAAAACTACCCAACAGTTAAAAATTTTACTCAAGTATTTGAAGGGTCAGCATTTTTGTCCACTAAAATTAAAGCAGGACCAGTGGATTGCAATTTTTACAGGTCCTCCTCCAGACTAACAGGTCCTACATTCAGACTCAGTGAATTGTAGGAGAAACAAAGAATAAATTGTATATTCATTGTTACAACACTCCGATAGTTTCTATATAAGAGTCTGGTAAAGGGTTCTGAAATAGCTGAAATAGCTAGTCATAATTATCTCTGGCTGTCCTGTTGAGTTTATGCCTTTTCAAATTCAATATTTTGTTAAAAGTACAAGTAATTTTTGTTTATATATATGTAATTGTTACAAAGAAAACAAGAGTTGTCCGCGGACAACGTAGCTCGCCTATACGGGAGCGTGTCACAAAAACAGCAAATTTTTTAAAAGTAGGTCAAACTCCAAGGTCAAGGTCACAAGGTCAAGGATAATGGTCCCAAATGAAAGGTCTTGTCGAGATGTATCTCTGTATGAAATATCAAGGCTGAATGTCTAATAGTGCCTGAGATATAGGCCAGGTTTAAGTTTTTCGAAAGTAGGTCAAACTCCAAGGTCAAGGTCACTAGGTCAAAGGTCATGGTCCCAAATGAAAGGTCTTGTCGAGATGTATCTATGTATGAAATATCAAGGCTGTATCTCTAATAGTGCCTGAGATATAGGCCAGGTTAAAGTTTTTCAAAAGTAGGTCAAATTCCCAAGGTCAAGGTCACTAGGTCAAAAGTCATGGTCCCAAATGAAAGGTCTTGTCGAGATGTATCTATGTATGAAATATCAATGCTGTATCTCTAATAGTGCCTGAGACATAGAACAGGTTAAAGTTTTTCAAGTGAAGACACGAAGGGACGCCGACACTAGGGCTGTGACATTAGCTCCCCGGATATAAAGTCCCGGCTCGCTAAAAAGGTTGTTAGTAGGTGCCATGTCAGGTTTTGAAAACAGATGAAGAAAGTTGCTAACGTCTGAATATGCAAAACAATTTGGTCAAAGAAATTTTGAAATTGCTATCAAAACTGTGTATAACTACACTAGTATAGAATCTAGTTGCTACCCCATTTTGATTGCATACATTTCCCAAACAAGGCTTAGTTTTGATGTCATTTGTAAGTAGTTATCAATCATTGATAACAAAGAGAAATAAAGAAAATTATGATCTACTTGAATTTCTTCCCTTCCCCTCGATTTCATGACAATGGGATGTGCATGTTCTGAGTTTGATTACATTATGTCCATTTTGGGAAAGGGTAAAAGATCAAGCCCTTCAACAGAGGATACATGATCAGGTGTTTGGTAATTGCCCATATCCAAGATTTTAGATCTAATGATTCCAGCTTTCAAATTGATCTAAATCTAGTAACGAAAAATTGAGGTTTGGCGAATGAAAATATATAAAGAAATAATAAAGTATCATTGTATGTTGCCAACAAAAAGGTAATCTGTTCAACATATAAATTAATATGCTATCGGTGTAATAATGACAGTAAAATGCAAATTCAAAATACATTGTTTTTAGACTTACCTCAACAGAATATATTCCTATTAAATTAAATTAAAGGTTAACTTTATATGAAGATTTGTGCACAATCACTGCTAGACTTTAGTATTTGAATGTGTGCAAGGAAAAAAAGGGTTTCTCTTTGATCTTGGGGAAATCTAAACTCACTCTGTGTGATGTAAGCAGTGATGTCACACTGTATGCATTTTTGTTTGGTTATTAAACAGCTGATTGAGCCCAGTTACAGAGTTATAAATAGAAGTTCCATTAACCTTTACCCAATAGAACAAAGTTTGCATTTGTAAATTTGGATTTCTTTTTCTATCCTCATGTTCACAATGGAAGAAAAAAGACGAAATTAAATGCATAATATTCTCTATTCGTATGAATTCAGTAAATAAGATCTTGGCCATAATTCATTGTTTAATTTAATATTGTTAGAATGATCCTTGACTGAATGACTAAGAAAGGGTTAAGGAAATTGTAACAAAGTGAGTGGATGTTTTCAGTGGAAAACAAGAGCCGTCAGAGACGGACAATGCTCCCCGAATAAGGCATTGTCACAATAAATATATGCCATGCAGAGCTAATATAAAGCTAACAAATGTTAAGCCCCCTTTTTCCATGACATATTTTGTATACGCAAATTTTATATAGTTTATTGTCAAGGGCATCTGATTTGCTACTCAAATATGAAATTTCATCAAATTCTGACCATTAGACTAGGAGAAATTAGAGAAAAACTGTATTTAACCTTAAGTCCCCTTTTCCCATGACGAGGCCTCAAATCCAAAAACTGGGAAAAATACATCGGCATTTTGTCATAGGGAGTTCACATGGTAAGTTTCATTTGATTTGGCCTAAGGGTTATGGAGATATCGCTTCGGACGGACGGACGGACGGACGGACGGACGGACGGACGAACGGACGGACGGACGCACGACGGACACACCGCCATGACAATAGCCCGCTGGCCTGAAAGGCCAGTGGAGCTAAAAACTTACAAGATCGGGTTTCTTACAAGAGTATTCCACCCCTGATGAGATTAACATGTTGGAATTTTTCATGCAACAGCATTATTGATTAATATTCCTTACTTATCCAACCTATTCAGGAGATGTTTAAAAAATTCGCCCTTGAAACATTTCACTGTCCCATGTTTACGATGTGGCCCAAAATAACCAAGAATCTTACCTTTTCCAGTTCAGCATCAATCTGCTGTAGCAGGGCAGCCTTTTCTCCATCAAACAACATGCGTAACTGTTGACCCATGTACATATATAATGTACACATGAGACCAATACCAGCGGTTCTCACAGCCTGAAATACAAACACTTCACCAATACAGGGTTGCCACTAGTCAGGAGATAAAATTCCCTGACAATTCCCTAACATTTTCCTGACAAAATTGGAAAATTCCCTGACATGTTTCGTCGCGGTAGTTCCGCAGCAACTAGCGATGTCTTGAGACAATTTTAAAAGGCAATGTTGAAATCATTGATTATATGGCACTACATCTTGTTTTTTTAAAAATTCCCTGATCCCTGACATTACCAGTATTTTCAAATTTCCCTGACAATGCCCTGACCTTGTTTGGGAAAGGTTAACAACAAGAGCCGTCACAGACGGATTATGCTCCCCGAATAAGTGTTTGTCACAAAATAAAAAATTAAGCCCCCTTTTCCCATGACAGCTTTTTTGTACACACATTATTGATAGAATATGGTCTAGAACATCCTATTTATTACATGAGCACAAAATTTCATTAAATTCTGCCCATTAGATGAAGAGAAATAAGAAAAAAATTAATTTTTACACTAAGGCCCCTTTTTCCATGACGCAGCCTTAAATTTACAAACGGAGAAAAAGGTCCCTAGGTATTGACCCAGGGAGTTCACATGTGAAGTTTCATTGAATTTGGTCCAAGGGTTGCTGAGATATGGCTGTGGACGGACGGACGGACGGACGGACACACGGACGGACGGACGGACAGCGTGGCGACTATATGCTCCCCCGAAATTTTTTCGGGGAGCATAATAAACTACGCTATAAATTGCAATGAGTCTAGATGGTATAAGCCATCTTTTCCTTGCATAGGGGATATCCCCTATATAGGCTTATACCACAAATATTCTACACCATTGATGCATCTTTTATCTATATGACCCGTAAAAGTTTACAAATTTTACAAGCTATTTCTTCATTTTCCACAATGTTTTCCAAAGCCTTTTCATAGCGGGACATAAAAAAATTGACAATGTGTGTTAATGGGTTAATACTTACGGGATTGGTAGCAGCAAATGCCAGCTTTATATACTGGATGTGAGGCTTGGCTTGAACTCTGTAACAAAAGAACTGTCACTTTTAATACCTTACCAAACAACACAGTTTTATGGTGGCCCAAATTAAAGGAGTTTCAAAAGATTAAAGAAATGTTATTGGAAATAGAAATACAAATCTACAAATGCATAAAACTCTTTGAAGAAAGGATAAAAATGCAGAAGATGATTATTTTCTTCTTGGTCCTTGTGAGTTTTTTAACACTATTCTACAGAACAAGAGCTGTCCGAAGACAGCGCGCTCGACTTTCTAAGTTGCTTAGTATGAAGGGGGCATAACTCCAAATATAGTGGAGCCAGGGTCATGGGCCCTGGTAGTAAGGTAGAGGGTGTGATGGTGAATAAGTATTCCACGTTTGGGTTGAATCCCTTTGATAGTATGGAAGTTATTGATGTTTGAAAAAACTTTAACCTTTGTTGCAACGCCAACGCCGACGCCAACGCCCGGGTGACAGTATAAGCTCTCATTTTCTTTGAAAAGTCGAGCTAAAAATGCAGGAGATGAGTATTTTCTTCTTTGTCCTTGTGAGCTTTTTAACACTATTCTACAGAAAAACACTGTCTACTTATTTACAAAGGCCTTGCCAATATGCTAGACTTAACAGATACTCACTTCATTCCAAACTCCTGGAGGGCCTTTGACATCCAATTTAATGCTTCTGATTGATTTTTGGGATTCTTCTGTGAAAACGCAACCTTCATGACCTGAAAACAAGTGGGAAAATTATGTAACCCTTTCCCAAACGGCAAAATTTTAGGGTGGCCCACTTCAAAAACTACCACAAATGACAAAATGGAAGTTACTTAAGATATAATTTGTGTAAAATATGGCATAGAAAATATTGAGACAAAAGGAGAAAAACTGTATTTAACCTTAAGTCCCCTTTTCCCATGACGAGGCCTCAAATCCAAAAACTGGGAAAAGTACATCGGCATTTTGTCATAGGGAGTTCACATGGTAAGTTTCATTTGATTTGGCCTAAGGGTTATGGAGATATCGCTTATCGCTTATCAGCAGTTTCTTCTTTTGTTTCAATGTTTTCCCAAGCCTATTCTCTTAAGGACGTCAAAACCAGGTCTTGTTTGGGAAAGGGTTAACTTGGGATCTACATACCATATGTTGTGGGTACTCATTTGAATCGTCTCAATGAGACGATTCAAATGAGTGTCCACGACATAGGGTCTGATGAATAATAAGTGAAATATTAAATTTTAAAAAGCCGTCACCCCCTCTTATCTGCAGCTCTGAAAACTATGTAAAGATGATGAATGAGGCAATACAGTGTTTTGCTATGGCCATGTAATTTCAATTTTCTAGCTGAAAAAAAATAATTTTGTCTTAAAAAAAAGATTGTGCAATTTTTAACTGTTTGTTACTAGCATGAGCCCTTTTAAATGATTTACTAAATTAGTCAACCAATGATATAATATGATTAAACCAATTTTCACATATTACCTCACTGGCAACAAAATCCAGTGATGTTGCCTCAGCAATGTTACTGAACGCCTCCTGTACTGCAGCTCCATTTTTGACATCCCCAACTTTCTCTACCAGATCGCCCACACAGAACTCAGCACTTGTCTTCGTGAAGTTGGCATTCTGAGCTAGCTGGGAAATCAGCTCAACTCTCAGTTTTAAAACCTGTAATAAAGGTAGTCAAAAACCAGGTAACAAAATGAAATGAAACTGTCCTAACACAGGAATGTCTGTTTTACTCATTGTTCCAACTTTGTCGCTAATGATTTGCAAACAAAACCCCTCTCTCAATTTATAACAGAGCAGGCTGTGTAAGCCAAGATCAGGCTGTATGTCTATGCAGACTGATCTTGGCCTACATTGCCTGCACAATACACTGCCTAGGGATGAGCACCGGTACTTTAGAATCGGTTACTCCCGGTACCATGATGTCCCGAGTAATTGGTATCGGTTCATTTTGAAGGTACCGGTTCCTAAATTCGATACCTTATCAGATTATCCTAGATAGAATTTCATTACGATTTCATGACAAAAATTCCGTATAATAGATCAAATTCCACATATCCACTGCCCAAAGTTGCACGAGTTAGGCAAAATACGATTTCTGGCTATCTACGATATTTCAGCATACCCATCCCGTCTTTCTAAATGGCACGTTTAATCCTCATTCCCGGTCAATTTAGTAATCCAAACCTTACGTAAAATGCAGCTTGCTGCCAATTAAAAGTGTTGAAATCTATTTCGAAAGGTAAAGTATCGCTTTTCCAAATTCGCATGACGATTTTTTTTATCCCAATGAAAGATTATCAATTCTTTTAATATACGCGTTGAACTTCATAAATATCGTATCTACAGCCTTGTATTTACAATTTTTTCCCAAATGAACTCCTGTCATACGAAGAGTAATTCCTACTTGATTGACAGTTTATCGATCGTGTGAAACTGAAAGAAGCGCTAGGAAAGCAGCTGCTCCACCCCACTTACCTGTCACAAAACATATTAGAAGGCATGGTTGGCATTCTTTGAAACAATCGATGTCCAATCAGCGCACTTTTTGCGTTGCATAAATTAACATAAGTATGTGATGCGGGCGCCTAGCTGTAAAACCCGCCGAACGTTTGAATCAGATTTGCAGTCTTTGATTTTATACAAATATGAAAACAATCATCCTCAGATACCCAGTGGTCTGAGCTACTTCATGTAGCGTTGTTCAGGGGATGGAAAACAATTTGAAATTGTTCAACTATCTACATTTCCGCATCGTGTTCGAACTCTTTGATCCTCGCAAGTTATAAGGTATGCGGTGGAAAATCCTACCGTGTACAATTTTCATTCCAATTAGATAAATCCACAGTTATTTTTCATTTTCACATATTCCTTGAGCTAAATCATGTGAGTAAAGAATAAAGACATATATTACGTCATCATATGATGATTGCGTTTGCGGCATTCCCCTTTGATCTCCGAGAACCCGTCGCCTAACATTAAAACTACAGCGATGTATCAAAACCTTTGTAACCTTTAGTTACGGTGTTTTGTGATCAGCAATACGAATTACACATGTTGACTCTTAACAGCAGCGTTATGTTTTCGTGCTTAGTTACTCATCTGGAATAGTTTGAATACCGGTACTTTAATTAATCTTTATTCTACCATACTTTGACGAGCGAGTGTTACGACTTTGTGTATTTTTTTGTATTCTATTATTAAAACATAACAGATAGATTTAAATTTTCGCTTGCATGTATAGCATTATTAGGAATAGCAGATACGATCATCTTTCATCTTAAAATGACATACAGTGTGTTTTTTTCGGAGGGGGGGTCTGACTTGGGGGGGGGGGGGGGGGCGCATGAAAACTACTTTAGATTTTTAAATCTGGGGCTTTAACTTTTCAGTCAACCTTAGTCCTTAAGTTATGTTAGTTTTGTTACAAGAAATGAATAGTGAATCTGTTGTACTGCATATAGTTGATTTTTTATTATTGGTCACTGGAAGAAAATACCAACTTGTCAAATAATACTTATAGCATGCTCACAATGTAAAGTAATTGGTATCGGAATCGTTAGGAATCGGAATCAGTTAAAAAGTATCGAGTAGGTATCGGAATCGGTTAAATCCTGACGATGCCCATCCCTAACACTTCCTGCTTAATGAGTTAAGCGATCCCGGAAATTGTCAGTTTTCTTTCAAAACTTTGAAAAGTTAAGCGATCCCGGAAATTGTCAGTTTTCTTTCAAAACTTTGAAACCGAAGCATGATTTAAGCTGCATTTACTATTGTATTCTCGAAGGGTAAACAAATTACCTTTTGCACCCTTATTTCTTACCTGGAAGTTGTTGTCTTTAAATCCAGGTTTCTTTGCGACTGCCCTAACACAGACTTGACATGGAATGTCCGCTTTACTCATTGTACCAACCATGTCTCTAAACCTCTCCATTCCTGCTAATCTTTCCTTCCAATTAGAACTCTCTAATTGGTTCAGAATATCTTGGGTTAGAAAATCTATGGCTTTTTCTAGGAATGTATCATCCTGTAAGAGATCAAAATTATTTAACCAATTACAAAGTGACAAAATTATAGCGCAGTCCTAATTGAAAGCAGCTTTGTTAGACAAACTGACATTAGATTTATAAGGAACATATAAGGAATAACAGTATATTACCACTATTTTCCTTTTTACCTCTATGTTTTCCAAAGTTTTTTCTGTTAAGGTCGACAAAACCAGATTTTGTTTTGGAAAGAACTAATGATTAAGGTCTTGGGTGTTCAGTTATTCTAATCAATGTGGCAACAAAGAAGGTCAATATTTGCACAATTCCGCAATTCTAATCACGTTCATAAATTAAAACCTTTTTTAGTCATATGAAAAAGTGCCCATATGGCATTTGATATCCCAAGTGGAATTAACCAACGCTGGCTGTCAATCAAAATCATTGATAAGCCGAAGATCAGAAAAATGCCATATCCACATTGTTTGTCTTAAATTCTTTGTTGCATGTCATGTTGTATCAATCCATCGACTGACAATCAAAACAATTGACATGCCAATGCTCCCCATTGTTTGTCTTAGATTCTACGTTGGGCGGAGCGATCTATCGATTGGCGTTTGGTCAATTGAAAGCATAAAGACTTACAGAAAGTACTTTTTCTGTCTTTTCTTCAACTGGTGCTGATTTTTTGGCAGCAGACTTGGATTTTGGTGGTCCCCCGGACTTGGGTGGCTGTGGAACAACAAAAGGATTTAATGTATCAATGGAGCATTTCAATTTGTGTACTGCAGTAAACATTCACATAACAAGATAACAATCATATGCTTGTCCATCAAGATTTGCTGAGGAGGCATTGTGGGTAACACAATAAATGTACATTCCCTCCCTATATTTCAAAAGTATTTTTTTTCTTTCAGATTCAAAGTCATAGATGGTTTTGGTACTGGTTAATGAAGTCTTCATAATCAATACTTGAATTACAGTTATCAAACATGGGTACAGAACTTTTAGCTCTTTCACCCTGTGCTAACAATCTTGGGAAAATACTATAAGTGTAAAAATACAATACTGGGAACAAAAGTGTTACATGAAACCCAAATTTTCAAAATCATTTTAAACATTATTTATAGTCATTTTTGAAGAGACTAAATAGTGTTTTCCATGATTCCAAACGGGGAAGATAATCTGTCCTACGGTTTCGTGTCCAGTACACGAAGAATTTGATGTAATCGGAAAAAATTATAAGTTACATGGTGTCCTTTGACTGCATTTTATGAATATTTTTCCCAAACACAACAAACATTTGAAATCAATGTCTTATTGTGTCATACAAACACTTGAGGTCAATGCATGAATAAAACCTGAGACACATTTTTTAAAAAATCTAAATTGACAAAACCATGTGGACACCGTAACTTACAAAAACTTTGACTCAATTTTGTTTCCCCCACAGCATTGGCATAAACTGTAGACATGTCCCAAAACATAAGTATAATCAAGTTTTATATATTGATAACCTTTTTATGTTCTATTTTCTAGTTTATGACCTTTGAAGTGAAATAATGACTAAAGAAATAATAAATTTGTAAGTTCATAAGACACCAAACTAGTTTTGTAAGTTACATAGTGTCTCTTGACTGCCTTTAATAAATATGTTTCCCAACAAAACAACTGTTTGAAATCAATATCTAATTGTGTCATACAAACACTTGCTTTCTATACATGAATACAGCCTGACACACTTTTTTTTAAAAAAATAAATCGACAAAATCATATGGACACTGTAACTTACAGTTTTTTTAACTCAATTGTTTTTCCCGCGCACAATTAATATAAACTGTAGGCATGTCCAAAAACATAAGTAGAATCAAGTTTTATATATTGATAACCTTTTTATGTTCTATTTTTTAATTTATGACCTTTGAAGTGAAATAATGACTAAAGAAATAATAAATTTGTAAGTTACAAAGACACCTAACCAATTTTGTAAGTTACATAGTGTCTCATGGTTGCTTTTTTAGAATGTTTTGCACAAAACAACAAACATTTGACATCAATGTCAAATTGTGTCATACAATCACTTGCTTTTTATGTCAGAGGACAACTTGAGACACATTTTGAAAAAATCTAAATTGACAAAGTCATGTGGACACCGTAACTTACACAAATTTGACTCAATTGTTTTTTTACCGCACAGAATTAATAAAAACTGTAGACATGCCCAAAAACACAAGAAGATTCATTTTGTATATATATTGATAACTACTTTATGTTCTTTTTTCAATTTATGACCATTTAAATGAAGTAATGACTGAAGAAATAATAAATTTGTAAGTTACAAAGACACAAAATGCGTAAGTTACAAGGTTGAAAAAGACACAGAGGATAATTGTATTGTATTGTATTGTATGGGGTTTTACGTCCCACTCAACAGCTAAGGTCATATGGAGACGGGACCTCGGTTTTAAGTCTCATCCGAAAGACCGGAGAAGCGGGGGATCGAACCAGCGACCCCTGTGTTATAAGTCCAGCGCGTTACCACTGCACCACCTCCGCTCACAGAGGATAATGTTTGAGCTCCTAAATGAATGATGTCACCAAAAGTGTGTTGATGTGGAAAGGTCATAACCCCTTCTAGGTAAATATTTATTCAGGATGAATCCAGTTCATAGTATATGCAAGTTGCTGGGTTGAAAGTGTAAGTTACATTTGGACACGAAACTGGGTGTTTCCAATATTCAGAAAAATGTTGCCCATTACACATTTATATCCAACAACTTGATAATAAAATCGACTTCTCGAGTGTTTTTACAGAGTAATTACACATTTTTTAGAAAAATGTTGGTTTAAAGTACAACCTATTTTTAGCCCTGTTTTCACCTTTCCTATTGGACACCGAATGTAACTTACATCATGGGTTTATTTCAAACAAAATAATTTTCGTACATTGAAAGATAATATTACCAAAGCGGTATATTTGGAAAAATTAATTATTACTTAACCAGTTTTTAAAGAAAAATTGTTTGGATTTTAAAAATTGCAAAAACTATAATCAATCTTGGAAAGCTCCTATTTTCATGTAACGTTTTGTGGGCTGAAAAAACGTCATTTTTTGGCCAATTCATTATAAAATGAAAATGAAACAAAAAATAATGCTTACATTTTATTGGTTAATTTATCTCTTCATTATCAACATAACACACTTGAACAAATAATATGACAGGTTTCTTTTATTAAATACTTTATTTTCATGAATTTTATATACCACCCCCCATTTGGACCAGTATTGTATTTTTACACATAAACATTGATTAATTGACATGATAATCAGTAATTTTGGTTTGATCACTGCAGAGAGATACATGTAAAGTTCTTACCCCTCCACTTTTTGCTGCAGCTGTCTTTGGTCTGGCACCACTCTGTAATCAACAGTAAAACACAATTGTATACTTATTATTCAGAGTTCCAAATAAGACAGGGCAAATGCTTTTCAAAATTATATATTTCATAAATTGTTTATAAAACCCTATGTTGTGGGTACTCATTAGAATAATCTCATTGAGACGATTCAAATGAGTACCCACTACATAGGGTTTCGAAAAGAAATAAAGTTAGAATATCTTCATCTCACTTATCTGTCCCTCTGCATATTGTGTTAGGGACCATGATAACCAATATCAGGAACAAATCTGGAATAACTCTAAATGAGAAAATTCTGGCCGCTTTGGCAGAGTTATATTGAATGGGGTTTAACACCATTTTTAACTGCATTTGTTAATATTACGAGCACCTAACCATACATTCCTGGAATTTCTATCCAAACTGAGTCTCCAGCTGCTCTCTCACATAGATGATTCAAAACCACTGATGAGACAAGTGACTATTTGTCAAATGTCAGACTGGATACAGGTCTAGTCGGGGTACAGATAAAGGAACAAGATGTGTTTGTGAAACACAAATGCCACCTGAAATGGCCATTTTTCTAAAATGTTAAGTTTTCGCAGAGTAAAGGGTTATAAAGGGTTAAGGGATGACCTTGAGGAAGGTCAAATTGCATGGAACAGATAGATATCATTGAAAGGAAGTTGCATACCAAATTTGAGCTTTGTATGTCAAATACTTTTGGAGAAAAGGCAAAGGTTAAGTTTTCGGAGTAAAAGGTTAAGTTTTCGTAGAGTAAAGGGTTGATAAAGGTTAACGGATGACCTTGAGGAAGGTCAAATTGCATGGAACAGATAGATATCATTGAAAAGAAGTTGCATACCAAATTTGAGCTTTGTATGTCAAATACTTTTGGAGAAAAGGCAAAGGTTAAGTTTTCGGACAGACGGACGGACAGACAGACAGACAGACACGAGTAAAACAATATGCCCCCGATCTCTCGATACGGGGGCATAAAAATATGATCAATTGTTCATCAAACCCTGTATTGTGGGTACTCATTGGAATTGTCTCGCCAAGACGATGCAAATGAGTACAAACTACATAGGGTTTGGATTTGATATTCGAAATTTAAAATTCCTTTACATTCTCTTAACTGTTTCCCTGAGAAATATATTATGAGTGATGGGCCTTGATAAACATGGCCGCAATTTTTTCCACGGGAAACTGAGATGATAGGATTCCGCTGAAAACTAGCAGCATTGAGGACTACACATCATACTAACCCATTGGAACTACAGATAAAGTATCCAGCTAAGTAACTGTATCGAAATTAGACTCATATTGGACACAAGGAGCAAGTAGTTTGATGAAAATAAAAATCTCTCTAGAGGACAAAGACTGAAATAATTCGTCTGCTACAATCTAAAAATAATAACTAGTAACTGGTAACCAGTAGATCTACATTCCACAGTACTAAAACAATAACAAGATGGGCGTGTCGATTGAAGCCTGGAGATGCCGGATCGGGTGTTTCATTCAGCCATCAAAACGTAAAAAGTCAGCCAAAGAAATGAGTTTGAGATCTGTCTTTAATGCCATGTCGATTTCTCTTCGTATAGCTCTATTTCTGCTACTAGTGGCCCAGTGTATCGAGCCAAACCCAGGACCCACTCGAGGAGGCAGGGGAGGCAATCACGACACAAACATGACAACCCGCTCAGGCCGAGTCATCGAAACGGGCACCCAACAACATTCTAAAGGTCAGCACCGAGAAGATACCAACGACAATGTATCAAGAACTGTAAGTCCTTCTGATTTGAACTCGCCTATAAGACACAGCTCTGATCAACCACGAATTAATGAATATCTCACGGGAATGAATTCATCTTCAGCTAGTAACCAGGAAAATGCTAACCCTATTGACGCATCACAAACATTTAATATCGGATTATCAGTAGTAAAAGATATACAACAAAATATTAAACAACTCTGCAACAAAGTGGATAACATACAGGAGTCAATGGCAGATTTGAAAGAAGAAAATGCCCATCTGAGAAATGAGAATAAAAAACTTGTAAATGAAATGAAACAGTTAAATGCTAAAGTTGAAAACTTAGAAGCCCAGTCAAGACGCCAAAACTTAAAATTCTATAATGTGCCTGAGAGTGACAAAGAATCGTGGGAAGAAAGCGAAAATAAGATCAGACGGTTTGTAAGTGAGGACCTTGATATAGACGACTCTAATATAAGCATTGAACGCGCTCACAGGCTGCCGGGTAAATATAAACCAAGACCCATAATAGTCAAGTTTTCTTTCTTTAAAGATAAGGAGAGAATTTTACAGAGATTTAGAGAGATGAGGAAAGAAGCAGACGAAAGAAGCATCCCACGATCCAAGATAAATGTAGGTGAAGACTTCCCACAACGTGTAAGTCAGATGAGACGCGCTCTTACACCCTTCATGTTAGATGCGATCCAGGACAAGAAAAGGGCTCAGTTAAGGTACGATGTTTTGATTATAGAGGGGAAACGGTATACCTACGATGAAGAAGCGAAAGACATCACTCCACTGACAACATAGGGGACAGGCCAAAGCCTTCACATTCACAATGTATCCAAGGGAGACAATCGTTATTCATCGAGTGAAAAGGGAGATAATCAAAACATATCATGTGAAAAAGAATTGAACACTAATAGCATAAAAATATGTTCTTGGAATATAAACGGTCTTCTGAAATATGAGTTCGACACACAATTTAAATATGTTTGCAACCAATACGATATTATTGCGCTTGTAGAAACTTGGGGTACAAATGAAAGCAATTTTGAAAACTTTCTACCAGACTATCAGCAGTATCACTACATCAGAAAAATGACAGTTGGTGCACGTAGAGGATCTGGCGGCGTCTAAGTTTTTGTTCGTAATACAGTATTCGACCTATTTAGTATTAAAAGAATCATTTGTGATAATAAAGACACCGTGATACTACATATACAAGCAAAGGAAAAAGAAAACTCTAGAGAAATTGTATTAATATGTGCTTACGTCGCACCAGAAAATTCTAGTGTGTACACTCATAATGATGCAAATGGTATTGAATTATTGCAAATTGCTGTTGATAACGTCATTTCTGACTATCCGAACGCATTGATACTGTTGGCTGGTGATCTGAATGCTCGGACTGCAGACTACCTAGACTATATTCCAGATGATGATCTGTCATATATATTTAATGACAACGCTTTGGACTATCCGTCTGATTCGTTTAGTTTACAGAGATGCTCAAAAGATAAGAAAATCAATACGTTTGGACAGTCTCTTCTTCAAATGTGTTGCTCATTTGACATGCACATATTGAACGGAAGACTGTTTAATGATAAAATTGGAAATTATACATATTTTTCAACGAATGGACAAAGCGTCGTCGATTATTTTATCTCTTCAAGTGATTTATTCTCGTATATAACCGATTTTGGTATTAGTGATGTAGATATGTCTGATCATTTTCCTGTTTACTGCAGTATTAACTTATTTAAAACATGCACAAGTCATGAAACTATAATCGAGAGCAGCAATGATCATCTTTCTAGCTGGAACAAGATGAAATGGAAACCTTATCTGAAAGATCAGTTCGTTTTAAAATTTTCTCGACATTTCGAGACATTTTGCAATGATCTGGACTTATCAGGTACAAATATGATAAATTCTCTTCCATCATTTATAAAGGTTTTTCAGACAGCGGGATCGAGCATGCGACCTTCGGAGCACACGCAACATACGACTACCCAGCCGGAATGGTGGGATGACGAATGTAATAAAGCAAAATGTGATAAATATACGGCATTACGTCAGTTTCGCGTGCTCGATTCCGACGATAGTCGAAAATCATATATCACTCAGCGCAATCATTTTAAGGCCATCTGTAAGCGTAAAAAATCTTCACTATTACGACAGAAACGTAATAATCTCACTTTAGCGCGTAAAAATCCGAAGGAATTTTGGAAGATGATAAAACAAGACTGTAAGATCTCAAACAAACAAGGTAATATATCACCAAACAATTGGCATCGTTATTTCAGCGATTTATTCTCATTTACGCCCAATTATCAAAACGAGTTACCTCCCTTAGACCATAATAATTATGACAATAGCTGTTTAAACAAAGTCATTACAGACGACGAAATAATTCACGGTGTAAATAAAATAAACAATAATCGATCTCCAGGACCAGATGGAATAAATATAGAAATGTTCAAAAGCACACTTACAATTATTTTGCCATACCTTAATAAGTTATTTAATACAGTTTTTGATACAGGAAACTTTCCCCCAGAGTGGGGGAAAAGTATCATTACCCCTATACATAAAAGTGGAAACATTGATGACCCAAATAATTATAGAGCAATTTCCCTAATTGACTCAATAAGTAAAATTTTTATGAGTATTCTCAATTCTCGTTTAAGCAACTGGTGCGAAGAAAATTGTGTAATCGATGAATCACAAGCAGGGTTCCGAAAAAACTATTCAACATGCGATAATATTTTCAATTTAATGGCTGTAGTACAAAAATATCTATCTAAAAAGCGCGGGCGATTTTATTGTATTTTCATCGATTTCGAAAAAGCTTTCGATAATGTACAACATGACCAACTCTGGAAATCCTTAGAAAAGCTTAACATTAATGGGAAATTTCTTACTGTGTTAAAATCTGTATACAGAAGCACAAAGTCATGTGTAAAAATAGATAATAAGCTTACAGAATATTTTGACTGTCAGATCGGAACGCGTCAGGGTTGTATTTCAAGTCCAAAAATCTTCACAATTTTTATTAATGATCTTATTGAAGTCCTCCGTAACACATGTGATCAAGGAATCTTCATTTCAAATGAAATAAATGAGCTCTATGCTTTAATGTTTGCAGACGACATTTCTAGCTTTTCAGACACTACCCTACGCCTGCAAAAACAAATTGATTGTATATCACAATATACTAAAGATAAGGGATTAAAAATTAATTTAGACAAGACAAAAATTTTAGTTTTTAGAAACGGTGGTATCGTTAAACAATCAGAACGTTGGCATCTTGATGGGCAACCAATAGAAATTGTGTCTTTCTACAAGTATCTCGGTGTTTACTTCACACCTAAACTGTCATGGTCTATTACACATGATAAATTGTCCAAGCAAGCAATTAAAGCCAGTTACAGTATCTTTAGATACCAAAAAAAGTTCGGTTATATGATGCCAAACGATATCTTTAAAATATTTGACGCTACTATTAAGCCTATCTTATGCTATGCTTCAAGTATTTGGGGTCATACCTATAACAAATCTATTGAAAAGGTTCATATTCAATTCTGTAAAAGATACTGCTTATTATACCAAAAATGTCCTGATGCGCTTGCCTTGAGTGAATGTGGCAGATTGCCATTATGTACATTTTACATGCATAATTGTGTTAAATATTGGCTTAGACTACTTCGTCTTGAGCAGCACAGATATCCAAAGCAGTGCTATACAATGCTTTTCAAACTTGACAATAGTGGTCGATACACATGGGCTTCATCCATAAAACAACTACTTTATAGCTTTGGTTTTGGATACGTGTGGCTCGCTCAAGAGGTTGGAGATGAAGCACTATTTTTATCAAAGTTTAAACAAAGGCTTATTGATTGCTATTCGCAAAAATTGCATCATGATATCGAGTCATCACCGAAAGGCATTCATTACCAATATTTTAAATCACAAATAAACGTTGAAACGTATTTAACATTAGAATTGAATTTCACTTTGAAAAAAACTTTGGCTAATTTTAGATGTTCTGGACATACTTTAATGATAGAAAAGGGCAGACATTTAGCAATTGACAGGGATTTAAGATACTGTCCGTATTGTGTAACACAGAAAATTTATGTAATCGAAGATGAAATACATTTTTTCTTCCATTGTGCTCTTTACGAACCTATTCGAAAAGTATATTTCCTTTCAAAATGGCTCCAAAATAGATCATCATTTACATTTTATAAAATTCTATCAACTGATAATCATGAACAAATTTATGGTATAGCTAGATATCTATCATCAGCATTTAGTTTTCGTCAAGAATTTTTAGATAGTTCCAAAATTAACACCTAAACGATTTCAGAAAGTTCCAAAACTAACACCTATCACTCTCTTATATAAATGTTTGTACAAATGTTATTATAGGCCGGTGGCCTGCATTATTGAATAAAATGTTGTATTGTATTGTATTGTATGAGCCAGCATATTGAATAAGTTCCCTTTAGGCTTTTCAGCCCAACATGGTTCCAGATCAGCCTGTGTATACACGCAATCTGACCAGGAACCATGTTGTTCTCCAATAGTTTCATCATGGTCTGTAGCAAGCATATGAGAGTAACATAAATCCAGGTAAGACTGCACCTAGGCAAAGCCTGAGCCGCGTTCTTTAGGGCGAGATTTTTTAAGATTTCTTAAGATGTTTTGGATAAAGCGTTTTTAAGACCGAGACTTTGACCAAGCTGTTCCGAATGCTCCATATTTATACAAATGATGTCATCAGAACGTCATTTGTATAAAGTATGGAGCATTCGGAACACCGCAGTTTATAAATTATGGAGCGTTCGGAACGACTCGGTCTAGTCTCTTTTATATTGTTTCTACAGAGTTGACCCAGGAGTTCCGCACTAAGTATAGGGTAATGGCGCCTCCCATTGAGCGTCTTAAAAATCTTGGTCTAAAGAACGCTTTATCCTAAAATATCTTAAGAAATCTCAAGGAATCTCAAGAAATCTCGCTCTAAAGAACGCACCTCTGATCTAGAAACATGCATGTCTCAAATGCCATAAGGGCCTTTTCTCCAGATTCCGGCTCATATAATTTCCATACTTACAGGAGGGGGTGCCCCTGTCCGTATGGTGGGTCCACTCTTGGCTGGTGCAGGAGCGCTGGCTTGTGCTGCAGGTTTGGCTGCACCACCCCCGCCACCTGATCTGGGTTCACCTTTAGCATTCAACAACACAGTCTTCTCACAACATTCCTTGATCTGTAACATAGGTATATGAGTGAGTATAAAATAGAATGATAAAACTTAGTATAGCATTTATGAACCATAGAATAAGTATCAATGAGCAAAAACAGACTTATACCAAAGAACAAAATATTTATATACATGCAATGTGTAATCCTTACCTATAGTGCTATTAGATGACACTTTTTGTTGTCTTAAAAAGGAAAGGTATGAAAAAACAGTGTTGTTAGAAGCAATACCATTATTTCCAATAACCTCTACCAAGAAACACACAAAACAAGATGTGTTTGTGAAACACCAATATCCCCAAAATGGTCAAAGTTAAATTTTCAGACAGACAGATGGACAGACAGACGCATAAAAAACAAAAGGCAAAATGCCCTTATCTTTTGATATGTTGGCATTAAAATAAATCTTGTTGTCTTTAAATTAAAGAGTCGAAACATGTCCCTATCTAATAACCAATCTAATGTCCAAATTACTATTTTGCTAAATTAAAGTAAAATCAGAACAAATGCTATTAAATTTTGAATTCACTAAACATCAAACATTATCTAATTAGTAACTGGTAACGAAGGCAAATAAAGGGTGTGTCGTGACTGATGTACTCATAAGTTATGCTGGATGCTTGTATGAAATTTGAAGAAAGAAATACCAACATCTTTCACTTCATTTTCCAAAAGAAAATGTACCAAGTATAAAAGTATAATTACTAGACTATGTTCAGCCCTACCTTTTGCATTTTGATATCATCGACATCTACAAGATAGGCCATAATATTTTTCTCTGTAACCACTTTCATAGCTGTACCTATAGCCATAAATGAGGCTTCTCTTACGTCTGGGGCTGTATCATTCACAGTCTGTAAAACATTCAACAAGAAACTTCAAAAACTATTTTCATGTTACATACCTCTGTCATGCATAATTGTTCATTATCAATCTTAGGCAATATAGACAAAGATCAGCCTGCACATATGTGCAGTCTGATCTTTATCTATACTGACTGCTTATACTAGCAATATAACGTTTTAATTTGGATCAACAATATATAATGCAACTAGAACTGTTGCAAAGCGGACAAATACACCCCACTAGCGCCTTGTCACTGAAAAGTGCTATAGGTCAAAAGGTTCTTTAGTTGGAGCATGGAAACAGATTTTAAACAAAGTCCAATTGTGACCTTGAACTTTGACCTTCGCAACCCAAAAACAATAGGGCACCTCCTTGGGTCATGGGAAACAACTGTGTAAAGTTTCATGATCCTAGGTCAACCGGTTCATGACTTAGAGCACAGAAACAGATTTTAAACAAAGTCCGATTGTGACCTTAACCATTAACCTTTGTGACCCAAAAACAATAGGGCACCTCCTTGGGTCATGGGCAACAACTGTGTAAAGTTTCATGATCCTAGGTCAACCGGCTCATGACTTAGAGAATAGAAACGGATTTTAAACAAAGTCTGATTGTGACCTTGACCTTTGACATTCGTGACCCAAAAACAATAGGGCACCTCCTTGGGTCATGGGCAACAACTGTGTAAAGTTTCATGATCCTAGGTCAACCGGTTCATGACTTAGAGCACGGAAACAGATTTTAAACAAAGTCCGATTGTGACCTTGACCTTTGACCTTCGTGACCCCAAAACAATAGGGCACCTCCTTGGGTCATGGAAAACAACTGTGTAAAGTTTCATGATCCTATGTCAACCAGTTCATGACTTAGAGCACGGAAACGGATTTTAAACAAAGTCCAATTGTGACATTAACCTTTGACCTTCGTGACCCCAAAACAATAGGGCACCTCCTTGGGTCATGGGCAACAACTGTGTAAAGTTTCATGATCCTAGGTCAACCAGTTCATGAGTTAGAGCACGGAGACGAAGAAGTCTACGGACGGACAGACGGACGGACAGACATGGTGAAACCAATATACCCAGGGCTTCCCCTGGCAATTTCAGACTTGGCGCCAGCAAAATCGCCAATTGAAATTTTTTTGGGCCAATTGGAGCCAGTCAGTGCCAGTAGAGCAGCCAATGGGAAAAGAAGAAAAACATAAAGACCCCCCCCCCCCCTAAAAAAAAGCACCCCAACATTATAGTCTGTAAAAATGCATAATTATCATCACAATTAGGTAATATGTCATGATGTTTATGACTTTTTATTGACATCAATATAGAAATCAAGATCATTAGCATAAATTCTATAATTTGAGTTGATTGGATGCGGTTCCCTCTGATTTACAATAATTATACGGAACGTCACTGACCCCACCCAGTTGTCAATGCGCCCCCCCCTCCCCAAACCACGTGCGCACACACACACACATACAGATTGAAATGCGTGCAGAAATTACATGAGTTATTTTAGGTAAATCGGAGAATCTTAAAGTCAACCTTTTTTCGGCATGCCTTCCGACTAGAACTAGTACATTTTTCAGAACGAATACACGAGGACCTAAAATACGATGTAAATCATTAATTCGTGACGAAACTCAAAACTTCGGAACCTATTGCGGCAATCACTCGATCACAAGCTTTGATAGAATCTACAGATAAGATTTAAAGAAATCTGACTCGGAAAATTCCATGTGAAAACAAGGAATGAAAGTGAATCTTTTTTGATCACAAAAAATTCGATCTGCGATACGATGCTCGGACTCGTAGCCTGAATCGGATTCTGACAAAAGCTTTACCTCGTGTTTTATATCCATTGATTAAAAAGAAAATCTTTTCAAATGCGATAAAAACAAATTCCATTGTGTAATTGATTCGCGAAAGTTTACACGAAATACAAACCGTTTGGGGGTTAAAACATCGTAACGATACGGCGTTTTAGTCACTCGTTATTTATATGACGTCACTACCCCGAGATCAAATAAATGCCGCCGACACATCTGGCCTGTTTGTTCCAGTCTTGACAAAAATGTGTTGTCTTTATAAGGGAATATGTGTAAAGGATTTAGAATACAATTTGTCGGATTTAGGCCGAAATTAAGCTCCAGGTAAACGCACCGGAATAAATTTCCAGTGACTAAAGTTTTCTTCCTCGGCAAGCCACGCGACCAAGACATTTTCACGCATATTGAAACAGTTATTTAGAAGGTGTCATAATCATATGGACAAACTGCTATCTCGGATAATTGGTTACCGATTATCGATTTTTGTTAATCAATGACTGACCAGCACCGATACACGCGACTGTCATAGCTTTTGAGACTCAACCCTTTACCTGAAATCTTGTGTCAGAATACGGCGCAAATAAGTTGTCGCCAATAAAATCGCCAACTGGCAAATTTTGTCGCCAGAATTTTTATTTTGTCGCAATTGGCGCCAGTGGCGATCGACAGCGGGAGCCCTGTATACCCCCTCCAATTGTGACCTTGAACTTTGACCTTTGTGACCCAAAAACAATAGGGCACCTCCTTGGGTCATGGGAAACAACTGTGTAAAGTTTCATGATCCTAGGTCAACCGGTTCATGACTTAGAGCACAGAAACAGATTTTAAACAAAGTCCAATTGTGACCTTGACCTTAAACCTTTGTGACCCAAAAACAATAGGGCACCTTTGGGTCATGGGCAACAACTGTGTAAAGTTTCATGATCCTAGGTCAAACGGTTGTTGACTTAGAGCATGGAAACGGATTTTAAACAAAGTCAGATTGTGACCTTGACCTTTGACATTCGTGACCCAAAAACAATAGGGCACCTCCTTGGGTCATGGGCAACAACTGTGTAAAGTTTCATGATCTTAAGTCAACAGGTTCAAGAGTTAGAGCACGGAAACGAAACAGTCTACAGACGGACAGACGGACAGACACAGACAGACATGGTGAAACCAATATACCCCCCTCTACTTCGTAGGTGGGGGGTATAACAAAGTCCGATTGTGACCCTGACCTTTGACCTTGGTGACCCAAAAACAATAGGGCACCTCCTTGGGTCATGGGCAACATCTGTGTAAAGTTTCATGATCCTAGGTCAACTGGTTCTTGACTTAGAGCACGGAAACGGATTTTAAACAAAGTCCCATTGTGACCTTGACCTTGGTGACCCAAAAACAATAGGGCACCTCCTTGGGTCATGGGCAACATCTGTGTAAAGTTTCATGATCCTAGGTCAAACGGTTGTTGAGTTAGAGCGCGGAAACGAAAAAGTCTACAGAGTCGGACGGACGGACGGATGGACAGACAGACAGACATGGTGAAACCAATATACCCCCCTCTACTTCGTAGGTGGGGGGTATAATAATAGGAGACTCACAAGTTTATCTATTTGTCATGATAAACTATTCAACCTTGCATATGCAGCACAGACAAGGATAAGCCTGTATATACAGACAGTATGAACCCAGCCGACATCATCAGGTATACTTAACCTTTTTGTATTGTAAGACTTGGCAATGGGAGTTTTTTTTAATTACTGAAATTGTTATTCTTACTGGTACAATGTCCTATTCATGCTGCATGTGAAAGTGTACAACACATAACTTTATTTACTTTCCTAGTATATCATTTGCTGTTTTTAGAATCCAATAGTATGTTCCAATTTGAATACTGTCTCCATACATTTTCTTTACCCTTTCACAAACAAGACCTGGTTTTGACGTCCCTAATAGAAAAGGCTTGGGAAAACATTGAAACAAAAGAAGAAACTGCTGATAACCAGCAGTTTCTCCTTTTGTCTCAATATTTTCTATATCATATTTCACCCAAATTCTACCTTTAATAACTTCCATTTTGTCATTGTGGCAGTTTTTGAAGTGGATCACCCTAAAATTTTGCCGTTTGTGAAAGGGTTAATCTCATTTTAAGTAAAAGCACCAAAGTTCATAACAATAGGACTAAATGCCAAAAAATTCACTGCATAAATCAGTTTTTTGTGTAGATGATACAACTTGGGATTCAAAGACAACCATTATCTGTATATGGTTCTTGTCAAAAAAAGTTTGTAAAATTGTTGTTCTTTCCATAATTTTTCTACCCAGAGATATAGGAAAATGTCAAACTTAATTTACTTGAAATTGCTGTCTGCAACAATTTGGAGCAGACCTAATTATTGCCATCTGGTAATGGGTTAATTACACAACATACCTTGAGTAAGACAGTACAGAAAGCCTTTAGTTGTTTCTTTGGTAGAGAACTAAGTGTCAGCCTGGAGAAAGCTCGGGCTAGAAAGTTGGCCGTCTCTGCTTTAATACTAGGATTCTTGTTCTCCAGAGATGTCAATATGTCTTCCTGGATCGGCTCTAAACTTATCTGTGGTGAATAAAAGAAACCAGAATGAATCTAGAATGCAATAAAAGAGCTCAGTATAAAACTAATTGAAGGTATCCAAACCCTCAAAAGCACCAAAGAGCCAGAGGCGAAATTTGAAAAGTCTTAATAATTTCTAAACTGTGTTACATTTCCATTCCAAATACAAACAAAAGCATTTTGCATAGTTTAGAATTTTGAATTAATGCATACTTATGGAAATATTTGATAAAAATGTTAAAAATTACCTCCCTTGCATATAAATATAGAGTAAAATAATATTTCGTCGGTGTAAATGCAAAACCTCGTATGTCGATTGTTGCGATTTTCAAAGTACAAACTTGTGTGCCCAGTTAAATATAATTCTTGCAGGTTTAGAGATATTTTCACTGATCAGTATTAATGACAAATCATTTATGAACAAAGTGTCCAAATTTGAAGTAAAATATTTCAGTTTGGGAAAAGTTATTACACTTTTTTCTCTCCCCTTTAAAATTTTCCAAAAACGAGATGTAAATCATTTTCTTCTTGAATCAAAATCTTGAAATCTGGTACGGTGGATCAACTTATGTGAAGTGTATTAACAAGTGTGTGAAATTTGATGCATTTCGTACGGCTAGAAAGTGTAGATTTTTTCAGGGTCTGTAAACCTTAAGTGCAAAATTAAGTACATATGAACTCAAATTTATTGATAGAGTCTTCAAGAAGTATGAGACTTGCACATCTATGGGTCTTTACACACACTTATGCATAGTTTGAAGCAAATCTGATGGTAGTTGTATGAAGAGTTGACCAGACAAGCATTTCTATCATTTTTTGGAAGTATTGTCCGGACAAGCATTTTTGGTTCTTTTAATTTTCATTGGCCAATATTTTCTACCTTAAAGACCAAAAATCATGAAATTTCATTCACTTGTTAAAATTGTTATCAGCAGCATCTTTGAATTTTGACCAGTTTAACCCTTTCCCAAACAAGACCTGGTTTCGACGTCCCTAATAGAAAAGGCTTGGAAAAACATTGAAACAAAAGAAGAAACTGCTGATAACCAGCAGTTTCTCCTTTTGTCTCAATATTTTCTGTGCTATATTTTACACAAATCCTATCTTTACTTACACCCATTTTGTCTTTTGTGGCAGTTTTTGAAGTGGATCACCCTAAAATTATGCCGTTTGGTATTGGGTTAATATTCAGCAGTCTGGTACAGAGTTAACTAGAACTGTCGCAAAGCGGACAAATACCCCCCACTAGCGCCTTGTCACTGAAAAGGTGCTGTAGGTCAACCGGTTCTTGACTTAGAACACGGAAATGGATTTTAAACAAAGCCTGATTGTGACCTTGACCTTTGACCTTGGTGACCCAAAAACAATAGGGCACCTCCATGGGTCATGGGCAACAACTGTGTGAAGTTTCATGATCCTAGGTCAACCGGTTTTTGACTTAGAGCACAGAATCAGATTTTACACAAAGTCCAATTGTGACCTTGACCTTTGACCTTGGTGACCCAAAAACAATAGGGCACCTCCTTGGGTCATGGGCAACATCTGTGTAAAATTTCATGATCCTAGGTCAACCGGTTCTTGACTTAGAGCACGGAAACGGATTTTAAACAAAGTCTGATTGTGACCTTGACCTTTGACCTTGGTGACCCAAAAACAATAGGGCACCTCCTTGGGTCATGGGCAACAACTGTGTAAAGTTTCATGATCCTAGGTCAACCGGTTCTCGACTTAGAGCACGGAAACGGATTTCAAACAAAGTCCGATTGTGACCTTGACCTTTGACCTTGGTGACCCAAAAACAATAGGGCACCTCCTTGGGTCATGGGCAACAACTGTGTAAAGTTTCATGATCCTAGGTCAAACGGTTGTTGAGTTAGAGCACGGAAACGAAAAAGTCTACGGACGGACGGATGGACGACTGGACGGATGGACAGACAGACAGACATGGTGAAACCAATATACCCCCCTCTACTTCGTAGGTGGGGGGTATAAATATTCTAAAACCACTATACTTACAGAGAGGAAGACATGGTCAGCTGCATCTCTAAGTGCCGCCACCACTGTAGGCTTCTTTTCTTTAAACTTTTCTAATATCACAGAAAAACTCTGAAATAAACAAAGTCTGACCAGTTGAAACCTATTGAATTGAACTCATATCTCTGCCATGTAACTAATGTGTAATTATCTATTCATCTCTCTTTGGAGCCAGCATGCAATAGACAAGGAAGTCTCAAAACATGGTCAAATGATTAAGTCAACTGCTACAACTATTTTCTATTTCCAATAATAAGTATGATTGTGATGACCTTCACAATATAAAATCATGGCACTATTAACACAGTGTATAATCGCATGACTTAGAATTTCAGATAATCTTCAATAACTTTGTCAATACTTGGCCAATTTGAATTTGGTTTGAAGCAGACACTCACTCACTCCCGGGTTTCATATTTAACGTGCAGGTGTAGAAGCACTGTCCACATCAGTGGGCTACTTTCCAGGTAGCTGGCTAGCTGCACGCATGGCTGTTCTCACTCCCTGTCTCCAGTCCTTCTTATTGTGTGGGTCAATGGTAGATAGATTCCATTCCCTGCGATCCCTCTCTGTCAATTGTTTCAAAGTTATCTTGGGCCTTCAGTTCCTGTGACCTGCATGTCATGTGCCGTTTTTATAGCCCCGTCGGATCTCTCCACATGTCCATACCATCTGAGCCTTCGTTCTCTCAAGATGGGTTCTAAGTCATCAAGACCAAGCTGTTTACATAGCTCCTTTGACCTGATGTTGGAGATATCTTGTGGACGTACATTGCAGATCCGTCTAATCATCGCACGGTCATTTCGTTGCAGGCGTTGTAGGTTGGGCTTGGAAAGGGGCCATGTCTCGCTTGCATAAATCATGACGCTTCTGACGCATGTTGAGTAGACTTTTCCTCGTGTTTGGTAGGTGAGGTGGCGTGAAATGAGTATTGGCATCAGCTCTTTAAACTTCTTCCATGCAGATTTGACTCTAGTTATGGTGGCTGAGTCGCATCTACCAGCTGCCGAAAGCATGTCTCCCAGGTAGCAAAACGATGCCACCACCTCCAACTTGTCTTGTCCTACCTGCACCTCTGACTGGGGTCTTCCGTCTAGTGGTCTTGCTGCTCCCATACAGCGGGCACACTTGAAGTTTGGGTCCTCTTTGAGCTTTTTCAGTCCGCTGCATTTCTTGTGGACCCAGCTATTGCAACCACTGCATAGGATGCTGTTATTACCTACTCCAGTGCGGCATACAGCGCATGGGAACTTCCCAGAGCACTCCAGAGTATCCAGTCCCTTTCCGCAGATCATGATCTTCGTCTTCGCAGACAAGGCGGGAAAATGTTAGGAATAACCTGGACGTTTTAAATTTTTGAAAAATCAATTGATAAACAAGAGTTGTACGCAGACAACGTAGCTCGCCTATACGAGAGCTTGTCACAAAAACAGCATTTTTTTTAAAAGTAGGTCAAACTCCAAGGTCAAGGTCACAAGGTCAAAGGTCATGGTCCCAAATGAAAGGTCTTGTTGAGATGTATCTATGTATGAAATATCAAGGCTGTATCTCTAATAGTGCCTGAGATATAGGCCAGGTTAAAGTTTCTCAAAAGTAGGTCAAACTCCAAGGTCAAGGTCACAAGGTCAAAGTCCCAAATGAAAGATCTTGTCGAAATGTATCTATGTATGATATATCAAGGCTATATCTCTAACAGTGCCTGAGATATAGGCCAGGTTAAAGTTTTTCAAAAGTAGGTCAAACTCCAAGGTCAAGGTCACAAGGTAAAAAGGTCATGGTCCCAAATTAAAGGTCTTGTCGAGATGTATCTATGTATGAAATATGAAGGCTGTATCTCTAATAGTGCCTAAGATATAGACCAGGTTAAAGTTTTTCAAGTGAAGACGGGACGGGACGCGACGCCGACACTAGGGCTGTGACATTAGCTCCCCGGACATAAAGTCCCGGCTAGCTAAAAAGTTATTGAAGATAAACCAAAATTTTGGTTTATCTTCAATAACTTTTTTATCAGTTGATTTTTCAAAAATCCAACACGTTCATCTAATGCGTGACGTCTGTCCACATTCTCTGCTTCAAACCGAATTCAATTTGATCAAGTATTAACAAAACTATTTAAGATTTTCTGAAATTCTGAGTCACGTGATTATACACCGTGTATAGTCATCTTAATTCAATTCACCTTTAGACTTATCAGGACAACTTAATTTGTATTCTGTAGGGCTCCAGATAAGAAGGGGTGAAGACATTCTAACTTTGTTATTTCAATTCCAAACCCCATGTTGTGGGTTTGATGAACAATAACAGAATTATTGCAGTTTGAAATTCATCACCCACTCTTGTCTGGAGCTCTGATTCTGTCTAAAACAAGACAAAACATATTTTGGAAGATTTGCGTACTTACATTTGTAGCATAAGGACTAAACTTCTTTCTCAATCCTTTCGCGAGTCCTGCCAGACATTTACCTCCGATAGCCACTAGCATCACATTTGTATCTTTAGCAATCACCTGTCATGTACAGTTATATATGAGCCAGGATATGGAAAAACGTCCCTTATAGCATTTGAGACTGCCATGTTTCAATATCAGGCTGTGTTCGGTTAGTCTGACCTGGATCCATGTTACTCTCATGTGGTTTCTAAAGACCATGACGAAGCTATTGGAGAACAACATGGTTCCTGACTGTGTATACACAGTCTGATCTGGAATAATGTTGGGCTCAAAAGCCGTAAGGGACCTTTTTTCAGATCCTGATTCATATGTAAATTGCAATTTCTATGATATTAGGTTGACAAACATACATGAATTTGAATTGCTCTGGTAAAAAACAAACATTATTTTACATCAAAACAAATTAGGCTTGTGGAACACAAATTCCCCTAAAATTACTATTTTTCTGAAATAGGATATAAACTTGGTACAAAAAATGTGTGTCAAGTTTCAAATTTCTTTATTGTATGAGACAGAGTTGTCCATAGCTAATTAGTATTTTGTTCACATCATTTTACCTTTAGAATGGCCCTGACCAGGTTACCATAATCCCCAGCTTCTATCTTTGGACACTCACACAGTTTCTGAGCTGCTTCCAAAACCTCTTTTCTTTCTTGCCACTTTTTGGCCTCCTGGAAAACATAGACAAACCAACATTTTTAAGTACATGTAATTACAGAGCATCAGATAAGGGGTTAACACATTCTTAATTTGTTATTTTAAATCCAAATCTTATGTTGCGGGTACTCATTTTAATTATCTCGACAAGAGGATTCTAAGAAAGTAACCACGACATAGGGCTTGATGAATGTTTAGTGAAATGATGCATTTTGAAAAGCCTTCATTCCCTCTCATGTGGAGCTGCAAGTTTATTCATTTATTGAAATATCAATGTAAATCACTTGTACAAGATGAACTGTTTTATTCATAAATAAGATTTTTCAATATTAGGCAAATCTTTGTGGTTAGAAAGATCAAATTAATACTCTACAAAATACTACCAATTTTTGCATTATCTATAGGTAGTATTTTCAACATCACATTAACAACACATGAGCATTAGTGATAACTTACAATTTTTTCATAGAAATCTTTAGGCAGTGCATTCAGTACATTGACAGCCTCCATGAGTTCATATGCATCTACTTCTTAATTATAGCACCCCATAGAGCATTAGTGATAACTTACAATTTTCTCATAGAAATCTTTAGGCAGAGCATTCAATACATTGACAGCCTCCATGAGTTCATATGCATCTACTTCTTAATTATAGCATCACATAGAGCATTAGTGATAACTTACAATTTTCTCATAAAAATCTTTAGGCAGTGCATTCAATACATTGACAGCCTCCATGAGTTCATATGCATCTACTTCTTAATCATAGCATCACATAGAACATTAATGATAACTTACAATTTTCTCATAGAAATCTTTAGGCAGTGCATTCAGTACATTGACAGCCTCCATGAGTTCATATGCATCTACTTCTTAATCATAGCATCACATAGAACATTAGTGATAACTTACAATTTTCTCATAGAAATCTTTAGGCAGTGCATTCAGTACATTGACAGCCTCCATGAGTTCATATGCATCTACTTCTTAATGATAGCAACACATAGAGCATTAGTGATAACTTACAATTTTCTCATAGAAATCTTTAGGCAGTGCATTCAGTACATTGACAGCCTCCATGAGTTCATATGCATCTACTTCTTAATCATAGCATCACATAGAACATTAATGATAACTTACAATTTTCTCATAGAAATCTTTAGGCAGTGCATTCAGGACATTGACAGCCTCCATGAGTTCATATGCATCTACTTCTTAATTATAGCATCAGATAGAGCATTAGTGATAACTTACAATTTTCTCATAGAAATCTTTAGGCAGGGCATTCAATACATTGACAGCCTCCATGAGTTCATATGCATCTACTTCTTAATTATAGCATCAGATAGAGCATTAGTGATAACTTACAATTTTCTCGTAGAAATCTTTAGGCAGTGCATTCAGTACATTGACAGCCTCCATGAGTTCATATGCATCTACTTCTTAATGATAGCAACACATAGAGCATTAGTGATAACTTACAATTTTCTCATAGAAATCTTTAGGCAGTGCATTCAGTACATTGACAGCCTCCATGAGTTCATATGCATCTACTTCTTAATGATAGCAACACATAGAACATTAATGATAACTTACAATTTTCTCATAGAAATCTTTAGGCAGTGCATTCAGGACATTGACAGCCTCCATGAGTTCATATGCATCTACTTCTTAATTATAGCATCAGATAGAGCATTAGTGATAACTTACAATTTTCTCATAGAAATCTTTAGGCAGGGCATTCAATACATTGACAGCCTCCATGAGTTCATATGCATCTACTTCTTAATTATAGCATCAGATAGAGCATTAGTGATAACTTACAATTTTCTCGTAGAAATCTTTAGGCAGTGCATTCAGTACATTGACAGCCTCCATGAGTTCATATGCATCTACTTCTTAATGATAGCAACACATAGAGCATTAGTGATAACTTACAATTTTCTCATAGAAATCTTTAGGCAGTGCATTCAGTACATTGACAGCCTCCATGAGTTCATATGCATCTACTTCTTCTTGGCCCTCTGTGGAAATATAATACATTCATTAACACATCACCAGAAGGAAAAATTTTGGACTGCTCCAAATTGAAGGAAAATGCAGAAAACAATTTCAAGTTAATATAATTTTATATTTCTTGGTCTTTTTGGGAAGAAAACATTGTGGGAAATGAAGAAATTGCTTGTCATAAGCAATTTCTTCATTTTCCACATTGTTTTCCTCAGCCATTTTCTTTTGAGGCGTTAAAAAGAGTTACTATGCGGTAATGGGTTAAACTCTCTATAGCAATTAAAACCTTTCTAAACTAATATTTCTTTCAGACCAGTCAAAATTATTTTGTCCTGTAGACAACAAAATGATAACTTGTATTTTACAGCATGAAATATTGGGGAACAAGAGCTTCGCAGAGCGGCGCATATACGCCCGAGAGGGGCTTGTCAGTAAAATTGGCCATTTTTTCAATTCAAGGGCAGATAATTCAAACATGAAATGTTATCAAAATTTTGTTTGCACAACAAGACACCATAGAGATTCATTGTGGCTAGTTTGATAAAAATTTTGGTTGAAACTGTAGGAGTTGCGCACAGGAGAAAATGGGCATTTTTGAGAAAATGGGCATTTTTTCTTAAATTCAAGGGCAGGTAATTCAAGAACGAAAACAGTTATCTAAATTCTTTAAGCAGTGTGCACAACTAGACACCATGGAGATTCATTGTGGCAAGTTTGATCAAATTCTGATCAAAACTGTAGGAGTTGCGCACACATGACAAGAGCTGTCCGAAGACAGCGCGCTCAACTTTCTAAGTTGCTTAGTATAAAGGGGGCATAACTCCAAATAGAGTGGTCCCAGGGTCATAGGCCCTGATAGTAAGGTAGAGGGTGTGATGGTGAATAAGTCTTCCAAGTTTGGGTTGAATCCCTTTGATAGTATGGAAGTTATTGATGTTTGAAAAAACTTTAACCTTGGTTGCAACGCCAACGCCCGGGTGACAGTATAAGCTCTCATTTTCTTTGAAAAGTCGAGCTAAAAATGGGCATTATTTTTAAGCAGATAATTCAAGAACGAAAAGAGTTAATTGAATTCCGTAAGCAGTATGCACAACTAGACACCATGGAGATTCATTGTGGCAAGTTTGATCACATTCCGATCAAAACTGTAGGAGGAGTTGGGCACACAAGAAATTGCTAACGGACAGACAGACAGACAAGCGGGGCCATAACATAATACGACCCTTCGGGCGTATAAAAAGGAAACTTTTCTCTAATTTTTTTTCTAAAGCTGTCGCTACTTGGGACAAAGGGAGGACTTCATTTCATGAGAGTTTATTATTTTCTCACAAACAAAAACCATAATACTCCACAACCAGGAAACCAGAAAATCTTTTCTTATTTAGCCCCTAAGTGTCCATTGAAACAAATTTTAGGCTTTTATTGTTTTCGGGGTTTTTTAACATCTTTTTAACCAGCTCAATACCTACCTTCTTCCTCCTCCACTACCCCAGCCTCCGCCATGGCTGCCTTCTCCTCCATTTTAGCCTTCAAGTCTTGTTGAGACTTCAGAAATCTCGCTTGTTGTGCTTTCTCCTGGGGTAACTTCTCAAACTCAGCTTCTAACTCAGATACCTGAACATTACAAGTTGAAGACATGGGTATACTAGTGCAAAACTGTTGCAAATGTAAATATTCATATCAGTCTTGTACCTAAACATCAGGCTGCATATGAATTCCAGATATAACTTTTTACTAAAATAGATACAATTTCATTACATAATCACAACAATTTTGCCTTTCACAGTGAATGAAATATATCTGAGGATCCAAGTTTACTTTTTTTACTAGAAAACAAAATTAACATGAAAGGAAGATAACACTAACTTTTATCATAAAATGTCCAAACAGCAGAGCTTAAAGAAGCAGAAATTTCAAATGCAGATCAAACAACATGGGGATGGGTTAATGATAGTGATATTGAAACATATTTTAAAATACATTTAAATAAGCTTTATTTTCCTGCAGTATGCTTTGAGCATTTTGATTGCTGCATATTTTTTTTTTTCCATTGCAAGACTGATTGAGTTAGTTTTGTAAGAAAGCGTGTTATACCTGTACAGGTTTGAAGTCTGTAAGTTTGGGTTTGATGGCCGCCCCCACCCATCTGAACATTTCTACCACCAACATTTTGGCTTCTTCTCTAACATTTTTATCTCTGTCCTCCATTAATTTGGGTAAAAACTTCAACAGTGGCTTAATCTGGATGATCTTGTTACCAAAATCCCTGAAATACACAACAAACATTTGAGCCAGGATCTGGAAAAACGTCCCTTATAGCATTTAAGACAGCCAGATTTCAAGGTCAGCCTGTGCCTAGATGCAGCCTAGCCAGCATCTTTGCTACTCTCAAATGGTTGCTACTGGCCATGTGCTAGCTATTGGAGAACATCATGGTTCCTGGTCAGACTGCGTGTATACGCAGGCTGATCTGGAACCATGTTGTTCTCAAATGCTATAAGGGACGTTTTACCAGATCCTGGTTCATTTATACCAGACCATTCCCAAACTCGAAATAGAAGGCATCAATTTACTATCAATGTCTAACCGAAATGAGAGAATTTATCAGAGCATAGAATTTGCATAGAGCTTGGATTCGCATATTAAATAATTCAAACAGTGACAAAATTTGTTTAAGCCTAGAATCCCATTTTAAAGTAGATTTCTAATGATGATTCAAATATGAAATATATATAACACCATGTGCTGTTTCTCTTTTCAACTTTGATAGGCCTTCGATCAATCATTTTTGTTTTTCTTATGTAAAGAATGAATGCTTTTTGATAAGTGATAGAGAGGGCACATTAACAAATTTCAAGCAAATTTTTCAAGCAGAATTGACCAGTCATCCTAAGTGAATATTGTCTCTATAACCCTTTAACCCAACAGACAAAACTAAGCCTAGGTAGTCCCAATTTAAAGGTGCTGTTGACAATAGTTGTTGATAATGATAAGATTTGTTTACTAAATATAGCACAGAAAATATTGAGGCAAAATGAGAAAATGCTGGTTATCCCAAACCATCTATAATATGGATATCAAAACTAGATATTGCTTGCCAAAGGATTAGAACCCACACTCACCTTAAAGCTTCTCTGAGAGTCTGTACACAAGCACTGACTATTTTAGGGTTCTTGTTGGCCAGCCCCTCAACCAGACATTCAGCGACAGCCTCTTGTTTTTCTGCCTCGATGTACAACATAATGATCTCCTTCCCACCCTCCTTCGTCTTCTGTTTAGGAGCACTGATACACTTGGCAACAACACCCGACACTACTTCAGGGGCAGTCCTACAGGTATTGACAAATAACAACATTAAACCATATTTGCTAAAAATCATAATAAAGTCTTGAAGTAGAAGTGAAGCAACAGCTTGATATTATCCATTACTAAACAGTAAAATTCTGGACTGTTCTAATTTGTTGCAGATAACAATATCAAGTCTGTGAAATTTTCCAATATCTTTGCATTTTGGGTGAGAAAACATTTTGGATAATGAAGAAATTGCTTTCATAAGCAATTTCTTCATTTTCCATAATGTTTTCCCAAACATTTTTCTTTAGGGGCGTCAAAAAGCATCCCTAACTTCTCTGAGAGTCTGTACACAAGCACTGACAATTTTAGGGTTCTTGTTGGCCAGCCCCTCAACCAGACATTCAGCGACGGCCTCTTGTTTCTCTGCCTCGATGTACAACATAATGATCTCCTTCCCACCCTCCTTTGTCTTCTGTTTAGGAGCACTGATACACTTGGCAACAACACCCGACACTACTTCAGGGGCAGTCCTACAGGTATTGACAAATAACAAGATTAAATCATATTTGCTAAAAATCAGAATAAAGTCTTGAAGTAGAAGTGAAGCAACAGCTTGATTTAACCCATTACCAACCAATGTATGTCTAGACTGTTCTAATTTGTTGCAGATAACAATATCAAGTCAGTGAAATTTCAAATATCTTTGCATTTTGGGCGAGAAAATATTTTGGATAATGAAGAAATTGCTTTCATAAGCAATTTCTTCATTTTCCATAATGTTTTCCCGAGCATTTTTCTTGAGGGGCGTCAAAAAGCATCACTAGCTTCTCTGAGAGTCTGTACACAAGCACTGACAATTTCAGGGTTCTTGTTGGCCAGCCCCTCAACCAGACATTCAGCGACGGCCTCTTGTTTTTCTGCCTCGATGTACAACATAATGATCTCCTTCCCACCCTCCTTCGTCTTCTGTTTGGGAGCACTGATACACTTGGCAACCACACCCGACACTACTTCAGGGGCAGTCCTGTAGATATTTACAAACATTCACAATAACCCAACAAGACCTGGTTTTGACGTCCCTAATAGGAAAGTCTTGGGAAAACATTGAAACAAAAGAAGAAACTGCTGATAACCAGCAGTTTCTTCTTTTGTCTCAATATTTTCCATGCAATATTTTACACAAATTCTATCTTTTATTACTTCCATTTTGTCATTTTTTTCATTTTTGAAGTGGGTCACAATAAAATTTTGCCGTTTGGGAAAGGGATAAAATCTTGAAGTACAAGGCATGCAACAGCTTGATATTACCCATTTCCAAACAGTTTAATTCTGGACTGTTCTAGTTTGTTGCAGACAACAATATCAACTCGTTGAAATTTCAAAAATCTCTGCATTTTATGTGAGAAAACATTTTGGATAATGAAGAAATTGCTTTCATAAGCAATTCCTTCATTTTCCCTAATGTTTTCCCAAGCATTTTTCTTGGGGGGCGTCAAAAAGCATCACTAGCTTCTCTGAGTGTCTGTACACAAGCACTGACAATTTTAGGGTTCTTGTTGGCCAGCCCCTCAACCAGACATTCAGCGACGGCCTCTTGTTTTTCGTCCTCGATGTACAACATAATGATCTCCTTCCCACCCTCCTTCGTCTTCTGTTTGGGAGCACTGATACACTTGGCAACAACACCCGACACTACTTCAGGGGCAGTCCTGTAGATATGCACATACAATGACAAGCAGGGCTCGCGCTGGCGATCACCACTTGAGCCATTGGCGACAATTTCGAAAATGTGGCTCAAAAAAATCGAATGTGGCTCAAAGGCTAAAACTCCAACTTTTAACCGTAAATCAATCGCCAATAGAACACGAGTGTCAACACTTACTTATTGTTTAACATGAAAAATCGATAATACGTAATTGGCTTCTCCTAAACGGTCGAGTAAGCACACCTGTTACAATTAACTGTGACCTTTATGTAATCACGCGGCTGCAGAAAGAGATGACGCGTCTGTGTTAAAAGTAAAACCACATAACGTCAGTTCATTTACTTCATAGCAAGCCTCCGGAAAACCGAGAATTTGTCGGTCTGGACTGGATTTTGAATTTGGGAACCGATTGAAATCATCAAATTAACCGAAAAAATCGGTCCAGAGATTTTCCACTATCAATCAAAGTCAACATAACAATTAATAATCTCATCATTTTCACACTTTACCTCAGGATTAAGGGGTGACAGAAATCGATAATCTGCCCGCAGGCATGTTGATTACAGTTAGTTGAATTTTCGCGGATGGATAATCTCAGATTTAGCTGCATAGACCAAACACATCGTCATATTTCAACAACTAGATGCCGAAGGGCAACATGTCGAGCCCGGAAGGGCAACATGTCGAGCCCGCTCATTTTGAAGAAAGAAGACCATACCTATGTCTACAGCTGTCATTACAATGGCGTTGTAAAAGTGGGGACAAAATAAGTTGGAATGATGGGGATCATGGTGAGACAGTTTATTGTTCACAAAATATTACAAGTCTATGTATTTATAACGAGATACCAGAATGGATTAATTTGAGTATACATATGTGACCCGTCACGCTAAAAGGGACCTTATGCTAAGTCCATAAAACCAAATTCCGAGAAATATACCAGACCAAGCAGAAGTCCATCCGATGTCGTATTTGGAAAACGAAAATATTGTAAGGTAGAGAAAACATTCTAGATTCAGAAAATACTTAAACGTGAAAAGTTTCGACCCTAGTCAGGCTGCGCGGACTGCGCAGACGGACTAGGGTCGATACTTTTCACAAATCCGATAAGGTCCCTTTTAGCGCGACGGGTCACATATAAGGAAAATAAGCCATGCCCCCTGGCACCCATTTTTTGTACGGATCGGAATAATTTGAACATTCTGAGAAGTACGAAAATTAGCTGCACGTAGCTGTACGTGGCCATGTTTTTTACGGATTGAGATAATTTGAACAATCTTGGTAGAGGGCCATCCAAAGAATATTTGTGCCAAATTAGTTTGAAATCTGGGCTGTAGTTTTGGAGGAGATGAATTTCAAAGTTTGACTATATACATAAACTAGATGCCGAAGGGCAACATGTCGAGCCCGCTCATTTTGAAGAAAGAAGACCATACCTATGTCTACAGCTGTCATTACAATGGCGTTGTAAAAGTGGGGACAAAATAAGTTGGAATGATGGGGATCATGGTGAGACAGTTTATTGTTCACAAAATATTACATGTCTATGTATTTATAACGAGATACCAGAATGGATTAATTTGAGTATACATATGTGACCCGTCACGCTAAAAGGGACCTTATGCTAAGTCCATCTTACTGAGCTTGACATTTGTGCCAAGTTATTTCTGAATCCCTCCATCCATGGTGAAGTTATGGCCCGGACAAGCAAAAATCATCTCATTTTTGACATTTGACCTCCAAGTTTGACCTTGACCTTTGAGCTTGGAATCTGGTTTTTGCACGCGACACTCCGCCTTACTGAGCTTGACATTTGTGCCAAGTTATTTCTGAATCCCTCCATCCATGGTGAAGTTATGGCCCGGACAAGCAAAAATCATCTCATTTTTGACATTTGACCTCCAAGTTTGACCTTGACCTTTGAGCTTGGAATCTGGTTCTTGCACGCGACACTCTGCCTTACTGAGCTTGACATTTGTGCCAAGTTATTTCTGAATCCCTCCATCCATGGTGAAGTTATGGCCCGGACAAGCAAAAATCATCTCATTTTTGACATTTGACCTCCAAGTTTGACCTTGACCTTTGAGCTTGGAATCTGGTTCTTGCACGCGACACTCTGCCTTACTGAGCTTGACATTTGTGCCAAGTTATTTCTGAATCCCTCCATCCATGGTGAAGTTATGGCCCGGACAAGCAAAAATCTTCTCATTTTTGACATTTGACCTCCAAGTTTGACCTTGACCTTTGAGCTTGGAATCTGGTTCTTGCACGCGACACTCCGCCTTACTGAGCTTGACATTTGTGCCAAGTTATTTCTGAATCCCTCCATCCATGGTGAAGTTATGGCCCGGACAAGCTCCATCCGGACGGACGCACGCACTAACGCACGCACTAACGCACGCACGCACTAACGCACATACACCGAACCACCATTGTGACAACTATGTCGAGCTCACCGCAAGCGGGCTCGACAAAAATCAACTCATTTTTTACATTTGACCTCAAAGTTTGACCTTGACCTTTCATCTTGGAATCTGGTTCTTGCACGCGACACTCCATCTTACTGAGCTTGACATTTGTGCCAAGTTATTTCTGAATCCCTCCATCCATGGTGAAGTTATGGCCCGGACAAGCAAAAATCATCTCATTTTTGACATTTGACCTCAAGTTTGACCTTGACCTTTGAGCTTGGAATCTGGTTTTTGCACGCGACACTCCGCCTTACTGAGCTTGACATTTGTGCCAAGTTATTTCTGAATCCCTCCATCCATGGTGAAGTTATGGCCCGGACAAGCAAAAATCATCTCATTTTTGACATTTGACCTCCAAGTTTGACCTTGACCTTTGAGCTTGGAATCTGGTTCTTGCACGCGACACTCTGCCTTACTGAGCTTGACATTTGTGCCAAGTTATTTCTGAATCCCTCCATCCATGGTGAAGTTATGGCCCGGACAAGCAAAAATCATCTCATTTTTGACATTTGACCTCCAAGTTTGACCTTGACCTTTGAGCTTGGAATCTGGTTCTTGCACGCCACACTCTGCCTTACTGAGCTTGACATTTGTGCCAAGTTATTTCTGAATCCCTCCATCCATGGTGAAGTTATGGCCCGGACAAGCAAAAATCTTCTCATTTTTGACATTTGACCTCCAAGTTTGACCTTGACCTTTGAGCTTGGAATCTGGTTCTTGCACGCGACACTCCGCCTTACTGAGCTTGACATTTGTGCCAAGTTATTTCTGAATCCCTCCATCCATGGTGAAGTTATGGCCCGGACAAGCTCCATCCGGACGGACGCACGCACTAACGCACGCACGCACGCACTAACGCACGCACGCACTAACGCACTAACGCACATACACCGAACCGCCATTGTGACAACTATGTCGAGCTCACCGCAAGCGGGCTCGACAAAAACCTCGTAACCTCACCTCAAAACAAGCTTTATTTACAAGGTTTTTATGTAAAGGTAGCGATACGCTAATCGGTCCTTTAAATGTTCTATTCTCTCAACCTAGTTTCTAGTTTCCGGTCTGGAATTGATCACGTGAGCGGGCACTTTTTTTCCATATTAGGCAAGCATTACGATGATTTGTTTACAAACTGCGCGTGGGATAGCAATCTGCAGGTGCGTGAGGTGATGAATCGAGTTGAACAAGGACTTTCACGTGGCCGACAATAGCGAGATTTCTCGCGACAGAAGCGGACGTATAATTAATTTACGGCAGCCATGTATAATTATTACATACTTGATTTATTCCTTCGTCTTGTTAAAATAGTATTTTTTTCCGTTGGACGTAATAGACATTCGAAAGTTCTGCAAATAAGCGATTACGATTTACCAGAGGGAGGTAATTGGAACAACAGCTGATCAATTTGACCTATATCGGGTCATGTGACTTTTTATTCTCGGGGACCATCTCAAACATTCCATGCGCAGTAAAAACTTCTGGGAAATACTTCAAATGTCACCTTACGACGATTTCATTCTTTTACTTTGTAAGAGTGATTAGATTATTTTCATCCTGAACAATGCATGTTCTTGTAGTTGCACAGACGAAGTTAAATTACCGAAATTGCCGAAAGTGCCTAGTCAGGCCCTTTAAAGAAAGTGAAAGTAAAATTGTCATTAGTTTTCGCGCATCTTTCACTCGTTAAAGATCATAATTGAATTCCACTGTCGGGAATTGAAATATGGAAAAGAAGGTAACCCGAACTGTTTTATAAATAGGAAAGATGTGTGTGTGTGTGTGTGTGTGGGGGGGGGGGGGGGGTCCTAGTTTGGACCGTGTGTGTGTGTGTGGGGGGGGATGTTTCCCGACCGGGGGGGGGGGGGGGGGGGGGGGGGGCGGTGTCATGTGGACCGATTCAGATTTCGAAATTTCCGGAGCCCTGCTTCATAGATAGCGTTTTATTTTCATCGCGTTATCCATTTTCCAGCCTTTAGTGGTAAACAAACTGTAGTAACGTAACCATATTTGGATGGGGAAAAACCAAGTGATTATATTGAGACAGGAATTTTCCGTTGGGAATATGAATAATTTCCTTATCATAAAGACATGTTGATTTTCTCAACTATGTACGAAAAATAGTGTTGAAAAGATGTCTTGCTCTAATGAAGCAGTATGGCGGACTCGTAGGTAAAATCTAAAACGAATCATCAAGTTTTTCGCTATGATATCGCAGGTAAATGAAGCATGTGATAAGAAAAAGATGGAAGGGAAAACCCTGATTATGTCATCAATCGACGACTCACTGTGTTTGCGGCGATTTCTTTGATCTCTCAGAAATCATCGCATATGAGTAACATGGGTTTGCTATGTTTTCATGTTTAGTTTTACTTTCGGGATTGTTGGACATTACCGAAATCTCCGATCAACATTCAGAATAATGAAACCTAATTCTACCGTGCTTTTGAAAATTAGTGTTGTTAAATTAGCAAATGGAATTTAACACAAAGCAGACAACATGCAGTTTTGCGACGTGCATGTAGCCTCTAGCAGACAGATATATTTACTGTATTAATTAGATTATTGCAGATGACGACAACAGAGGGGGGGGGGGGGGGGGTTAATACAGTCATTGGCTCCAGTGGCACTAAAATGGCTCGGGAATTTTCAAAGTGGCTCAAAGGGTGGCTCAAACTTTTTTTGACCCAGCGCTAGCCCTGACAAGATTAAATGTTTGCATATGCACATACAATGACAAGATTAAATGTTTGCATATGCACATACAATGACAAGATTAAATGTTTGCATATGCACATACAATGACAAGATTAAATGTTTGCATATGCACATACAATGACAAGATTAAATGTTTGCATATGCACATACAATGACAAGATTAAATGTTTGCATATGCACATACAATGACAAGATTAAATGTTTGCATATGCACATACAATGACAAGATTAAATGTTTGCATATGCACATACAATGACAAGATTAAATGTTTGCATATGCACATACAATGACAAGATTAAATGTTTGCATATGCACATACAATGACAAGATTAAATGTTTGCATATGCACATACAATGACAAGATTAAATGTTTGCATATGCACATACAATGACAAGATTAAATGTTTGCAAAGATTCAGAATAAAATCATGAAATATTTCTAAATGATGTAACAGGTTGATTTAACCCATTACCAGACAGTAAAATTTTGGACTATTTCATTTTGAAAGGCAACGAAAGGTGTAGAAGACAACAATATCAAGTTGGCGAAATTTCAAATATCTTTGCATTTTGGAAAAGAAAATATTGTGGATAATGACAAAATTGCTTGTCATAATGTTTTCCCATGAATTTTTCAGTGGGCATCAAAAAGCATCATTGTATGTGGTAATCATAATGTGTTAATATTGGGAAATCAAGTAAGTTACACATTGCAAGCGAATACATATTTTCCTATTTAGATCTTATTTATTTTCAAGCTAGTTAAGCATTTGAATGACAACTTGCAATTGGTGATCATAATTTTAGTCTTGTCTGTGAGATCATAGACATTCATTGGTACTCTTTAATGGACTAGTCTACACAAGGAATTTTTTTTAAATTTCAGGAATCAATAGCAAACATTGAGGCTATATTACTCCCTGTCACATATATCTCCTCTTTATTCAGACTAATTATTTGTAATAATGAGTCATGATCTGGAAAAAGGGCCCTTATAGCATTTCGGTAAATCCAGGCTGTCCAGCACCTTCAGTAACAAAATTAGGGCATATTTTAGGGACAAAAATCGAAAAAATTAGAGCAATTTTAGGGCTAAAATTAGGAATTCAGAGCTAAAGTAGGGTGGTAAATATATCACAAGAGGGCCAAGATGGCCCTGTATCGCTCCACTGGCTTTTAGACATTTAGACTACGAACTTCTTCAAGGAATACAATAGAGGTCTATCTGAAGAAGATTCATGCTACACCAGAATGAAATCCAATAAGTAATTAAGGTGCAAAATTGTTTTTAAAATTTTGTTAAAATTACACTGTTTCATATAGCGAAAAATAAGCCTATCCCACAGCATCCCAGCTTTTCATCCGATCATGTAGGAATTTGGGAGATATTCATGCAAGGAAGATTCTTGTGAAGTATGGTTGAAATTGGTCCTGTAGTTTTGGAGAAGAAGATTGTTTAAGAATTATTCTAAAATTTAATTTAATTAAATTTATCAAAATTTAAGTTCTACACAGAAATTATTTTTTTAAAGGAATCTAAAGGAGATTCATGCAAGGAAGATTCATGTGAAGTTTGGTTAAAATTGGTCCAATAGTTTTGGAACTGAAGATTTTTCAAAAAATTAATCTAATTTAATTAATCAAAATTTAAGTTTTACACAGAATTTATTTTTTTGAAGGAATTAAGAAGAAGTTCGTGCAAGGAACACTTCTGTAAAGTTTGGTTGAAATTGGTCCAGTAGTTTTGGAGAAGAAGAATTTTTAAAGATTTTTCGAAAATTTAATTCAATTAAATTAATTAAAATTCAAGTTATACACAGAATTTATCTTTTTGAAGGAATTAAGAAGAGATTCATACAAGGAAGATTTCTGTGAAGTTCGGTTGAAATTGGTCCAGTAGTTTTGGAGAAGAAAATTATTTAAAGATTTTTCGAAAATTTAAATCAATTAAATTAATTAAAATTCAAGTTCGGCGCGGATTTTATTCTTTGGAAGGAATTTGGTAGGGATTCATGCAAGGAAGATTTCTGTGAAGTTTGGTTGAAATTGGTCCAGTAGTTTTGGAGAAGAAGAATTTTTAAAGATTTTTCCAAAATTTAATTCAATAAAATTAATTAAAATTTAAGTTATACACAGAATTTATCTTTTTGAAGGAATTAAGAAGAGATTCATACAAGGAAGATTTCTGTGAAGTTCGGTTGAAATTGGTCCAGTAGTTTTGGAGAAGAAGATTTTTTAAAGATTTTTCGAAAATTTAAATCAATTAAATTAATTAAAATTCAAGTTCTGCACCGATTTTATTCCTTTGAAGGAATTTGGTAGAGATTCATGCAAGGAAGATTTCTGTGAAGTTTGGTTGAAATTGGTCTGGTAGTTTTGGAGAAGAAGAATTTTTAAAGATTTTTCGAAAATTAATTAAATTAAATTAATTAAAATTCAAGTTCTACACGGAATTTAATTTTCTGAAGGAATTTGAAAAAGGTTCATGCAAGGAAGATTCACATGAAGTTTGGTTGAAATTGGTCCAGTAGTTTTGGAGAAGAAGATGTTTAAAGAAAAAGTTGACGCACGGACGCACGGACGGACGGACGCACGGACGCACGACGGACACAGGGCCATGACATAAGCCCCGCTGGCCTTCGGCCAGTGGAGCTAAAAATAGACTGATCATTTCATTATTGATAATGAAAGACTCTCTTTTTATCTTCATAGCAGTTATCTTAGGCATCTTACAGTCTCATTGTCTCAGCTATTTGTATATATACGAGTCACTCCCAAAACTCAGCTGGGCATTTGGATTTCTTTTTTCAATTTCTGTTCAATTTTATATGAATAAGACACAGACAAATGACCAGATAGCCACCTTAAGACTAAAGAAGAGGTCCTGCCAGCCCTAAATCACTCACATGAGAAAGCTTCAAGATAGATACATGCACTAGTGTTCCATGCATAATTTGAAAGCCATAAGCACCTTGGAAAGGAGTCATGAGGCATTGGTGCACATCAAATTACAAAGCTTAATTTGGGAGAAGATTTCCAACGGTTTTTCTTTTAATCTCTATCAAAAATCTAAGAACCCACAAAATAATGCTTAAATTTCATTGCATATTGATAATTTGAAACATTCCTGTAGAGATCCAAGATACAAAATTTAAAATCTCTAGAACTGTTTTGCAAAGACTACTCTAAAACGGTTCCCCTTCTTCATAAACAGGTCGACACAACATAAGACATATTTTCAATGCACAACAATAATAATTATACCGTTCTGTGAGAGATTCATGTGACAATAAAAATCTTTGGAGTAACAATTTGGAAGTAAAGATGGTAGAAGACATCCCTCTGTATCTGTATGTAAAACCAAGGAATCAAAGACATACGGTTTACCAGTATCTTCAAAAATATTTGGAGTATTTAGATGTAAATTGATAATGGTACTAAAAAAAATATTTCAAAGCTCTAGGTCAAACAATTTGGGAGGAGAAGATTTTCCTGTTTGTCTTGTAAAATGTGTTGAACTACAGCATACCCATTAGTGCTAATTTTCAAATCAAAGTGATAATTTGAAGATGCTGCCCATGAACAAGAGTAGTCCTAGGCCTTATGGTTTGAGAAGAAAAATATATATATTCAAATATTGTCTAGTAGGGTTTATCCCTGAGATGATGCTTTCTACAAAAGGTCTAGGCCAGATAGTTTAAGGATTTTTTTCACTATTTGAAACCTGATATCCAAAGACATACAGCTAATTTTCATTGCACATAAATAATTTAAAGTATATTTGTGGAGGGTCAAAAGACAATTCTACCTACCACTGCTTTTCAACATAAACCTCACAACTGCAGCTTAAGACAACCTGCAGTTACAAGGTTTTTGTTGAAAAGCAATGATATAAAATTCCAAAGCTCTATGGCAAACAGTTTGGGAGGAGATTTTAAAGTCATTGTTCACAGACATTCTTGCTGGATGGAAAATGAACCATCACAATAGCTCTTCTTAGAGCATTTCGTGCTCAGGCGAGGTAACTAGAAGACCTGAAGGTCTTGAATCGCTCCACAGGCCAGAATTTCTTGGAAATATACAACACAAGTTTTCAATTTTTTAATTGATTCACATATTATCTTGGATGACTTTTAAATCTCAATATGGTCAATATCTGTGGTTGTTAGACTGTTAGAATGTAATAAAGTTGGCTTAAATTTCTGACATAAATGAGCTTTACTCTTTGAGCATTAGACTTAAAACAAGGGAGGTAACTCACTGAGCAAATATCTTTAATTCATATTGGTTACCTCCCTTGATTCCAATTAAATTATGAGAGAGATCTTCTTCAGTCAAACAAACAGTGATTTTGTAAAATTCAAGTGCAGATAATGCTAAACTTTCAAGTCCAATCAGAAATCTGAGATCTTATGGTCAACAACATTTGGTTCAAGTTTGATCTTTCAGGGTCAATATATGATGTTGTTGGAGTGAGAAAACATCGAAAATGGTAATTTTGTCAAATTTAGGGGCAGATAACTCAGAATTTTCTGGTCCAATCCTGCTGATAATTACACATATGCAAGGTCTTACTATCAGAAAGATTACTTTAAAGTTTTGTGTTGATTGGTTAATGTATATGGTTTTTAGAGTAAAAAATAAGGTTGAAAATGGCTATTTTGTAAATTTCAAGGGCACATAACTCTAGATGAAAATGTCAGATCAAGCTGAAAATTGCACTCTGGCAGGATCTTATAGTCACCAACATTCTGTCCAAGTTTTGTCTTGATTGGTCAATATTTGTAGTTGCTGGAGTGAAAACAAAGCCAAAACGGCCATTTTTAACATTCAAGGGCAGATAACTCCAGACTTTATAGTCCAATCAAAATTCTTTGAAGGAATCTGAGAGAGGGTCACCAAAGGATCATTCATGTGAAGATTGATTGAAATCCATCCAGTAGTTTTTGAGGAGAAGATTTTTTAAGAAAAAGTTGACGACCAGACGGACGGACGCACGGACGCACGCACGACGGACACACCGCCATGACAATAGCCCGCTGGCCTGAAAGGCCAGTGGAGCTAAAACAAGAGGGCCAAGATGGCCCTGTATCGCTCCACTGGCTTTTAGACATTTAGACTACGAACTTTTTCAAGGAATACAATAGAGGTCTATCCAAAGAAGATTCATGCTACACCAGAATGAAATCCAATAAGTTATTAAGGAGCAGAAATGTTTTTAAAATTTTGTTAAAATTACACTGTTTCATATAGCGAAAAATAAGCCTAGCCCACAGCGGCCAAGCTTTTCATCTGATCATGAAGGAATTTGGGAGAGATTCATGCAAGGAAGATTCCTGTGAAGTTTGGTTGAAATTGGTCCTGTAGTTTTGGAGAAGAAGATTGTTTAACAATTATTTGAAAATTCAATTTAATTAAATTTATTAAAATTTAAGTTCTACTAGGAATTTTTTTTTTTTGTTAAGGAATTTAAAGGAGATTCATGCAAGGAAGTTTCGTGTGAAGTTTGGTTAAAATTGGTCCAATAGTTTTGGAAAAGAAGATTTTTCAAAAAATTAATCTAATTTAATTAATCAAAATTTAAGTTTTACACAGAATTTATTTTTTTGAAGGAATTAAGAAGAGATTCATGCAAGGAACATTTCTGTAAAGTTTGGTTGAAATTGGTTCAGTAGTTTTGGAGAAGAAGAATTTTTAAAGATTTTTCGAAAATTTAAATCAATTAAATTAATTAAAATTCAAGTTCTGCACAGATTTTGATCTTTTGAAGGAATTTGGTAGAGATTCATGCAAGGATCATTTCTGTGAAGTTTGGTTGAAATTGGTCCAGTACTTTTGGAGAAGAAAAATTTTCAAAGATTTTTCGAAAATTTAATTCAATTAAATTAATCAAAATTCAAGTTATACACAGAATTTATCTTTTTAAAGGAATTAAGAAGAGATTCATGCAAGGAACATTTCTGTGAAGTTTGGTTGAAATTGGTCCAGTACTTTTGGAGAAGAATTCTTTTTAAAGATTTTTCGAAAATTTAAATCAATTAAATTAATTAAAATTCAAGTTCTGCGTGGATTTTGATCTTTTGAAGGAATTTGGTAGAGATTCATGCAAGGAAAATTTCTGTGAGGTTTGGTTGAAATTGGTCCAGTAGTTTTGGAGAAGAAGAATTTTTTAAGATTTTTCGAAAATTTAAATCAATTAAATTAATTAAAATTCAAGTTCTGCACCGATTTTATTCTTTTGAAGGAATTTAGTAGAGGTTAATGCAAGGAAGATTTCTGTGAAGTTTGGTTGAAATTGGTTCAGTAGTTTTGGAGAAGAAGAATTTTTTAAGATTTTTCGAAAATTAATTCAATTAAATTAATCAAAATTCAAATTCTGCACAGATTTTATTCTTTTGAAGGAATTTGGTAGAGATTCATGCAAGGATGATTTTTGTGAAGTTTGGTTGAAATTGGTCAAGTAGTTTTGGAGAAGAAGATGTTTGAAAATTGTTTACGCACGCACGGACGGACGGACGCACGGACGCACGACGGACACAGGGCCATGACATAAGCCCCGCTGGCCTTTGGCCAGTGGAGCTAAAAATAGGAATTGCAAGAAAAAATAAGGGCTTTTTTAGGAATTCCCCTTGTTTTCACCATTTTTTTAGGAATTTTAGCCAAGTCCAAAAAAAATAGGATTTTTTAGGAATTTTAGGGACGCTGGACAGCCTGTAAATCGAGTTTTGAGAAAAGCGTTTGGTTAAATGTAATCTAAACTTGATCCAATCTACTAACTTACAATTGCTACTGGTCATAAACATGCTATTGGAGAACAATACGGATCTGGATCAGACTGTGTGTGCACAGACTGATCTGGATCCATGTTCTCAAATGCCACAATGGACCTTTTGCAAGATCCTGTCTCATTATGATTGATCAGAAATGTTAAAACCTTACTTGTGAGCAATTGCAGCCTTCTCCACAAAAGATATGGCCGCCTCCACACCTTTTTCTTGAGCCACAGCGTTGGAGTCCATGACAAATTTCTTGATCAGACCTGCATATTTACTGAACTCAGAACTTTTTTCATCCTCAATACCCCGAAATAACTTCATAACTTCTTCATATCCTGCCACACGAGCCTTCCAGTTCTGAAGCAGAAGGTATAAAACAAATTACATGTTATATTTGACATGGTATTGATCTTCATGCAAGGCATGTTTATAATTGGCAAATAACAATAAACATACCGTAACTATTCTAATAAACGCCCATATTCTAATAAACGCCCATCCCCCAAATCTCAGCAGAAAATATGCATATTTCAAGTACAATCTAATCGGGAAAGGTTGATTCTAATAAACGCAACTTTGATTTGTAGAGGTCCACTTGTGTTTCTAGGTAACACATTACCAGACAGCAATTTCATACTGGGGTATATGAATGAAAATTCACATTTTTATCTTTGTGAGTAGAAAGCATGCTGAGAAATGAAGAAATTGCTTGTCAAAAGCAATTTCTTCTTTTTTCCATGTTTTTTTAAGCCTTTACCTTAAAGAAAGTCAAAAAGTGTCAATATATGGGAATCCAAAAGGGTTAACCCATTCCCTTATAATAATGACGCCTTTTGACAACTCATAAGAAAAGGCTTGAAGAAAACACTGTGGAAAATGAAGAAATTGCTTGTGACAAGCAATTTCTTCATTTCCCACAATGTTTTCTGTCAAAAACAATCAAAATATTTTCAATTTCAATCACTAGAAATTGTCATCTGCAACATCTTTGAATTTCGAATAGTCCAAAATTTTGCCGTCTAGTAATGGGTTAATAAGTAAAGTATACCTTGTGTTGAACTTTCTCATCTGGTGGAAGTTTCATCCATTCACTGTCATCTGCCATGTTGGCTCTCTATCCTGCATAAATATATAGATATATAAAAAATATCATAAATAAATCAAGCATTTTTAACCCTGTCTCAAACGACAAATTGTTAGGGTTGTCTAAAATGAAAGCTGCTGCAGGCGACAAAATTGATGTTCACCATGACAGGATTTGTGCACAATATAGCACAAAAAATATTGAGACAAAAGGTGAAAATGTTGGGAATCAGCTTTTTCTTCTTTTGCTCAATGTTTTCCCAATCATTTACTATTATGCCATAATGGACATCAAAACCAGGTCTTGTATAGGAAAGGATTACATGATGAACTTAAATCTAAAGGTATTTGAAGAGACAAAGCTTACTTTTCAAAGATAGATTTTTACCACAGTCAGAGTGCTCCTTTTAATGTCTAAGATAAAGGCCTTGGACAGACAGATACTTAAAGTGACATTTCAGAATTTTTTGTCATAAATTTTACTTTTATTTTTATCTGAAAGAGCATATTTCCTTATGAAAATTCTGAAAATTTCAAGCCAAAATATTGTGCCGTTTACGAGAAATTTATATTTTTTGTGTTAAAATCGAACAAATTGTTGTGGACAACAGTTCGGATTTATATGCAATTTATCGATTATGTCAACTTCAATTGCGTGTTTCTCGCTTATTGGCATCAACTTCAAAAAACTAATAGTATTTATACTCATTAGAATAACCAATCTTGGCATCAAGACATACTTTAAAAAAATGAAATTGGAATGAAATGTCCCTTTAAAAGTAAAGTAATATGCCTCCGATCTTTCGATACATGAGCATAAAAATAAGCATAATAAGAGTATTGTCAATCAAATTACATGAATTTATTTTCCTTTGAAATACTCTGACATTCATGTCTAAGACCAGGCGGACCATCAAATATATCCGATTGTGCTCAGTCTGACACTTTACCCGACCCGGCCGTCAGTCCCATTGTATGACATTAATTTTAAAGTTAATCCTTAAGAAAAGTTCTGCCAATTCAGTGTTGAAACCAGCTTGGCCTTTAAGGGGGCCGACGGGCCCACAGCTCTTGGACGAAGGGGTCATCCAACACAAATACCTATTGAATAACTCTTTGTGCATAAACAATATATTACATGGTAATAGGCCTTTGTGACAAGTTAAGACATTATTTGCTTGTTTTCTTTCAGAAAAGACTTAAGGATCTTCTGACCTAAGTGAGCCATTTGGGCCCAGACTCCCTTCTGAAGGGGGTCATTTTGGATTTTAGGGGGTCAATTTGGTCATGGCACCCTCTAGATTCAACACTGCCAATTCAAACTACCAAAACTGTAAATTAGATTTAAGAATGAGCACAGTTAATTGCCAAAAATCCTGACACTAACAGTATCCCAGCTCCAAAGGACCCTAAAATTTCAGGATGCATCCCTGACTTTGAAAGATCAGGATTTTGTTGGTTTTGTTAGTTCACCAATTTTGTTCTAGATCTACAGCTGATCCAACTCCTTATTCAAGATTGATATTGCATCCCAGGAGAAGCAGGTCTTCAAATTTGCCGAGTCCTGCTACCATGATTCTCTGTACCAGTCGCAGATTTCCTGGGTCTGTTAAAACCCTGGTCGTATAAAAAGGAACAAACCAGGAACCCCCCATTTAGTACTGTATGCTCAAGCCCCCTCACAGAAATCTTGGATCTGCCACAGGACATAACCAGCACACATAAGATTACAGGGCAATGAAACAAACTTAAAATGAAACGAAAACAAAAATACAAAAAAAAAAAAAATAAACCATAAAATTATCCTGTTTTCTCCGCGATTTGTGCATGTTATTCATAATTTCGGCGCATGCGCATTACTTACTGGAGTAATCAAAATATTTTTTTGAAATCATTTCAAAGAACTATCGCACTTAACCCATTACCACACAATGACTCTTTTTGACTCCCTACAAGATAATGGCTTTGAAAAACATTGTGGAAAATGAAGAAATTGCTTGTGACAAGCAATTTCTCCATTTCCCACAATTTTTTCTACCCGGAAGGATCAAAGAATGCGAAATTTCTTTCAATTCATATTGTCGTCTGCAGCATCTTTGAATTTGGACAAATCCAAAATTTTTCGTTTGGTAATGGGTTAATGGGGAAACGCGCAAAAATATACAAAAACAAAGAATTCGCAAAATTTTCATGCCCAAAAGGTCATTGGGGTTAGACTCTACATAGTCTGGAAGCTTTCTCATTAGATTTGTGCTTCTAATTGGTTGACAAATTTTTGGACTCTCTATGAAAAGTTTGAAACTTTCTCTCAGTTTCTTGCAGTTTACCATTATTAGACTTCTTGATGTTATTGATGAGCAGAAATAAATAATGAATATGTAAGATAAACTGGTATTTTGCCAATTTACAATGGGTGCTACGACGTCGATTATTGTGAACTGATCCCGGATTTCTCCGGGTTTTGGGGTTTCCCATTTCAATCAATCCATGCGTCATAAAACTTCAACCAATCGTATTCTCACTACGCAATACACAAAACAGGGGTCGATTTAACCGCTGGTCCGCCATCCCGTGGCCAGTTGAATTTACCTCGGGCCAGTTGAACGAACCAGAAGCTAGTCCGTTTGGCCAGTTGCAAATTTACTACATAGTCATAAAATTGGATAGATAAATAGATTTAAATCCAATTAGAAAATTACTTGTTACGCTGAATATATTTGCAAATTAATCATAATTGTTAATTTTGCTTCGTTTGCTTGCACTCCGTTATCGAAAGACGTCTACAAGCTGGAATTTCACAAATCGCACGCAGCCGATGTTTACAGCGGTACAAAGAAATACCAAAAAGCACTGTTAAACTCTGAAAAGCATTATTGATTACCAAAAAACGTGCTAAGAATATGGATTTTTCACAAAGTTTTATAAATGTTTTCATCGATCTTCTGTAAAGTCCAACCTGCACTTAATCAATTCCCAAGTTCGCAATTCGGTATTTACTTTGCCGTTTCAGTGTATGGTTTTGGGTATTTCTACGGACCCGGTGTTACAGTCTATTTCCATCGATACGGTTCGAAAAACAAAATTTGATTGGTCGACGGACACTGAACAGTCCAATCACATATCGCGTTTTAATATTGACTCGACAAGGCTTACAATGTGACGTACCTATGGCGTAATTACTGTTTTGAGGTTGGTATTTTATTGGACATTTGATAGCGTCAATATGGAGCGTTTCTTGACAAAATTTTCCACAACGGCACCCGCACCAAAAAAGCGAAAAACTGACGATGAAAAGAAACAAACACAAAAAGTTTATGAACTATGAACAGCGTATCCGTAGGTTCCTATCAAAATGGAACCAGGGATTTTCCTGGTTATAACACGACGAACAAAATGGCATGACACGTAACATTTGCGTTAAATATGATGGCACTGGCACCTTCGTTACTGGCTTTTTTCACCATATTTCCATCTAAAAATTTCGGACTAGTGACAAATTGGTTGGGCCAGTTACTTTCAATCTTAACTGGCCCTGCTGGCTAGTTACAAATTCATCCTAAAGTCGACCCCTGCAAAACCTCGTTTTGATAATTAATTGATTTTCATTAGTTATCTGTTGAAAAAGTTTGACCTAATTAACCATCATACTGTAAGCATCATTCAAAATGGCGGACCTCCTGTTGGCGATCTTCCAAAAAAATTCTTCTGATCAAGAACTCGCTGGTTATTCGTCAGATTTCGAAGAAAATTATTCTTAATACAATGAAAGAAATAATCGAAATAGAGTTGGCATCAACACATCACCACTATGCCAATGCGGTGTTCTGGAGACAACAAACCACTTCCTCCTAGACTGTCCAATCTATGAAGAACACAGACAGGCCCTACTGACAATACTACAGAGAGGATATGGCATTAACACACTGGACACGTACAATCTCCTCAATACTGATGAGCACCCAGAGATCCTAGGCTGGAGAGATGCCGTAAAGACAGAATTAGCGGGATTCATACTGGCAACAGACAGGTTCGCGGTCAACAAACCATCTAACCGTGAGCAAACTCGACCCGAGATCCACACCTAAATCAAGTTACCGTACATGTGCGTAATTCACCGGAGAGCTATATTAACCAAAGAGAAACCTTACATAGAGATAGCAGTGACGTAGAGTCCGTGGATCGAGGAGGAAATAATGATAAAGATGATTTTATGATGAAATGGTCGGTTAGTGGTCTGGATAAGTAAATTTTGCCCTTGACAAGTAGGCCGAGGATCGATCCGAAAAATCGTCTACTAAAAAATTTAACTCGCTGGAAAAATCGTCTACTAAAAAATTTAATTCGTTGGATTTTTTCTATCTTTTCATCGCTGGTTGTAGTCCAGTTGCAATAACGTAACCGAAACCTTTTTGAATTTTGATCAATACCCAAGTTTGTGGCTACGATATCGCAGCTAGTTGTAGTCCGTACAAAATGAATTTCAATGTGATTTTCGGAATATTTAACAAACAATGCATCAAAGAAACACTCTATGAAGTTTCGAGCGGAATTGTATGGCGTGCGCAATAGATATTTGGAATTTAAAAGAGAGCACGAATCCAATGAGAAAGCATGAATCGATGAGAAACAGGCATACAATCTGCTTGAAAAATCAAATGATTCAGTGGCATAAACGGCATTAAATGCAACTCATTGATGTTTAAAAGGAAGAAGCCCGTAAAATATCCATTGAAGTACATTTAAGCTTTTTCCAAAGCTTGTAGCCTGCAGCATGATCTAATCACAACTTTCTGATTTTAGAGCCTTGAAGTGTGGGTCCCAAGTGAAGCAGGACGAATCAACTTTGCTGACAGCTTCAGGCTCTCACCTAAACCAAATGTCACGAATCAGTACACGTTGTTATTGGTCAATTTGATTCGCCAGTCGCCGATTTTAGTAAAATAATGTGATAATCAATCATCTGTCAAGATAATTCTTCAGTTTTGCTCACTAGCAGAATAATTCATTCCAGAGTTTGAAACGTTTTGTAAGACGAGTTTTGATTGGCTGATTCATGATAGCGCCACCAAGAATTGAATCATTGAAAGGGGACACAACTCTAGTGACATAATGATACATCTGGAAAATACGAAAAGATTTATCTACAGCAACGGAAGAAATTTCTTTTCTCGTTTGATCAATACCAAGTCAAAGTGTTTTTTTTTATTTTGTTTTATTCTTAGCTATACTGATGAACAAGGCAAAACACTCAACGGGAAGTTTCGAGCTAGCCGGTCCCCGAGGGTCAATTTATAATTTGTTTTAGAAATAGGGTTTGAATGCCGATTCATTCCTTAAATGTGTGTCCTGTAACCTGTTTATTTAGAAAACTTATGGGGACCGTTATCCGTTATTCTAGATGTGTTTCAGTGAAAACCTAAAAGTTCCAGGATTCACCCCTTTTTATATTTTTGATCACATAGGTTTAAGACTGGAACCAGTACCCGTGTACCCAAGGGTAGGGTACAAAATTGCCAGTACCTGAGGTGCGTTCTTTAGAGCGAGATTTCTTGAGATATCTTGAGATTTCTTAAGATATTTTAGGATATGCATTTTTTGAGCAAGATTTTTAAGACGCTCAATGGGAGGTGCCATTACCCTATACTTCGTGCGGAACCCTTCGGTCAACTCTGTACAAACAATATAAAAGGGTCCCAATATAAAAGAGATTTGGCAGAGTTGTTCCGAACACTCCATAATTCATAAACCGCGGTGTTCCAAATGCTCCATACTTTATACAAATGACGTCATGATGACGTCATTTGTATAAATATGGAGCATGCGGAACAGCTCGGTCAAAGTCTCGGTCTTAAAAACGCTTTATCCAAAACACTTTAAAAAATCTTAAGAATTCTCGCTCTAAAGAACGCGCCTCTGGGTACAAATGTATTACCCGTTACCCGATGATTAATTTTGGATTTCATCTTGTACTAATATTTCAACATATCTAGGTGGTCAAAAAGCTATACAATGGTGAAAATAGTGTACAACATGTTGTCAAGGATCACATTAGATTGACTTAGCCGAGTCAACTTATAGACCTGAATGTTTCCTTTGGTGGATTGCTCCTATACTATAATATAGGGTTAATTCACGTTTTTGAGGTCGTTAACATTCTCAGAGGCCCAAAAAAATGCGTTATCGCCTGAGACAGGAGGTCGAAGGCGATAACCCATTCTGTGGGCCTCTGAGAATGTTAACGACCGAAAAAACGTGAAATGGCGCTATTATTGCATAAAATATGAATAATTTGCAAAGAAATGTAATAAAATAAGACGAATAACTAAAAAACTTTGTGAAAATTTAGCCACATTTACACCGACAGATACCAGAGTTTTCCGGCATTCGACTCGACATATATCGAGTAAGTACGATATCCACTAGAAGGGCCGTTAGATTTTCATCTGGTAACTATGTAGTCAAGTTTCATCGCATTTTTACTGACATAATCTTCATTTGGGTTGGCGAAATCGTAACAATATTCGACTTAGTTTTCTTTTGGAAACATACTCTGGATATTCTAACGTTCAGTGCGAGTAATAAATTAAAAGGTCGGAATTTCCGAGGTAGATCTCTGGACCATCTGATTCGTTTCAGACATTCGTTCATTTCAATAAAAAAAAGTTGTGAAGGAAAATTTGCAGTAACTAAAAGAAGAACAAGAAACACACAGGCTTACCACCACGTTTGACCTAGACCACAACCACTCAATTCTAATTTCTATCCTACCATGTCCACGAAATCCACTTTTAGTTTAAAATCTGTCAGCTGCCCGTTTGTTTACTTTTTGATTCCAAGAATTAAACCTACGTCACTATATTACGTCATCAGATATGGTTACACTGGGAGACCTATTTTACTATTTATTGGGGTGTAAACTGGAAATGGGGTCTTACAAGAATTTACAACGCGGAAAAGGGAAATGACAAAATTTCGGCTTTATTTTCAATTTTCTGAAGCACTCACAACAAATCCCCGATCGAGGATATTTGAGTGCAAAACCGGTCCGATATCGCACGTGAATCTGCCGATTAATGCACGATTTCTCTGGATATCCGCCCTGTTTCTGCTCGTTAAACAATGCCAATAACAGGCTGAAAACACACATTTTAGGCAATAATTGGATTTAGCCACCTAAATTATCCATCTGTGCGGGTACCCGGGTACCCTCGGGTAATTGTAAACATTTTGTACCCGTTTCAGCCCTACATAGGTTGACGTCAATCGCACGCTATTCTGCAATTTTTTACATTTTTCACTATATTCTCTCAAAATTATCAATATACTTTAATTAGGTACAAAAATAGAAGTCAATCTTAGGAAATCATACTATTTCCCATCAATTTCAGCATGTTATATGTGATTTTATTTCATATGAAGAATATTATAACTTACATTAACTCACAAAAATGCTTACATTTTCACGTAACGCGTAACAAAATTAAAATATAATTCAGATATAAAATGCAATAGAACTGCTAATCTTCGGTCAATTTTCAAAATTCTTTCAACGTCGGAATTCTTATATCGTGCGTAAATATGACATTTGCATGAGGGACATCAGAATTGTTATTTTCGTCAAAACAAGGTAAACAACGGCAGCATGTCACTCATTCTACAAAAAAGTCCACAATTACTGAAATTCTATGTCCCCCACTAGTAATAAATTCATCGGAAGGTTTTTGTTTTCGTTTCTTTGCTTAAGATTATACAAAAGACACCTTGTACGTATTTCAAGCATGATATAAGACCAGGAACTATTTTTTCTCCTTAAATTTTACATTTCTTTAGCTTATTTTCCACGAATTTTGGTTGTCCCTGCACTGGTGCAATTCAAAATCAGCTTAATTTTAACACAGTTTAATCTATATTTGCCTCGATTATCTTTCTATTCTTTCCCAAATATATTTTCCTGTAGTCTGATTAGTGTTTCGTGGGAATGCAGGACTAAACTTTTTTGAGATAAAGGTTTTTCTGATGTCCCGATTTCCAGCGTAAGATACATAACGCTACTTTAACTGATAGTAAAACACAACATGATGTGTTCCTAAGGTCAAAACGGTTTTTAGTGGTAGGTTAGATATCAACGTAAACAGAAACACACACAAAAAGATCAAGCTTATTAACATTTTCGAATAAAACAACATCAAAGTTCAAAAACAAGAATCCCCCCATTTTTTTTCATAAGATACGTTACGGCTTAAACCTACTTTTATTTCGAATCTTTCACCATTTTTCATACACGTGATATACTAAATGATTCCAAACCTTCTTTAGAAAAAAAAATTTGCAGCGTAATTAACCAGGGAGCTTTATTCCTGGTGAATTTCTTTAAAAACTAATTTACGAATAAGATACGTTACGATAAGATACGTGACGCTCGACTAAGTCAGGGCAACAAAAAACTAATGTGATCAAATTAGACTATCCACTTGGACTTCTTTTCGAACATAGTACACTTTGGACAAAGAATAGACATCCATCTTAATGAAATCACCATTTTTATACAATAAATGAAAGAAACCAATACAAAACAACCATATGTATTCCAACGCCCTCCAAAGGAAGACAAGCTATGGAAAACTTCTGATAACATTCTTTGTAGAATCGTTGATCCAGTTGGCACACAAAAACGCATGTGTCATTTAGTAATAATTCACGAAGTCCTTGAATTATTTGAAACAATAAAACAAATGAAATCATAAGATACGTTACGAACCATTTTGATTGCACTGTTTTCAAAATAAGTGCTGCATTGGCTAGTTTTACTATAGTATTTTATCATGTTATGTATATGTTTAAATGGCAATTGTTGCAAAGAGATTAGAAAGGGTATTTGGTGCAATTATCCTTTACCATTGACATAATTAAGCATTTCGAATATATTGGTATCTTGTTTAATCCTTATTTCTCGGACTGTCTTCTATAATTCAAGCTTGAAACCAGTGCATTTCTAACCAACGCCTAAGCCTACAGATATTCCTTTCACTTTTCACCAAAAATATACGAAATGTGATAATGTATGCATGTTCAAAAGATAGATATTTTGTGTTGAAATAAGATACGTTATGGCATGGTTCCTTACCTTGTGACAATCACTAAGGCTAAATAAATTAGAATAAGATAATTTTTGTGTTATAATTCAATTGAGTGGTATCTTATCTTTATATTTTCAGCAGAAGTTCATTATATTTCATACAAGGTCTATTCAATTCATTCAAAACAAACAAACAATAATGAGAGAAACGGTATATCCTTTAAATACGAACTTTAAGGCCTTAATATTTTTATAAAAAGTCAATAAATCACCATTTTCTCGCAATACAATAAATTCTTGATCTGGCGGAAACCTAATATGAATCGTCATCCAACACCAATAGACAAAACTAATGTGTAAACAGGAAAACCAAACACCATAACGTATCTTATTATGCATAGACGTCACTGTGTTTGGATCCAAAAATTGAAAAAATCCGGCTTTGTTTGGGTACGCTAAAATTGAATTCTCTAATTTCAACAAATATTTTGCAAGAATAAGTCAAAAACTAAGTCTTTCAGAATGGTCGGTTTTTCAGATTTTTATATTTCTAATTGTGGACTTTTTTGTAGAATGAGTGATGTACCAATGTAACGTTTTTTCTTCATAGGTCGGCTACAGTATGTAAAAAATAATGTTCGTATATTTTCCACTACGTCCCTTCGATGATTTTCATTTCATATAAAAGTACATTGTTTCAACAAAAAGGAATGATAAAATTATATTTGAAAGGTTGAATATTTATGTTTGAAACAAAAACGTAGAAAAATTACAAATTTTCTACCCTGCTCGAAAATTGTGTTTATCTAAATGGGGTTCACCTCTTTAACTTTCCTGTTTAAATCGACACGCAAAAATCAGCACATGCTATTACTACTGACAAAAAGTACAAATAATAAGCTTTAATACAGTATATAATACAATATGATTAATCTAAACATGTAATAAATTCAATCATGATTTTAAAATTACATTTTTTCTACCCGACGTGCGACGTCGTTGTAGCGTTATATCATAGACGTGCGCTGTTTTGTGTGTAACTTGAATTACTGTTAATACCAAAATTGTTCGTACAATTCGTGGGTTTTATATAAAAACTAAGGATAAAGTTGTTGTTTCTGTACGGAAAGAGATTGATTTTCCTATTTATCATTACATGTACAATGTTCTTTTAATTCTCAAATACACATCGATAAAAATTTTATCTGGGTAAAAGATGTATTGCCAAAATTGGTGCAAGGGATAAAATGTTGGTTATAAGTATTTCTCTTTTTGCTTAAATGTTTTCCAAAATTAATTTTTAATAAAATCATACAATAAAAGGTCTTTTTCAAGCAATGAACAGTTTTTCTGAAAGCTGAATCGTAAAACAAAACAAATGTTGATAAATTGGATTTATTGACACACTGAAAAAAAAAATATCGCGTCAAAATGAGAAAACTCTTGTTATCAAAAATTCACTGTTTTCACAAACCTTTCCCATAGGAAATTTTCATTAGTGTCCAGATTTTAAAATTATCGGACATTGGGCTGGTTTTAACAAGCATAAACAAATTATGCGTAAACATATTTTGTTAACATAACGTCAGACACCAACATAACGTTGGATAACGTTGGTTATAGTGACGTTACGTCAACTTGCAGAATAGCATGCTATTGACGTTACACCCTCATTAACCAATCACAGGTAAATGAAAGTGTTACTGAGCCAATCAACATGTTCCTGACAATTAAGGAATCCTGGCTGAAAAAAATATATTTCTGGCCATTTCGGCTATATTATCAGGAGCATATCATATCACATGCAATTACCCTTAACATGAAAAAGATATGGAAAACCATATAAATATCTAGAAAATACAAAAAAGACATAACTTTTGATACCATATACTGTAAACAACTTACCGTGATAAAGGAGAATAGGACCTGTCAGTCTGGAGCGTGAAAGTGGAAAGGATTCAAGCGTTCCCTCCTTCCAAACTTCCAATTTATTGATTACCACATATTCTATGAAAATTCATATCCACATAGACAAACTATAGACAACATAGTATGTTTATAACCATATAAGGCACTCTGTAGATACTAAGTATTGGTAATATTGTAGTTTTAACTAATGTTATAAAGTGAGATATTCCAAAATTGCTAAAAACGCAATACTAAGTAATTATATACACAGCAAACATATTTCATCGAGCCATTATAAGCTGTAAGTAGGAATATCGGCTCGTTTTGCCGGTATCCGACCTTTGTCGGGTCGATGTCAGATTGAAATCTGTATTTTCTACTTTTTCTGCGATAACGGGCCAACGTCAAGCCGATATTGGGCCGATCATGAATATCGGGCGGATAGGGTTTGGTGTTACAGAGCCGATATCGGGCCGATCTGAATGTTTGCTGGGTAATAATAAAGAGATAAAGGGTGAGCGTCATCAAGGCCCTTTCCATGACCCGATTTTGTTCTTTTTCGCCACACTTGGCCATTAACATAATTATTTACCTTATGTAGGCAAAGAATCAAATTGAACGGAGCCTTGGTTTGGAAGACATATTAACCCTTTCCCAAACAAGACCTGGTTTTGACGTCCCTAATAGAAAATGCTTGGGAAAACATTGAAACAAAAAAAAAGAAACTGCTGATAAACAGCAGTTTCTCCTTTTGTCTCAATATTTTCTGTGCCATATTTTACGCAAATTTCATCTTTAATAACATCCACTTTGGTATTTGTAGCAGTTTTGAAGTGGATCGCCTAAAAAATTGGTCGTTTGGGAAAGGGTTAAATCAAAGTTGGTGGGATGACTCACCCACTATGCCATTAGGTGGCAATCAATTTATCATACAATTTTACTAACAGTTCATAGTTTTAAAACTGGTGATGCAGTGAAATACATATTTCATGCGCTTTAAATAGATCATGTTGTTTATTCCATCGGAGGCAATGTACGGGAGAATAGGGGCAATCAACATGGTTATCATTTTTCACGATTTGGGGATGGAGTAATTTTTACGAAAAACCGCAACAGACTTTTATTTTGCATTTCATTTATTTCAACTTTCTGGAGGTTAATGAAAATATAACCATTATTTGTAACATCATAATTTTCAAAATGGCTTCTGTAGATACGTGCCTTTTGGCGTTCGATATAACGACGCCCGTTATACGGATAAGGTAATATTTACAAAATCGGCCAATATTTGACGAATGTATCTTCAGAAAAGACCTATTGGTTAGAGATATCCGAGTCTACTGCCTTTTGTCTAATACGTTCAATTTTTACATTTTAGCTCCAAACATTACACTAATGTGGGATGAATACAAATTACTCAAAAGCCATATAAGCCTAAATTTCCCTTTTCACTTTTCACCTTTTCCCCTGTCACAGAAACGCAGAAAAACAATGTTGACGTCATATCGGCGTGTGAAATGACGTCACAAAGTAAAGAACTGACTGCTTCACGAAATTGTGATATTTCAATGTTGTGGGGCCCCAGGTAACGGAGGTAATTTACACTAAACCATTTCACAATTTCAGTTTCTTGCAAGGGGTTACCGAAAACCGGAAATATCGAAACTGAGGCTAAGATAGCTTGAACCAAACTCACAAAGTAATAAAATCGTTCAAATATATATGCCCACAAAACCGTAAGCCGTGGTGAATTCCATTGACCCCGGTATTAATTTATCAATTAATGTAAGTGTGCAGAGTGGCCATGTGACTTGCAAATTTTGTATTAATTCTGCGGCACCAAATGCCCACGCTACAATCTTCATCAATTTTCTAAAGTGAAACATTCCCCTTTTTTGTGATGGTGAGTGTCAAATGAAGTATTTTATTGTTCTAAATGCAAACATATGCCAGAAAATTTTAGTCTTTTTTTGATATAGATATTTTGTCATAATTAGGCTAAAACTACTCTCCATTGCCGAGGTCTATTGATTTTAAACCATCAAATATGACCTCTGCAATTTTCGGTACGCCAACAGCCTATTTGGTCGTCATAATCTAATTATAGCACACCATTTGAATTATCGAATCAAAATCATTCAGTTTTATCTTGCATGATCATTACGTATACATTACGTCGCTTCTATTTTTGGCTGAAGCCGGTAACATTTGAATTATCGAATCAAAATCATTCAGTTTGATCTGGTTTGATTACGTATACATTACGTCGCTTCTATTTTTGGCTGAAGCCGGTAATTTGAAGCGTCAGCCAATGAAAGCTTGTATCAGCTTTTTAAATTGTTTTGGTGTCTATCGCCAACGATTGGATACTGAAATCCCGCCAAGGCCCCGAGATTAGACGTGAAATGACCCCGCGAGAACAGAGCTCATTCTATCGAAATGGAATGTAGAGATAATGTGCTCTGTTCCTAAGAGAGTAGGCTAAAACAGGTTGGGCGGGGTAAGATAAAGTCAAATATCTTTTTTATTTGCGTGGAAAGGTGTTCTGATTTTTTGTGTAAAAATAGCTCTTGGTATTATCTACAAAATATCCTAGAACAAAAAATATTCATCGGGTAATTTTTGGGCGAATTGAAAAAAAAAGTTATTTTTTTAACATTTCCCATAATTCTTTTCCAGAAAATGGTTTTAAAATATTTCAATCATTTCAACACATTTGTGCATATGTTAAGTCTCTAAATAGATATAACATTTGAAATTATCCATTCAGAATAACTTGCTATATGACTTTAAAACATAAGGATAATTTTGCAAAAAAGGTCATTATAAGTCAACAAGGGCAGATAACTCTGACACGAAAACGAGTCAGGAAACTTACCCTGATTGTGTTATATTTTGTTCAGGAAATATTACTTTACAACATATGTACAAATAAAAAAAAATAATTGGGTGGATAAACAGTAACCCCGAGCCCAAACTTACCTTAAAAGAAACAAAAAATAGAAGAAAAAAAGATAAAATAAATTAATACGAAGAGGAAGAATTGATTAAAAATTTAAAATCTATTTCATTCAAATGGCATCAAATGTTCAGTTTGATTATAGAATGTTCGAGATGAAATACGAATAACATTTCATATATGTATACAGTTCATACAGTTTTCGAGACCAGATGTACTATGTACATTAGCTAATTCAAGCTTCTATAGGGCTTCATTTATTTCTTTTTTATTTCAGAGAAGATGCAGTAAAATTTACCTCACTGCTACCCACTCCATACAGATGGGTAGGCAATTAAGTTTCTTGTCCAAAGACACACCTTACCCGGATGGGGCTCGAGCTCATAACCACCAGGCTACAAGTCGAGTGCGCTAACCACTGCGCCACTCCGGCTGTCGTTCGTTTGTTCCTTTGTATTTTCCTCCCGTTCAGTTCGAGACACTTTCTTCTGATACGTCTGTATCTCCAGATATTTGTATTAAAAGAGAACTACATACACCATACTAAGCATGTTCTATTTACAATAATAAAAAGTAAAGGATTAAACGATAGATATATTGACTATATTATGCTATAACATTTGGTGTTATAACATAAAAATTACATTTTTCTTACCAAAGGTTTTTTTTAAATTTAACAAGGTTTATGGTTCTAATATCTTTGGCAGTAAAAGAGATTATTGTTGATATTCAACATTTTGTGTGTGTGTATTGGTTTTTTTAGCTCACCTGAGCACGTAGTGCTCAAGGTGAGGTATTGTGATCGGTCGTTGTCCGTCCGTCCGTCCGTCCACAATTTCTTAAAATGAAAATAAAAGAACAACTATTATAATGAGAGAATTTTAGAGGATGGCTGTGGATTATAAGTCTTTAATACTATTTTCATTCATTATTACCCATTTGCTTGACTATTTGGAAGCATTCAAGGATGGTCGTAATTAGCACAGCCTTCCGCATTAGCCTCCAAACATATAAACAATGGCCATGGATTATAATAATCTATCCTTACACTTAAAATTTGTCATTATAAGTTGTGGTCATACACATACCAACTGTACATTGCATTTACAACGGTATATTTTCTAACCTTAACAAGTTTTATTATGTGTAACTAAACTTTTCTTTTACTAATAGCTGTCTCAGACAAAGCGCATGCTAATAGTAATCGGCAATGATTGAAAGCAGTAACAAGTAGAAGTAAAAGTAGAAGTAATCATTACATATTTACATTATACATAGGCTCTATAATGTCAAAATGAAAAATTTCAAGTTCCAACATTATTCTAAAAATATATTGGTGCTTTGGAAGGGTATCACACCAAAACGGCCCAATGGCAAAACGGCCCAAGAGCAAAACGGCCCTACTTTGGTCAAAACGGCCCAAAAAATAAATAAATAGATAAAATTGAAAAAAATATATATATATATACGAAAATCTATCAGATCTAGTGGTAAATCTATAAATATATGTTTTATACCAATATATATATTTTTAATACACTTTACTTAGCCATTTAATCATTAAGGAAATTTTATGGTGTCACTCCTCAACGAAACGGGCCTATGAAATATATAGTAAAATGGGTCAATTTAGCAGCTTTTAACTCCTCTAAGAAGTCTTTGTGGCACATTTTACTTAGTCTGCCTGACAGACCATTTTGTCGTCTTTAATTTAATACCAAGAAAGTTGTATCAATAGCACCATCAGCTAAAATCACGCACCCGTGAACACAGCCACCCTTGAAATTTGCCATCTATTTTGGGATCTGCATGTGACACACCCCCATGAAAGGTCACGACCGCGCAAGAAACTAGTTCCCAAAAAAATCATTAAAACACATCCTAGCAGAACACTGATGGTCTGCCAGTATACAGAACCACATTTCATGCATCTGCCTATTCTATAGACACAGAATCAATGCAACAAAAGGAGCGAATCCATTTTTGACTGAACTATGTTTGTATACTACGACCCGGAAGCATTTCCCGTTGTGAAGTGTCTCCTTATCGCTTGGTTATGAAAAAATGTTGGCAATTTAACAATAAGGTAAACAATATTTTATCCTGTAATCTCATTATAAACTTTTACTGGTACAGTTTTATCTACATATTCTCAAAGACTTAGCTACAGTTTAATTTTTCTAGATAAACTCGCCTCAAATAGCCTAATTGCCGTTTGGATAGGTTTGACGCGTGTCAACAATAAGCAGTAGCATGGGACGATTAAGATAGGTGCGATATACACTGTCTTTAAGATAGGTGTGAACTATTGTGTTATATCGACCCACAGTTTGTCACCGGACCCAATAAACAGAAGTGTCAGATTACATTTGAAAGATTTATTTTTACTTTGATCCGAATTGAAAAATGAACACTTGTATTATTTTATCTGATTGAGCGTGGAGAGAAAAGGAGAAACTGCTATTTATGTTTTCGTTTTTCCCTCTTTTTCTGTAAGGTTTCACCTTTAACAACAGTTTCATTCTGGTCTTTCAATTTACTTATTAGGCAAACGAACAGAAAAACAACATTTAATCTTCAGGTAAGGTAGTATACATGTATAATCAGTGGTGGATCCAGGGGGTCCGGGGGGTGTTCAAACGAACCCCTTATGTAGCCTGATTATTTCACTTTTATGCAGAAATTCAGTCAAAATTGGGTAAAACTTATAAAACGAACTCCCTTTTGTAAAAACGAACCCCCCTCACAGAAATCCTGGATCCGCCGCTATATACTTTGTCGGTAATTGACCATGATTAAAGCGATTTTTCCAAGAAAAGAAAGGTTTATTAAAATATACATGTAACAAAATAATTATTGATTATGCTATAAAAACGATCAATTAGATCACCTGTTGACAATTAGACAATTCACATTACATATTTTCGACTTTAATATGACAAAATCAATCTATGCCAAAAATATTTTACAAAAAATATATTCAGGAAATATAATCGAAATAATAACAATAATAATATTAAAATAGATCGATCTTAATATTTGTATGTTAAAAATAATTGGGCCGTTTTGGCCAAGTTGAAAAACTGCTTTGGGCCGTTTTGACCAAAAAACCGGTCCGTTTTGACCAAAAACCGGGGCGTTTTGGTATTGGGCCGTTTTGCCCTTGGGCCGTTTTGACTGTAAACCCTTTGGAAGATATTCCTATGGAATATCTCCTTTTCAATGAAAAATTTATAAATTGACAAATTTCAATACTGTTTTATATGCGCAAAATATACATATTTTTATTCCGTCTTATTTCAAATGGGTTAGATGACCCAAAATCCTCCCATCCCGTCATGCCCCAATTAACTATAACACCAGAAGGTGTTAACAAATTACTTGTAGGCCTTAACCCAAGCAAAGCCTCTGGCCCTGATAAGCTGTCACCCCGGATATACAAAGAACTTCACTATGAGATTACTCCCATCCTTACATACATTTTCAAACTATCTTTAGATACTAGTATTGTCCCAGATGACTGGAGGCATGCCGTAATTGCTCCTGTCTTCAAAAAAGGTCTGAAAAGTAAGCCCAGTAATTACCGCCCTATTTCCCTTACATGTATAGCCTCAAAAATGATGGAACACATTATAGTATCAAATATCATGACCTTTTACGACAAACATAATATTCTTAGTAATTTTCAGCATGGCTTTCGCTCGAAACGAAGCTGTGAAACCCAACTAATTAGTTTCTCACAAGAAATTTATGACAATCTTGAAAACGGTGAACAGGTTGATGTTGTAGTTATGGATTTTTCGAAAGCGTTCGATAAAGTTGACCACTATAAACTCGTCCAAAAATTAAAACGAATGGGTATAAACACCAAAGTCACAAACTGGATACAAAGCTTTCTAAGGTCAAGGTCACAACAAGTTGCAGTTGAAGGTAGCTACTCTAATATCCTCCCAGTGCTGTCAGGTGTCCCCCAAGGCTCTGTTCTTGGCCCCTGTCTATTCCTTTCATATATAAATGATTTACCTGACTCCATCAAATCTAATGTCCGACTTTTTGCAGACGACACAATTGTCTATAGAAGTATCAAAAGCCTCAAAGATTCAGAAATCCTGCAAAATGACCTAAAAACACTCGAAACCTGGGAAAAAGATTGGGCCATGGAATTTAATCCCGATAAATGTGAGGTACTAAGAATTACACGTAAAAAGAAGCCCATAAACCATCAATATATCTTGCATGAACAAAACTTAAAAACAGCTGAATCTGCTAAGTACCTTGGCCTTACAATCGCTCATGATATGTCCTGGAAAACACACATTGAAAACATAACAAACAAAGCAAATAACTCTCTACGCTTTATTAAAAGAAATATAAAAACGTCAAACAAAAAGTTGAAAGAAACAGCATACAAAACGTTTGTTAGACCTCAGCTTGAGTATTCATCAACTGTATGGCATCCATGGCAAAATTATTTGAATAACAAAATAGAGCAAGTTCAAAGATCCGCAGTTCGGTATGTGATGAACGACTATGATTATAACAGTAGTGTTAGCACCATGTTACATCAGCTAAACTGGCAGACCCTGGAACAGAGACGGAACATCTCAGCTGTTACTTTCTTCTATAAAATCAAGACAAATTTAGTCCATGTTGATCATCATCATATCATCCAAACTAGAAATCTGAACTGTCTGATACCTTTCTCTCGAACTCAACAACACTCACATTCCTTCTTTCCGAGAACAATCCGTATGTGGAACAGTCTACCCTATCATGTACAGTCAAGCCCCAGCGTAACCATCTTTGCTGAGAGGCTTGACCCTTTTTATAAGTTCTAAAAGTCAAAATGAGTGTTTTTAGCCTGTAAAAAATCTTTTTCTTTTACTTTTTAGATTTTCAGACTCTAACCATAACCAGTCACATAATATTTTTAGATTTACTAACACTGTCCCAGACAAGCGCCTGCTAATAATAATCTGTAAAGATTGTCAGCAGTATAATGTAGATGTAGATTTCACTACAAAAATTACATTGCGTATTTCAAAAAGCTTTGTAAATTTTCTGAGATATAAGCGGCAATTTGTTTGCTTACACCATTGAAGAACGTAAATATCGCTGCTATGGCCGATCTTCCGACACCAAGTGCTAACGGAAAAGCCAAATTACCACCGTTGTCGACGCCTTCTTCAACTACAGATGGAAGTAAACCAAAGAAGAAAGTTGTGAAGAAAAAGAAGAAACCGACTGAAGATGGCGAAACAAACGTAGAGAGTGAAGTTCCGAAATCAACGCCACGGAAAAAGAAAACAACAACAACTGCAGCATCAGGGAGCGAAGGAACAGAATCTGCTCCACCAAAGAAGAAAAAGAAAGTGGTGAAGAAAACAACAACAACAACAACAGATCAGGACGGGGACCCAACATCAGCTAGAAGTGGTGCCAGTCAAGGAGAAGTATGTCGGCTTTGGAACTTTTCTTTACGCAGTTTTCAAGTTTAGACATGTTTTTTTTTTTTTAAATTTTTGCCACTCCACTGTATCGTTTCATCCACTGTATCGGTCTATTTCAGTATTTGCAAATCTCGTGATATAATGATCATACAGCCACCCTCCGATTATTTACATTAACAACTAAGTCACTGGATCTTTCCAGTACCGATCTTAAAAAATATCTGTTCATTAGGTAGAAATTATTCAAATATCTTAATACTGAACTGATGAATGGGAGATTTTGGTTAATTTAAACAGGTAGCGATTGTTAAAAGTGAGAAAAAATATGGACATTTTGCTATTTTCCAAAAAATGTGTACACTTAACTTGTCAAAAAGAAACTGTGGTGTCCGTAGTCGAGGGGTAGAGCGTCGGCCTAGCGACTAAGAGGTTCGAGTTCGATCCCTGGTAGCGGGGGTTGTTTGAGGCTTCTCATTGGCCCACACATTCGGCGCGAGTACTGGTCAGTGTATTTCCAGGAAGCAGAATCGAGAGGGATTAAAATAAGTTGAAAAAACTTGCTTCCCAATCGATGTAAAATAAATACGTTCAAAGGAACGTCTGAAGAAAAATACATTTTGGTGCTGTTAGTCAGTCACAATTTTAACTTTTACAACATTTAATCTCAATGCACTGATATAATGAGGTGACCCCATTATTCACCGGATTTGACATGGCTGCCGATTGTTGACATTTTTGTACTATAGAACTGGGATTTTGACAATGATTTTTCGATATAACAGAAGTAGAAATGATTTTACAAGAAAACATGGTATGAGTAAGGAAAAATTATAAATTTTCATAGCTGTCATTGGTTATCGAAAAGTAGACCGATACAATAGGGTTCCAGGCTACTGGCTGGCAACCAATTCTCGCCACGTGCCAGTTGTCGCCAACTAACCCATTTCATGGTAAAGACTGAAAAGGGTTCTTAGGTTCTTTCCCACATGCATGTTAATGTTGACATCAACTTCTTTTATTCCAAATATTCATATTACGAAAATAAGGCAAAGCCTCTGACCCGGGTCATATTAGATAATATCATGTCTTTGCTGTGATACGGTATCGTTGGCGAGAACTGGTACACAGCAAGAATTTGTGGCCAGCCAGTAGAATACATTTTCAGGATCAGGTAGATCACTGAAAGATTTAATCCGAGTCTTCTCTGATGTAAATACGCTCTTTGATATTTTGATTTTTCGCTATTTACATCAGAGAGCGTTGCTCTTTGAAAACAGCGGAAAGTTCGGTAACGTTACAAGTAGTGAAGCTTTGTTTTTGTGTATCATATCGAATCACTCGGTAAAACACTGTAGGGTATAGATCAATAAATCATTTTTTGTCATACCTGACCAAAAATTTCATTTCAAATTGGCCTGCTGGAAGAGTATACCGGTAACCTTTGGTTTTGAATGGAAGGTCAAGGTAAACAAAGGCTGCTCAGGTGAGGGTTGTTGCAAAACATTGCCTATAAACCTTTTAGAAATACTTTTTGGTTGTAATATTTTCAACATGTATGACAATAAATGGTTCATTGATCGATATCATCAGGGGTTTTAACGATAGCGTTTAAGATCGGACGGTGAACGATGCGCCACAATTTGTGGAGAACTTTCCGCTGTTTTCAAAGAGCAACGCTCTCTGATGTAAATAGCGAAAAATCAAAATATCAAAGAGCGTATTTACATCAGAGAAGACTCGGATTATGAAAGATTGATCTCCATGATATTTTCAAAGATATGATAAGCCAATGAAATTCTTCATATTCCTCTGAACTCGTGGCATAAACCAACAGATGGGTTTGTGCATGGTGTTGTTTCCAACAATAGAGTATTCTGGAATTTCTGAATCTAAGGTAGTCTACACCCCATTGAGATTCGTGCCCCCCTAAAGTTGGCCAAAAATGCAGAATTTTCCTTATTCTACACTGAAAATTTAGGGAAAATCCAAGTTAGCCCCCCCCCCCCCCCCCCCCCAATATTCAGACACAGGGGCTTCAGCCCACCTTATATGAAATTGCTTCCTACGGGCCTGCTTAACGTTACAAAATGACAAAATTTTCTTATACGGCCATTCAAATGCACAATAACCACATGGTGCCAATAGACGATTTCAAGGGAAGTAATTTTCATTGCTCTCAAATTTTGAATTTTTGTTTTTTGTTGGGGTTTTTGCCTACTCTTCATACAATTTAGAAACATTTTCACAAAAATTGTTTAGATTATTCCCCAGAAACCTGAACACGCTCAATTATTTCGGTTGTTACGAAAACAGGTGATATTGCATCTAACAGTACTTTAAAAATGCTCGGACTTACGGATGTTACGGACTAAGTCGAATTATAACGATTGTACCGGAAGTGCATTACCCAGGTCTTACTTTAACTAATACACAAGGAAGTAAGTAGCTTGGGCTGACACTAGTCTAAGCTGCTGGTCACAATTCTTTCTACCCAGCAGAAATGAAAAATGTATAATTGTTTGTAACATCTATGAATTTGGAACAGTCTCAAATTCGTTTGTTTGGGAAAGAGTTAAATGTGCAATAAATTCATTGTTAAACATTTTCAGGATGTATCTGGTAGTAAAGCGAGTCTCATAAAAGATGGCGCACCAAAGAAAAAGAAAGTCAAAAAGAAGGTGAAGAAAACTGTCCAGAAAGATGATTCTGCCCGCGATGAATTTTTTGACAGTACGCTGGCGGCAGATTTGACAGAGATTAAAGATGATATCATCACGGAGGAGCAGCGGAAACAGGAAGGAGAAGAGGAAGAAGAAGAGGAAGATTACAGACGGCCACAGTACGCCACCGCATCAGCAGCACTTAGATCACAACCAACAGAGAAATTCTATATTGAAACTGGGAGTGAGTATTTTAGAAATTACCTTGTGTGAAATTGTTAACCTTTCTCGTGATGAATTTGTGACCCGTCGCGCTAAAAGGGACCTTATGACAAGTGTGAAAAGTATCGACCCTAGTCAGTCTGCGCAGTCCGCGCAGCCAGACTAGGGCCGACACTTTTCACTTTTATGTAATTTTCTAAATCTGGAATATTTTCCCTATCTTACTATATGTGCATTTTTTGTATACGGGATCTTGTTGACATGTGCTGAATCTGACAAGTTTGTTAAACTTTGTATTTTTGGAATTCGGATAAGGTCCCTTTTAGCGTGACGGGTCACATTTTGATAAATCAGCTTATTTTACCTTTTCCTGAATGATATCATGCCCAACAAGACTCAGTTTAGATGTATCCGATAGACAGGCTTAGGATAACATTCAGATCAAATTCGAAAACCAGCATTTCCTCCTTTTGTCTAAACATTTTCTGTGTTATTTGGTTTACAAGTTCTACTTTTGTCAATTTGTATGTGGTCATCTTCAGCATCTTTGAAATTGGAACTATGCAGAATTTTGCTCATTGGGAAAAGGTTAACTCATTACCACACAGTGACTCTTTTTGACTCCTTACAAGATTAGGGCTTTGGAAAACATTGTGGAAAATGAAGAGATTGCTTGTGACAAGCAATCTCTTCATTTCCCACAATATTTTCTATACAAAAAGACCAAAAAATGTAAAACTTCATTCAATTTGAATTGTCGTCTGCAACATCTTTGAATTTGGACTAGTCTAAAATTTTGTCGTTTGGTAATGGGTTAATGAGGTAAGAATGCATTATAAGAACTGACTGATCTTGCCCTACAGATCACAAATATTTAAAGAAATTTTGACAATTTTCGGAGATTCCAAATTACACTCTTTTCCATATTTAAGTTTGAGTAAGCCATTGTTATCTGTATTTAGACCAATCTATACTTTCCAGTGGAAAAGCATCAAGAGTTAGAGATAAACAAATATTACTTATAAATTCAGAATTTAACTCTTTCCCAAACAAGACCTGGTTTTGACGATCGCAGTAGGAAATGCTTGGGAAAACATTGAAACAAAAGAAGAAACTGCTGATAACCAGCAGTTTCTCCTTTTGTCTCAATATTTTCTATGCCATATTTTACACAAGTTATATCTTTGATAACTTCCATTTTGCTATTTGTGGCAGTTTTTGAAGTAGATCACCCTAAAATTTTGCCGTTTGGGAAAGGGTTAATTCTCCAACTTATCTTTTCAGCTGGATTCAAGGGAGAGAACAAAAACAAGTTTGTCAAGAGACAAAAAGAGGAAGCGGCAGAAAAAGCGATAACCATGGTCGAACCAAAACACACGACCCTCGAGTTCGCAATCCGAACCCACAAAGTGCTACGGACATTTTTCCTGTTTTGTCACGGAATATTGGCAGGCTACGCAGGCTGGCATATTGTGATGTCGTATGTGTTGTTGAATTTTGGAGATAGAGACTTTTTGGAACATTACGAAGCTATAGCTCTGCCAGTACATTGTATATTTTATATCCTACTGGCTGTATGTACAGTGTCGGCTTGTGACAGGTGAGTCTACAGCTACAAATACAGGGTTCTCCAGGGTTCACCCTGGCTCCAAAAAAGTTGTCGCCATCACTTTCGCCAAATTCCAAAAGTTGGGGCCAAATATCAAAAGTTGGAGCCATCCCCCCCCCCCACTCACCCCCCCCCCCCCTCCCCCACGCCGGAAAATCATATTCACATGTCAAAAGACAGTCTTATCAGTTTGGAAAAGGAGAAAAGAAGATTATCTGGGTACCGATTAAATTTTGATTTAATTAGGAATCATGACGTTACTCGCTAGCTTTTTGTCTTCCAATGATTAACTTCACCGGGATCCGTATTCTCGCGATAAAAAGGACGAAACAAAAGTCTAGTTAATTCCACATATTTGACGCAAATTAACTTACCTGAAACATCATACTTCAGCAACCGCCGTAACTACGGCGATCTTAACAATTGCTTCCTACAAGTTTGGCTTTGAACAACTCCCATGTCGAGTGAAATTTTCGTAAAGTAAAGAATTAACTGAAGAAACTCGACCTGTCAATCAAGTTAAAACAATATCGAAAGTACACGCCCATTATATGTAATGTGTTATGCTCTATTGCACACGGCACTAGTAAACTACCCGAATCTTGTCTACTGTGTATTTATTGATTTTCCCCATCGCTTTGTTATGTCATAATGTGTTTGGATATATAGATGGCAATTAAAGGTAATTTAACAGTTAGCGCTATTTGTCGTGTCGCGTGCCGAGATAATATATCGTAGGTAATGTTTGATAAAGCTGTAACTACAGTTTGAACTAACTTGAATAAGCTGTAGTTACGGCATTTTTTAACGTAACCACCGATATAAAGGTGCTTGATTATAATGGCAAATGCGACGGCGCTCGATAGCTGTTGATATTCTGGTCATGTATATTCTTATTGGTATTTGCTGATCGTATATTTAGGGCCATTTGATAATTTTTGGGGCCACTTGAATTTTGTTGGCGCCAGGCATTTTCGCCAAATGGAAAATTCTTGCGCCACTTTTAATTTTTTGTCGCATTTGGCGACAATGGCGATAGGCAGCGCCAACCCTGGTTCTCCGCATAATATTTTGAAGCCGTAGTGGCATTGGTAAACCTTGCGACACATGGTGTTCATGGAAATAATTGTGAATAAAAACATAATGGGAAAAGAAGAACTTGCTCAATTTGAGCAATTTCTTCTTTTTATACGCCCGAAGGGTCGTATTATGTTATGGCCCCGCTCGTCCGTCTGTCCGTCCGTCTGTCTGTCTGTCTGTCTGTCTGTCAGTCCGTCTGTCTGTCTGTCCGTCCGTCCGTTAGCAATTTCTTGTGTGCGCAACTCCTCCTACAGTTTTGATCGGAATTTGATCAAACTTGCCACAATAAATCTCCATGGTGTCTAGTTGTGCACCGCGCTTACAGAATTCAGATAACTCTTTTCGTTCTTGAATTATCTGCCCTTGAATTAAATAATGCCCATTTTCTTGTGTGTGCAACTCCTCCTACAGTTTTGATCAGACTTTGATCAAACTTGCCACAATTAATCTCCATGGTGTCTAGTTGTGCACACCGCTTACAGAATTTAGATAACTGTTTTGGTTCTTGAATTATCTGCCCTTGAATTTAAGGAAAAATGCCCATTTTCTCAAAAATGCCCATTTTCTCCTGTGCGCTACTTCTACAGTTTCAACCAGAATTTAATCAAACTAGCCACAATGAATCTCTAGGGTGTCTTGTTGTGCAAACAAAATTTTGATAACTTTTCATGTTTGAATTATCTGCCCTTGAATTGAAAAAATGGCCAATTTTTACTGACAAGCCCCTCTCGGGCGTATATGCGCCGCTCTGCGAAGCTCTTGTCCCATAATGTTTTTATACAGAATTAGTAGTTTTTAGTTTAAAAGAATGCCCCATTAATCAGTTTTTGACATGAAATATCTCTAAATGTCTCTCTTTGGTGACCATTTTGAAGAAATTAAGCTGTTTGGTACTTTTGAAGCTGTAGTGGCATTACACTGATTTCCATGAAGCTGTAGTGGGGCCGATACAGCTTATTGGGCTGGGGAAAACACTGAGATAAAATGTGGAATGGCTTTTCCAAAATGCCATATTTCATTATTGTTCATCAAATTCTATGTTCTGGGTATCCATTGGAATCGTCTCAAAGACTTCTGTCTTCATGTTGAAGATTTATACTAATACAATCATAAGGACTTGAAATGTCAGATGTTCAATCAAACAAACCTGTTGTTTGTTGCAGTATACTAAAGCCAGTGTGTCCATCTGTTAAAGTTTTGTATATAATAGACAGCTGAAATCTGGAAAAAGGCCACTTATAGATATTTCAGACCATTATGTGACAGTGTTTAGATCAGTCTGAATGCAGTCTAATCAGGATTGATACTGCCCTCTTATAGATGCCACAGGTGATGAAAAAGACAAAAAAGAACAACATAGGCCATGATCAGACAGTTCAGACTGATTTGGAATTCTAGATCTATGTTGTTCTCAAAATCAAATGCCTTAAAGCCTGTATGTTTCACACAGCCCATTGATAGTTCTTTCCTTATTCCTTATATCCCAAATTACATTCCAGGTTTGATGTGGCAGCACCCAAGAGAAGATTTGTCATTACGGCATTGACACTACAGAACGGCACTATATCTGTGTTACTTTACTTTGCTGCCTTAGTTATCAGTCTGTCCAATGGAGCGCTAGAAGATAAGATCACCTTTTGATAGTTCCACTCTGATATCTAACCATAAACTATATTACAGGTTTGATGTGGCGGCACCCAAGAGAAGATTTGTCATTGAGGCGTTGACACTACAGAACGGCACTTTATCTGTGTTACTTTACTTTGCTGCCTTAGTTATCAGTCTGTCCAATGGAGCGCTAGAAGATAAGATCACCTTTTGATAGTTCCACTCTGATATCTAACCATAAACTGTATTGCAGGTTTGATGTCGCAGCACCCAAGAGAAGATTCGTGATCAAGGCTTTGACACTACAGAACGGCACGATATCAGTGTTACTATACTTTGCTGCCTTAGTTATCAGTCTGTCCAATGGAGCGCTAGAAGACAAGATCAACCTGTATGATGTAAAACCTCATCTCTGGAACAGCACATCAGTAAGTGCATATCGCTGTTTTTCAAAATTAAATCTGGTAACTGCAGCTTAAAACAAGCTGCAGTTAAGAAATTTTCGTTGAAAAGGGACGATATAAACACCCTTAGAAATATCTTGAACTCTTTTGCAACCCTGTCACAAATGATAAAATTTCAGCTTTTTCCAATTTCATAGCCATTTTAAATGGTGAAATCCATGTTTCAGAAACATGGATTTCACCATTTAACCCATTACTGCAAAGTGACGCCTTTTGACTCCCTCACAAGAAAAGGCTTGGGAAAACATTGTGGAAAATGACCAAATTTCTTGTGACAAGCAATTTCTTCATTTTCCACAATGTTTTCTAGACCAAAATGGAAATATTTCTAAGATTTCATCAACTTGAAATTATCGTCTGCAACACCTCTCTAATTGGAACAGTCCAAAATTTTGTCATCTGGTAATGGGTTAAAATGGCTTTGAAATTGGACAAGGCTGAAATTTAGAAATTCTGAATGCACAAAATGTGTATGTTGTTTCAAGTAAAACATTGAAACAAAAGGAGAAAATGTTGGTTATCACCATTTTGTAATGGAATGTGTAAATGTAGCTTTTAACCCCTTTACCAAACAATCACGTCTTTTCACAACACCATTGAATATGGATTAAGAAACCTATTTCAGGAAAAGAAAAAAAAAAGATAATCAGCATTATATCCTTTTATTGCAAGGGTTTTTGTAAGCGACCACATGGACATTTGTACAAAAATTAGCTTTAATTTTGTTGTCTTTAATTTCCTTGCAATTTGGACCAGTCTAAAAGTTTGTATTTTGGAAAAGGTTCAATATCTTTGTACATGTAATAATGGCAATTCCATTTTATTTCTGCAGACAACAGAGGAAGATCTTCAGACGTGGAGTGGGTTAAACACTGCGAGAAATGTGCTGTGTGTGCTGGGGTGGTTCGTGATATCGTTAACACCACTCTACGACAGATTGACGAGTAATCTACGAGAAACTGATGAAGACGAGTTGCTAGGTGTCGACATTCAAACTACCAAAATGGCCTAATATTCATAGTGATGGCACATTAATCCTTTCCTAAACAAGACCTGGTTTTGACGGTCCTGATTGAAAAGGCTTGGGAAAACATAGGCAAAAGAAGAAAATGCTGATAATCTGCATTTTCTCATTTGTCATATGCAGCAGATGTCAGATTGGAACAGTCTGATTTTTTTTGTTTGGGAAAGGGTTAAAGAATTTATTGTAAATATTAAACCCTCCTACCAGGGGGGAGGGGGGGGGAATGGACTGTTCATTTGAAAGCTGCTGCAGACAACAAATTTGGTGTTGATAAATATAGAATAAAAGGAGTGTATAAAACACGGAAAATATTGAGATAAAATAGGAAAATGCTACTCATCAGCATTTTCTTTTGTCTAAATGTTTTCCAACATGGAGGTCAAAACGAGGTCTTGTGTTGCCAAAGGTCAAACGTCATAATGTTCTGAATCTCTTGACATTGGCATCACCAGTGAAGAAAGCGTTAGAAAACATTAAAAGGAATGAAGAAAATGCTGATAATCATTTTCTCTGTTTCACAATGTTTTCTATGCAGTTATTTACAAAAATCCACCTTCACTATCAGCATGTTTCTGCTCTGAAAAGCCTTTTAACTGAAGACAGTCTAAACATTAAAACAAACATGATAAAAAGAATCTCTTCTTTTTACATTATCATAAAACATCTAGGGAGTGGTAACTGGATTCATATTATTTATAGTGTAATTCCGTCCAACTTTATATATGACATTATTTCATTGATACATTTGTATGGCAAACATTTTGTGCAAAACTATCTCAAGTTTTATTAGTTTTATTACATTGTATCTCATTAATACAATGACGTTTTTTGACACCCAAAGAAAAAGGTTCAGAAAAAACATTGTGGAAAATGAAGAAATAGCTTGTGACTAGCAAATTCTTTATTACCAACAATGCTTTTGAAACCACGTTTCACCAACTTTGTCGTCAGCAACACCTTTCAAATTGGAAAAAAGTCCAAAATTTTGTCCTCTTATAATGGTCTAACAAAGCAGTACATATTGCTGTTCTTCATCTACAACCTTGTAAGTGCAGCTTTAAACAAGCCTTAAAAAAGCTGTACAAGGTTATTGAAGAAGGGCAACTATTCAAACATCGAAGAAAACGTAGGTAATGTAGATTTTTGACAAGGGCTATGTCTTGTTCTGTCGATTGTGACAAGTATGTGTTTTCACAATATATATATAATAAATTAGTATTTATTGACAACAAATGCTAGTTTCTTGTTCATTTTAGCAAATTCTGACTATGTTAAGGGAGCTAATCATTAAATTTCACAGCCCTAGTGTTGTCATTGGTTGCATAGACAAAACTTTACCCTGGCCTATATTGTATGCACTATCAGTGTATTAGAGTATGCTTTGGTATTTCACACAAGGATACATCCTTCCAAGACCTTTCATTTTGGATCATGCCATTTGATGTTGTGACTCAGTCGTGAGCTCCCAGGTTTGATTCCTTTTCTGGCAAATATCCTATCAGACAAAATTGTCTCCCACCAATGGTTTGATATAGTTAGTCTATGTGGACAAGCAGCGGATTTTAATGAAACTTGGCACACAGCTTCACTACAAAGAGGACATGCACATATCGTCGGGGCTACCCGGTTCGACCATTGAATTTAGAGTTACTGCCCCTGACTGTTTAAGCGATATACATACAGAGTGATATTCGTTTCCGCGCTATTCCTTGAAAACTATAGACCCGATTTCAATGAAACTTGGCACACAGCTTCACTACAAAGAGGACATGTGCATTTGAAAGGAAGGCTCATATTTAGATTGAAGTTCATGCAGGGCAAAATCGGAATGGTTGACTATAAATAAATTTGATAACACAAACTTCTAATACTGTTTATTTCAAAACAACAAAATATACATACATGATTCTACAGTTATCTAAAGATAAATCAGAAAGAAGCAAATCATTGGATATGTTTGAAAATGCTGTAACTACTGCTTAAATAAGCAGTAGTTATGACATTTTTGTACATAAACGACAAAAATCTTCATTCCCACAAACAGAATCTAAATCATGAATCAAAGTACTGTCGCTACTGCTACTACATGTAAACGAATGATTATCAAAACAAAAAAGCTTAACAACATGATTATCCAAAAACAGTTGTAAAATAAATGCTCAGATCTGAATTCAGAGTTTAAACAACCTTGGACATAGTGATATCAGCATCAAAACTTGAATAATAGTGTATAATCTTACACAAGTTTTGAGCTCATTCTTTCATTTATCTTGTTCCTTTTTTAAGCTTTCAAAGTTTTTAGTTGCTATTTTTCATCCAGTGAAAAAAGTTTATTTTGTTGTTTGACATGAATCAATGTCTCATTGAATTATGATTGAAACCTGATTCTGGGAAACATTTGTAACCCTTTACCAAATGGCAAAATTTTGGACTGTTCCAAATTCAAAATTGATGCAGACCACAATTTTAAGCAAATAGAATTTAAAAATATTTTGGTCTTTTTGGGTAGAAAATATTGTGGGAAATGAAGAAATTGCTTGTCACAAGCAATTTTTTCATTTTCCACACTGTTTTCAAAAGCCTTTTCTTGAAGGGCATCAAAAAGCGTCAATGTTTGGGAATGGGTTAAATTAGTTGTCTTGTTTGGTGTAAAGATTAATAAAATCTCTAACTTTTATCCATGGTGTGAATGTGAAAGCTTTCTGCAAGGCCATTTTGCATTTTTAACAACCCTAAATTATCAAAACACCCAGAATGAAATACAAGTACAATGATATACACGTGCCAAACTAAGCTATAAAGATGCCATTTAGCCATGTAAAAACAAAATTAAAGAAAATGCAAAAAAAAAAAAAATAAATAAATAAAACAAGAGGACCATGATGGTCCTTAATCGCTCACCTGCATGATATAAGATGCGAGATTATAATCCAGCTGAAAACTGCTTTCATAATCTTGAATGATCAATATCTGTCGCTGTTACAGTAAAAACAAAGTGGAAGAAAACAACAATTTTGTCACAGTCAAGGGCACATAACTCTGTCTGAAAAAGATATTCTCATCAACATTATGTCCAAGTTTTTTTTGATTGGTCAATATTAATTGCTGTTTGAGAGAAAACAAAGTCGAAAACGGCAATTTTGTCAGTGTCAAGGGCACACAACTCTGTTTTTTTAGTCCAATCAATCTGACAAATTAAAACATGTAAGATCTTCTGGTCACCAACATTGCAACCAAGTTGTGTCTTGATTGGTCCATATTTGTGTTTGTTAGGGTGAAAATAAAGTCGAAAACGGTAATTTTGTGAAATTCAAGAGCAAATAACCCTGTTTTTTCTGGTCAAATCAAGCTGAAAGCTTAACTCATCCAGGATCTTATGGTCACCAACATTGTGGCCAAGTTTTGACTTGATTGGTCGATAAATATAGATGCTGCAGTGTAAACAAAGTCAAAAACAGCAATTTTGTCAAATTCAAGGGCACATAACTCCAGACTTCCTGCTCTGATAACACTGAAAATCAAACTCATCCAAGATCTTATGGTTACCAACATTGTGGCAAAGTTTTGTCTTGATCAGTCAATATTTGTAGATGCTAGAGTGGGAACAAAGTCAAAACTAGCCTTTTTTGACATTCAAGGGCACATAACTCTGGACTTCCTAGTCTGATCTGACTCAAAATCAAACTCATCTGATAACTTATGGTCATACATTTTTTGATAAAGTTTACTTAAGATTGGTCAATATTTGTAGATACTAGAGTGGTAACAAAGTCAAAACTAGCCATTTTTGTCGTTCAAGGGCACATAACTCCAGACTTCCTTGCCCGATTTTATTCAAAATTGAACTCATCCGAGAACTTATGGTCATACATGTTTTGACCAAGTTTGGTCAAGATTGGTCAATATTTGTAGATACTAGAGTGGTAACAAAGTCAAAACTAGCCATTTTTGACATTCAAGGGCACGTAACTCCGGACTTCCTAGTCCGATCTGACTCAAAATCAAACTCATCCGAGAACTTATGGTCATACATGTTTTGACCAAGTTTGGTCAAGATTGGTCAATATTTGTAGATACTAGAGTGGTAACAAAGTCAAAACTAGCCATTTTTGACATTCAAGGGCACGTAACTCCGGACTTCCTAGTCCGATCTGACTCAAAATCGAACTCATCCGAGAACTTATGGTCATACATGTTTTGACCAAGTTTGGTTAAGATTGATCAATATTTGTGGGTGCTAGAGTGGTAACACCAAAATGTGGACAGACGGACGGACGGACAGACGGACAGACGGACAGACGCCGACGGACAAAAAGCGACCACAATAGCTCACCTTGAGCACTTCGTGCTCAGGTGAGCTAAAAACAGGTAAATTGCCCATGATTATATAGATTGATTGTCTAAAATATGAAATGCCCATTGAAAAAAACGAATAAGCTATATGTTTTGATAAACATGTTACAAAGTCCTTTTAGACAGGCACAAATGACACATTTTTAGGGGAAATCTCAAAGTGCTAATAACTAGCATTTTCATCTTCATTTCAAAGTTGAGAAATATAAAATTCTATTACTCATGCTTACTGTTTGATGCTTTCCTAAATGACAAAGATTTAGATTGTTTCAATTTGAAAGCTGCTGTAGATGACAAAATGGATTTCGACATGGATTTTGTGTACAATATTACAGTAAATATTGAGGCAAAAGGAGAAAATGCTGTTTATCAGCATTTCTTTTGTCTCAATAATTTCCCATGACTACGCTATAATGATTGACACAGAGTTGATGCATCTATATGAAGAATGGCAAGCAGCTCAATATCTGAAAATTGTACCGAAATTGTTCTTACAAATTTAAACAAATTTTGGGCAATTTTTAGTTAAAAAGATAAAAATTATTGATTGTTCAAAAGAAAAAAATATAGAAATTAATTAAATCTAGTCAATGATTAACATTTTTTAATACTAACAACCAATACAATGTTAAATTTTACATTGATTACAGTTTGAGAAATTAAACTGATATATATTACAATACCTTAACCCTTTCCCAAACAAGGCCAAGTTTTGACGTCCCAAAGACAATAGACTTGGGAAAACATTGAGATAAAAGAAGAAACTGCTGAATATCAGCAGTTTCTCCTTTTGCCTCAATATTTTCTGACTATGACATACACAAATCCTATCTTTAATAACATCCATTTTGTCATTTTGGGTCGTTTTTTTGAAGTGGATCACCCTAAAATTTTGTCGTTTAGGTAAGGGTTAACTGCATGAGATCTTAATTATTTTTCACTAGAGATTCTATGATTTAGACAATATGTAAAGAAATTACATTCTAAACAAAACAAAATAGATATTACAAATACATGTATTTAACAACTTTTTGAAGATGGTCAAACATTGGTTCAAAAACACTGTCTAGATCTAGTTTTGACATCCTTAATAGACTTCGAAAACATTGAAAAAAATGGAAAACATATAGATTGACATTTTTTTCTTTTCCTTCAGTGCTTTCTACCCTTTCCAACATTTTCTACTGTTTAAAATCAAACATTTCTTCCCGAATATTCATATTGTCATCTTTGATTTGAACCAGTGTAAAATATTATATTCGGGAAACAGATTAATACACATAGTTAATTTGAGATGCAGGCAAGTGATGGATCAATTGTCCCTTTCTCAAAAAGTTGCACCTTTTGGCAAATCTAATAGAAAAATACTTGAAAAAAACATTGAGGCAAAAGAAGAAAATGCTGATGACCAGCATTTTCTCCTTTTGCCTCAATATTTTCAGTGCTATTTTGTACACAAATTCTTTCATTATAAACATCTGAATCAGCTTTCAAATTGGAAGTCTGAATTTTTGTTTGGGAAAGGACTCCAGAGAAACAAAAATCATGAGACAATGAATAAGATATGATTACTGAGTTGACCAGAATAAAGTTTTGTAAAATAAACCTGAAAAGGCACGGATTAATAATAAACAGGAACAAAAGACTTCATCATAAAGTGGACAAAATAAACAAATAAAGATACGGTTTTGATTAAAAATAAAGCAAAAAATAATACGAGATTCAAATATTAAAGATCTTGGATTTACAAAAAGAAAAAAATAAATGGACGAAAGAGATTGTCAAAATCATAATACTTAACAAAAATTGTTGAGATACTAAACAAAATTAAGATTCTACAATTCATTATAACAATTATTACAATATGAGAAACCCTTTACTTTACAATACATTCTTCAAACAACCAAATTATTGCTTTTCAACAAAAACCTCATAACTGCAGCTCAAAATAAGCTGAAGTTATGATGTTTTCGACAAGAAGCGACAAAATAGGGCTAGTTGATCCTTTCTCAAAAGATGCCAATCTTGATTCACCTAACGGAATTGCTTTGGAAAACATTGAGGCAACAGAAGAAAATGCTGACAGTCAGCATTTTCTCCTTTTGCCTCAATATTTTAAGCTGTATTGGAAACAAATTCAACCTTTGTAAACATCTATGTTATGGTCTGCAGCATCTATCGTGATGGAACAGTCTTTTTTCACTTGAGAAAGTTTCCATAGCAGTTGTAAATAGACAGTACAGAATATCCAGAGTTGATTTAGGCTGTATTTCTGAAAAGGATTCCTTTTCTTGGGATGGATTACACATGAAAATATGATAAGTAAATCAACATATACAAGTATATGAGTATAATTGGGACATCATAACTGACAGATATGTGTTTCAAAAGAATACTGTTTACAAAAAAGATTAATGAAATTTATCCAGTTCTTAAAATGTTCTTGTACATGTATACTGAAAAATTAATGGCATTTGATGTATAAATCACATGGCAATCAAAATAAACAAATCACAGTGTAAATAAAGATGGTGCCATTTACATACAGATTGGTGTGAACCCTTCCCAAATAATGTCTTAACCCTTGTCCTGCTGACTTTAAATGTTGTGTCAAAAACAAAAAGCCAATTTAAGAGATATTTCAATAAGTTTATGTTAAGTTTTTTTCACAGTAATTTAATTTAAAAGCAGGCAGTGTAGGCTAAGATCAGACTGCATGTCTGTGCAGGCTGATCTTTGTGTATACTGCCTGCCAAACCTTTATTCACAACAGTAAATTGACATGAAGAGCATGTAAAAGGGCTGTCTTGACATTTTTGGAAGAGGAAGAGTTGGAAAATACTGACTGAAAAGAATAATGTACTGCTGATTAACAATTCCCTCTTTTCCTTCAATCTTAATCAAGTCAAAGTAAATCATTTTAGGTGGTCTATAATACTGTTCAGTAGTAAACAAAAAATTTGCCGTTTTTGGAAAGGGTTTACACATATAAACTACTTTTTAAGTTTAAGATATTTTGAAAAGTCAAGAAATGAGATTCAAATGAAATATCAATCATTACAAAAAATAATGCTGAACATTTAACTACAAGATTCAATCTTATCAAAATATATTTTCTGTAGACAAAAATCATGGTTTAATCACTATCGTAAACTTATTGCTCAAAAACACATCAACAAAAACATTGTTATAACTACAGAAGAAATAGCTTTAAGCTTTTAACCCTTTCACTTATAATCAGATCTTGACAACTCAAACAGGGAAAGGTTTGGAAAACAATGGGAGAAAAGATGAAATTGCTGATAAACCAACATTTTCTCTTTTCCCCTCAGTACTTTCTTCTCTATCATATTTAATGCCTACAATTTGAAAATGTAACAGTTTGCATTAGGTTTGAAATTGGTTCAGTCTAAGCATTTATGATCAGCAAATAAGGCAAATGGACTAATTTTTGTCTACAACTGGAACTTGAGACAGTCAAACTACCTGAGAAGGAAATATGCAGAGCAACATATTAGAGGGGGTATTAAAATGCATTCTTAATTTGTTATTTCAAATCTAAACCCTATGTTGTGGGTACTCATTTGAATCGTCTCCTTGAGACGATTCAAATGAGTACCCACAACATAGGGTTTGGTCAAAATTGAATATTTTGCATTTTGAAAAGCCATTACCCCCACTTTTCAGTAGCTCTGAATATGTAATACTATTTAAGGTACATACTAGAAATCCTTTATAAAATTACAAATAAATGGCCTTGTCATCATTGAAGGGTTTTGCAGACAACAAAGTAAATGTTACTCAAACTATAAAATGTATAATCTGTAGCAAAGATAAAAGTAAAGAAAGTGCTTTACTTAAAAATTGGAGTTTATAAAGGATGAATTAGCAAGAATAGAATTTCACACAAGACTAAACATCAAAATATACAGACACAAATTTGTTCAAATTGACAAAACTAATTTCCTATGGCAAAGAGATTCAAACAATAAAAGCTATGAAAGAATCAAGGATATGTCCTTACTGCAAATTCATCCCCTTTTATGTTTCAGATCACAATAACAGCAAAATTGGCAAAAATCTAATGTAAGGCTCTTACACCACTTTTGCACACAACCATTCAAATAAACACAACCCATTAAGGCTTACGAACTGAGAATGAAATGCAGAGCCAGAGGCGAAATTTGAAAAGTGCCCGTAATTCCTAAACTGTGTTAAATTTCCATTCCAAATACAAACATAAGCATTTTGTATGGTTTAGAGTTTTGAATTAATGCATACTTATGGAAATATTTGACAAAAATGTTCAAAATTACCTCCCTTGCATATGAACAAAGAGTAAAATGATATTTGTAAATTATTTTCTTCTTGAAGCATAATCTTGAAATCCGGCCTGGTGAATCAACTTATGTGAAGTGTATTTACAAGTGTGTGTAATTTGGTGCATTTCGTATGGCTAGAAAGTGGTGTTTTCATTCTCAGTTCGTAAACCTTAAAAAGAAGCCGTATAACTATGCCATTCATATAGACAGTAATTTCACCTATACTCTTACAACCATCAATTTCTGATAGCATTCCATGGCGTTAACCATGATGTTTAACCATTAACCTATATCCACACAATGACACCTTTTAGCGCCCCATAAGAAAAAGAGACTTTAAAACATTGTGAAAAACGAAGAAGCAATTTCTTCAATTTCCACAATGTTTTCTACCAAGAAAGACCAGAAAAGTTAAAATTCACTAACTTGGAATTCTCATCTGCAACATCATTTGGACAAGACCAAAAATTTGCCATCTGGTCTAGTAATAGGTTTACCATTACAGATCATTATACCATGAACTTATATACGACACTAGTACATTCAGATAAATGATAGCAAGTGAAACAATAGTGATCACATAAAACATTTGGTTTCAACAAGATATTGCTGCTTTTCAACGAAAACCCTGTAACTGCAGCTTAAAACAAGCTGCAGTTACGAGGTTTTCCTTGAAAAGCGACAATATGATGGCCTAGCACGTCTGATATGATGACAACAAGACATGTTCGCAACTTGTCACAGCCCCATCATGTTCACTCTACAATCTCCGCCCAGTCACTTGGTGTACGCCCATACTGAAATCAAAACAGGTTTTAGAAACATTATTAACATCTAATTTTATCAAGATATAATGCTTAAGCTCTTCTGACATGACAAAAACAACAAGTATCTGGTGTTGTATGCAACACATAAAGTCCCCTACCGGCTTCACATTGACTCAATATGGTAATCAATAATAGATTAAGATGAACAAGTCATCAAAATAATTGTCAAACATATGAAATGTTATGCCCAATATTTTCACTATTTCCGTTACCATAGCAACCACACTTTTCGTCAAAGAACAAAGATAAAATGATGTGCATAATCTACACATTGCCATCTAGTCATATACCAAGTCTCATCAAATTAGCTTGCTTACTTATTAACTTATCGCAGGATCCAATATTTTTTGCCATATTTTCACTATTTCCGTAACCATAGCAACAACAATTTTAGTCTAAAAACAAAAATAAAATGATGTGCATAATCTACACATTGCCATATAGTCATATACCAAGTCTCATCAACATAGCTTGCTTAGTTATTATCTTATCGCAGGATCCCATTTTTGGCCATATTTTCACTATTTCTGTAACCATAGCAACCTCAATTTAAGTCGAAAAACAAAAATAAAATGATGTGCATAATCTACACATTGCCATCTAGTCATATACCAACTTTCATCAAAAACGCTTGCTTAGTTATTAAGTTATCGCGGGATCCAGATTTGAGCGGACAGACGGACGGACAGACGGACGGACGGAGGGCAAACCTATAGTCCCCTCCGGTGTGAACACCGGTAGGGGACTAAGAAGACATGTGAGTATCCAAAACAACAAGTGAACATGAAACAGAAATGCCCCAAGGTTTTTTTTGCCACTTGGAGCCCGAGCTAATATAATCAGGAGAGTTCTCATGTTTTCCCCATTAGCCCCATACACTATATATAAAGGTAGCAGAGTTGACACACAAAACAAGAGTTGTCCGCGGACAACATAGCTCGCCTACATGGGAGCTTGTAACAACAAGAGTTGTCCGCGGACAACGTAGCTCGCCTATACGGGAGCTTGTCACAAAAACAGCTATTTTTTTTTAAAGTAGGTCAAACTCCAAGGTCAAGGTCACAAGGTCAAAGGTCATGGTCCCAAATAAAAGGTCTTGACAGGAGGTATCCATGTGTGAAATATCAAGGCTCTATCATTAAAAGTGCATGAGATATAGGCCAGGTTAAAGTTTTTCAAAAGTAGGTCAAACTCCAAGGTCAAGGCCACAAGGTCATGGTCTCAAATGAAAGGTCTTGTAAATATGTATCCATGTATGAAATATCAAGGCTGTATCTCTAATAGTGCCTGAGATATAGACCAGGTTAAAGTTTTTCAAGTAAAGACACAACGGGACGGGACGCAACGCCGACACTAGGGCTGTGACATTAGCTCCCCGGACATAAAGTCCCGGCTCACTAAAAACAGCTTAACTTTTTAAAAGCAAGTCAAACTCCAAGATCAAGGTCACAAGGTAAAGGTCATGGTCCGAAATGAAAGATCTTAGCAGGAGGTATCCATGAGTGAAATATCAAGGCTCTATCAATAATATTGCAAGAGATAAAGGCCAGGGTAAAGTTTTTGAAGATGCGACGCCGACGCGACACCGACACTAGGGCTGTGACATTAGCTCCCCGGACATAAAGTCCCGGCTCGCTGAAAAGGGTAAAATCCCTACACTTGTCCCTTGAAGAGACTCGTGACCTTGATCATTATAGGTGAACTTGATTTTTACATATGTGTTGTAATAAGATGTACAAACATACCAAATTTGAGCCTTGTAACTTTAGGAGGATGACAAGTTTTTTGATATGGGAGTATTAAATCAATCACAAACCTAAGATTAATTTTGAATTTTGAAATACCTGAATGTCCAATAGTGTGTTCATACATCTGTTTGTAATGACTGGATTCTTCATAGTGGGTATATTTATCATCTCTCCCTGGTATAAAATACCCTCTATAGGACTGACCAGGCAGGCTGTACCGGCTCCAAACATCTCCAATAACTGAAAAACACACAAACTTGTAGGCTAAGTTTTTATTCAACAGATTTCTATACTTGTAACAACTTGACCTACAAAATTGCTATATTTTTCCTTATCTGTATAGCTTATACTGCGAAAGAGAATGTGTGATAATGACATCATAAATGACATCATAAATAATGGACTAAATAATGTCAAAAGCATTTAGAACACAACATTTGATTGGTTGCTACTCCATAACAACAAGCAGGACAACTGCTAGGCGGCATATTGCGATATCAAGAAATTCAGACTAAATCCGTTAAAGGTGAAAACAAACGTAGGTTGGTTCAACCTTGGCTAGCGAAGATGCTAAACATGTCTGTGCTAACAACATGCTTACTTACCCTGTTTTCATTTAATGCTTTCAGAATTTCCTTCATTGTGTAATTCCTCTCTGTGACTTTAAACTCACCCTGAAAACAAAAATAAATGAGCTGGGGTCTGGAAAAAGGGCCCAAGACATTTTAGAAAACCATGTTTCCAGATCAGCCTGTGCTTAATCACAGTGGGTAACCCACGTGACTTTTGGGAAGCGTTAACACCGAAAAAAAAATTGTCCGCTTCAAGGTATGTTTTGTTCAATTTCTCAGCTTATACTCTATTGATTCTGATGAGATAAAGTGCACGGAACGCGCCTTTGAGAGGGCTATTCCCGGCTCTAACTCACACTGCTCCAAACCCAGTGGTTTCTTCAAACATTCGAGCCAAAGTTTTTTTAAGTGCAAAACGAAAGTGGGAAGCGTTCACATGCACAGAAAAAAATCTTTGGTTCGAATGTTTGAAGAAACCACTGGATTTGGAGCAGATTGAGTTAGAGCCGTGAATAGCCCTCTCAAAGGCGCGTTCCGTGCACTTTATCTCATCAAAATCAATAGAGTATAAGCTGAGAAATTAAACAAAACATATATTGAAGCGGACGATTTTTTTTGGTGTGAACGCTTCCCAAAAGTTACGTGGGTTACCAACCATGTAATAGATTGACTAAATGAAGTTTTACATCCCACTCAACAGCTAATGTCATATGGAGATGGGAAATTGGTTTAAAGTCTCATCCGATAGACTGAAGTCATTAATCTGACATATCTAAATGCAAAGATTTAATATTGCTCGAAATTTCTAAATAGTTCAGTCAAATCAATATTATCTGCATATCATATACATTTTTATTTTGTATAAAAACATTTGAATAATAGTTACATTTTGTTATCTGGCAAAGGGTTACAAAATGTTTTTCCTTTCCCAGAGAAACAGACAAGAGGGCATAAGAGCATCCTAGATTTGTTATTTCTAATACAACCTCAATGTTGTGGGTACTCATTGGAATCGTATCAAAGAGACAATTCCAATGAGTATCCGCAATATAAGATTAGACGAAAAATAATGAAATGTTGCATTTTGAAATACCATTAACCCTTTTCAAACAAGACCTAGTTTTGACATCCTTAACATCAAAAGTTTTGGAAAATATACAGGCAAAAGAAGAAAATGCTGATAATCAGCATTTTCCCTTTTGCCTCAATATTTTCTGGGCTTTATGGTACATAAATCCAGTTGTTTTTTTCCAACATTAATATTGTTGTCTGCAGCAGCTTTCAAATTGAACCACCCTAAAACTTTGTGATCATGATAATCCCCTGATTTCTGTAGTTCTACTTACCCATTGTTGTCCCAGCTCAATCAGACTCTTCCTTGTTATTCCAGGTAGTACAAGCCCATTCAATGGTGCAGTCAACAACTCCTTCTCTGTTTGACAAAATATACACAAACATGTTGAATCAAGGTAATAACAGTCCATTTAATGGTGCGGTTAGTAACTCCTTCCCTGTTTGAGAATATGCACAAATGTATTGAATATACCCTTTCTCAGTAATGTTTTGATACCTACATAGGCATAAGCTTAGGAAAACATTGATAAACAAGAATTGTCCGCGGACAACGTAGCTCGCCTATACAAGAGCTTGTCACAAAAAAAGGAGTTCAAGGTCAAAGGTCAAGGTCACAAGGTCAAGGGTCATGGTCTCAAGGTCAAGGTCATCGCATGAGGTATCCATATGTGAAATATAAAGGCTCTATCTGTAATAGTGCATGAGATATAGGCCAGGTTAAAAAATTTTAAAAGTAGGTCAAACTCCAAGGTCAAGGTCACTAGGTGAAAGGTCTTGACGGGAGGTATCCATGTGTGAAGTATCAAGGCTGTATCTCTAATAGTGCCTGAGATATAGACCAGGTTAAAGTTTTTGAAGACGCGACGCCGACGCTGACGCCGACAGTAGGGCTGTGACATTAGCTCCCCGGACATAAAGTCCCGGCTCGCTAAAAAGACTGACTTTTTCAAGGATTTGTTTTTTATCATTTTACAGATTATTATTTTTCAGTTCTTTCAATTGCACAGGATTTGTGTTTTTAAATTAGTCCATAAGCCAGACAACTTTTTATTACCACTTGGAGGGAGTAATTCTTTTTGTACTTTCTGAGTAGTTTGATATGTGTAGTTAACTAATTGGTATGATAGCAGTCCGAAATTGGTAGCTTATGCCGAGAAAATCGCCACTTTCTGAACCCACCCCATTTTTACCCTGTCACAAATGAAAAAGTTTATGCGATTTCACTCGGACCTGTATGATAAATTAAAAAGTTGTTCGTGAATTTGTTCTATGTCCAAACAATCTTTGGGAACTTAGTTTCAGTCTCATTTCATTAAAACTCAGTTATATGGTCTTTCTAGACTATATTCAGAAAACAATATACCTGCCCCTTCGTCGAACGTAATACACAAAATTTTGTTTGACAATTTTTCACTTTTCGGAAGCCAAAATGCATCTTGATACATATTAGGACTCACAAATATAATTTGTGATGTCTAGTAATTGATTCAAGCCCGATTCATGGCACAAAAACCTTGGAAAGAGTCCCGAGAGACCGAAGAAAATATGGCCGATTCGTACCCTGAAATGTTCGTACCTACATTCGAAAACGGATTCTCAGTGTTTCAAGTTGTTCAAGCTGGTCCTTATGCATTGCCAGTGTTCCCAATTTATTCCAAAACTTTGTATAAAACATTAGGTGGTCGTTTTGTGTACAAATATTAAGAATTCAGTCAAAATGGGATTTTACATTACTAAACAAAACTGAAATCCCATGCACATTTATTTTAACTTAATTTAACAATTTACAACTGATTTGATATAAATTGGAAGTTTTACACTAGACAATCATATATTTGTAACGAAATAGATATCATACAATTATATGAACTATGTCGTTCGCAACCAAATTAATAGATTTTAATGGGGATAATTTTAGTGTACACAGGCGACACAATCTTATGTCAATACACCAACCTATATTTAACCTCATAACTGTGCATTATTATATGTAGGCCTACTAAAAACCTCGTTGATTTATTTCTAATTTTAGGCCTAAAACATCATTCTTTTAATAAATGGGCATTCAAAGCAAGTGACATTTGCTTTGAATTATAGCATGCGGTTGATATAATTAATTTGATGATTTGTATTACGTTTTACACATTTATATCATCTGGACACACTAAGTATGAGCGTATTCTTACGCGGATATTACATCTATTTCTTAAAAGATTAGAATACTGTTAAATGGGTATTTTTTCCATTGTTCAAGAATAAGATTAAGGTTTGGAAGTGAAAAAAAAAGATATTTAGTGTGTACGCAGAGAATACATTTCTTTGTCAAATCTACGAACCGTCTATTTCTAATTTGTCTTGAATATATGACATTGTTTATGATTTGATGCAAAAACCACAAAAACACAACAAAAACAAACAAACGTCTTGTATATTTTAAAAAGATTGTTCGTAGATGTATTATTTATTGTACATTTTGAATTGAGTCTGAGTCTGGACATGTGAAAAGAAGAGTAGTTTTTAAGCCCAATGGTCATATTACATTGTATCAAATCGCCGCCCATCTACATGTCTCTCTTTCTGCCTGTAAGTAAATTATTGTCATCTCAGCTCTTCCTACATTAGCTATAGCATACGATCTATAGTAATAGTGTGGATGGTATCTATTGTAGTTTGTTTCAAAATAGTCGTTGGTTTCTGAGGTACCTGTTAATGAATTTAATGCATTTACTATCACTGACAAGCCCTTTAGTATGTTTAGTACGTGCTTGACTTGAACAGCTCGATATGTTATCCTTTCGTCTATTATATTGATTTGGCACGGATTTTAAAAAATAGCACAGATAAAATCTCTTCATCAACACAGCCTTTAAACTGTCTGCAGTCTGAAATCTTAGATACCAAATATAGCTCCAATCAACCCCCTGTTTCATATTGATATTCATTATTACCATCACATCGAAAATATTCACAGCAAAGAAATTGCAAAATAGTTTTATACTAATTGTAGGACTGCTCAGGCAATGAGCCTTCTGCATGATAAAGCATACATGTATATCTACGAGTAGATTTATCATATCTACGTACGTATTATTGAAAAATCTCCTTAAGAATTATTTGTAGAGTTGCCCTCATGATTATGTTAGCGCTAATTGTGTGATTTCCATAAGGGGACGGGGACAGAGAAAGAATGAAAGTCCTTTCGTTGTCCCCCAGTTTCATGTATAACTACATATTCCAATACGAGTGAGTTAACCTAAAGGCATGTATATAAATTCTAAATTGAGTTGCATTATTTAAAGTAGTACTGAAATAAACTTCAACATAATCTATTTCTTTAATCAAAAAGCATTTCGATTTGCAAAAAAGGTAATTTTTGCACGATAACAAGAAAATGAAATGAAAAAACTTGACAGCGTTCTATGTTTCTGGACCATTTGATAACGTTTACATGTCGACAAAATCACGTGAGTGTTCGGACTTGTGCATATCTTACATCAACCCTGAAAATCGCAGGGAAACAATTCTGATTTGGTTCCAACTACAAATAAAAGTTTATTCATACAGTGAATATAACCATGGCACATATAATTTTAAACAAGAGGGCCATGATGGCCCTAGATCGCTCACCTGAAATTTCTTGCCTTGTTGAAATAAACATTTTGACCTGTATAGCAGCAAATTAAGAATTTTGCAATAAAGCCCCTTTTCCTTAGTTTTTCAAAAGAATGAAACAAAATTCAGTCTTTTCAAAAGTGTTTGCTCTTTTACCATTTTTCTGATGCCACTGCACTAAGAGCTTTGATATTAATCAAATTCTTATAACAACTTTGAAAGCCCTTCACCCAAAGATCATTCATGTGAATATTGGCCCACTACATGTAGTAAGCCAAAAGATTCTTAAAAGATTTGGCTATTTTCCCCTTTTCTCATGCCGCGGAAGTCAAAGGCTTTGATGGAATCAAAGTCTCTCAAAAACTTTGAAAGCCCTTCACCAAAGGATCATTCATTGGAAGTTTCAAGAATATTGGCCAACTAGTTGAAGGCAGAAGATTTTTACAAGATTTGGCTATTTTCCCCTTTTCTCATGCCGCGGCAGCCAGAGTCTTTGATGGAATCAAATTCTTTTAACGACTTTGAAAGCCCTTCACCCAAGGATCATTCATGTGAAGTTTCCAGAATATTGGCTTGCTAATTAGGCAGAAGAAGATTTTTAAAATATTTGGCTATTTTCCCCTTTTCTCATGCCGCGGCAGCCAGAGTCTTTCATGGAATGAAATTCTTTTAACAACTTTGAAAGCCCTACACTGAAGGATCATTCATGTGAAATTTCAAGAATATTGGCTGACTGGTTAGGCAGAAGAAGATTTTTAAAAGATTTGGCTATTTTCCGCTTTTCTCATGCCGCAGCAGCCAGAGTCTTTAATGGAATCAAATTCTTTTAACAACTTTGAAAGTCCTTCACTCAAGGATCATTCATGTGAAGTTTCAAGAATATTCGCCCACTGGTTAGGCAGAAGAAGATTTTTAAAAGAGTTGGCTATTTTCCCCTTTTCTCATGCCGCGGCAGCCAGAGTCTTTGATGGTATCAAATTCTTTTAACAACTTTGAAAGCCCTTCACCCAAGGATCATTCCTGCCAAGTTTCAAGAAAATTGGTCTACTGGTTTGGGAGAAGAAGATCTTTAAAGAAATTGTGGACGGACGGACGGCCGGCCGGCCGGCCGGACGGACGGACGGACGACGGACAACGACCGATCACAATACCTCACCTTGAGCACTTTGTGCTCAGGTGAGCTAAAAACAACTTTTAGAATGCTTGAAAAGGTCTTTCCTAGGTACAATCTGTCTAAATCTGCTATTCTTTTTCAAACGATTTAACTTATTCAGAGTGATGTGCTATTTCTAGTAAATATCTGTATAGCTTCGGTAAACGGCATTATAGACAGATTTACTGATTGTATACTTTGAACGCTTAGAACTATGTATGAATGAACATATGTTATCATAAATGAAACTAAGATCACTAATAATTTGATTTTATCCTTCTACAAGTAAGAAACTTTACAAAGAAATGAATGGCGTGATAGCAGAATTCTCGCAAGCGCTTAACATTCCTGATAGCAATAACTATCAAGTGCTGAAGAATGACAAAAGTATTTCATTGCCATGTATTTCAGACAACATATCCGCTCCTCGTTATATCAACATGTCTTTGATTGTACTCGTCTAAATGACCAACAACGTGAAGGTTTTTTTTTTCAAGAATACCAATCGTTCCAATGCTTTACATAGGTGACTTTATATTGTCTTATTATATTAATTAATACATGGGTAGCCTTAAGGACAGATCCTCCAGTTGTTACTGCGCATCTTACTGCGCATATCCTAAATAATGAAATAAAGCTGTTTCAGTAATTGGCCTTTTCAGCAAATGTATTTTTTACATTTAGTTAATGTTTGGTTGATAAATGACAAGACCCTTTTCGGTTATTTGCATTTTCGTTGTTTGGTCAATTAAAGTATACTAGTACTCGGATGGTACATTTCGCTTTCTGTTACGCGTTCAACATGTGGCATTAGCGATAGGAAACGGAGCAACAAAAGCAAAGTGGTGTCTTTATGAGCTAGTCCGCTTCAGATGGACACAAAAGACGACACTTTTTATTATCTAAAGCTGGAAATATTAAAGAAAATGTATAAAAGTAGTGAAACAAATTCGGACAGAGCTGCAAAAATTAAACCAAATTTTACTTATAACCAAGAAAAACGCTTGGTTTGATATATTTTTCTTTTTTTTGTTTTTGAAGGTATGACCAAACACTATGTCTATACCAAAAAAGAAAAAAATCTTACCGCTGGAATATTTTTTATTATCAGAAACATTGCGAAAAAAAAAGCAATTTCAGCTACTTTTGAAAGAATGTTTTACTATAAATTTCAAAATCATAACTAAATTTTCCCAAATTGATACTCATTTAGACAGAATAAAACATATTGAACACAATAAAGACTTATTTATGTAATCCTAATCATTTCGAACACCTTTTTTGTGGGTATTTAAGTGACACCTCATTTTTGCAATTTTAGACAAGAGTAGTCTCCCTTGAAATCCAATAACTTTTTAATTCGCTTGGTGACCTATAGTTTTTAAGTCATAGTTTTACTTCTCATATATTTAAGTATCAGTACAGAAAAAATAAAAAAAATCTTACCGTAGGAAATAAATGGAGGATCTGTCCTTAAGTCTTTTTGGAAGGGTTGATCATATGTGATAGTAATATAAAAGGTTGTAATTGCTGCCAAATGTCATGATACTGCATTTCAATAGTTTGCTACGAATGCAACAATCAGCATTGCTTTCTTTGTATCATTTCTTTCACTTCATATCAATTTATTTCTGCAGTAGATATACACTGTAGAGAAACCTGTGTAGCGACTCTTGCGTTCTTAACTGTCCGTTTTAACTCTGCATGATGCAATTTGACATTGTTATGTTGTATTGTAAATATCATTTTGTTTTCTAGCATCTGTTTAATTGGTATATCATATTCTAAGTTTAGCTTTATCATTTATTTTAACGTCATATTTTTGTTTTTATTCTTTAGTAATTCCATTTGTGTTGTTGTTGTATCCTTTTCCTCAAACCATTCGTATGTTGAAGTAAAGTATAGTGTATAATTAGATCATATGTACACACGAATATGAAATTGAATTAAATAACACATAGCCAATGTGTTTATCCGTGTTAACATCAGAATTACAAAGTCCCAATAGGTATATATAGATTGAATTAGGTAATAGTCTTACTGCCTAGGCATTAGCTTATTGCCTAGGCTTTAAGCTTATTGCCTAAAATCTCACAATGCCATTCGCTCCAACTAATTTAGTTTCACAATTAAATTATTTCTCCCTCCCTTTTTCTTATTCAAATTCATGAGGAATTAGCTTTTCTGTGTACTCTTTCAAATAATACATGGGTTTCTACGTACTAGTATTTAGGATGAAACAGTAGTTGGTATAGTTACTTGTACTGTGCATGCTTTCGTGATTTGAAGTAATCTAACATTAGATAAAAAATTTACTTTTAATTATGGTGCTATGTTTTTTTTTATTATTGATCTGCGGTGATTATGCCAATAAAGTCATTATTATTTTCGTATCCAGTAATTTTTGGTTACATCACAAACCACTTTGGTCCTGTTGTATAAACTTCGGTTAGAGCTAAATAGTGGTTAAATACCTGTTTTGACAACACAGTTAATTTTAACAAAAAAAAATTAACCTTTTAGTTAGCGCTAACCAATGTTTATACAACCAGGCCTTGGTATCTAATAAATAATGCATTTTAGACGTTTTGTAGACTGCAGAATTTCCATTTATTGTATTTACAATAAATGTAAATTCTGTGGTCAACAAAACGTATAAAAGCATTATTTGTTGGATACCAAATGGTTTATGATGTTACCAAAAATAGCTAGACACGAAAATCATGCTCATATAATATAATCTGCTAACTGTGCTAACTTAAAATTCATTTGGATAACAAATCTTGCTTTATTTGTCCAAAAGGCATTATTCTTTGTTGTTTCTTTTTCTGAAAATTCGAGTGTAAGTAATAGTTCTCTGTGTACACTAGAATCACACAACAAATAACATTTAAGACAAATGTAAAACTTCTCAACATGCTTCTCAAGTCCTTATGTTCATTAAAAATCAAGAATTTTGCGAGAGATTTAATATAAAGGGTCGATCATAAGCTTGTTTTGTTTCATTAGAGATCAAAGGAAAAACGTGTGAGTAAAGTGTATCCCTAAATATAAGTGGGGTATTAGCTACCATTCTGACTTTGATATAACGAGGAAACAATGTCCTAAGATAACAGACAATTCAGAAATTGCAAAAAGATACAAAACTGGCTTAATTTGTTCAATGTGCACTATTTTTTGCCTTTCCCCTGGGAATTCGAGTCCCAAGTAACTAATTCTCTGCGTACACTAAATGCACTAAACAAATGTCATTTTAGACTACTGCTAAACTTCTCATTGCATTGCCCCATCCTTTATCACGATTAATAATCAAGAGCTTTGCAAAAGTAGTAATGTTCAGGGCTAAACCAATGCAGGTTATGTTTCACCAGAAGACAGAAGAAAATTTTGTGAGTAAAGGGTACCCTTTAAAACAAGTGTTTTCTGGGTCATAAGCTATCATACTGACATTGATATCATAGCGAAACACTGTCCTTAGATATTAGACAAATAAAAGAGTGCAAACAGGTGTAAACATTGATTTATTTGTCCAAAAAGCACTATTATTTGCCCATTTTCCCTTAGAATTCGAGACCATGTACGAGGTTCTCTGCGTACACTAAAAGAATGCAATAAATGACAGTTTAGACCACTGTAAACAGGAATTTTGCAAAAAGAGCAATGTTCGGGGCTGAACCAATGCATATTTTATTTCGTCAGAAATCATAAGAAAAATATGTGAGTAAAGGGTACCTCTGAAAACAAGGGTTTTTCGAGGCATAAGCTACCATTCTGGCATTGCTATCATACTGAAACATAAAGTATAGATATCAGACTAATCAAAAAGTGCAAAAAGATTTACTCCCTCCGAGTGGTAATAATCGGCCAAAATTCGGGTCTTGGCTCATGGACTAAATGCTTCATGTACGATAATGTCCATTAGACTATGACTTTAAGTCTTATCTGCTTAAAAATCAAACAACCACTTGCATATTCAAAACTTGGTAAGGAAATATGTAATGTGAACTATTATCTATAACAGTTTTCCTGAGACTAAAACAATATAATAAATATGATCTCTTGAATTAAAACTTGCCTTACATTTTGCATCTGTAATGGAAATTTTGATATTCAAATTATTTAAACCCTTTCTCAAACAAGACTAGGTTTTGATATACCTAAAGGAGAGAGGGTAAAATTTGAAGGACAAGTAGAATATGCTCATAATCAGCATTTTCTCCTTTTCCTTCAATATTTTCTGTGCTATAATTACCCAAATTCAATATTTATCAACATCTGTTTTTGTCCTCTGCATCCACTTTCAAATTGAAACAGTCTAAATTTTTGCAGTTTAGTAAAGGGTTAAATAGCATTTTGCGTTCATCAATGTGTTATACATAGCAGTGGCTTATGCCCAAAAATTCAATGCCAATTTTATCCTATGCCTACATAATGACGCTTTTTTATGTACTACAAGATAAAGGTTTTGGAAAACATTGTAGAAAATGAAGAAATTGCTTGTGACAAGCAATTTCTCCATTTCCCACATAGTTTTCTGTCTAAAACAAACCAAAACAAATTTAAAGTAGTAAGGAAATGAGAATTGTGTGTGTGTAAACTACATAGTTTACACTTTTAAGATAACAATAAAATAATTCCGGTTGTTTTCCGATGCCTAGTTTTGGAGAAATTAAGTCCCAAAGTGGTGATATTTTACCTGTAAAATTTTCCAATATTCAGAATTCCTCTAACAGTCGCTTAACTACGATAGGTATGCGTGACGTCACCAAATGGAGTTAAAATGGCTAATGGCTACCGATGGTCACGGTTTTACATGTTATGACACTTTGTCTAATTATTTTGAAGAAAACCTAGAATTTGACCCACCATTCAGCTCAAGAATTTTTTGTAAAGATTTGTGAGACGAATAAGAACGAAATAACAGAGGTAGTGTTGGAAATCACACAACTTGTATTAGTGTTACCACTCGCAAAAATCACAAAGGATGAGTGTCAATAAGGCCCTTTCCGTGACCCAACCCGATTTTCTTCATTTTCGCCACACATGACCACTAACATATTGACTTTATGTAGGCAAAGTATCAACTTGAACGGAGCCTTGGTTTGGAAGATATATGAAATCAAAGTGGGTGGGGTAAGTCACCCACTATGCCATCAGATGGTAATCAATTTCTTATACAGTTTTACTAACATTTCATAACTTGAAAACTGTTGATGCAGTGAAATATGTGTGTCATGCACTTTGATTGCATGTTGTTATTTATTCCATTGGGTGCCATATGCAGGAGAAAAGGGGCATTAAGCATGTTTATGAATTTTTAGGATTTTTGGATGGACTAACTTTACGAAAAACCACAACAGGCTTTTATTTCTCATTTTATTTGATTTATCTTTCTGGTGGTGAATGAAGAGATATTACCATAATTTGTAATATGAAAATTTTCAAAATGGCTTTAATGGTTTCTGGATTACTTGCCCTTGATTTCTTGACAAAAATACCAAAAATTATAAGAAGTATTATTTCGTTTCTGAACCAAACATTTCTTCATAAATCACCATAAAATACCAACAGGAGATCGATATGAGCCCTATGTACACAAAAAACATCAGATAAAAATGTTGCAATTGTTATCTTAACAGAGTGGGTGGGGTAATATACTCCAAAATTAATCATGAAACGGACAGGAATTTTTCATGGTCAGAATTGCTTGTATAGCGTCTTAAATGTATGGTAACGTTTTTATTAGCTCATCTGAGCACAAAATGCTCAAGTTGGGCTACTTTGATCGCTTTTTATCCGTTGTCTGTCTGTCTATATGTTCATTTGTCTGTTCTTAATTTGATGTTAACACTCTGGAATCCACAAATATTAGCCAATCTTGACCAAACTTTGTCAAAACAATTATGGTTATAAGTTCTCTTAGGAGTCCGATTATGGGCCGGATCGAAGAAAAAGATCTAGAGTTATCTGCCCTTGCAGGTCAAAAATAGCTAGTTTTGACATTGTGTCCACTCTAGCATCTACATTTATTGTCCAATCAAGGTGAAAATTAAACACAAGTTTGGTTACCATATGAGCTAGAATGACGTTGATTTTCTGTCTAATCGGACCAGAAAATTTCCGTTTTTGACTTTGTTTTCACTCTAATTTTATCTTATACAAGGGCGGATAACTGAACAAGTCTTACCCTAATTATGTTGAAGTTCACACTTCTCCAAGTTCTTGTAGTCACAAACATTGTGTCCAGGTTTCGTTTTGATTGGTCAATATTTGTGGTTTTAAGGTGAAAACAAAGTCGAAAACGGCAATTTTGTCAAATTCAAGGGCGAACAACTTCGCAAATTGTTGTCCGATTGTGCTCAAATTTGAACTCGTACAAGATCTTATGGTGACCAACATTGTGTCAAAGGTTTGTCTTGATTGGTCTCTATGTGTGTTTGTTAGAGTGAAAACAAAGTTGAAAACGACCATTTTGTCAAATTCAAGGCACATAACTCATGATTTTCTGTTCCGATCAGACTGAAAATCAAAGTCATTCTAGCTCATGTGGTAACCAACATTTTTTTTCTAATTTTCATCTTGATTGGACAATAAATGTAGATGCTAGAGTGGAAATAATGTCAAAATTAGCAATTTTTGACCTGCAAGGGCAGATAACTCTGGACCCTTTGTTCGATCCGGCCCATAATCGGACTCCTAAGAGAACTTATAACCATACTTGTTTTGACAAAGTTTGGCCAAGATTGGTTAATATTTGTGGATGCCAGAGTGTTAACACCAAATTAAGAACAGATAGATAAACAAATAGACAGACAGACGACGGACAAAAAGCGATCAAAGTAGCTCAACTTGAGCATTTTGTGCTCAGATGAGCTAATAAAAACGTTACCATACATTTAAGATGCTATACAAGCAATTCTGACCATGAAAAATTTCAGTCTGTTTCACGATTAATTTTGGAGTATATTACCCCACCCACTCTGTTAAGATAACAATTGCAACATCTTTATCTGATGTTTTTGTGTACATAGGGCTCATATCGATCTCCTGTTGGTATTTTATGGTGATTTATAAAGAAATGTTTGGTTCAGAAACGAAATAATACTTCTTATAATTTTTGGTATTTTTGTCAAGAAATCAAGGGCAAGTAATCCAGAAACCATTAAAGCCATTTTGAAAATTTTCATATTACAAATTATGGTAATATCTCTTCATTCACCACCAGAAAGATAAATCAAATAAAATGAGAAATAAAAGCCTGTTGTGGTTTTTCGTAAAGTTAGTCCATCCAAAAATCCTAAAAATTCATAAACATGCTTAATGCCCCTTTTCTCCTGCATATGGCACCCAATGGAATAAATCACAACATGCAATCAAAGTGTATGACACACATATTTCACTGCATCAACAGTTTTCAAGTTATGAAATGTTAGTAAAACTGTATAAGAAATTGATTACCATCTGATGGCATAGTGGGTGACTTACCCCACCCACTTTGATTTCATATATCTTCCAAACCAAGGCTCCGTTCAAGTTGATACTTTGCCTACATAAAGTCAATATGTTAGTGGTCATGTGTGGCGAAAATGAAGAAAATCGGGTTGGGTCACGGAAAGGGCCTTATTGACACTCATCCTTTATAGCGATAAAAATCGTCAAGAGGCAATCGTTTTTTAAAGAAAAGAAAATCAACATTCAGCCGATCGTGTGACTGCCACACGCCAATAATCACATTTACAATGAGATTAACACATGGATGCTTGTCACATGATAATGGCAATTACGCATATTGACAATTGTATTGTTTTAGGTTATTTATCCTCAATTGCCGGTTGCCCATGCATATTGACAAGTTATGATAATCCAGTTTGATTGATAATTGGGCGTGTCAGATGATTAAGAAAAGATTCCGATTGGATATTTGGTATAATATGTGAAAGTAGGCGTGACATTTTGAATTAACTAGATTCAGCACGTATGAAAAGCGATCGATTTGTCTAAAAAGCATTATTTCATTTTGTTTTCTTTGATATTTGATTTGCAGAGATAAGCTATTACGGTAATATGAAATGTTATCTGTCGATGATTGATGTAAATTCCATTTTTGTAGGATTAAAATATTAGGCCAGTCACTGTTTGCGTTTATGCATTCGAATCCCGAAAAAATAAATGAAAAAGATTCGAAAACTCTACATTCATTGGGCTCTATTTAACATTCTAAGGAAAATACGGCTAGAAAAGAAATATTTTCTGAGCTATATTGCACATTGCACAAGAAAATCTATTTTGTCGTCTGCGACAGCTTTCAAAGTAGAACAGTCTAAATATTTGCCATTTCTTCTTTTCCCGGAATGTTTCTCTCCTGTAACAAGGATCTACGCAAATATTTTTGTTTACCGAAACTTGATCATATTCTGCAGATTTCAAATTTTAGAAATCTTAAACTCCATTGTTAGGGGAAATGCTTGGTGAAATGGTTTACCCATCAAATCTAAAAATTACTTTTTTGAAAATGATCATTACCTCACTACAAGCCAAGCCACTGCAAGATGATTAAAATTTGGTTTTGTCCAAATTCAAAAATTTCACGGGCGACAATTTCAAGCAACGAAATTGCATTTCTTAATTTTCCTCAACTTTTTCCTATGCCCACTTGATCACTTTGCCCTTTTCCAAACAAGTCAAAGTTCCGATTTACCCATTTTTGTCACAGATCTCAACTGCTTACAATTTGGACTAGATCTCGTTTTAAGATTTAATTGTTCTCGAAGAGGACCCTTTTGCCAACTGTTGATTTCTAATTTGTTGTAAAATTTACTCATGTTCTTACACTCTGATGGCAATAAAATATATGTTTTTTAAACCAAGTTTTGATATTTAATTGTTCCCTAATTAATTTCAGAATTTTAGAAGAAAAGAACGAACTAAGGTTCTTTTCTTACACTTCTTTAATCATTCCTAAAAAAGTAAATGCATTCAAAAAATCAAACAATAATACAAACATGTAAAAGTGCATAACCATTCACATTTAGAACTATACAAGAAACCAAATGTACGTAATAAAAAATGGGATAGGTTGCTAAAGCTAAAAAAAATAGAAAAATTATTAATGAATTATCCAACTTCATTTCTGTAAACAATTGTTATTTGCTGCGACGGGTCAAATAGTTTGACATAATCCAAGAAGTGTCCTGCGTGCGCTATCCCTTTGAATCACCGATTCTTATAAAAACACGACTAGATTGGTTGTGGTTTATCCCTTTATCTCAGGAATGCAAAAAATGAACTTAAATTTCTTTGATCCTGTCTTGCCGATATTTTGGATACAACAATGTGCGATAGTAAATGAATTAAATACAGAATAAACGAATAGACTTTAAATGGCCACTCAATTTTATGACGTCACACCGCTAATCCCGATAAAAGCTCGCGTTTGATAAAGTAGCACAGGTGAGATAAACGGTTTTTCGTGAATAACTAACGCAATTTTAGGTTTTTATTGGCGAAACTTGCAGTTTTGAATTATTTAAACCTCCGGCATTTCAGATAATACTAAATAAAATGGCATTTCCTATGTACTTTAAGTTCATTCACTTTAAATTGTCATCTACAACATCTTTGAATTTAGAAAACTCTACAATTTTGCTGTTTTGTAATGAGTTAAATACCTCCTTGTTCATTGATCCAGTATACAAACAGGTTCATAGCTCCAACCTCCGTTAATTGATGATCGTCTCCAAATAACCAGAGCACCTGTTGACAACCTTTAGACATGGCTACCGTCTGTATGGCCATCGTCGACGCATAATTACTGTAAACGTACACAGTGAAGATTATTGATACATCTAATTCATGTAGAATACCCGTATTGTGGTCATTTTAGGTTTGTATCCAAATAACCACAGTTTCTGTTGAATCCTATAGCCATCATCCATGTAAATCATCAAATAACAGTCCCGCTATATCTGATAATGCGAGGAAATTTATAAACAAGAGATGTTTGTAAAACATATATGCCCCCTCAAGGGCCTACATTTGATGTAGGTCAAAGTCCAAGGTCAAGTTAACAAGGTCCAAGGTCATGGTCAAATATGAAAGGTCTTGGTAGGAGGTGTCTATGTGTGAAATATGAAAGCTGTATATGTAAAAGTAAAATGAAACATAGGCCAGGTTAAAGTTTTTAAAAGTAGGCCAAATGCCAAGGTCAAGGTCATGGTCAAATGTGAAAGGTCTTGGTTGGAGGTGTCCATGTGTGAAATATCAAGGCTGTAGGTGTAAAAGGACATGATATATATGCCTGGTTTCAGTCTTTTTAAAAGTAGGTCAAACTCCAAGGTCAAGGTTGCAATATTCAAGGTCATGGTCATGGTCAAATGTGAAAGGTCTTGGTAGGAGGTGTCTATGTGTGAAATATCAAGGCTGTAGGTGTAATAGGACATAAGATAAAGGCTAGGTTAGATATTTCTAAAAGTAGGTCAAACTCCAAGGTCAAGGTCCAAGGTCATGGTCAAAGTGAAATATCTTGGTTGGAAGTGACCATGTGTGAAATATCAAGGCTGTATATGTAAAATGACATGAAATATAGGCCAGGTTAATGTATTAGAAAAGTAGGTCAAACACCAAGGTCAAGGTCACAAGGTCCAAGGTCATGGTCAAATGTGAAAGGTCTTGGTCGTAGGTGTCCATGTGTCAAATATCAAGTCTGTATGTTTAAAAGGACATGATATATCGCCTAGGTTAAAGTTCTGTTTAAAGTAGGTCAAAGTCCAAGGTCAAGGTCACAAGGTCCAAGGTCATGGTCAAATGTGAAAGGTCTTGGTAAGATGTGTCCATGTGTGAAATACAAAGGCTGTATGTGTAATAGCACATAAGATATAGGCCCAGTTTATTTTTTTTAAAAGTAGGTCAAACTCCAAGGTCAAGGCCACATGGTCCAAGGTCATAGTCGTATGTGATAGGTCTAAGTCTGAGGTTTCCATGTGTCAAATATCAAGGCTGTATGTGTAAATGGACATGATATATCGGTCAGGTTAAAGTTTTTTTAAAAGTAGGTCAAACTCCAAGGTCATGGTCACAAAGTCCAAGGTCATGGTCAATTGTGAAAGGTCTTGGTAAGATGTGTCCATGTGTGAAATATCAAGGCTGTAGGTGTAAAAGGACATGAGATATATGCCAGGTTTATTTTTTTTTAAAGTAGGTCAAACTCCAAGGTCAAGGTCACAAGGTCCAAGGTCATGGTTAAATGTGAACGATGTTGATAGGAGGTATCTATGTGTGAGATATCAAGGCTGTATGTGTAAAAGGACACGAGATATAGGCAAGGTTAAGAATTAAGTGTAAAAATCAACAAAGGGCAATAACTCACAAAAGTTGATCGGCAGAGTTACGGTTCTTGTGCACTGCACCTCTCCATAATGAGATCTATCCACCTGTAAAGTTTCATGATTCTACCTTACATATTTTTTGAGTTGTGCTCCGGACAAGAATCAAGTTATAAAATCAACAAAGGGCAATAACTCACAAAAGTTGATCGGCAGAGTTACTGTTCTTGTGCACTGCACCTCTCCATAATGAGATCTATCCACCTGTAAAGTTTCATGATTCTACCTAACATAGTTTTTGAGTTATGCTCCGGACAAGAATCAAGTTATAAAATCAACAAAGGGCAATAACTCAAAAAGTTTGATCAGCAGAGTTACGGTTCTTGTGCACTGCACCTCTCCATAATGAGATCTATCCACCTGTAAAGTTTCATGATTGTACCTTACATACTTTTTGAGTTATGCTCCGGACAAGAATCAAGTTATAAAATCAACAAAGGGCAATAACTCAAAAAATTTGATCGGCAGAGTTACAGTTCTTGTGCACTGCACCTCTCCATAATGAGATCTATCCACCTATGAAGTTTCATGAGTCTACCTTTAATACTTTTCGAGTTATGCTCCGGACAAGGTTTGGTCTACGGACAGACCGACCGACCGACCGACCGACCGACCTTCCGACCGACCGACCGACCGACACTTGCAAAACAATATACCCCCATTTTCTTCGAAAGGGGGCATAATTACAAAACCAATAACAAACAAGATGCGTTTGTGAAACAAAATGCCTTGGAACTGGCTATCCTTTGGAGAAAAGGCCAATGTTTGGTTTTTGAACAGATGAACTGACAGACAGACAGACATACGTAAAACAATATGCCCCCAATCTTTAGATACAAGGGCACAAAAATCCCCAAAACAAGCTTTTAGATGCAAATTTGGATTATCCAGCACGAAAACATGACACAATAGTGCCAATACATATCAATTTAATCCTTTCCTTACAAAACATCCCAAACAAGAGTGCCATGGTCACAATATACGCCGCCCCAGAGACTATGTTTTAAGGGGGCATAACTCAGGCAAAAATCAATGAACCATAAAATCCTTCCTTCATGCACATCTACCAATTGAGGTGATAACATTGACCAAGTTTCAAGAAGATCCAGCCAGAAACTTAGGAGGAGTTGCGTTGACAAGAAAAGTGGACGGACGTACGGACGTACGGACAGATGGACGGACGGACGGACAGACGGAGAAGATGACGCCAATATACGTCCGCCTCCGGCAGCGTATAATAAAAAAAGGCTTCCGAAGACACAGTATATGAGCAAGAGAAAAAGCAGTTAATCAATATTTCTCCTTTTGCCTCAATAATTTCTGTGCTTAATTTTTAATTCTGTCTTTATGAAACATTTCTTTTTTTCGTCTGCAGCCCTCTGTCAAAGATTTTTGTGTTTGCAGAGCTACAGATAAAAGGAGGTAATGACTTTTCAAAATATATTTCATTAATCCTTTATCAAAACATATGCTGTGGGTTTTCATGGGAATCATCTCGAGACAATTCAAATGAATACTCACAAAATAATAAAATAAAATGTTTGGATTTGAAATAAAGGATTTAGAATGCCGTTATCCAGCTTATCTGTTAACCCTTTCCCAAACGACAAAATTTCAGGGTGGTTCAATTTGAAAGCTGCTGCAGACATCAAAACAGATGCTGATTGAGACAGGATTTGTGTAGAGAAAAGTACAGAAAATATTAAGGCAAAAGGAGAAACTGCTGGTTATCAGCAGTTTCTTCTTTTGTCTCAATGTTTTCCCAAGCATTTTTTATTAGGGACGCCAAAACCAGGTCTTGTTTGGGAGGGAAAGAGAAAATCCTCTCACCTGCCCATTTTATAGTTTCCAGTACCGCCCGGCCATGCTCGTACATATTTGGGATCGGCCAGTAGTTTAACAGGGGCCATGCCTGTAGGGTAGTAAGGGCCTACTGGGCCTGTCAGCACATATAGTTTGGCATTTAGAGACTGTGACACACCCAGAGCTGGCTGCAAATATATGGATGAACAAACAAGACATTAGTAAGGATCTGGAAAAAGGGCCGTTTTAACCCTTTCCTAAACGGCACAAATTTGGACTGTTCAAAATTGACAACAAATCTTTCGATACACAGGCATATAAATTATTGGGCCATATTTTTGAAAATTTTATTTTCAGTGCATTTGTTCGAAAATTTCAAATTAAGAAATTAACCTAGAATTGCAGAAATTTCATTTATACATAGACTTGGAAAGGTCTGCGCCATGTGCCATAGTCACATATAAATCCAAAATGTCACATTGTTTAAGCCAATGAGTGGGCCTTTGTCCCAACGAATTTTGATGTAGTTAAAAAGTAGCAATTTTACCCTATGTTTGTCCCATCAGTTTTCAAAATGTCTTGTGGATTTTCTAATAGGAAAGGAAGGGACAGAGTCCCGTTGAAAAAATACTTTCTAATCACTGTCAATGTGCACGGAGCTACAGATAAGAGGGGATGAAGACATTTTCAATTTTTTCTTTTATTTCAAATCCAAAACATATATTATGGTTACTCATTTGAATCGTCTCGTTGAGACGATTCTAATGATTACCCACAATATAGGGTTTTATGAACATCAAATGAAATATTGCAATTTGGAAAGTCATCATCCTTCCTATCTGTAGCTTTAGACTGCATCATTTTGTAGTCTTACCTCAGTTCCTATAACTGTAGGTCTAATATAGAGGGAGCTAGGAGAGTCGGCTGTAGCATGTGGAACCCAGGCAGAGTCTACAGACACCAATGTCTTGATCAACTTTACTAACTCTTCACCATCAAATGTCTACAAAACAAGAGATGTTTGTAAAACATGCATGCCCTATTAGCCTATTTGCACTAAGACCCCCTCACCAAACAAATAATCTTGTTTGAGAAAGCTTTGGATTTTACATTCGAACATTTTTATCGTTTCCTTTCAGTAACTAAGTGTGAAAGAATTATACTATAGCTATCGTTGTATCATAAATAAAATTATAAATTTTATATCAGAAGACCTACTGATTATCGGCAAAACTTGATTAAGTTACCAGTCAGGCAGTTGCTAAAATGGACCTTCTAGCAAGTCCATAAAACAAAATTTGGAGAAACGGCTCAGGCATATCAAACATCAACCAGGTCCTGGTTTCTCAAAACAAGAGGACCATGATGGTCCTTAATTGCTCACCTGAACCTAGATAGAATGAAAGTCCCAATGTTGTCAAATTCATGAGCACATGATTTAAGATGTGAGATCATGATGCAGCTGAAAACTGCATTCATAATCTTGAAGGATCGATATTTGTGGCTGCACAGTTACAGTAAAAACGAAGTGGAAGAAAACAACAATTTTGTCACAGTCAAGGGCACATAACTCTGTTCTGATAAAGATATTCTCATCAACATTATGTCCAAGTTTTTTTTTTCATTGATCAATATTTATTGCTGTTTTAGTGAAAACAAAGTCGAAAACAGCAATTTTGTCACTTCATGCTCAGGTGAGCTAAAAACTTAAGTACATACTCATGAGCACATGCTCAACTTCAAAGGAATACTCTCCAACGTTGAAGGGTATTCGATTGAAGTTCAAGTCGATTTCCTGCGATTTGAGCATGGTGCTCAGATTTGAGTCTGAGAACATACTCAAGTTTTTTTGAGAAACCGGGACCAGATGTTGCAGTAGGAAAGTGAAGATTTAAGTAAAATAGGGAAAACGTTCTACATCCAGAGTCATACAATCTCAGTAAACCTGCACAGATTGGGCAGACTTGCTATGGTTGATTGGTTTTACATTTCCCAAGATTCTGTTTTAGGTTGATGGGTCACATATAAATGAGTGCGTATCTGGAAAAAGGTCCCTTAAGGCTTTTGAGCTAAACATAGATCCAGATCAGCCTGTGCATACGCAGTCTGATCAGGATCCATGTTGGTCTCTAATAGCTTCTTCGTGACATGTAGTAACTTAAAGAGAGCAGAATGGATGCGATGCATATTGGACAGCATTTGACGTCAGGCTGATATCGACTCAAATTTTAACAAGAGGACCATGATGGTCCTAAATCGCTCACCTGAATCAAGATGACAAGAGTGATAATGGCAATTTTGTCAAATTCAAAGGCATGAAACTTATAAGGACTTTGTTTGGAAACAATTAAGAAATAAATTTGTTCCAATCGATCCTGTAAGGTTGGGTATGAATTAGCACAATTGTTGAGTTAGTTAATTTTCAACAATTATTTCATGATTTCGCAATATACAACATAGGGCTAATTTTCAAAGCATACTGATCTGTTAGAAATTGATCATTTATGATAGGCTCAATTAACAAGATTTTGTCTGTGATTGATAGAATTTAGTGAAAGATTACCATCTGATAAGCTAAAGCTAATCCCTTATTTGTTTACATAAGATAAACATGGGGCCAGCCTGAGAGCAACAGATAAGGGAAATAGAAAATTGGCCCAATGGTTTATTTTTAAAGAATTTTCTTATGATTTCTCTAAGTCTGATTTTCTCTAAGTCTGATAAGCCCTTCCTCCCTGCCATGCCCACATTTTTTGACCAATGGAAAAATTTGTGAACACATTTTGAAAAGAGTAACTCAAGGAACATTACAGTAAAGTCTGGTTCAATTGGGCACAATGGTTGATTTTTAAAGAATTTTCTTATGATTTCTTTAAGTCCAATAAGCCCCTTCCTCCCTGCCACACCCACATTTTTTGACGAATCAAAAATCCGCGAAAAAGTTTTGAGAAGGGTCACTCAAGGAACCTTCCAGCAAAGTCTGCTTCAATTGGGCACAATGGTTGATTTTTAAAGAATTTTCTTAAAATTTCTTTAAGTCTAATAAACCCTTTCTCCCTGCCACAGTCACAGTTTTTTACAAATGAAAAAAATTGTGAACAAATTTTAAAAAGAGAGACTCAAAGAACATTCCTGCAAAGTCTGCTTAAAATTGGCCCATTGGTTGATTTTTAAAGAATTTTCTAATGATTTCTCCAAGTCTGATAAGCCCCTTTCTCCCTGCCAAGGCCACAATTTTTTACAAATAAAAAGATTTGTGGTCAAATTTTGAAAAGAATGACTCAAGGCACATTCCTGCAAGGTCTGGTTCAAATTGGCCCAATGGTTGATTTTTAAAGAATTTTCTTATGATTTCTCTAAGTCTAATAAGCCCCTTTATCCCTGCCACGGCCATGTTTTTTTTTTCAAATGTAAAATTTCTGAACAAATTTTGAAAAGAATGACTTAAGGCACATTCCTGTCAAATTTGGTTCAAATTAGCCCAATGGTTGATTTTAAAAGAATTTTCTTCTGATTTCTCCAAGTCTGATAAGCCCCTTTTTCCCTGCCACGGCCACAATTTTTGACAAATGAAAAAAATTGTGAACAAATTTTGACAAGAATGACTCAAGGCACATTCCTGCATAGTATGGTTCAAATTGGCCCAATGGTTGATTTTTAAAGAATTTTTTAATGATTTCTCTAAGTCTAATAAGCCCCTTTCTCCCTGCCACGGCCACATTTTTTGACAAATATAAAAATTTGTGAACAAATTTTGAAAAGAGTGACTCAAGGAATATTCCTGCCGAGTTTGGTTCAATTGGGCCCAATGGTTGATTTTTAAAGAATTTTCTTATGATTTCTAGTCTGATAAGCCCCTTTCTGCCTGCCACGCCCACATTTTTTGACAAATCAAAAATTCATGAACAAGTTTTGAAAAGTATCACACAAGGAACATTTCTGCCAAGTTTGGTCAAAATTGGTCCAATGGTTTAGGAGGAGAAGATGTTGAAAGAAATTGTGGACGGACGGACGGACAGATGGACGGACGGACAGACGGACGGACGGACAGACGGACGGACGACGGACAAAAAGCGATCACAATAGCTCACCTTGAGCACTTCGTGCTCAGGTGAGCTAACAAGAGTTGTCCGCGGACAACGTAGCTCGCCTATACGGGAGCTTGTCACAAAAACAGCTATTTTTTTAAAAGTAGGTCAAACTCCAAGGTCAAGGTCACAAGGTCAAGGGTCATGGTCACAAATAAAAGGTCTTGGTTAGAGGTATCCATGTGTGAAATAGCAAAGCTCTGTCTATAATAGTGCATGAGATATAGGCCAGGTTTAAGTTTTTAAAAAGTAGGTCAAACTCCAAGGTCAAGGTAACTAGGTCAAAGGTCATGGTCTCAATAAAAGGTCTTGTCAAGAAGTATCTATGTGTGAAATATCAAGGCTGTATCTCCAATAGTGCCTGAGATATAGACCAGGTTAAAGTTTTTCAAGTGAAGACGCGACGGGACGAGACGCTGACCCCGACACTAGGGCTGTGACATTAGCTCGCGGACATAAAGTCCTGGCTCGCTAAAAATGCTATAAGGGACATTTTTCCAGATCCCGGCTCAAATATATCTCTATTCACTTACCGGTAGACAAGATCGTTCACATGTAGAGTTCATTCTCTTCATATTTTCTAGCGGTCTGAATAACCGTATCTTGTTGTCTACGCCCCTGTAGGCCTTCGTTCCTTCAAATAACTGAAATGTACAAGTTTTGTTAGAGCTACAGATAACAGCAGGCAATGGTTTGTTGTTACAAGTAATTACGCAAAAAATAATCATACAATAGTTGATAATACGGGCTCCTGGTTTTGACAGCGAAAAATGCTTACGAAAATATTGCGGCGAAAGAAGAAAATGCTGATAATCAGCATTTTCTTCTTTAGCCTCAATAATATTTTATGATATTTTGTATATATATTCTATTCTTATCAACAACAATTTTGTCTTCCTCAACTTCTTTTAAATATGATGACCCTAGAATTGTGGTTGAGGAAAGGGTAAAAAATACTTCACTAACAACTAACCTCCACAGCAAAATGCAGGACTTTAGATCCCGGATGTAGGTTAAAGTTGTGTAGGGGACTGATGAGGGGGCGGCTCCAGCCTGATGTGGCTGACCAATCAATTTCTAGCATGTGATCAGAGAAGGCGTGGCCAAACTTACCTCCACAGCATAATGCAGGACTTTAGATCCTGGATGCAGGTTAAAGTTGTGTAGGGGACTAATGAGAGGGCGGCTCCAGCCTGATTTAGCTGACCAATCAATTTCCAGCATGTGATCAGAGAAGGCGTGGCCAAACTTGATGTTCCTGGCATCTGATTGGACCTGGCCAGGAGTCTTGGTTCTGATTATCTCTACATCCTCTGCCTGAAATGAAAATGAGCGGAGATCTGATTGGTTTATTGGGGTTTACACCATTTTCAACTGCCAGGGTCATATCGCGGCGGCTGAAGCACCTAACCATGGATTACTGTTGTTTCTCATACCAGTACTACCATAACACTCTAACCGTGCCTCAAGCTGCCCCCTCCACTTAGGTTAACAATATCAAACCATTGGTCAGGTGGGTGATATTTTAGTCAGAAAGGGTATTTGCCGCGGCCGGGTATCCAACCCGGGACCTCTCGAGTGAGAGGCAGATGCGCTACCAACCGCACTAAGGCCACGGCCAGCAGAGTTCTGAAAATAAGACTCTAGCCCATTAACAGATGGCACGATTTTAGACTTGTCTAAAGTCAAAGATGTTGCAGGTGACACTTTTGAGTGAATGAACCTTTTTGCATGGTTAATTAAGAGGTGGAAACCAATTGTGGAAAATGAAGTAATCGCTTGTCAAAAGCAATTTCTTCAGTTTCAAAAATGATTTCAAAAGCCGTCATCTTTTGGGAGTCAATCCTTTATTTTTTAGCAGTGTATATTTTGGGAAAGGGTTAAAATTAAATGGTAAGAGTAAATCATTCTAGTTGACCCTTTAAAGATGGCTGGATGAACGAAAACAATAGGCAGTCTGAGATTTTGGTTAGTGATAAATATAAAGGGATTTTGTGTTACTTTATTCTATATAACATCAAAATCTAAACTTTAAGTATTTTGGATTGGTCAAAATTGTATTGTTAAAGAACAATAACAATCAACCCTTATCCAAAAGATCTGATTTTGATGTCCCTGATAAAAAAAGGTTCCAGAAAACACTGCTCAGGAAACTTAAGGAAATCAGCATTTTTTATCAATTTGCCAAGATATTTTACTAGCTGTGCTCAAATTCTTTGTTCATTAACATCTGTTTTGTGGTCTGCAGCAACTTTCAAATTATGGGAACATCAAGACATTTTGTTTGGGAGAGGGTTCAAATTTTTACGTCAGAGAATTAAGTTAACCCTTTTCCAAAACTAATTAACTCCACTAAAGATGCTAAAACTGTGTCTTGTTTGGGAACAGGATAACAAAATTTTACTTTTGAGCCCCATATGATCCCTTATAATTCTAGTGCAGCATGAGAAAACCAGATGTACATAGAGCTAATGATAAGAGCTTGTAAAAGCTTTTCAAAATGCAATATCTTATTTATTGTTTATCAAACCCTGCATTGTGTGTATTCATTGGAATCATCTAATTGAGACAATTCAAATGAGTACCCAGAACATGGGGTTTAGATTTGAAAAAACAAATTTAGAATGTCTTTGTCCCCTCTTATCTGTTACTCTGTTATACATACATGTATTTGATTTCTGCTCACAGCTGTTACATGTTAACCCTTTCCCGAATGACGAATTTTTAGAGTGGTCCAATTCAAAAGATTCTGCAGACAGCAATATGGATGTTGATTATGATAAAATTTATATATGATGTGGCAGGGAAAAACATTGAGGCAAAAGGAGAAACTGCTGGTTATCAGCAGTTTCTTCTTTTGCCTCAATGTTTTTCCAAGCCTATTCAATTAGGGGTGTCAAAGCCAGGTCTTGTTTGGGAAAGGGTTAACCCTTCATAAGACGACAAAACAATACAGGGAGCTAACAAAATACCAGCTTTTTCCTAATTGTTTCAAGCTGTCTTTCTAGGCAAAATGCAGAGCTACAGATAAGTGGGCATAAAGACACACTAACTTCATAATTTCAATTCCAAACCCTATGTTGTGGCCTTGTGGGTACTCATTTGAATCTTCTACGAGACAATTCCAATGAGAACCAACAACAAAGGGATTGATGAATAATTAATGAAACATTGCATTTTGAAAATCCTTCACTCCCTCTTATCTGTAGCTCTGTTTGTCCATTTGGCCCTTTCCCAAACAAAACCTGGTTTTCACATCCCTGATAGAAAATACCTGGGAAAACATTGAGACAAAAGAAGAAACTGCTGATCATCAGCAGTTTCTCCTTTTGCCTCAATGTTTTCTGTGCTATTTTGTACACAAATCCAATCTTTTTCAATATCCATTCTGTCATCTTCAGCAGATTTTGAATTGTAACTTCCTGAAAATTAGCTTTTTGGGAAAGGGCTAATGACAAAAGCAATGAAGGGAACCAACAAAAACAAAATGATTGCTTAAAGAAAATGTTCCTAAAAGTACTAAGACTTTCTGGGGAATTCACTAAAGTTACTAAACCTATTCAAGTACAACAATGCTTTTGACACCCCACATTATAAAGGCTTTGGAAAACATGGTGGAAATTCTGATTATGTTTTCAACCAAGCAAAACCAAACAATGTAAAATTTCATTCACTTGAAAATTGCTATCAGTATCTGCAAAATCTTGCTGTCTGGTGGTAATGACCTAGAAATCACAAATTACCGTATACCCTTAGTCAACGGACCAATTCCAATATCAAAAGTTAAACTTATGAGTGGTTTTGACTTTTCGAGATCTCATTATTCCAGAAATGAGTTGAAGTGACTGGGATTTTGTTTTTTCAATGACACAAAGTCCTCTTCCTCTTAGAAAACCAATGCGATATTTTGAAAGTTTATGTGACAATTACAGGGTAAGATTGCCCTATTCTTAATTACAGCAAAATTCATTAGGACAAGGGCCCACTCATTTGCTAAAACGATGCGACATTTGGGATTTTAATGAGACTGGGGCATGGCTTAACCCTATTGCACTCATGCATATTTGGATTTTCTATCTACCTGTCCTCGTGCGAATTTATCCAATATTAGATAATTACCTGGTTCTATTGGGGGTAGGTGGATTTAAATGTAAATATCTTCATTATTTATTATTGGATTTTAGTAATTTTTTCTTTATTTTGCAGATAAATGAATTTCCTTTCTGATGGTCTAAAGAAAATGAAATATTATTCAGATCTTTTTATGTAAAAATGGAAATAAAGGGATGATTTGTTAAAAAATCTCATGTTTCATTGTCTTTTAAACCTATTTCTTTTTGAGTATGTGGATATCAATTAATAATATCTTCACTATAAATGAATAGATTTTAATATTTTTTTCTTTATTTTGCAGGTAAATGAATTTCCTTTCTGGTGGTGTAAAGAAGATGGAAATATTACCCTGATCTTACATGTTAAATATGGAAATAAACGGATGATTTGTTGAAAGTCTCGTATTTATTGTCTGTTTACTAACATTTCTTTCTCTTTACTATTACATATTTTCAAAAACAATATATTCAAATCTGCAAATTTGAACTATAACATAAAACAATAAGCAAAACTTTCAGTGTTAGAAAAAACAAACAAACTCATTGACAGATCCAGGATTTCTTCAAGGTGATTCGAATTCCTCAAAAGGGGGTTTGGAATAGGTAAATTTCAACAAAAAATTATAATTTATTCACTATTATTACTTGAATAAAAATACATCAAAGTGGGGGGCTGCCCCTGCCTGCCCCCCCCCCCCCTGGATCCACCACTGCATACTCAATGATTAGCTGAAACGTTCCAGTGGGGAAAGGCCCCTTCCCCCTCTAGATCCACCACTACATAGTCAATGGTAAGTTGAAATTTTTGGGGATCAACCCCCCCCCCCCCTCCCCCCCCCCCCCCCACGATCTGCCACTGCATACTCAATGGTTAGTTGAATACAATTTGTACTTACCCGATTTTAATTCCATAAAATTTTATCCACGAGACACAATATAAATCCAAAATATTTATATGTTTTATTTGGTAAAGGGTATTTTTTATTTTTTTATTCCCACCCATAATGCATTCAATTAATTCTTATTTCATAATCGTATCTGCTGTTTTTACTGTATTGAACAATTTCAATTTGCATAATCAACACAACAATAACAAAACAAAAAGAAGAGAAATAAACTTGGTGTAGAAATTGCAAACTGCCGAAGACGAGAAATATTGTACATCCAGCAGAAATAAAGGTAAATCTTGTTCTAGCCAAGCATAGAAAATGCAATTCTTTCCCTTATTATTTTAAAATACGAGATTACCAAACATATAAAATTCAACATGATTGTTTTGGCACTTTGATAATATTGCTCTTACGCGAAGGGTAAATCACATCTGGTCTCGGGAATTGACAATAAATCTCGAGCAGTGTTACGTAATCAAAGCATACGTCACGAGACACCGACCCCTACATCAAAGAAGTAAGGCACGCGGTTGACCCGACACAAGGTCACATTCCATAAAGTTTCCCGCTTTTACCCTTTCACAAGTCAATTTATATGTGCACAGAAATAATTACATATGGATTTATAGAGAAAATCGGTCAGTCTTTTTTATATTTCATATTTTTTGTTCGCCATAAGGGTACCGATAATTACAGTGTAATTATCACGTTTAGACCGTGAACTTGCTTGATTTATGGTAAATCTTTTTGACAGTTTGCAATAATTCTAATTTAATCTTGTAATTATTTCATAATCAAGTGCATATCATGAATTCATTCCGAATGTGTGGCTTACAATGGATGACCAGTCCCGGAAATTCGGCGATCTTCACAGGCCTTATCTAGGCCTTTAATTTGTAAACAAAGGAATTTTCCGAGAAATGCAGTATTGCACAAGATACGCATTTCAATCGGAAATATATCGCCGATATTTTTGATGGATAATTTAAATTCTAGTGAATCAAAGGATGTTTATTTAATCAATATGTGTTGAAATGTTAGGTTTGTATACCGGAATTTCAGCGATTAATATCGACTGTTCGAATCAAATAGATGCGTGGGGGGAAATTCTACCTCCTCGCTTTTTAAACTGCAATATCTCCGCTAATAATGAAAATTTTCTTAAAATTTTTTCACTAGAAGATACTTTAATTTGTACTTATTCTGTCGGCGTTGAATAATTTGCAATTTAATTGAAAATCAACTTGTAAAACAACATAAATGGAGCACCTATAAAACGGCCGGTTTTGGCCGGTCTGAGGAAATTATAAAAGGTACGGTTTTGGCCGGTCTGAGTGCAATAGGGTTAAGCTAGTTGCAATAATGTAACCGAAACCTTTTTGAATTTTGATCTGGGTTTACAAACCAAAATGTGAAACCCATCATCAAGTTAGGCCTTTCCCAATGACTGTGGTTGTTGAACAGAATCTTACTTTAAAACTCTCATTCGGAGTGGTGGTTTCACTGGGGACAGCACTAGGACTGGTAGCTACACTGTAGTGACGACATCTGTAGTTCACTAGTCGTGGGCGCGTGGTTCTTAAAATCTGAAAGAGGGAAATAGATTAATAAACATATTCTAAAATGATGGAGTATTAGTGTAGCCAAATCAATCAATCACAATCAACCAATCAATCAATTAACCAATCAATCAATCAATGGGAATGAATGAGAATGAACACTGATGAATGAATGAATAAATAAATCATGAATGCCATAAATCTGATGTGTGCATTTTTTTAAGAAAAGTTTAGCATAGATCCAAAAAGGAGGTAATAAAAAATTAAAAGGCAGACCTTAGTAAACAAACAAATCGATATTTTGCGTATTACTATTTTTGGTCCTATCACTTGTGACTTGGAAAAATGACGAAAATATTCCACATGAAATCTCGCCAGACAATGCATAAAACAATGCAAGAATTTAGCGAAATTGGCTGTTCCGATAGTAATCATGAAAATGCATGACAAAACGCGTGCATTTCAAATTAGCGTTAAAAAGATAAAAATTTGTTTACCTGACTGCAAAAGGTCGCCATTTTTTCAGGGGAAATTACTCTGCGAAATGGTGATGAAATAATTGCATCACTGGTAAGAGTTACCTCCCTTACATCTAATCTTCTTTCACTAGTTCTCAAAACACATAGAAAAGTACAAAAAAGCTAAATTAATATTTTTTGAAGCATTCTCAGCCAGTTAACAATAAGTCCTGGTTTTGATGGCCGCAAAAAATGAGACAGTTTTGAAAAGTACTTTGAGAAAATGTTGACTCCTTTTCATTCAATGTTTTCAAGTTGTAAGACACAAAATGATAATGTACAATAGCCTAGCCCTTTCCCAAACAGCAAAATTTAAGAGTGGACCAATTTGAAAGTTGCTGTAGACCACAAAACATATACAATGAAAATAAAATAGGACCAAAGTAAAATATAGACCCAACAAGAGTGCCATGGTCACAATATACGCCGCCCCAGAGTTTTAAGGGGGCATAACTCAGGCAAAAATCAATGAACCATAAAATCCTTCCTTCATGCACATCTACCAATTGAGGTGATAACATTGACCAAGTTTCAAGAAGATCCAGCCAGAAACTTAGGAGGAGATGCGTTGACAAGAAAAGTGGACGGACGTACGGACGGACGGATGAACGGACGGATGGACAGACGGAGAAGATGACGCCAATATACGTCCGCCTCCGGCGGCGTATAAAAATTATGAGAAAAGAGGAGAAAATGCTGTTTTCAAGCATTTCCTTCTGCCTCAATGCTTTCTCAAACCACTTTTTAGGGAAGTTCTTGTTTGGGAAGGGATTAAGTCAACTTGCCTGCATGTTCCTACTGTGGGATTTCTTGCTACCAAATGAGTCCATCTCATAGATCTATAAGTAGATCTATAATTATGTTCAAGCTTTTTAAACACATCGCCTGACGGCAAAATTTTGGGCAGGTCCAAATTCGAAGAAGTGGCAGATGTTAATTTCAAGTGTGTGGAATCTTCCTAAGTTTCATCTATTTGTCTTTCTTGATAGAAAACATTGTGGACAATGAAGACATTGCTTGTTACAAGCAATTTCTGTATTTTCCACAATGATTTCCAAAGCACTTTCCTTGTGGCGAGTCAAAAAAGTCACTGTGTAGGAATGATTTAACATGACTGCTTACTTATCAATACAAGTTTAAAGCGGAAATTATTTATCGGGTAATGGGTAACAGCGGCGGATCCAGGATGTCTGTGAGGGGGGTTCGAATATAGAAATGGGGGGGGGGGGGGGGGTCGTTTTCCTAGTTTTACACAATTGTGACTGAGTTTCTGCATGAAAATGAAATAATCTGGCTACAGAATGGTATCCTGGCAATTTTGTATCCTACCAGTTGGTACTTGGATACTCATTTCAGACCTAGACAAGACCTATTATCTCATCTATCAGATGATCTGACTGAGCCTCAGATCAGTGGGGGTAAAAACATTCTTTCTTTTTTATTTCAATTCATAACCCTATTTTGTGGGTACTTATTTGAATTGTCTTGGTGACAATTCATTGAGTACCCACAACATAGAGTTTGGTGATCAATAAAAGGAAATTCAATTGTCTAAGGAAGGAGAAAAGAATAATCAGCATTTTCTCCTTTCTCCAAAATTAATGATGTTAGATGAACTATGTTATTTTTAAGAAATATCTAACCCTAGCCAATTGACAACATTCTAGGCTCAAACTGAAAGCAGTTGCAACTCTCAAAATAAACACTGAAGAAAATAGAATTTGTGTATGTCACAGCATAGAAACCAATGAGGCAAAAAGTGAAAATGCTGTTGTCAGCATCTTTTTTTTTTTCCTTCAACATTTTCCAAAACTTTTCAGAATGTAAACTGACAGCACTATTGGGTTGGTGGCTTAAAACATTACAGCATACTTTTGGACTGCAGCTGTTTCTGAAACAATTTACAGGATTACAATCCTTGGATAGAAAGAATAAAATGATGGTTATCAACATTTTTTTTCTTTTACCTCAATAGTTTCAAAACAATAGTGCTGTAAGGACATCAAATCTGAATTGGAAAAGGTTAACCCTTTCCCAAACAAGACCTGGTTTTGACGTCTCTAACAGAGAATGCTTGGGAAAACATTGAGGCAAAACTACAAAAGAAGAAACTGCCGATAACTCTTTTCTATGCTATATTATACATAATTTTAATCATTATCAACATCCATTTTGATGTCTTCAGCAGCTTTCAAATAGGAACAGACCAATATTTTGTTGTTTGGGAAAGGTTGAATAAACTGACAACAAGAGTGTAGACTAGATGAGTGAATTTATTTTCTGTCCAAACATAATTACATGTACATGTATTGTGAATTTGGCTATAAACTTGGAATTCAAAAATAAAATTATAATATTACAATTGTGACATAAATGTTCTCCCAAAAAGCAAAACAAAAGTCAATGATCAATCATTTGAATTACAATGGTGAGTATGATAATCAATTTTCAACCCAATAACAAATTTAGCAAAATGAACATAAAAATAAAGTGATCTCATAATACTTTAAAGTCTTCAAAGCAATAATGCTTTTTAATTACATGAAATAGATTGCTGAAATTTGCTTAATAACATTTTAACAATATCTAGATACAAACAACCTTAGTTCAAATCATTTAAAATTAGTATAAATCAGAAAAAGACATAAAATTGCAGAAACTAATACTGGTCCCTATGGCACAACTTGTGTTTTTCACCTGCTAGAATTTTTTCCCACAAAGGTTTATCCTTTCATCAGACCTAATAATGGCTACCGGTAATTTATTAATAACTTTACTAATTTTACTCCTTATGTCAATTATATCAATACCTTTAACCCTTTCCCAAACAAGACCAGGTTTTGACGTCTCTATTAGAGAAGGCTTAGGAAAACATTGTGGCAAAAGAAGAAAATGCTGATCATCAGCATTTTCTCCTTTTGTCTCAATATTTTCTATGCTAAACAATACACATTTTCTACCTTTGATATAAATAATTTTGTGGTCTGCTTTCAAATTGCATCACCCTGAAATTTTGTTGTTTGGTAAAGGGTTAATTCATACATGAATGTAGACTGCCCTCTTTACAATTAAAGTCACTTATATTTACAAAAATACTTCTTAACCCATGCCAACACAGTATCGCTTTTTGACGCCACTCAAGAAAAATGCTCTAGGAAAACATTGTGGAAAATGAAAAGAATTGCTTGTAACAAGCAATTACATCATTTTCCACCATGTTTCCTTCCCCCCAAAAGCAAATATTTTTAAAATTCTATGAATCTGCAACATCTTTGAAATTGGTAGAGTCCAAAAAGCTGTCTGGTAACTTGCTAATTTATTCACATCTATCTGGATTGACCCACTGATCTAGATGCGATCCTATCTTTTCCTTCACCGGATCTGTAAGGCTGGTTAACTCATTTTTCAACTCCTGAAAAACACACAACAAGTAGGCCATGAAAGTCAAATCTACTGACTAGAACCTAGGGTACAACCTGCATGGTTTTTGCCTAAAACACTCGCCCACCATGGTTAAAATAAGTTTTGTGTGGATAATCGCAGTAATGGCCCATCTCCACCCCAGCAATACTCAGCGCAAAAGACAGCAATTCACAGTGATCACAGCGATTTGCAGTGATGAGTGATATATGCCGTTGGAAAAACGCAGTGACTCTATGGATTTGCATGGAAAAACACACATCACTGCGGCCATCGCAATTTTCCATCCAAAACCACTCAAAATCAAATCATGATGATGTGTGGCAATAGGCAACAAGAGTGCCATGGTCACAATATACGCCGCACCAGAGACTAAGTTTTAAGGGGGCATAACTCAGGCAAAAATCAATGAACCATAAAATCCTTCCTTCATGCACATCTACCAATTGAGGTGATAACATTGACCAAGTTTCAAGAAGATCCAGCCAGAAACTTAGGAGGACTTGCGTTGACAAGAAAAGTGGACGGACGTACATATGGACGGACGGATGGACGGACGGACAGACGGAGAAGATGACGCCAATATACGTCCGCCTCTGATGGCGTATAAAAACATGCAAGCTGTACTGTAGATTTAACCCATTACAATATAGTGACACCTTTTGACTCTCCATTGAAGAAAAAGGCTTTGGAAAACATAGTGGATAATTATGAAATTGCTTGTCACAAGCAATTTCTTAATTTTATGCATGGTTTGCTACCTCAAAAGACCAAAACATGTTGAATTTCATTCAATTTGGAATTTTCGTCTGCAACATCTTCGAATTTTGGCAAGACTGAAATTTTGCCATCTGGTAATTGGTTTAGTAAAGTAAATAGGACTGTGTTAGACAGATCAACTAATCAGCCATGTGCCAGGTTGGAAGAATCTAAAAGTCCTTGAACAATAGACAAGTTTCCACTAAGACCCCCCCCACACACAACAGCCACCGGAAGTTGTCCTTAGAGGCAAAAGGCAAATTTTTTAAACAGGGTTGACTGTAAATCCAACAAGAGTTGTCCGCGGACAACGTAGCTCACCTATACCAGAGCTTGTCACAAAAACAGCAATTTTTTTAAAAGTAGGTCAAACTCCAAGGTCAAGGTAAAAAGGTCAAAGGTAATGGTCCCAAATGAAAGGTCCTTTCGAGATATATCTATGTGTGAAATATCAAGGCTGTATCTCTAATAGTGCCTGAGATATAGGCCAGGTTAAAGTTTTTCAAAAGTAGGTCAAACTCCAAGGTCAAGGTCACTAGGTCAAAGGTCATGGTCCCAAATGAAAGTTCTTGTTGAGACGTATCTATGTATGAAATATCAAGGCTGTATCTCTAATAGTGCCTGAGATATAGGCCAGGTTAAAGTTTTTTAAAAGTAGGTCAAACTCCAAGGTCAAGATCACTAGGTCAAAGGTCATGATCCCAAATGAAAGGTCTTGTCGAGATGTATCTATGTATGTAATATCAAGGCTGTATCTCTAATAGTGCCTGAGATATAGACCAGGTTAAAGTTTTTCAAGTGAAGACGGGACGCGACGCCGACACTAGGGCTGTGACATTAGCTCCCCGGACATAAAGTCCCGGCTCGCTAATAAAATAACCATCTTACCGGCTATTAACGAATTCATTCAATCTCATAGTTTTGTTCCACTTAAAACTTCGCTTTATCGCTGTATATTGAATGCATGTGCGCTTTATCGCTGTATATTGAATGCATGTGCGTTCTATTGCTGTATATTGAATGCATGTGCGCCGTCATTGTTTTCTCCGCATTTTTTGGGGAGCCTCGTTTTGATAATGTCGCTTTGTTACTATTTTTAGTAACAATTCTCAAATTGTTTCTCCATGTATACAATATTAATTTCCCATAAACCCATTGTTTGCCAACGGAAGTGTTCTGCTGGTACGGACTAATATCTATAAGTCTATAAGAAGAAAATGCTGCTGAACAACATTCCCCCCCTCTATTGGGAATATCTCTAACCCATAAAATAGTTGTAGGTTTTCTTTTTTTCATTAACATCTTTTGTCTTCTGTAATGCATCACAAATGAATTTTGACAACCATTAAATGTATTGTTTGAGAAAGAGTCAATAGACACTTCCCATTACAATTATTAGGACTTGCTGTTTTACATACCTCAGTAATCTTGACAATGTTGTAGTTATCCACAACCTGCTCTACTGTTCTACAACCAACAATAACAATGGGTTTGTTTTCTTGTTGTAACACCCACGATAAGGCAGCCTTCGACATGGGAACTCCAGCCTTCTCACATGCTGCCTTAACACCCTTCAGTGACTGAAATAATACAGGATACATGAACTAATGTCCTTGTTGTAAAGTGGCATTGTTTTACATTTAAAAGATTGTCTTCTTTTCCTTTTGTTTTTTTCCAATGTTTCCCCTTTTGAGGACACCAAAATCATACACTGTTTGGGAAGTATTAACACACAAGACATGCTTGTGATTGTGAAACACAAATGCACCTGAAATGGCCAATGTTAAGTTATTGGACAGACAGACAGACATCTGGACACCAGTGAAACAATATGCCCAGATCTTTAGATATGATGGGCATGAAAATTTGTATTTACTTCCAATGACTTGTCTCCAAAAAGCTATTACTAAACCAACAAAATCAAGTCTTGAACTTTTAATTTAGTCTAATTTCGTTACCCTATAATTTATGTACAATTAGTGTATAAATTTCACCACCCTAAAATTTTGGGAAAGGGATAATGTGCCATACCTCAAACAGTTCCTTTTCACAACCAGGAGTACCATGACGGGCTGTTGGACAACTGAAATATATGTATACATTGTATATATCATAGAGTGATCGAGTAATTTTGACATGTGTTTAAATTCAACATCCATAGCCATAAAAGACATACAAATCCAATATTTACACTCCCTTTTTGCCTAAATATAATTTCATACATATACACTAGCAGCGAATCCAGGATTTCTGTGAGGAAGGTTCAAATATGCAAATAGGGGGGAGTCCTTTTCCTAGCATTACACAATTTTGACTGAAGCATGAAAATGAAATAATCAAGCTAAAGAGAGTTCATTTGAACCCCCGACCCCCCAAACCCCTCTAGATCCGCCACTGTACACAACTTCATGCTCAGGTGAGCTAGTATATCATGTTATTCTTCACATGAAAAGATGATTTGCATACAGAAATGATCTTTGACTGTGACTTGCTTTTCACACATTTTTTCCTATTTCAAACTGCTCACAAACAAAACCCTGCACTGACCTTTCTGGAGCAAAATGTTTCCCTCGTCTACGACCCATGGGTACATCATCTAGTTTCATGTAGTTGCCGCTGAGTAGACCCTGTTGTAGTGGGCTATAGGCTAGAACTGTGATGTCTTTATCTTTACATATTGGTAATACTTCACGCTCTGGGGATCTCCATAATAAGTTGTAACCAATCTGAAGTGAGCAATATTGTCAATATTAATATAAAGTAGACCCTGTTGTAGTGAGACTATAGGCTAGAACTGTGATGTCTTTATCTTTACATATTGGTAATACTTCACGCTCTGGGGATCTCCATAATAAGTTGTAACCAATCTGAAGTGAGCAATATAGTCAATATTAACCTTTTCCCAAACAAGACCTTGTTTTGACGTCCCTGGAAGAAATGGCTTGGGAAAACATTGAAACAAAAGAAGAAACTGCGATGACCAGCAGTTTCTCCTTTTGTCTGAATATTTTCTATACCATATTTTACACAAATTCTTTCTATAATAACATCCATTTTGTCATTTTTGGCGGTTTTTGAAGTTGATCACCCGAAATTTTTGTCGTTTGGGAAAGGGTTAATATAAAGTAGACCTAGTTGTAGTACACTATAGGCTAGAACTGTGATGTTAAAATTCCTGAACAGTGAGCCACACTGCAGACAATGAAGTTGAAGTGTCTGAAGTCTAATGTTAATAAAAAGAATATATTGCAGGAAAAGTGGAGATGCTTTCCTTATCAAAACCAGGTTGTATTTTGGTTTTCGCCAGGACCATAACACAATATGGCTAATGAAATAAAGCATAAACTACAAACCTGGTTGACCACAGGGACTGTATTAAGGTCAAACAACTTCCTGAGGTTTTTAGGTCCAAAGTTACATACACCCCAACTCTTGAGTCTACCTTTAGCTACCTCACTGTTCAGGGCAGCTACAGCTTCTTCTGTGTTCTCTATAAACGCTGGAAAATGGACCTGGAAAACATGTCAAAGAAAAGATATTGTCGCTTTTCATTGAAAAGCTCATAACTGCAGCTTGTTTTAAGCTGCAGTTACAAGGATTTAACCCTTTCCCAAACAAGACCTGGTTTTGATGTCCCTTAAAGGAAAGGCTTGAGAAAACATTGAAACAAAAGAAGAAACTGCTGATAACCAGCAGTTTCTCCTTTTGTCTCAATATTTTCTATGCCATATTTTACCCAAATCCAATGTTTTTCAATCTTTATTTTGTTGTCTGCAGCAGCTTTCAATTTGGAGCACCCTAAAATTTTGTCATTTGGGAAAGGGTTAATTAAAAAGCAGCAATATACTGAATTTCTTCATAACAATAATACCCTTGGGTCATGTGGAACTCAATATGCCAAAAGGGCAAAATAACAAAATATTCTGACTAAATTTTTAGACAAGTTGTGAAAATGTTCAACATGAATTGATACTTTTTACTCCTTAATCAAAGAACCTATAAGGGACAGCAAAAACACCATTATGTGAAAGCCCCTGTACAGTGTAGTACATCAACATAGGATATCCATAGTTCTGCAAGACTGTGTGTAACAGCTTCATCTACCTGCACATCCCACAATGCCCAGAATAATTGTAAGGAAATGTACGAGTATATACATAGTATGGAAAGTAATGCAGGAAAATAGAGTACATGTAATTGCTGTTTATCAGCAGTTTTATCTTTTTCTCAATGTTTCCCAACCTTTCAGTTACAATGTCAACTCTAGATATATTTGGGCATTTTTTTCACCCAGTACCAGTCGGCAAACTTTCAAATTAAAAGGTAGTGCAGATGACAATTTCAAGTCCACAAATTTTTTTCAATATTTCCAGTTTGTGTTAGAAAACATCATGGAAAATGAAGAAATTGCTTGTCACAATCAATTTCTTCATTTTCCACAGCATTTTCCCAAGCCTTTTCTTGTGAGGGGTCAAAAGGTGTCACTGTGCAGTAATGGGTCTAAAAGTCCCTCACCTGTAGCAGATCAATGTATGAAGTCTGTAGTTTTGTCAGACTGCGTGTTACAGCCTCCTCAATCTGAACTCCGGAGTAGGGTGGTGTATGCACCCCTCCCCTCTCAATCTATACAGGCTGGTTTGATTTAAAGGTGATGCAAACAACACCTTACAAGATCAAGGTTTTGGAAAACATTGTGGAAAATGAAGAAATTGCTTGTCACAAGCAATTTCGTCATTTCCCACAATGTTTTCTACCCTGAAAGACCACAAAAAATGTATACATGTAATTTCATTCACTTGAAATTGTTGTCTGTAACATCTTTGAATTTGGACAAGCCTATTTTTTTTGTCTGGTAATGGTTTACTCCTCACCTGTAGTAGATCAATGTATGAAGTCTGTAGTTTCGTCAGACTGCGTGTGACAGCTTCCTCAATCTGAACGCCGGAGTAGGGTGGTGTATGGATCCCCTCCCTGAATCCAAACTTGGTGGCGATGATCGCCTGATCACGACGACCAGCCAAACATTTACCAAGGACCTCCTCCGAACCTTTATAACCCTGTAATAAATAGAAACAAGTCGGGATCTGGAAAAGGGGCACTTATGGCATACACACAGTCTGATCTGGACCCATGTTGGTCTCTAACAGCTGCTTCATGTCCTGTTGCTCCTGTGGCAACATTGAGAAAGCAGCTTGGATCCATGCTGGTCTTAAATGTCACAAGCCCCTTTAATCAGATGCTGGCTTAAATTCATTTTTTACAAAACTGATAAATGTACACTATAGACCTGTATGAATTTCAATTTTCACAAAAATGTCTTGTCACATTATCAATTTTTTTGTATATCTTCCTTTATTAAAGGCGCATTCCCATTGCCGACCAAATCAACTCGATCAAGCTCGATCAAGTACTGATCGAGCTTGATCGGAAAGAGTGATCGGGACGATCAAGCGTGGTCGGCAAAAATGATCCGATTTAATCGACAAAAAATAAAAAAGTCGTGTAAATACATTTGATCGAGTTTAATCGGGTTTGGTCAGGGAATTTAGGGGATCAAGTTGATTTGGTCGGCAATGGGAACGCGGCTTAAACTACTTCGCAATAGTGTCTAAATTTGTGACATAAAACAAGTGCTGGAAATATCCAAGTCCTACTCAGAGCTAGATATAATTGGGGTGAAGACATTCTAACCTTTTTAAATCAGTTCCAAACCCTATGTTGTGGGTACTCATTTGAATCGTCTCGACAATTCCAATGAGAACCCACAACATGGGGTTTGATGCAAAATAAATGAAATATTGCATAAATTCCCTCTTATCTGTAGCTCGGCTTACTTACCTCTGCAGTATCAAAGAAGTTGATGCCAAGTTCTAAACATTTATCTACAATCGCCTTTGAGGTCTGAAATAGAATTATTGTGACAAAATGAGACACAATCTAAGTTATCTCTTTCCCAAACAAGACCTGGTTTTGATGTCCCAAAAAGAAACAGCTTTGGACAATATTGATGCAAAAGAAGAAATCGCTTATAATCCACAATTTCTTCTTTTTCTTCAATATTATCTGGGCTATATCATGGCCAATTTTGTTTTCCATCAACATCCATTTTGTTATTTGCATCAGCTTTCATGTGGGACAACCCAAAAGTTTTGCAGTTTGGGAAAGGGTTATACATACATTATATGGACTCAAAGTTAACACTAGTCATGCTACATTAAAAACCCTTTTAACCCATTACCAGATGGCAAAATTCAAAGATGTTGCAGACAACATTTTCACGAATATGCAATTTTACATTTTTTGGTCTTTCTGAGAAGAAAACATTGTGGGAAATGAAGAAATTGATTGTCACAAGCAATTTCCTCATTTTCCATAATGTCTAAAAAAAATTTCAATATGTGGGAACAGTTTGAAGTTAAAAATGTCTAAAAATCACAGGGCTGAGAGATCTGTAATTATTTATCATTGGGCCATATCTTTACATTAAAACATAATTACTGTAAAAGTCTTTATTTTCGCGAGCTCAACATTTCGCGATTTCGTTGTCTGGGATTTATTCGCGAGTTTATAAATTCGCGCGTGTTTGATGTAAAGCTCGGTTATTTCCGTTGTTTTCCGGAAATATTCGCTTCGTTATATTCCGTACATGTCCGTTTAACCCCGATAAATACACAAGCGATTGTTAGACAAAATGTTTATCACACCTGTCTTCTCTTTATAATTGTTTTCACACCTTTTCATATGAACCTGTTAAAAGGACAATACATGTATTGTCCCTACATGTATGACAAAAAGTGAATAACGTAAGAACGTAACTGCTTCATTTTTCCATTAAATGTACTGTACTTCTGAATTGTAAACGATAAAGAGGTCACCCTTTTACGACCATATTCTAGGAAATCACATGTAACATTTATACTTTGTATTTGAAATCATGTACAATGTATATCATCATAATAATATAACATTTTTTATGATGTTAATTACATTGTTCATACATTGAAAGGTGGGTAACGATCAAAATTTCCCATTTGAAGTGTTTTAATGAACATATAAGATTTCGGAATGTTCCGGATTCCGAAGAACCATCGGCAATCTCCGGCATTCTAAGACTGATATATTCACGAAATTGATGAATTCGCGAGATAGCCTACTCGCGAAAATTAGCGAAAATTAAGTCCTAGCGAATAAATAGACTTTTACAGTAATTCTAGAAAGGGGACGATGATTGAATATAATTAATTGATTGATTTAGACTTCCTATTATGACTGCAGATAACGAAGATCCAGTATCCATAATAATCGATTCAGACTTGTGCCTTAAAGCCTTACCCAAACAAGCGAAGTGTCATCAGACAAGATTTTTCTGACAGACCGACCGGAAGATCCACCAACTAACCAACCCAAACAACAAACTGAAAGTCTAATTCCAGTATCCCCCAAACCATGTTTGCAGGGGTATAATCATAAGGGAATTATAATTGCAGACATAATTTTGTTCTAGTGTAGAGAATATTTTAGGCGAAAATTTCAAATAATCTTGACAATCATGGAAACAGCCTCTGGTTGAACAAACTGTACCAGTTACCGGACATACTGATTAAATTTTGTCTCGAAATCGATAAGGGATTTTCTTCTATATCCTGGCTCAATTATAATCAAACTGCACAATTTGAATACAAACAGGACAAACTATGATAAGCCTATCACTGCCATGATAAAAAGGGGCTATTGACATACTATTGGGTCCCTTTTTAGGGCCAAGTATTGTACTGGTAGTTGAATGATAAAGGCCACTAGATTACGATGACCTACGGACAAAATTTGGAACCTTCTTCAAACTTTCTCAAGCAATACCTATTTTTGTCATCCCAAACAGAGAAAGCTTTAACAACATTGAAGAAAATAAAGAAAATGCTGATGACCAATATTTTTTACTTCATAACATTTAGTTTGTGCAGTTGTACCCAACACCTCTGAATTAAAAACTTTCTAAAGTGTTATAGTTTGGGGAAGGTTTAAAACTTCAGTCAGCATACCTTTATCTTCTAACCCTTAATGTCCTTGTCATGATGACTTTAACCCATTACCAAATGTAAAAATTTAAGACTTATCCAAACTCAAAGAAGATGCAGAGGACAATTTCAAGTGAATAGAATTTCACATTATTCAGAATAAAACAACGTTTTCCAAATCCTTTATCTAGTTGAGCGTCAAAAGGCATCACTGTGTGAGAATGGGTTAAATCCCTTTGAATATAAACCCATCACCAGACAGCAAATTTTTAGACTGGTCCTAATTCAAAGATGCTGCAGACAGCAATTTCAACTGAATACAATTATTACGAGGGTGAAGCAATTTCTTCATTTCCCACAATGTTATCCAAAGCCTTTATCTTGTGGGGCATCACTGTGAAACAATGGGATAACACTTTCCAAGACAACAATATTTTAAATCAGTCCAATTTGCATGGAGTAAGTTGCAGGCAACAAAACGATTCAAAAGTAGAAAACGTTTATTTTAAAGCATAGAAAGTATTGAAGGACAAGGAGATATTTCTAATTTTCTTTTACTCTTCTAATCTAATACAAAACAAGGCGTCAAACTGTCACAAGATACGCCCATAACACTGCTTTATGTCGACAGGGGGAGCAGGTTGGTAAAAGTTTCATGGTCCTAACTATTATACTTTTCCAGATATGCCCTGGACAAAAATGAAGTATGAAAAATAACAAAGGGCAATAACTAAAAAAATAGGCCAGGTAGAATTATGGTTCTTTTGCACTGCACTCCCCTTTGATGAGATCTATACCCCCATGAAGTTTCATGATCCTAGCTATTATACTTTTAGAGATATACTCCGGACAAGATTCAAGTATGAAAAACAACAAAGGGCAATAACTAAAAAAATAGGCCAGGTAGAGTTATGGTTCTTGTACACTGCACTACCCCTTGGTGAGATCTATACACCCATGAAGTTTCATGATCCTAGCTATAATACTTTTAGAGATATACTCCGGACAAGATTCAAGTATGAAAAACAAAAAAAGGTCAATAATTCAAAAAATAAGCCAGGAAGAGTTTTGGTTCTTGTGCACTGCACTCCCCTTGGTAAGATCTATACCCCCATGAAGTTTCATGATCCTAGCTATTATACTTTTAGAGATATACTCTGGACAAGATTCAAGTATGAAAAACAACAAAGGGCAATAACTAAAAAAAATAGGCCAGGTTGAGTTATGGTTCTTGTACACTGCACTCCCCCTTGGTGAGATCTATACACCCATGAAGTTTCATGATCCTAGCTATTATACTTTTAGAGATATACTCCGGACAAGATTCAAGTATGAAAAACAACAAAGGGCAATAGCTCAAAAAATAAGCTAGGTAGAGTTATGGGTCCGTATTGATGAGAAGAATATAACTGCAAAGTTTAAAGTCAATCGGACTTAAGGTGATGGAGTTATTATGCTCCGGACAAAGAAGTGGACAGCTTGACATCACGGGTGATCCCATAATATGTCCCGTCTTCGACGGGCGTATAAAAAAAACACTCAAATTTTGTTCCTATTTCCTCAAAGGTTTCTACACTGTAAGTTATAAAAATTCTGTTTCAAGCAATTTTTAGTTTATCTTCAACAGCTTCTTGAATTTGAATTTCTCTCAATGTTTTCCAAAACTAATATGCCTGTCTGGGAAAGGATTAATTAAAATACCAGCATGAAAATGGTTAATGAGGATTTTTAAAAGTGACATTTCAATTTAAATAAATCTGCATAAATTATTTACTGTCCTAAAGAAGAAAACATAACATTTTTGTCTCTGTTTTTAACCCATTCCCAAACAGTAATGCTTTTTCACACCCCTCAAGAACAAGAGCTGTCTGAAGACAGCGCGCTCGACTTTCTAAGTTGCTTAGTATAAAGGGGGCATAACTCCAAATATAGTGGAGCCAGGGTCATGGGCCCTGATAGTAAGGTAGAGGGTGTGATGGTGAATAAGTATTCAAAGTTTGGGTTGAATCTCTTTGATAGTATGGAAGTTATTGATGTCGAAAAAACTTTAACCTTTGTTGCAACGCCGACGCCAACGCCGACGCCCGGGTGACAGTATAAGCTCTCATTTTCTTCGAAAAGTCGAGCTAAAAATGCTTGGAAAAACATAGTGGAAAAAGAAGAAATTGCTTGTCACAAGCAATTTCTTCATTTTCCACAATGTTTTTTTTTTTTCAAATTGGAAAGATTTCCAAAATTTCATCAACTTGAAATTGCCGTCGGCAACATCCTTCAAATTGGATCAGTCCAAAATTTTGCTGTCTGGTAATGGGTTAAGAAGCTACAATCAAAGTTGACGTAAGTTCATTATCAAATGCAACTTAATCCTTTCCAAAACAGCAAAAAATTGGACAGTTCAATTTTTTTGATAATTTCCATTGCATTGTCCTCAGCAGCTTTCAATTGGGAAGTCAAAATATTTGCTGTTTTGGAAAGGCTTCAATGACTTTCCCAAACGACAAAATTTTAGGGCAATCCACATCAAAAACTGCCACAAATGACTAAATTAAAGATTGTTAAAGATAGAATTCGTGTAAAATATTGAGACAAAGGAAGAAACTGCTGTTTATCAGCTGTTGCTTTTTTTGTTTCAATATTTTCCCAAGCCTTATCTATTAGGGACGTCAAAACCAGGTCTTGTTTGGGAAAGGGTTAAAGTCAAGTTTCCACTGTCCAGGTAGCTAATCTTTAAAGATACCAAACCAAATAGTTCACCTGTCTTGCGGAAATATCTGTGATTATCAGTTTACAAGGTCAAAACTGAGATAAACCCAAACATCCTACTGAATTTTTCTCACAATTTTGTCTTAGTTTAAGTTTATACATATCATTTCTCACAAGCTGGAAATTGGCATAATAATAATTTACTGCAGTTATTAGCCTTTTACCATAAAATAATGTATATGCTATCTGATTTTG